>CASBWL010000466.1:0-719800 GCA_949130495.1 Sambucus nigra
TATCATTCCGATAGCCTGTACCAAGGATATCTATCTCCTAGGATACGAGTCAATATCCCCCATAAGGCACACAGGATAAGATTCGTCCTAGCGCGGTAACCTCAGGGATAACAAGTAGCGTGGGCATGTTTTTCACACACAGATAGTATATGCCATACACAATCATATAACTATACTAATACTACCATATCAATATTAGGTATATCTCAAATCCATAGTTCCGACATTATTTCTCATATCTCATTATTAGTTAACACATGTAACGGTTCGTTTCTAACCTTGTTCCGGTATTATTCCAACTTACCACATAACTCTCATGGCTTTATCCTCCAACTTATAAAAATTCAGTAGGTATTCATCTATTCTCTTTCGTAACTATTCACGTAATCTCTCACTTTAAATACGTAGTTTCATCGTTTCTTATATGCAATCTCCCAAGAATACAACTCTCGTCTTACCTTAAAGGTCCCAAAATTTATTCATATACCCTACTGGTCCTCTTTATCTCCCAAAAACATATTTATAAGGGTGTCCATATATATATATTTCTCATTAAGTGAATTTCAACTAATTTAAGAAGGGGAACTTAAGTCTTCCAGGAGGGGTCGATCGATCGAGGTCTGGGGCCCGATCGATCGAACCTTCGATCGATCGAAGCTCTTGGCTCGATCGATCGATCAAGCAGGTATGCTAAATCTGCAGTTTTGCAGTTACGGGTTTCATCTTCTAACCTCAACAAATTCCATATTTTTCATACCCAAACAACCCAGAATTTACACTACTAACATCATATCATCATATTAAGAAATCCCTACGTAAAGCATGTGGGTTTCTATCACTAATTATGGATTAACAACCCAAAAATTTATATAAATATCAAGAACCCTAGAAATCTATAAATCATGGTTCTAACAATTATTTTCCAGAAATTCCTTCTTATAAACATCATAATTTCGTGGTTTAATCCTCTACATGACAAAGGGTTTCCAGAATTTTCATTTAAACCATAACTACATGAAATTTCCTAACTCAAATTGGGTTTTTCTTCCATATAAATCATCCTAATCAATCCTAAACCAATATGAAAGATGCACCAACGAAATAAGCAAGATAAACACTTGCCTGGGATTTGTAGAAGTCTGGTTTGGTGCCGAATTTGGTGTGGTTGCGTTCCCTGTCTCGCGATCTACTCGTTGGCGGTGGCGGCGGTGCAAACGGATGGGTTTTGAGCCTTGGATTGCCTTGAGAGCTCTCTCCTCTCTTCTCCAATGGCCGTTCTAGAGTTTTGAGTTTTCTAACCCTAGATGATAACCCAGATATCTGATATAACCCTTTTAATTTTCGTGGGTTTAATTACTTAAAAATGTGAAATGTCCAAAATGCCCCCCCGGGCTACTAATTAGGCCTAAAAAACACCCCGAAACCCAAACTAAACCCTCGGGTACACTTTTCTGACTATCTCGACCCTTCCGGACGTGTTAGCGCACTCAAAACGACCATACCAACAACTTATAAAACATTCACTTTTATTTATGAATATTTAGTCCCGACGCGACACGGGCGCGTCCCGACTCAAATTTCCAAAATTGTCATTTTATTCACTCGTTGGTGCGGCGGAAAAAGTGTGCGCGTGTAAGTGCACAATCGTCGTGTGTTTCGCCGCCGCGATACAAAAGAATAAAACCTAAGCTACTACTACACTTGACAGGCAAGTAAAGCGGTAAGTCGGGTATCGAGAATCCACAGGGAGTTATTGAATTTCAGATGTTAATTGTTTAATTACTTCACGAATAAAAGTGTAAAAGATGATAGGTGGTTATGGTGACAAAAGAAAAGAATAAGTTAACGCTAAATTAAAGTAAAGCGAGGATCGGGATCGCATCCTACCATACGGATCGAAACAACTGCTAACTAGAGTTAAGGCTCGAAAGCAATTTAATCGAGCATATCCAATTAAGCATGAACATCACACAATAAGGAATTTAAGCCAAAGTTGCGAGATTAAACATTTAATGGAAAATGGTCGCACGCGGATTAAATTCGGATTGTCGCTATAAACACTAAAGTTGCGTGACAAATAAAGTTAAACGCATAACAATCCAACTTTAATACACGCGGTTTCAATTAAACGCGATTTTGCACAAAACCTAGTTTTCGGAGCTCGGGGCCCGAAAATGGCGGAAATGAAATCCCGACCCTATTTATCTAAGGGTGCATGGTGAGTTAAACTAAATTATGCTAATTAGGATAGGAAAGCAAGAATTAAAACATGTAAACTAGTTAGAAAGCATTGAAACTAAATTACAAGGCAAGAGAAGAAGAAGAAGAACAAACTATATTAATGGAGAGGAAGTGAATAGTTCAATCTTACAAACCACATGGGTTGTCAATCCAAGAAGAAGAGAGAAATGAACTCTCCACACCAAACCCTAACTAAAACTATCTAAATCAGAATATGTATATCTCTTTCTTATTACAACAAAAACTAGATTATATAGTAAGTTGGAATAAAAGAAAAGAAGAAAGAAATAAAAGAAAATATCTGCAGGGGAAAAACAGGGGATCGATCGATCGACCCCTATGGTCGATCGATTGACAGTGGAAAACGTGGCAAAAATAATAAGGCTCGATCGATCGACCCCCAGGCTCGATCGATCGATCAAGCAGGGGCAGCCTGCAATTTCCCCTGCATTGGCATACAATCCAACGTCGCTCAAATCGCCGTAACTTTGTCGTTATGCATCGGAATTGCGCACCGTTCGTGGCCACGCGAAGCTAGCGAGGAGAGATACAACTTTCGTGAAGATGTCGGGCCAGGTGCCCAAACTGTCAAAAGACTAAAATGCCCTTGCGCGTGCGATAGTGTACGGAAATCGAGCGGAATGCGTCCGAACTTCACACTTGGTACCTAAATACCTACAAAAGCCCAATTATACCTCATATAGCATGTTAATCATTATAAACCGAGGTTGTCTGGTTAACGGGCTTAAATATAGCGATTAAGGCACCCGAGGGGGCTAAAATGCGTAGGTTCGATGGATGAAAAACGCAATATTTGCGTCGTATCACTCGTGACATTCAATATAACCAATATTATATATTACTTTTCTCATTAGTAATATTCAACAAATTTCCCATAATTACTAACTCTCGTCACGTTAATAATTATAACATAATTAATTTCTGAATTTTATTAAATAATTAATTCACATTAAATTTAATAAATCCCCAAATTAATATAGCATAAAAATACGGGGTCTTACATACTTCCCCCCTAATAACGGAATTTCGTTCCGAAATTCGGAAAATAAGGCATACCTGTTAAGAACAAATCTAAATATCTTTCTCGCATATCTGCCTCGCGCTCCCAAGTGGATTCCTCCACATTATGATGCTCCCACTGGACCCGTACAAGTGGAACTATCTTTGACCTCAATCTCCTCTCACTAAAGTCTAGGATAGCCACCGGTCTCTCCTCGTAAGAGCTGCAGGCTGTAAGTATATCTCATCTATCGCGATGTGAGTATGGGCCATATCATCCCGAAGGTATCGTCTCAACGACGAGGTGTGGAATACATCGTGAATGCGATGTAAATGCTCTGGTAGTCCCAATCTGTATGCTACCGGCCCAATCCTCTCGATGATGGTAAATGGTCCCACGTACCTCGGGGCCAATTTCCCCTTCTTCTCGAACCTCATCACTCCTTTCATAGAAGATACACGCAGTAACACTTGGTCCCCCACATTGAAATCCCGAAAGAACCGTTTCGCATCGGCGTAGCTCTTCTGCCTGTCCTGGGCTACTCGAATGCGACTCCTAATCATCTCAATCCTGGCGGAGGTTTCCTGAATCACTTCTGGTCCTAGCAACTTGTTATCTCCCACCTCGAGCCAACAAGTTGGGGAACGATAAGGTCTGCCGTACAAAGCTTCGAATGGAGCCATGCCAATAGTGAACTGATAAGAGTTATTATAAGCAAACTCTACCAGTGGAAGATGTGGCTCCCAACCGCCTCCAAAATCAAGAACACACATGCGTAGCATATCCTCCAACATCTGATTAGTACGCTCTGTCTGTCCATCTGTCTGTGGGTGATAAGCTGAACTCAACCTCAACTCAGTACCCATAGCCTCCTGAAAGCTTTCCCAAAAACGCGACACGAAAATCTTGTCTCTATCTGACACAATATTCAGGGGCACCCTAAGGGCGATGAAGGCCTCTGCGGAGACAACCGGTCCTCTTAGTGGAGCATCAGGGCAAATCGTACTGGCATAACTAAAACTTTAAGACATCAATTACGCCTCACACGATACTTTTGATATGCATTACCAACCTACAACATATGCGTATCTGTTCTTCCTCGTTCAGTAACCTGCGTAATCATGGCACGACACACTATGCACAATATTTTTTTATCCTGGTGAGAGTTTGATCCTTGAGGTTCCATTGGTTGGGTTGTTAATAACAACAATAGTGTAGTCATCAGAAGCTCTAGCCAAGACACCACAATCACCCACATGGTTTTTAATGTTGCAAACAATAATCCCTCCAGTGGTAGATCTGAGATGATAGACAATTGTTCATTGAATGTACTAAATTCGACCTTTAAAAATGTAACTTAGTTCAAACAAAATACAAAAGACTTGAGAAGTGTTTAATTTCAAGCTTTAAAAAATCACCACTGAGAGAAGTTTGTAGGCCAAGAAAACTCAACACTGAATATTAATAATATTGGATTCCACCATAAATGCAGTCCCTATTGGAACACTATACTCGGCCTTCAAGATATCATCTCCGAATATTCGACTGTATCAACCATTTCTCTGACAAATATCAGTAGGCGTTGTTCTTACGTTCAACCTTTTTCTGTCCTGGATGTTGTCTTTTTGTATGATTCTGATTTGGATATCATCTTCCCCTATTCAGAAAAAAATGAGTATGAATCTGACTTGGATATATGTTATTTGGGAATGGTAAATACAAAAAAGACTTGGTACTTCACTAAAAACTCAATGAAACAACAAACGAAATTGGATAGAACTCACACTGAGAAGAAATGCTCACAAAATTGATTTTATATAACTCCAATACTATTTTGTGAAACTTGTGGGGGTATAACTCTAATGCTATTTAGTATTGGGGGCTAACTGTAATCTGGACTTAAAAAGTTAGACTTCATTCTTCAATACAAACATGGGAGCAATAAGTACCTGATCCTTGTTGAGAATGGCATCCTAATCATTCTCCTCTAGATATTTTTTGGTGACAGAGTAGCTAAAAGAAATCCAACAGTTCAAAACACCTAACCATATGATTCGGTTGGCACCATTGGCTCCAATAAAATAAAATCAAAAGTTGATTTACAATTGTACATTATATTCCTAAGTAAAATAAATATTAAATTGTCAATAAATCCTTAAACTATTATGTTGATTGTTATAAAGTCCTGAACTATGAATATTAACTCCCTAAACTATTTCAAACAAATAGTGTATATAAGCTAGGAATAGGTAGAGATTACAAATTTTCAATGATCAGATCACGATTGTTGAATTAACAAACACATACCAAGTGTTACCCAACAACCTAAACCAATGAACCTTAATTAAACCCTAACTTCATCTAAAACCATTTAGTAGATGTCAATAAAAAAATATCATTCACCAAAAAACATATAAATTTGGGGTATTTCATTGTATATAGCTGTATGTCGAAAAAAATAGGGAGAAAGAGAAAGAGATATAAGTGCACACCTGATTTGCAAAACCAAATCAACAGAAATATAATCAACAAATCATTACTTGCAAAATCAAAACACGAAATATGATAATAAAAAAGAGAAGATGAAAGCCATATTCTGAAACCATATCCATAACTGATTTTCCCCTAAACATTCAACAAAGCATCATAGGTGAATTGATATACACAATGTATAAAACAATGAATACATAGTTTTTGTCATTAATAACTACAACATATTTAGGAATATCACTCCAGCTTTAAGTAACAACACGAATAACCCAGAGAGAGAGAGAGAGATCACCGTGTGTGTGTGTGTGTGTGTGTGTGAGAGAGAGAGAGAGAGAGAGAGAGAGAGAGAGAGAGCTTTTGTGATTTTGTGGTTGTCTGATAGTGTGGAGAGTACGTTGAGTTGCGTGTGAAAGGAGAGAGTGAGATCAAAATGGGTATAATACACTTTTACCCTTGTTTTTTAATTTTGAAGAAAAGGGGGAAACAAATTAGAGTGTGTTAAAAGAGGGGGAATCCAAATATTTAAGGGGCAAAAATGGTAAGAGGCCTATTTTAATCTCAAACATTGGATTTTTGCTTTGTTGGCTTAATCAGGACCCCTACTTAGCTTATCAACTTATGGAATAGTAACAAAAATTCTACTCCTTATTATATAGATACTAGCGGAATGGCCTTGCCTGAAGGCACGGTGAAAATTTCCAAAGAACATAATCGTAAAACGATGAAAATTTTCAAAATACATAATTACAAAATGACAAAAATTTCATTCCCCAACAAAACAAAGTGTACTTTCTAAAAAATAATGGGTCATAATATCATTTGTTTAAAGGACTATCCACCCTACTTAACAAATAACAAATAATTCAATAAAATTCAAATACTCTAAATTCATCAAACAAATTCACATATAACATGAAATATATAATATTAAACAATCAAATTCACATTGTACCTCAAATAAATGAAGTGTCAATTTAAAAAAAATGAACATAGTCTCCTTTGTTTATTGAACTATCCACCCTACTTAAAAAATAACAACCAATCCAACAATATTCAAAGAGCCGAAATTCATCTATCAAATACTTTTTACGAAACAAACTTCCAAAAAAAGTCATGTACATATCGATTGAGATCGTCCCACATGTTGCACTATAATAATTTTCCATAGTTTTTAAAATGCGACCTGATACGAAACAAAAATATAGTCAGTCAATTGAAATAAGTAATGAGTTAGATAGCAAAAAATAAGCAAACTCATTTAATTCAATAATAAATATCTAAAACCCCCCATAAACCAATTCAAATTGACTTGATATTAGGGAAACCCTGTCTAAATTGTCATTGGGACAGCCCTACCTATGTACTCAAATCGATCGTGGCACGAAGAGTATAAATCCTCACCAAGAAGAATTTTGTGCTACAAAAATGTAATCTAATTAAAATGGTGGTAAGGAAAATAGGTGTTCACATAGTATTTATTTCAATCTATTTATTTCAATCCCTTAACTCTAGATAGGGACGCGTTGATAACCGTAGTAGAATATAAAAAAAGGAAATGAAAATTGGATATTGAACTTATCGTACCTTAACAATATTTCTATAAAAAATTAATACCATATTTCATAAACACGTAAATGTAGTAACGAATGCTCTTTTTTAGTTATTTCAACAAGTGTACTAAAAAAACAACTTTAATGTTTACCTTCATGGAAACTTGGTAGGATCTTGATAGTTAAAAGTTAAAATGTACATCTGTAGATAAACATATTTCAAAGTATTAAGTTATGTATAATTTAAGTCAAGAAGTTTTTTATATAACAGAAATAATTGTAAATAATTTAAAAAATTTGGGGCAGAATTTCGTCTGTTTATAGGACTATCCAATCCTATTTAAGAAATATAAAAAATATTCCAACAAAAAAACTAAGAGTGTGTCACAAATTCTCTAACTTTCAATGTTTAATACACACATTCACTACCGTGACATAACTTCAACCCAAGAGAACATCAAATAGCCAATGAAACAAAGGATTGATCACACCAAACATCTGAACATGTTCAACACCACACATGGAATCACAATGATGAAAAAAGAGAAAATAAATTGATCATCAAAAGGTTATAAAATAGGGGTACACCTTATAAATCTAAATAATTTCTAAAACAAACACAAATTATAGATATTGCCTTAAATGCATCACCTTCTTGTGAATTCCCCTTAACTTTTACTAAATTTCTGTCTGCGTCAAATTTTTTAGCATTAGTTTCTCCAAATTCTAATTCATTTTTTTCAAGCATTGAGTCGACTATCTTCCTTGTTGACAAAATCAGTTTCCCTGACATCTGAGTTTGATTTCTTTCCTAAAACCTCACCATCGGACATTTCATCACATCCTTCACCTTCTTTTATTCGGGTCTGGGTTTCAGATAGATTCCTAAGTGATAGAATATGATTGGTTTTCTCTTCGTTCACCAAATCAGTACATTCTTTGCTTTTGGAGGTGCTTTGGTGAAGCGCAACGCTTATTTGCTCCTAAAAAACTTCATAATCTTCGGATTCAGCCTGAGGAAAGGGCATACCTGTATAGACAATATCCCCCCTTCAATCACCTTAGCCTCATTGAAACACTCCGTGAATTTATCAAAATGTGGATGAGCACCCCTTCAACTTTGTCAACACTGGATTCACCCGGACCTCCCTCAACTTCGTTAATGCTAGATTCAACCACCTCCATTTCATTATTTTGGATAAAATCCTCATGTCTAAATTACAAAATAAGATCTTTACTCTCCTCATACATATCTGCTGCCAAAACATCTAAGTTAATATTACCTTCTAAAACTTAACCCGATAACCTATATCACAACTTTCCCCTTAGTCAAAAAGTTCCCCTTCCAGAAGCCTTGGGATTATTAATACTTTTGGCATATTCAACCCACACCATTCCATGAAGCTCCAAAGAAGGAGGTGACGTATTTTCTTGCTTTGAATTCGCAGTTCCATTCATGGAGTTGGTAATGCTCTTGTTACGTGCGGGTGCCAAATTCTTCGCACATAGTCTGAAATAGAGTTGAACTGATTGAGATATGGTTGTTATCTCCTTGGTGATTATCTTGTCCAGCTAAATCAGTCATTTCATCATGACTATTGGATTCCAAAACTCTGTGCAGCTTTAAACTATCAAATGGGGCGACAAACAAATATTTGAGCTCGTTGTCATCCCAACTTTAAGGGAAATCCCGGTCAATTGTCTCTTCACCAGCAGTTGATAGTTAATTCCACTCCAGAAAAGATCTCTCATTTTCATTCTACTTTTCTCCCATTATTTCCCCAGACATAGATTCACCTGCATTTTTAGTTTCATGAATAGAAGTTCCATCTTCTTCTTTGGCAGGATTTTCACCAGCCACTTGTGTAGCCAACTGAAGACTGACTTGACACTCTTGGCTGCTGTCATTTGAACCCTCGTCAGCATAATATACATCAATAATGGAAAGAATTTAGGAGGACAATTGGAAGGAAATATACTCTTCAATCAAAGTAAATGGATCAAAAATGATATGGTTACTACCTTTCATGCAGTGATTTACCCAAAGATGATTTGCTTAAATAGCACTGCAAAAGTGCCTATCTGGTTGGGGTTGTTTTCATTCTTTCTATCTGCATGTATTACACTACTATGGATAATATGTAGATTGAGAGAATGAAACTCTGTACTTTACAACAAATGGCAGATTTACATTAATTATTAACAAAAATTTAAATTAAAACACGAAGCAATGCAAGTACATCAAGGATAATAGAAGGCTACATCAAACTGGTCAAAATAGGACCCCAAACTAATGAAAATAATAACAGGATCATCATCTAAAATATCTCTGGCTCTTCCACCGTCCGTGCACCCTTTTCCCCAAATGGGACCAAAGATATTTTTCCTCTTTTACCATTCGAACAGTACGTGATAAAGATTTTGGTATATCCACAAATACTTGACATGTCCACCTACGTTATTTCATCAGTAAATACCAATGAATATTGATATATATAACTAAGACCATATCCAACCCTATGGGCACTTCACCTTTCCACATAACTTGGGGAAGCGATTAGAGAGCCACAAAAAAAGTAAATTTCTAAACTTGTTGAGTACTTTAAATAGACGCGTGCTAACTCGCATTGAAAATCCCCCTCAAGTGGCTGGGATGATGTTAAAAAAAGCCTAGAAGGCCGATTGATCCCCGCCTAAAAGGTAGAAGTTCTAGAAGGCTGATTGGTACTTTGAGTGAAATTCGATCCAAATTAAAGATAAAATGAAAAGAAGTATTCAAATTCCAACTTCCTTATGAGAAAATGTCAGGAAAAACAAAGGTGCACAATACAAATCAGACAAAAATATCTTCACAACGAGTAAAATATCCACGTGGGTTATAAATATCTTCGCGATCAATAAAATATTATTACTGTTAACAATCCCCCCACTCAAGTGCAAAAAACGTGAGTTTTTAGACAAAAATATCTTCCTGGTCATTGCTAAAATCAGTAAATCCATTCTTCTGGTGCAACAAAGATCCATTACAGATCAACATTTCATATTCTAAGCTCTATAAGAAAGCTTAAATTATGATGAGATTCAACTTCCCTAACATGCAAGCCACTCTACGGAATGAGGTCGTACTGAAGATGTAAGATCTCAGATCCAAGTAATAAGTAATAAGTACATAGACATGCAAGCCAATCATTAACCAAAGATGCTTACTTTGCATAGACATGAACACATGAATATGTTATACGAATGAAACCAAGTAATAAGTACCAAATTAGAAACTCCAAACACTACATCTTAATATTATAAATTTATGATAATATAACGAAGTTTTGACTAACTACATACATATTTATGAATCACTTTAGACCGAAAAATGGACATAATAGTAAAATGCCACTGATTAAAAATTGAAATCAGCATACATATTTACATGAAAACAAAGTACAACACAAATATATTTGAACAAATCAAAATACAACATGTCAATCAATACCCTGCTGATAACTCTATGCAATTTCTTCAACATACAGTAGACATGTCACTTTTTTTTTGCATATTACACACATTTGGTGACCATATTGGTGGGGCGGGTGAGAATTAAAGTATGAATCACTTAAAAGAATACGTTGTGAGAGGGAAAAAACTTATGACATAAAATGAATCACGTAATAATTAGTCTTCGACATAAGAAACCCATAATAGTGGAGGAAATTATAAAACCATCAATAGTAATTAAGCTAATGAAATTATAATGGATATAGGTTCCATAAGCTAAGGATATTTTGTCAAACAAACCTTATTGAATCCTATTGGTCATTTGGGAAGATTGATGAAATATATACACAGAAGTAGCTAAGGATTTGATCCAATTTAAGTAACTGGACAAATAAGACATGGATATTACCTAAAGTAGAGATACTATTTCACTTCGTTGGTATCAGCGACATCATTTTGGGAAATAATGCATTAAGTCATCAGAACTACAAATGTAAACATTGAGCAAAATTAAAAAGAATAAAAGCTTAGTTCATTTTATGCAAAGTTCAATAATATCATGTTCAAGATCAAAGAGTAAGATTTTAGAAAATTCATAGACTACACAATGTTGGCATTGTTGGAAGTTAATACATGTTGAAGTTCACACAGTGTTGGCATTATAAAATCGAGATGCACAAAAAGTTCACACAGGTCCTACATCACCATATTTTACAACTTCGCGAGTTGTCTTCAGGGTGGGGATGTGAATGGGATCAAGGGCGATGAAGGCCTCTGCGAAGACAACAGGTCCTCTTGGTGGAGCATCACGGCAAATGGTACTGGCATAACCAAAACTTTAGGACATCAATTACGCCTCACACGCTACTTTTGATATGCGTTCCCAACCTACAACATATGCGTATCTGTTCTTCCTCGTTCAGTAACCTGCCTAATCATGGCACGACACATTGTGCACAATATTTTTGGATCCTGATAGGAGTTTGATCCTTGAGGTTCCATTGGTTGGGTTGTTAATAACAACAATAGCATAGTCATCAGAAGCTCTAGCCAAGACACCACGATCACCCACATGGTTTTTAATGTTGCAAACAACAGTCCCTCCAGGGGTAAATCTGAGATGATGGATGATTGTTCATTGAATGTACTGATTTCAACCTTTAAAATGTAACTTAGTTCAAACAAAATGTAAAAAGACTTGAGAAGTGTTTAATTTCAACCTTTAAAAAGTCACCACTGAGAGCGGTTTGTAGGCCAAAAAAACTCAACACCGAATCTTAATAATATTATAGTCCCCCATAAATGCAATCCCTATTGGGATACTATGCCCGACCTTCAAGATATAATCTCCGAGTATTCGACTGTATCAACCATTTCTTCGACAAATATCAGTCGGCGTTGTTCTGGAGATCAACCATTTTCTGTCCTGGATCTTATCTTTGAGTATGATTCTCATTTGGATATCATCCCTGTTTAGAAAGAAATGAGTATGAATCTTACTTGGAGATATGTTATTTGGGAATGGGCAATACAAAAAAAATCTTGGTACTTCACTAAACTCAATGAAACAACAAACGAAATTGGATAGAATTCACACTAAGAAGAAACACTCGCAAAATTGATTTTATATAACTCCAATACTATTTTGTGAAACTTGTGGGGGTATAACTCTAATGCTATTTAGTATTGGGGGCTAACTGTAATATGGACTTCAAAAGTTAGAATTCATTCTTCAACACAAACATGGGAGCAATAAGTACCTAATCTTTGTTGAGAAGGGCATCCCAATCATTCTCCTCTAGATATTTTCTGGAGACAGAGTAGCTCAAAGAAATCCAATTGTTCGAAACGCCTAACCATATGATTCAACTGGCACCATTGGCTCCAATAAAATAGAATCAAAAGTTGATTTACAATTGTACATTATATTCCTAAGTGAAATAATGTTTAAATTGTCAATAAATCCTTAAACTATTATGTTGATTGCTATAGAGTCCTGAACTATGAATATTAACTCCCTAAACAATTTCAAATGATGATAAATAAGTCTATATGACACTAAAAAACACCTTTTAGTAGTGTTTTCAGTAACACGTAAGGACATTTTGTTTTCTTTATAATAGAATAGTAATTTTATTTGCATTTTATCTTACAAATGAATTATTGACGAAAGGAAATTGAAACTGCATAATATGGCTTAAGGGATTATGGATATGATGCTCACCCATGCTCCAAAATTTTCCCTGGTAATCTACGGATAGGTGATCTGCATATTTTTGGAAACTGATTATTTTTAAGTATCTCTATAACATCTGAATTCCTTCTTAGTTTGTTTCCTTCTTTATCTCCAGATGCCAAGTGGCTGCAGACGAAACAAAAGTTTGTCTCGAATAAATACATACTCATAGAAATACATCCCTGAAACAAAACAACAGCATGTGAACAGAAGTTTCATAACTATTCAATGGAGATTAATGTCTCCAAGTAACACATCACGCCATCAAATCTCAACTTGTAACCAATATTTACATCATAGACCAAAGAAAAAAAAAACATTGTGTTTATACAAATTTCACAATCTTATCAAATATATTCATACACAACATATTATATAGATGTTCATACACAACAATCTGATCAAACATTATAAGAAAAAGGAATTGTATACGAAAATAACTCTTATGGGACAATTCGACTAACCAAATATGCACAACCCAAAATTTCAGTTAATATCAAGGATTAGAACACCCGTACTTGATAATGTAGCATGCACCTTAGACGATACAAACAAAACAAAAACTACAAATGAATCGACATACATTCTAATGAAATCCCACCTTTAATCGGCATACATAACACCCAAAATAACATATTGTGTTTATTCATCATTTGTGTGTATAAGCTACGAATTCACTAACAAATGTTAAGAATAGTGTATGTAAGCTAGGAATAGGCAACGATTACAAATGTTCAACGATGAGATCACGATTGTTGAATTAACAAACACATACCAAGTCTTACCCTAAAACCTAAACCAATGAACCTCAATTAAACCATAACTTCATCTAAAACCATTTAGTAGATGTCAATAAAAAAATATCCTTCACCCAAAACATATAAATTTGGGGTATTTCATTTTATACAACTGTATGTTAAAAAAATAGGGAGAAAGAGAAAGAGATATAAGTGCACACCTGATTTGCAAAACCAAATCAACAGAAATATAATCAACAAATCATTACCTGCAAAATCAAAACACGAAATATGATAATCAAAAAGAGATGATGAAAGCCCTATTCTGAAACCATATCCATAACTGATTTTCCCCTAAACATTTAACAAATCATCATAGGTGAATTGATATACACGATGTATAAAACAATGAATACATAGTTTTTATTATTAATAACTACAACAAACATAAGAATATCACTCCAGCTTTAAGTAACAACACGAACAACCCAGAGAGAGAGAGATCACCGTGTGTGTGTGTGTGTGAGAGAGAGAGAGAGAGAGAGAGAGATCTTTTGTGATTTTGTGGTTGTCTGATAGCGTAGAGCGTACGTTGAGTTGCGTGTGAAAGGAGAGAGTGAGATCAAAATGGGTATAATACAGTTTTACCCTTGTTTTTGAATTTTGAAGAAAATGGGAAAATAAATTAGATTGTGTTAAAAGAGGGGGAATCCAAATATTTAAGGGGCAAAAATGGTAAGAGGCCTATTTTAATCTCAACCATTGGATTGTTGCTTTGTTGGCTTAATCAGGATCCCTACTTAGCTTATCAGCTTATGGAATAGTAACCAAAATTCTACTCCTTATTATATAGATATGTTGACATGTATAGTAAATGAATGTGCACATGTGTAAACTCTATTAATGTTAATTTTGACTTTCTAAAAATTTCAGGTTATCGGTGGTCAAGTATTTAGTTTCAGTTGAGGTATCACTCTATTTCTATTAATTGAGTCTATACATTCTTTCGATGGTAACATAGCTACCACATATATTTTTTTAGTTTAGAAATTTATCTTTAAATTTGTTGAATACCAACTAAGTTCTATGTTTTGGTTATGTTCAATCTAATTGATCTTGACCTTCTCGTTGGCCTCAATGTCCACCTTTAAAGTCTCAAGCAAGGTCTTCATCTCAGATACCACTCATCCGATAAAGAGTTTAGATAGAATGATGGTATTACTCCTCGTTTTTAAGATGTGCGACTATATCTTTTCTGCAGAATAAGATCTGTGATGTTATTTTTCATATTTCATTTCCAGGTGCTGAAAACATTTCCTAACAATGGAAAATACTTAAAAACTAAGTTTCATTTTGTTCATCTTTTCTGTTCCAAGGAGCACTCCTAAGTATTCAATGTTTAATTTTTCATTCTGTTATCTAGCTCTTGTGAGCTTTAGCAAGGTTATAGTGGAGCAAAATGAGTTGGCTGAAAATTTTGGTTTGGAAATATATTCTTGGGATGACTTTATGAAGTAGGTAAGCTACTAGCTTAGTACTATTAATAACATCTTCGCAACGATGTGTTAAAAAAAGAAAATTTTATCATGTAGCTATGTTCCTTTCAGTATTAGCAATTCTTATTCCATTTCCTTTCTTTAGTTTCTCTTACTTATTTCTATGAAGTAGTTTCATTTCTACATTAAAAAAACATAGTACTATTTTTAGCAAAACATAACCTTATTGAAGAGAATTGAATGGAAAACATACAATGTTAGATATATAAATTAAAGTATTTAACTCTTCTGATAAAGATATTAAAAAATATGAACCACTGTATGTAGATTTTTTGTTTGTTTTTTGAGTTCAAAACATACCTTATTAACTTGTTTGTTTTTTGAGTTCAAAAATATATTTTGGAGCTAGAAGAACAACTGTATGTAGATTTTGAAATGCTAGGATTTGTTTTTATACGATAGTTTTTTGTAGGTTGACTCGACCAGTAAGACCCTCGAGCGCCGCTTGAAAAATGGTAGACTCTTTAGCTCTAATCTGATGTTATTTTTTGTTTGTTTAGTTCCATATCGCATATAGCTTGGTATTGGTTTCTTTTTTATCTTTGATCGTGATTTTATGGTCTATTGAATGTGTTGAAGATTTATGTTGTCCTTTATCTGCATAGAATTTTGATATCTTAAGTCGGCGTGTACTAGTTGCAACTTGGAACTGAATCTGGTCCAGGATACATGGATTATAGTTGGTTTTAAGATTATTTGCTGATATGCCCATTGTTTTTTTTAATAGGGTTGGATTTTCATTTAGTGATTTGAATTACTATTTTATATATGTGGGGTGATATATTGGATAATTTAATTATTATTTGATTATGTTCTTTACATTAACTTGTGAGTAATGTACCATTTTAACTGATGAATTGCGTAGTAGCAAGCTTATAAGTCAATTCATGCTTAAGAGTATCTTGTAACGCTTGGTGAGTATGTTGTTTCATGGTGGTAGGTTGATGATGAAAAAAAAGCGCGAGAACCCCCATAACCACTGACAAAGCGATATGGGGTGGGAACCGGGGGATGAATTCATAACTAGTATAGTTATAGAATTCAATTTTGTCGCAAAGAGGAATATTATTTTTAACTTGCAAGAAATAAGTAATGCATACGATGTATCGTTTCATTGTAATGTAATATATTTTAAGTGGTATTCGAGTAATAATCATCATAGTGTCTCACGAGTAAATTTTTTCCTTATTGGCGACGCATATATCGAGTGAGATAGATTGACCATATTCGAAAATATTATCATGTGACCACATAGTCTTTTTCTCTTATAGTGGGGTGTAAAGTCCAAACTTCTCTCAATTGTTAGCAAATTAGATCATTTTATCTTTGTCATGTTCTCAATTTAGTAGTTGGGTCCGCACGCTTATTAAGTCCACCCATTAGGATCTTCATTTTGTTTTCTCCCTTGGGTTGTATGCCTTGGAGATGGGCTCCTTTGGCTTGTTCTTTATTTTAACAAATTTTTTTCCTTAATAATGACACTACTTTAAAAAAATTGAACGTTCCCGAGATTTAATCCTCGTATTTTGATTTACCATTTCCATCTTGGAAGAAGCTAGTAGCCAGTATGGAATTCGAACATCCATAGTGGATGCTTCGCCAAGGTTATATGAGGAAATAATTGAAGTTCTTCATCCACCGACGACCCTACCATCCCTTTCTCACCGATCCATATTTCCAGATCCTTTTCACACCATGTTGCGAACCCTTCTTTAGCCTTTTGCATTTTCCAAAACCGATCACCCCTTATAGCCTTTTCTCGATGCATGCAAACCATTCTTCTGCCATCCTAAGCCTTTGTGTATTCCGAATCATTTTGCAGTGTCCTCGTGTGTTCGATAACCTTCACAAATAGGTATGAGGTTGTAATCATGGCAAGATAGAATGGGAACCCGAACGCTAGAGGAAAATTTGTTACACAGAGAGGTGAGACCATAAGAGGAAATGGGGTATAGGAGAGAGAAAAGCAAAAGAGAAGATTGATAGAATTGTTAATGAATATTAATATCTAATATAAGTTGGTAACATTTGATTGACTAACCAAAGTCCCAGGTCCTTTTTAAGTCAAAGATAGATATTCATGCAAAAAAATGTTTTGATACTCTAAAAACAAGAAGTTTAGAAGTAGAATCCAATCTGTTGTAGATGGACGCATAAATTTTCTCTAGATTTAGGATAGAGAAAATTTGACGATTATGTTCGTGGACTATCTTCCTCTTTCTTAATGTAGAATCCAATAAGTTGTATATGGATGCACAAAATTATCACATGAGGAAAAAATAGTCAACTAAATGTTTCCACTTATTTTTCGCCTTTTCTTTTCCTTTTTCCTTTGTTCATTGTTTGTTTTTTTTCTCTATCCAGCGAGACCTCACTTTACGTGACGTCACCTCCTTTTCTAAGGCGGTGGAGTATGCCACTAAAGTTGAGTCTTTTCACCCGTCTGCTCCTCCTCCCCATAGCCGCTCCACTACAACTCCTTCGGCACCAGATTTGAAGTGTTTTTTCTCATTAATGAAAGCATTGATTACATTGCAATGTCATCAATGGACTAATTACTTAAAATAGAAAATAAAATATTTCTCAAAAGTTTAGTCACATGTACCTAGCCAGTCCATTATTATGTCTTTAACCATTGTAATAAATTTCTCCCGATTTAAGATTAATTAAACTGATTTGGACAAGTTACCGATTTGAGGAAAGTTCATCATTAGCATAACAGTCAATCCATTATTATGTCTTTAACCATTGTAATGAATTTCTCCCAATTTAAAACTAAACTGATTTGGATAAGTTACCGATCTGAGGAAAGTTCATTATTAGCATATCATTACGAAAAAGATCCCATGTCAGTATAAAGTCTTTCCATATCAAGACTAAGAAGATATGGAGAGAGTTATAGGCCTTAGAGCAGGTCCAATGGTGGACTCCAACGAAAAGTATAATGCAATTTAAAAAGTGTGATTTGCCTTTCATGTGATTAATGGTACACAGAGGTGATTGGTAAAGGAATGGTTGCTACGAACTTTTAAAGTTCGTAGCAACTATATTTATGTTCTTACGAACTTCAGAAGTTCGTAAGAACATAAATATAGTTGTTACGAACTTCAAAAGTTCGTATAAACCTAAAATACAGTTGTTATGAACTTTATTTGTTCGTAAGAATTGGTACGAACAAATAAAGTTCGTAGGAATCTTTACAGAATTTGTACCCATTCTCTAAATTTGGAGAACGCTTACAAATTCTTATACCGAATTTGTTCATTTTTGCCCACCACTGCAATCGCATAATCTGTAAATTTACCAAATCTGTTGTTTTCTTTTACCCCATTGTGGATGCTCTTATAGATTTAAAGGGAAGTTTCTTATTAGTCATTACAATGGCTCTACTACGAGGCCAAAGAAAATATCTATAAACTATAGTCAATTCACTCTGAGCCATTGTGGTTTCATGATCTCTTATTGATGGAACATATCATGAAAGAGCAACAACATCTGAATGTATTTGACCATGAAAGGGTATCACAGGTAGTCTTCTGTAGAAAGCGCCTCTAAGAGTCTGTTCTCAAAATTTTCATATCGTTTCCTTTTCCTTTTTCAGTTTTTATTAAAGTTACGAGTTCTGATTCATTTCGGGCCTGCTTTTCTATTTTCATCATATTACTTTGTACTATAACTGTGACAGTTGGTGTGAAAAGCACAAGACAAACATAATTGTTATAGATTCCACTAAAACACTAGATAATATCTCAAAATTTTCTCAACTGCTATTTGATATGCATGCGATGTCTATCCTTTTCTTTTACTGTTAGTTTCTGAGTATTGTTTAGTATTTTGAAATTGAATTTTTTTCGCATAACAACTAATTTGTTGGGTTACTTTTTATTTTTTTTAGTCTTATCTGAATAAGAGCTATTCAATTGAAAGAGAAGCTAGTCTGTCCAGACCTGACCCCAAGCGTGGTCATCACTGGTTTGAGGATGCTTCCCCCAATAAGAAGCAAGCTCATGAAGCTTTTACTAGCGAACAAACGCCCAGTTTTCCAGATGTCAATCTTTATGTTTGGGATTATAACTCGAATAGTCAATCAGGCGTGGAGATGTACGCTCGCTGTCCACCTGGATCTCTACCCGAGCTAGTTAAAGATGTAAGTCTCACTGCTAAAAACATCTCAATCAATGGTGCTTAAAATGCTGAAAAAGCCAAAGTCGATCATGTGAGGGACTCTCCCAAGGAGATACCTGTAACTGTTGGACATTCCTATAGTAGGGAAATTTACCTTACACTTTCATTGGGAATGGCCTGTAATGACGGAGCGGGTCCCGTCTCTAAGAAGGCTGGTGGAAATTTCATGTCAATAGGTCACACCATTAACAACAGAGATGGAAATTTAGTGTTGATGAGGTAGAATTTTAACAAGGACATCAATAGTAATGTCATGACAGTGGGTTCTCAAAAATACTTAGATGGGTACCATATCTTCAGGTGAATCTGCAGCAGCTAGCACCAAAACTGGTCGAGCTCGAAAGAATAAGGAGCAGAAGATGCCTAAAACTAAGAAGCTCCTTCCTAATAGCTTTCCTTCAAATGTTAAAAGCCTTGTTATCGGCTGGTATAATTGACGGAGTTCCTGTGAAGTATGTTTCCTGATCACATGATGTAAGTCGTATTTTTTATGTTCACATCCCTACTAATTGAGTTTATTTAATTAATATTTATTTTTTAGTTTCTACTTAATGTTGTCAATTTTTGGTTGCAGAATAATTTTCTTGGAATTATAAAAGGGACTGGTTATATATGTGGCTTCAAGGGATGAAACTTCTCCAAGGTAAGCAACAATGCTTGTATTTTCCTCTTTTTTCTTTTTAATACAATGTACATCCTATCCACGTTTGATTAAGGTTGAAATATTTGTCACATGGGTAAGTGTTCACATTCTAATTATGAGAATTTTGACAAAATAGAACATATTTTATCTTCGAATTGGTACAAATAATTTTCATCATTTTAATGTCAACTCATCCAACTGGTCTCCCATCAATTGTTTTCTTTTGAAGGCTGTTAATGCTTTTGAGTTTTTTTCAGTAAAGGGTATAAACATGACTAAGCAGCTCCAACATTTGACTAAAGGGTATAAACATGTAGAGGCAGCTCCAACATTTGACAAAATTGTTTTCAGTGAGGTGCGCTTTTATTTTAGCACTCATGACAAAGAGCTTAGATATCATGATGGTATTACACCTCATTTTTAAAAAGCGCGACCATAGCTTTTTCGCAAAATAAGATAACCCCTTTTAGTATGTCTATGTCCATTTTGGTAATATAAGAAAAAAAAGGTTCCTTGGCAAGACTCGTGTCGTTCTTGGTGGCATCGCCTCCTTTCTTTTGAACTAGATGTTTTTTGTTTACAAAATTGATGATTTGAACACTAAATTGCAACACTTGACCCAATCTTATACCAACTTCGCTATTGAAAATAAATAGTGATCAAATAAGCCATGTAGTGAAATTGTTCTACGTCATCTTGAAGTATATAAGGGTTGATTCCGGTGATCGATTGACCCCTTTGAAACGTATTAATCTTGTTGCTAAATTATATAATCCTACTTTGAAGCTTTCTAAGCTTCGAGACGAACGCTTTACACAAATTTCAATGCAAACTAGGAATTTTCCTGTTGGGTATGCACATTAATTGCTGCACAAATTGAAGGGGCTAGAATTTCATCTTTTTCTTAGATTTTTTTCTTTAGTGCGTCCATTATCATTATGGGTCAAAGCGTGGGAGCTAATGTATTCATGTGCATCCTGCATGCCACCTAGCAAGGACATTGTTGTATAGTTATCTGAATGTGTTCATAATGTAGCAGATCGTGTGAGTACTCATTCTAAAGTGCAAAACCTTGTGTTGAACACATTAAATGCTTTAATGCATACGATTAAGGCTCGACATAGACATAAAATACTTGTCCACGAGGAGATTGAAGCCATTATGACTGTCAAAATGCTTACAACTATAGTGTTTTTCTTGGATGGAACTTTTGAGGAAATTACATATGACATGACAACTATTCTGGCCGATGCTATCGAGATAAAAATCAACCTCTTAAAGTAAATTTGTTAATGGATTTGATTTAAGTAAATAATAAATGTTGAAAATAAAAGAACAAATAATACATAATATGACGTAGACGGGAATTTGGGAGTTTCCAATTGGGGAGTATTTGAGTTTTATGAACTTGCAGAAGTAAGTAGATTCAATTATATTATATAGTTATTTGCTATATGTTATCATTCAACAAACAATGTATTAACTTGATGATGTTAGACAATCAGTCATTGAGAAAATTCTAAGTAACTTTGTTTATTTCTAAAGACAACCTATTTAATATATGCTCTTAATTTGTTTTGTTATTCATTTAGCTCTCATGTTGATGGCCTTAGAAAACATGTAGCCTTAGAAAACATGTAGGCTTAAGTCCAAGTTTTAACATTGTACAATAATTGTGGTTGCTCTGCAATCATGGCCCCATTCCCAGTACATTCTGAACATACCAAATCAGGAACTCGGTTCAATAGCTATGGCTGCTCTGCATATTCTGAAATACCTACTCTGCACATTCTGAAATATATCTGATGGAATTTACTTTAAATAAACTAGTTCATTCATGTAGATTAATTCTAGACTAGCCTACGAATTCATGTAGGCTTACTCCTCACACGGGCCTTTATAGGCTTACACCTCACACGGGAAAATGAAGGCCTGTAACGGCCCATCATCTCATTCTATGTTCACCTAGAGTAAATGGCCAATTTAATTTTCAACCTGCAGTGTTTGCTCTGAAACCCCGCACACATTTTCAACGTGTAGTGTTTTTTTCTAAAATGTAGCTTGTTCGGAGTTCACTTTATTTTGTTTATTATTAGAATTTTGGCTATGTTGACGCAGCGTCTCAAATACCAATTCTTATTTTTCCCCTAGATGTTTTGAAATTGGTCTTTGGTTCTTAATTGTTAACTCACAACTAGTGATAGAGAATCAAGTAGTTTTAGATGGCATCTCGTGACTTGTGTCTTCTAATTTAGTTAGAAAATGGTATGAATTATTGCATTACATGGAAGTTAAGTCCAAAAAAGAAAAAAACAAATAAGAAGATAATAATAATAGTAACCATGCCTGTGAAAGATGTAAACTTCTGCTATAAATTGCAGCCTCTTATTGAATGCAGATAAATCAAAAAAATCTCGAGATTTCTCTATCTTTCTGGCTGTTTCAGCTATATCACTCTTTTGTGGTATTGCTGAAAAGTGGACTGTTTTGATCTCTATGTTGTTTTATTGACTGTTGTGATCTTTATGGACTTTTTTTTTTATCTTTATGCTGAAATGTGGATTATTTTGATCTTTATTCTCTCAAAATTGTGGTGGGACTATTTTGAGGTTCGTATTTGATTGTGTGGCATATGTTTTGCGGTTCGAATTTGACGTTGAATTATAGAAGTTGATTGGATTAAACTAAGATTCAAACCTGACTGTTTTTCTTGAAAACTGTCAAGAAACAATTTGTTAATTTCTTTGGCCTAAAATTGCATGAGTTCATTGAAAATGTTTCTTGAAAACTATTAATTTTTTAAATAAAGGGAATGATCTCTCAAATGGCTCCCTCAACTACACATTAGATACATATTAGATGAATAATAGGACCCAAGTATTGTCATACCTAATGGAAAAGACGAGGATGCCTAGATTTGTTAAGTTCGATATTGAATAACATCTTATTGAATCATGTTTTGTAGGTAAAGTTCGATGTTGATCCAAACACCAAAAGAGGGTGTTGTCCTCCATGGGTAGCAGTTGGAGAGCGTTCAAAACACAACTCACTAGACTTTTTTGAGGTACAAGTCACAAAAAATTGCATTATGAATTAAACTCAACAGAGCATTGTGAATATATTGATTATCAATGACACTCATTTAGATGATATACCGTTTTTGTGTTTCTTTTGTATGCAGTTCAAAGATAGTGGGATATCACATAGTCAAAAATCACTAACTCGTTCTACACCTAATGTTGGATAGGTATGCAATCTATTGATTTATTATCACATAAATATATATACCCCAATTTAAATAGTTCAAATACCAATTCATTTTCATGATTAGGGAAATCATTAAGACCGCTTATTTTTTAACTATTTATAAGTCAAATGTAATGACTGAGTTGTATGGAATTTAGAGAAACCTAAAACATTACTAAAAATGCACAAAAATTACAAATAAATCAAGGTATATGTTACTATCCCCATTTGAGAAAATCTTGCCCATGAGCGTGAAAGTAGATGGTCCAAGTTGTTCAATCTTTCCCATACTACAATTTAATGTCTTCTAGTTTAGTATTGCACATATGCATACCGATATGCTAATCTAGTTTGACAAAAGGTATTTCTTAATAATAATAAAGTTTCTGATCTCATTCCATTGAACTTATAATTTCCTTCTGCTTTCATTGAGGCACTTTCTTATTGTAAGTTCTGGAATTTATACTAATGAGGGTATTAATTGCAGATACATTTCGGCACAAGTTCCTCAGGTCACTGCTACCTTTCTGGTGAAGTGCATTACCAACTTTACCAGTGACTGCACCACCACGAAAAGACACATCAAATGTAGATGATGCCTCAAAAGGTCATGTGCGGCATCACAGATCTTAAAAGATGGATCCCAGAAAAAGCCTTCTCGTCATTGCAATTTGTTTAGTAAAGAATGAAGGGAGCAGATGCTCGTGGTTGAATACCGAGGACATATTTGATTTATAATAGTTGTAGTTTTTCACTATTTTGGATGGGAATGTACAATTGTAATTGATTTTGGATGGAATGTAGTTGTACGTAATATATATATATGGTAAGCCAACTTTTAGATGTATCTATTTGTTAGGACAACTTTTGGATGTATATATTGTTAGGACAACTTTTGGATGCATATATTTAGTAGGATAAATTTTGGATGTATATATTGGTAGGACAATTTTTATATGTGTTGATGTTATTTTGTAGGACAACTTTTGAATGTAATATATGGATATGCATTCAAGTGAAGCGTACTATAAAAAACATATTTAGGACGCTTTTGGGCAAGTGGTAGGTTGTGAACCCTTGTAAATAACGCGTCTTAAAAAACTTTATTTTTAAGATGTTTTTTTTGAATTTTTTGCAACTCTTATAAATAATGTGTCTTAAAAGACTATTTTTTAAGACATTTTTTTGAATTTTGTTATGACAGTGGCTTTTAAGACGCTTTTGATTTTGATTAAAAGTGATGTAAATAGCTTTTTATGACACTTTTTAGCCGTTGTAAAAAGGCTTTTTTCTTCTAGTGTATTGAAGTATTTCCCCTCGGGACACAGTTAAAAAGATTTTTCATTGTATTATAGATAGCAGAGGCCATGATATGACACGCTCGAGCCAATGTGGCTGGGAATTTTATGTGTCAGCCCATTGATTCAATCATATGGGAACTTTCAAATGCATGAAACCTTGAATTTGCAAAGGAATCGCGTAATGTTCATCTTGGATTATCAATCGATGGGTTTAACCCTTTCTGTAATTTAAGCACTAATCAAAGTTATTGGCCAGTTCTCATGGTGCCTTTAGGTCTCCCCCCCAACACTGTGCATGAGAAAAAGAGTTTACATTATTGACGTTGTTGATACCAGGGGTCAAAGTATCCCAATGAAGATATTGATAATTTTTTAGCCTCGTTAATTGAAGGAATAAGAGAGTTGTGGGATGAAGGCATGAGGGTGTTTAATGCTCATAAGGGTGAAGACTTTACACTTAAAGGAATTATGTTATGGGCTATCCACGACTTTCCTACCTATAAGACCTTGTCTGGCTATTATGGATAACCTATTTGTTTGAAGAATACTGAATCCACTTGGATAAAGAATAATGGTTAGTTATGTTATGACGGTCATCGTAGAATTCCACTGAATATTCACCCTTCTAGAAACAAGTATAATTTTTTACCTACTGGTTATGAGCACAAGAGAAAACATGTTCGGCTTTCTGTTTATCAAATCAAGGAGAGGAAAGAGGCTATGACTTCTAGGAATACCATTAGTTTGTAGTAGAGAAGCGAATAGATAGGGAGGATCTGAAATATCCTATTAAAAAGAAGGCACGGTCTAGAAAATCAATGTTATTTAACTTATTGTATTGGAAAGAGAACCATGTAAGGCACGTAATTGACATGATGCACATATAGAAGAATTTTACGAAAAAATGATTGGAGCATGTCTAGGTGGATCTCATTCAAGAGATGAATAAAAAGTGTGTTGTGATCTAAAAGAGATAAAAAATGTGGTTAAAACCTGATCCTACAATAGGAAGAATTTGATTCATGTGAGTGCTTTAACTTTGACTATTAATGAGAAAAAGATCCTCCTAAACACATTGTTCAACTTGAAAATCCAACCAATTATTTTGGTAATTTATGAGAGGTTTTAAACTATCATGCACATGATCTAAAACAAAGCAAGTCTCATGTCTATCACGTCATCTTTCAATTAATCCCTTCGTTATTTATACATTAATTTTTTTAGCACAAAGATCTCTGTAGAGTAATTATGTAGATTCGTTTGTTCTTCTTAGTGTGTGCAAAATTTATAAATAAAAAGAAACTTGTGCTCGCTAAAGAAACTTTAGTCGACGCGTCTTGTGTGTTAAAGAAATATTTCCCCTATTGTTCTTTAACACCAGCATCCACCTTCTTGTATATCTATGCGATGAGACATTGTTGTGTGGATTTTTCAGGTATATTTTAATGTATCCTTTCGAGAGATTGATGAAAACCTTCAAATATTATGTTACGAATAAAGAGTATATTATAGGGTCGATTGTGGAAGAATACATAATAGAAGAATCATCGTTATAGACTCGAAAACATATGTCGAATCAAGGGCTTAGGAGGTTCAATACTCGTGTAGAACGAGTGGTCAAGGAATTTGATAAGTTTGAGGATGAATTAACTTTCGAGAACCCTAAATAGGCGAGAATCACAAATCTGGAAGTTGAGCAAGAAACTCATTATCTCTTTGAAACACAAGATGAAGTTGAAGATTAGATAGAGTAGGTACCTACATATATAATGTATTTTTGGTTAAGTTGTGTATTATGTATATTACCATCTAAGTTATACAATTTCATGAACATGTATAGGAAGTATGAAAGCGAACTTGCTTGAAATTAGAAGCAAAAAGGTTCAACGGACATGATGAATGATTTTAGGGCATGGGTATCAAAAGAGGTAATTGTCACATCTTTTATTGCGGTGACTTATTCGCGTGTTGCAAAACATCCCTAATACAACTCCATTAATAAATACAACTTTTAAAAAGAGGAGATATCTCTTCAAGGCTCGGCCGACTAGATAAAGGTTCCAATTTTCATGTGAATGAGTTTAAAAAATTCTTCGCCAATGGTTTTGATTTCGTTGTATAGCTATACGAGAAAAAATTATGAACACAAAAAAGAGGAATTTCAATTTCCCACTTGACTTCTTTTGTGGCTAGCAAAAATGATAACAATTTAAAGGATATAGTGATGACATACTATGGGATTTTCCAACAAATCCTGGAATTAGATTACTTAGATTTTAAAGAAATTGTCTTCTATTATGACTGGGTGAAGGTGGAGGGCACTACTAATGGTTGTAAAGTTGATCCTGTCGCAAAACTTGCCATGGTATATTTATCTAAGATGAAGATTAAAGATCACATGGTTAAAGAACCTTTTGTTTGTGGCTTCAAAACATGAAAATTTTAATAAACCCAATGTTATTAAATGACGGCAATTGGTCTAATTTTTGCATGCGATAAAGGGTTTGACTACTCAAGCCGATACATTAAAGGCCCCTACATAATTTAAATCTCCTCTTGATGACAACCATAATTTGAAGGATCTTTTACTAGATGAATATTCAGTTTGATATGTTATTTTATTGTTATTTTCTTAACCCTTGTATGACAACCCTATTTATATTTTATGTATAAAAAAAATTGGAACAAAACTTTTGTATTTATTTAGATTTTGTATGTATGCATGACCTGTTAGAACAACCCATTCATGGGTGGAACAATATGTTTATAAACTTTCTTCTATTGTGATTTGTTGAGAAATGGTTCGGGATTGGTAATTCTTATACAACTTTCATGATAGCACGATGTGATAGAACAACACGAAATTAAAAGTTAATTTCCTATTGGTAATTGGATTAATGTGTTAAATGATTCAAATAGTGAAGCTAAAATATTGCTAACATAAACAAAGTGTTGTTCATAGGGGATTAGTCTTGTTGGGTCATCAAGAGTGGTTCTAATCGATGTTGTGTGGAACTCTTCGTGTGAAATGCAAGCTATTAGTCATTCTTATATTTTTGGCCAAATTGTATCTATACACAATGATGATACCAGAATTGATATCACCAGGTCAAAGTTATGAATGAGCTCCTACAAGTACAATAATGGTGTAAATGCAAAAATATAACATCAATATAATAGTAGAGAGGGATGAGCCAAAGAGGGAGAACACTTGAATTTAACTGGTTCGGCCGTAGCCTACGTCCACTGTGAAGTGTGAATGGTGGTTTTCACTATAAAAATGGCACTAATGGACTGTAAATACAACACTCAACCTTTTCTCTCTCACTAAATATTTTGACATAGTTCTTCTAGGGTTGTGAATAATCGATCCCTTTACAAGGTAGAAGATGAAGTGTATATATAGTGTCTTGGGTTTGTAATGTACCCCCAATCATTTAATCAAAATGCGCATGAGAAGGCTCCCAATGATGAGTTGACACCTATCCTTTACACATGTAACTAATCATGACGCAATATTCCCTCATGTGAGGGGAAAATCGTGTTGTAACAGACTTGTACATGTGGGATTTTCCATCTTGGAAACTTGTATTGCTCGCACTATAGATGTCATCTGAGGAGTCTCAGCCCAGTCGAGTACGACGCCCCAAGGGTGGCCTTGTTTGACATTCTGATTAAAGTGTGGTCTCGGCTGAACACATTAGGTCGAGATGTACCTTAAGCGGTATTCTCAGCTCTCGACCAATATCAGTGGAACAGACATGCATGTGCTAGTGGGACACTGCTCTGGGGTCTCGGCTCATGAGAGGGCTGAGAGTGCTGATTGATGAGACCGACCCTTAATCGGACGAGTCCTGGGTACACCCTAGGTGGGGCCCTTATTGAACTCAGTTACGGTCACTTCTGACCCTCGGCTATGGACTAGATTAGACTTGGTCATATCAATCACCCCCTAGGACTTAGCAATCTGTATGAAGAGGTAGCTGAGGGATACGAGTTAGTGTGGTCCTGATGAGACGTTTCTAGCGCGTCGGTTGATTACATCATATTGGATAATAGAGTGACACATGTCTGATTTGACGGTTGGGCGCTTAGGGCTTTGTGCCCTTAATGATGGGGCATATTGGGAAGCGTGCATAATCATTAATAGCTATTTAAACTCACAAACTCTCTTTTTTTTCCTTATTTACCAAAAGAAAAATCTTCCCTCTTCTCTTTTCTACGAACTGCCATTGTCAACCTTCTTTCCACAGCACCCTGATTCCCTCCATTTCTAAGTGTTTCAACTCCTCTTCCCTTCCGAGATGTTCCTTATTGTCCAAGTAACAGTTCTCTTTCCATTTCTCTAGTTTTATGCCTTTGATTTGCTGCACATTAATTTTTCGACGAGCTTTTTTTTCCCGGTGAGTCTGTTGGGTGGTTTTAGGGCTTGACATCCCTTTTTATTTTGTTCCTTTGGGTTATTGGCAGTTATAGAGGTTGTATTTACTAGACTTCGGGGGTTGAACACCATATGAGAGTTTTTCAGACTTGCCTCCGGTCATCTTCTCCGGTGAGCTTCTTGGTGTTCTTGGTTGTTCTCTGTTGGAAATAATTGAGTTTCCAACTTTAGATCCTTTGGTCAATGAAAGTCAATATTTAAAGTTGTTTGTCTCTTTTCATTTTTTAAACAAGTCTAGTCTCGCCCTGTTAATGTTATGGTTTATGTATAAACTAGCCGAGGAGTACCCAAGGCTCCGAGAGAGGTTCTTTCAAGAGATTAGGACGATAGAGCTTGAGGAAGCCGAGATTCGTAAGGCCGAGGCTTTCCCTATTCGACTCACTTATCCTCCCCCACTAGCTGTCGTTCGTCCCCCAATTGTTGAGTCAAGTGACTCCACATCTGAGTCGTCCTCTTCTGCAGACGATGTTATGTCTTTCTCTGAGAGTATTGGCTCGTTCGAGGAATCCATGGCCTATTCACCACCCTCGACTGAAGGTTCCAAGGTAGATGAAGCCTCTTCTTGTGTCTCGTCCTCTCAGAGGTCTAAGACATCAAAGCAATCTGAGGGCTCTATTGAAATACTTGAGCCCAGTGTCGCTGTTCCACCTACAATAGATGATATTCCTCTCTCGGCCACGATGAGGAGTGAGTCCATTCAACAATTTCCAAGTGGTGATCTAAATAATCCCCAAGGCGAATCGCTAGAAGATAATGGTGAAGAGAGTGATCTTGACACCTATGTAGCTGAGTCTTATGAGAGTACTATCTCTGAGGCCAATCTTCTATTTTGGAGACACCTTTATGGTATAGGACCCTCCATATCTATAAGAAATCCTTCTGAGGATGAACGATCCTTTGATAGCTGAGAGGGTGAGGTCTGTGTCTATGAGCAGATGTTTTAGGTCAGCATCCGACTTCGATTTCACCCGATCATATGAGCAATTTTATCCCACTTAGGTCTTGCCCGAGGTCAGCCACTACACCAAAATGGGCAAATTGTCACCTTTCAGCCGGCCAGCCTTGTCAAGGTCATTGACCGTGACAAAAAAACACGCGTTTTATGTCACGGTCATTGACCTTGACACGACCGTGACAACGACTTGTCACGGTCATTGATCGTGACAAGCCCGTGACAATTAAATTTGTCACGGTCAATGACCTTGACACGACCGTGACAACTTTTCCAGCAAAAACCCTTTCCCCCTTCTTTTTTCCCTCGCACCGTTCCCTCCCTCTCTCTCTCTCTCTCTCTCGACGCTGCTCTCTCTCTCTCTTCCATTTATATATATATATTTGTCTGTATATTTATGTGTGTGTGTATATATATATCTGTGTGTATGTGTGTGCGTGTGTGGGGGGTGGGGCAGGGTGGGGCGGGGTGGGGTGGGGCAGGGTGGGGGAGGGGGTGGTGGAGGGGGGCAGGGGGTGGGGCGGGGTGGGGCAGGGTGGTGGAGGGGGTGGTGGAGGGGGCAGGGGGTGGGGTGGGGCAGGGTGGGGGAGGGGGTGGTGAAGGGGTGGCAGGGGGTGGGGCGGGGTGGGGTAGGGTGGGGGAGGGGGTGGTGGAGGGGGCAGGGGGTGGGGTGGGGTGGGGTGCGGTGCGGTGTGTGTGTGTGTGTGGTGGTGTGTTTTGGGGGAGGGGGTGGTGGAGGGGGGAAGGGGGTGGGGCGGGGTGGGGCAGGGTGGGGGAGGGGGTGGTGTCATTTTTCATAATTTTAGCATTAGTAAACATAGGATAAAAATATCTGATTAATTCCTAGGTTAAATTAAATTAAATTAATTTTAGTGCTTAAATATTATTAAATGGTTTTGAATTTTTTAAATATTATTAAATGGTTTTGTAGTGTAGTGGATTCCACCATATTCTGTTATGTCTTCTTTACTAACTAGAATCTTGTTGCAGATAGGATTCCCTTTAGGGTCTTATGTCTTGAATTAATCTGAGGGGGTGGGGGTGGGGGTGGGTGGGGTTTTGAATATTATTTACATTCAAAATAAATAATTGATAATAGTTGGATAATAATTGGATAATAATTGTTTTTATACCTATAGAACAGCTTAGATAGTGTGTGTGTGTGTGTGTGTATGTGGTCAATACATGAATTTATTTTTGTATTTGAATTATCCCATGAATTTATTTTTGTATTTGAATTAACCCATTATATGAAACATACTTGAAATTAAATATAGTGCGCATAGATACTAGCATTCTAGTTCTTATGCGTACGCATTCAATAACCCTTAGACCCGTTCGAGAGTCATTACCCCTGTAATGAGATCTCTCGAATTGTCCCGTTTGGACACTTTGAGACTGTATAATTTTTGTATAATATTCTTATTGGCTTAAAGTTGTTACTTTTGGAGGAAGTTCTGCAGTCGTATCTTAATGTTCTCTGGGTACATACTATATTGACAAGTGTGACTGTTATTTTAATTGACCAATTGAAATAACACTCACACCTGCCAATCTACGTCGTGTACTTGGAGAACTAAGGGGATATGCTGTCGAATTTTTTTCAAATCGTAACAATGTGCATGAGCTGTTAAGTATATTACAGAAAAATGCATTCTTGAATGGGATAGGACCACATACCCTTTAATAGGATAATTAAATGATGGGATAATTAAAAAAAATATACTATAAATCTAAGTTTTGTTTACCTTTAATAGGTGTTTAGTTGTGGTAGCTGTGATGGGATATCCGAAATACAAAGAGTGGATGGGTGAGACTAATAGAATGGGGGATGTGTTTCGCAGAGGTGCTAACGAATTTGTGAAATATGCAAAGAGATGTCATAATAATGAAGAGTTTCCGTGTCCGTGTGCTAGGTGTAAGAATGGTAAGGTGTTTGAGTGGAAAACAGTTGAACTACATTTGTTAAGATCGGGTATGCAAGATAGTTATCGATTTTGGAGTTTTCACGGTGAATTGAAAGTTCCTTTTGTCCATGACCAACCTTCACAACATCCTTCAACAAGTAGAATAGATGAAGAAGGGGACGATGTAGATCATAATATGTTAGAGGATTTAGTTGATGATGCGTACGGAGTTTATGAAGCTGAGGAGAATAAGGTTACTGATGATGTAGAAGATTCAAGTGCTCGTGAAGATAACACGATAAAACTTGACGATGACTACCAAAGTTTAAAATTTAAGGCGACCCAACCGTTATACTCTGGCTGTGAGAAAGATCAAACAACTTTACATGCCATGGTTGGTTTGCACAGTTGAGGATAAAAATGCTTCTAAAGTTGATCCTGTCACCAATTTGATCATGGTTGACTTGTCCAAGTTGAAGAGCAACGACCACGTGAGCGATGAGCCGTTTGTTTGTGCATTTCAAAAGGTTAAGCAAGTGTTTTACTCGGAGTATATCAGCAACGAGCCGTGGTCAATTGTCCAACACGCGCCAAGGCGTCTAAATAGTAGTGTGGATGACTTGGCTGCTCCTACCGAATATCAATCCATTTTTGATGATAACCCGAATTTGAAACAATTTTTCAATTTGTAATAATTATTTCAATTTGTACCGAAACATCCATTTTTAATGCTTTTACTTGATCTGCACTTTATCATTTTCACTCTTGTGTAGTGTGCGTGTGTGGAGAGGAGATTAATACATAAATATTCCAACTACATCTAAGTTTTGTTTATACTAATCCATGAATATACGCTTCTTACCTTTAATAGGTGATTAGTACATAGTTATTTGGGGTGTCCTATTTGTGGAGAGGAGACTGAATCTCTTCGTCTATCCGAACACTAAGAAATGCCATAATCCTATGGAGCGATGCTTTGCAAATTCCTCCCAACCGTTATGTAGCCAAACATCACCGGTTGAAGTTGTCAATTCCACTTTTCATACCCCACCACTTTCCATACCCCATTCAAAGGTGGAGTTGACAACTTCAACTGCTGATTTTTGGCTACACAACGGTTGGAAGGAATTTGCAACGCATACCTCCATAGGATTATGGTATTTCTTAGTGTTTAGATATGAAGAGAATTATAATTGACACGATTGCCCGGGGTACATTAGTTGGAAGGAGGTGTCATATGAGCTCAAGTTAGCTGTTTGAGTGAAACTACAGGTAATGTATTTATATTTATATGTCAATTTCGATTTCGATTTCAATTACGATTTATATTTATCTATATTTGAGGGGCAGATACTAATTTTACTTTATTTCAATTCAGGGGACAGGGAGTGGCCCTAAGGGTAGGCCACATATGCTCTATACTTATGTCGCTATTCGGACGAGAAGGGAAGGATAAGGAGGTGTTCCCGAGCGTCGCGGTACAAAATCTCTTTTCCATGCAAATAGTTTGTAGATTTGAGATAAAATGATGGTGATGTTGTTTCTTTTTAAATAGTTTCTTATTTGAATATATATTTGCATTATCTTTAGTTTGTTCGGATATATGATGTTTGGAACAGGTACAACATTGCTATAACAGGTACAAATATACTGCTGGGCAGTGGCAGTGGCCATACTGCCCAGCAGTTTTTTTTTTAATTCTGCCCAGAATTGTCACGGTCATTGACCGTGACACGCCCGTGACAAAATTGACACGGGCGTGTCACGGTCAATGACCGTGACAATTTTTTTAAAAAGGGTCACGGCTTTGTCACGGTTATAAACCGTGACAAACGTGTCACGGTCATTGACCTTGACACGATTGTGACACAAAACGCGAGTTTTGTGTCAAGGTCAATGACCGTGACACGACCGTGACAAAAAAAGTTGTCTCGCCTCGAAATGTCACGGTCATTGACCTTGACAAGGTGAATTTGTCAAGGTCAATGACCTTGACAAATGGGCAGATTTGGTGTAGTGAGCTTTCTCCTAACGCTTGGAGAGTTATTCTCAACTTCGTCACTATCTAGAAGATAGTTCACCAAACTGACCTTCCAGTTAATATTTTTATGTGTTGTTATACTGTGTTGTCCCCCAAGACTCAGCCCGACTACTATCATCTCGTAACCAATAAAACTACAAAGAACGTTATGTTGGTAACCCAAACCTCTAATCATGATTGGAAGCCTCGTTATTTTTTTTTGTCTCGGGGGCATGGGAATTTGGCCCTAATGAAGTTTGTGGCACATCTGAGCCCAGGGTTCCTTAGCGATGGGCCAAGGTCTCTGCGTCGACCAAACTTGATTCGGGCTTGAACCCTGAGGCATTTGAAAAAGTATAAAAACTTCGTAATCAAGGTGATGGTGGTCGTCTTGTTAAATTTGAGCAGCTAATGACCCCATACTACCTGACACAGACAGGTCTGGGGGTTGACCCCCTGGCCGACCTGCATAAGTAACTTTTCTTATCAACTTTTGTGTCATATCTTCTAGTTTTCCAATGTTGACCTCACCTATTTTTTGCAGATCGTCCAAAGAACATACCAGACCATATTTGGTAAATGGTGGCCCCAAACTTGATCAAGCTTGTCGACAAATGCAATAAGAAGTCTGACACCCCTACTTCCCCTATTAGCAAAACCACTGCTGGTGGTCCCAGCCAAGCCAACGATGCTGGGAAGAAAAGGAAAGGACGAACCGACGATACTAATGCTCGCCGTCCATCTAAAATAAGTACGTCCTGAGAGGGGAATCCCCATCTCCACAAACGAGGTTTTGGCAGCTCATCGTTTTGAACTTAAATTGGATTATGCAAGCATCATTGGTAATGCCACAAAGGCTATTGACGGTGTCGGCTCTCCTATCTCTGAGGGTGAGAAGCCTTCCTCTAGTCTATAGACATCTCTCTGCTCACTGAGTTCTCTATTCACAGGCTCGTTCATATATTTTCATAGACTTACCAAGTTTAGTCTCTTTAGTCCCATCTCATACTGATTTATCTGTCCGTATTTTTTATTGTAAAGCATAGTCTCCCTCTATCGAATGGGGGACTAGATCACCAAGAAGCTTCCCTTAATTCAGAAGGGGAAGGAAGCAGAGACAACCAAGAAAAACTCGAGGGATGAGGTTCAGGAGTCTAAGTCGTCCCTTTAGAAGTCGGTGAACGAGGTGACCACTCTGAAGACTGATCATACCAATACTTTGAAGAGGATGGCTGAAAACAAATAGGCCGAGATTGACGCTGCAGTCAAGGCTGCCTTGGACAAGGCTAAGGCGCAAGCTATAGTCAACTTCAAGGAGTGTGATGTGTTTGGAGACTATGGATTTGAGTATCTGGAAATGGGCATAAGGATTGTTGGCTGGTGGGCAACGCTAAAACATGTTGAGATTGGAGTCCTATCCCTACAGAATTTTGAAGGTCTGAACTTCAGTGACCCTCTACTCGAGATTGCTCAAGCCTATGTTGTGATATCGGTCGACACCTTATAGTTCAACCACACCGAGGTTACCGAGACCACTGATGTTGTGGCTGGGACGGGCGCAAATGACGATGGGGCTAGGACTACTCATACTGAGGCCAAGGTTTCTCCTGCTAATGGGTCGGCACCGTCAAATACTAAGGGTGTCGTGCGATGTCTCCGACCAGGCCCTGATCTCATGGATGACCTCCCTCTGGACCTAGAATGTCGTGGAAGATAAGGAAGCCTAACAAGAGTGTGGCCCCTCCTTAAGATACGAATTGCAGACTAGAAATAACTTTTCCCTGTGCATGAGATGAAATTAATTTGTACTCATGATGAATTTTGGGATAAGTGGCTTTAACTGTATTGAGATCTTGGATCTTCCTACAGAGGGTGACAGATTATAGGGGATATTGACACATAATAAAATTAGTATTTTAGAGATTAGCCCCTAAATAATTATGAATGCAGAAAAATAGAAAAGATATGCATGGTTCAGCAGGGAGAATTGCCTACGTCTATGGGTAAAAGGGGGAGAGTGGTTTATTAGGCCTTCACCAATAGTTATTTCTATCCTCTGAAATTTCTATTTTAGAAATTCTAATAAAGAAAAACTTTGTCCAACAATAGTTTCTAAGGGTATCCGGATATGACATGGCATAGATGCACTTTAGAAATTTCTGGGTAGAATTTCTACATGTAGAAATTCCCAAAGAAGTTTTCTATCTGACGTGGCTTTTGATTTTTGGCTGGAAAGTGTGGGATCTACGTGATATTCGGTGAGTTGTTGAACTAAAGTTTTGAAAAATATGATAAAAGCCTCCTCAATAGATATAGAAATCAGAACTGCTGGAGATGAATTTTTGTTAACTTTTCTATTATGATAAAAAATCGTGCCATGTAGATTAGAAAATTTCTAAGAGGCACTTGACACGTGGGATAGAAATTGGTTTGGAAAGAGCATGATTGGAGATGGCCTTAATCAGGAAGAACAATAGCAATTGGAGTGCTAGGATTTCTAGCTAAGAGTCCAAGATACCACGTGTAGGTTACAATCCAAAATTATCATAGGTTGAGATCCTACTCCTCTAGATCTCTTTATGTTTATCTCAGCTATAAGTAATAGAGTCCTATTAGGACTGGTCTTCTAAACCATTGCCAAAATGTGACTTTATCTCCTTTTAGACTCTAGGTCTCCTAAAAACGTGGTCTCCCTGACTTGTGATCTCTCTGAGTTGTAGTCTCCCAACACACACCATCTATGTGACGTGCCATGTGATATGGTTACTGAAGCACTCCAACTTTGTTCCCAAATTCTGAAAAAAGACCAACTAGACCTTGCATCAAAGTCCATCATTTCTCTTCTTCAAACCGAAGATCTACTTAATCTTTACCTAAAACAAGTCTACATATTTATAATTTTAAATAATAGTTTTATTGATAATTCTTTTAAATAACTAGTGTTTTCTTTTTTGTTTTTAACTTTTGTCTAGCTTTTTTAAATACGAACAAAACTATTTTAACTGAAAATGTTTAATTATTTTAGAAAAAATTATTTTTCGTAAAAGGAAAACAATTATTTTAATTGTTAATAAAACTGTTTTTTTTTAAAGGTGTCTTAATTGTTTTTATAAATATTTTCGAGTTTTTACTTGTAGAAAATATTTTTCTTATAATAATGCAGTTAAAACAATACGTAAATATCACAAAATTACAAATATATAATCTTTAAAAATTGCACAATTTTTATCACAACAGATAAATAACGTATAGTTTTTATATAAAAAGAAGTTTTCTTTTTATTTTTTTTCCTAGGGAGAGATATTTTTATAAAGAAGAGTTTAAGAAAATTAAAAAAAATGATTTTTTTTTACAAAAAAAAATTGAAATAAAAAGCTATTTAATAGTGGTTATTACGTAATGTATGAGGAGTATATTGAACAATATACAATATAGGAATGAAAATGAGCTACTTAACACTAAACTCATGAAATTCATCAAAATAGGAGTCAAATTTCAAGAAGTGAAAATTATGGGAGGGCGCAATAAAGAATGATTGGAGACTAAACCCCGAATAATCTTTTTCTTTACTTAACATGAACACAAACCAAATAAAAAATATTTAAAATGTGCATTATTTGCAGTTTTCAAATTATTTTTTTAATCCTTTTTATTAAAAAAAGAAAAGTATTGTATGAGACCAATATGCATCGACTCAATTATTAGAGAAATGCCATAACTAGGAGGAGCATTTGATCAGGGGAGAATCATTAAATGGTGGGCATAGTGTACATCCGAGTGAGAGTGTTATAAAACATGCATTTAGTGGATGTCCACTGGTATTCCACAATTATTAAAAGGTCTATCGGGATACCTTATTTTGTATTATAAATAGGGGTTCATACTCTTTGAGTATTTATATATTAATGAAATAAAGAAACTCTCTCCCTATAAATTCTCTCCGCGGCCCTTTATTTTACAACAGATATGTTATTTATAAAAAAAACATTTTAAACATATTTTATAAATAAAATAATTTGTTATTTAATGACTTTTCATTTTATAAAATATTTTTCATTTAAAAAAACATTATGTTATTTATAACAAAATAATATAGGACCAAATACCAAAAAGTTATTCAAACATTTTTTAGTACATATTTAGTCCAAGGGGTTTATTTTGTACCAAAAAGTCCCTCAAACACCCACTTAACTAATATTATCTTATTTTTAAAGGTCTGCGTCAGCGGCATGGTGAAGGACTTTTTGGAGCAAAATAAAAAAGTTTGGACTAAACATGTATTAAAAAATGTTCGAGGGACAATTTGGTATATGCCCCAATAGTATAAGCTATTTATTAAAAAATTAACTGTTTTCTATAAATAAAAACTGTAAAAACATTTTAAAATATAATTAAGAAAGTTTTTCTTTTTAAAAAAATAATTTTACTAACGATTAAAATAGTTTTTTCCTTATATGATAAAAAAAGTTTTTTTCTAAAACAGTTAAATTTTTTTTTGAAAACAGTTTTGTCTTTTATAAAACGGTTAGAAAAAGTTTTGAAAAAAGGAAAGAGAACACTAGTTATTGAAAAGAATTATCCTTAAAACTGTTATTTAAAATTATAGATATAAAAAGGAGAAGCATATATCTCAGGTTTGGAGAAGAGAAATGATGAACTCTTATGCAAGGTCTTAACGGTCTTTTTCAAAATTTGGAAACAAAGTTGGAGTGCCTCAGTATTTGTTTGGAGTGAGAATAACATCACCCTATATATATATATATATATATATATAAAGGGTTATAAAGTCATTAATCATACCTATCTATAAACTCCATGTGTGGGATGTCTCGTAAATGAAATCCAAACAAGGAACCCCCCCCCCCCCCCCCCCCCCCCCGATATAGTTTTGCTTAAATAAGGTAGTCATTAAGACAATATTTGGTTAGGGATTTATTATGGTAAATTAAATTTAATATTTTATGCAAACTCGATAACCAACTTCCATATTCAACCTCATACGATCAATACAAGTCAACAACAACCATAAATAAACAATCCAACAAATGTTTATCATACAATTATGTCCAATTCTATTTCAAGAACATAATTTGATAAAAAAAAGTATTCTATTTAGATTTCAATAGTGTAATATGGGCTAATTAGTAATAATGGATTCTCATGAGTAATTAGGTACTGATTAAAAACTATAGTCCTTAGAATTTCATTAATTAGTCATCTATTACCAATGGTACTACTCATAAAGCTAAAGGTACAACCTTACTTAACACATGAATTTTAATACTTAATTAAGCCTTAAATTATGTTCAAATTATCCATCTTACTTTTCGATTATCATAAATAAAATATTATCCTCAAAGTAAAATATATCAATTTACTACTAAAGGTTCAATTTATAATTTCAAATATTAATTAGGGAAAAATCTTAATACAATTATGAATCTCAAATCCCTAAGGGTTTCTTACACATTTTAACTATACAATTAGAGTTTAGCTAAAATTAAAAAGTGTATATATATAAAAAAAGAGGAATAGTTTAACAACTTCTTCAAAGATGAACTAGAAACTTTATTTAAGTCGAAGAAATGAAGTCTTGAAATGTTAGACTTGATTTCATCTTGAAAACCTCTTGAAAAAATTAATTAGAAAACCCCATTTGAATCCCTACTGAAAAATCTTAAAAGTTTATTTGATTTGATTAATGGCAAAAGGATGCTTGAGGGATAATTTAGAGAGTTTTATGGTTTCTTAGTGGAGAAAATAACTTAAAATGTGGGCAAATGGATCTTATTTTGAGTAAAAAATGTTTAAGAAGCAAAACATGACATTCAAGTAAGACCAAGTCGTGACCCAACCACAATCTGGTCCGATCACCATCACGAATATGGACCCCACGGTCACAGTCTCGATCACTGTCATGGACCCCACGATCGAGGGTTGGGCGCGGGTCAGAGCCTATCGTGTAGGCGGCAAGTCTTCTTAGAAACTCTCATTATAAAACCGTACTTGGTTCTTAAGAAATTCATAAGTACCATTCTACCCTCAAGCCTTTCATAAAATCCCCCATAAGTCCAATTCAATTTCTAACTTCTAATAATTACCATTTTAGCCCCATTATTTATAATAATTAAACCTAATCAGATTATTGAATGTACACTATAATTCTAAATTAACCTATTTTAACTTTATTCCATATCAATAAACTTAAACATGTCATTTAAATTATCCAATTAATTATAATTTCTATCTAGTTGATTAAATTACTCCTAATTAATTAATTATAACTTCTCTTAAAAATACGGTGTATTACATAACATATTTATAATTACGCTATACTTTCCAAGAAAACATTGAGCAAACTTAGGCTCGACTGGCGTCGATTTATTTACAACCCTATTTTTATCTTGACTTTGACTGCCATTTTGAGGGCCCAATTTGTCATATTGAAAAATTAATGTCAATTGCAAATGAACAAGAATTATTACATTGAACGTAATTAAGTCCCTAAACTATCTAATACGTCTCCTAACTATGAAAAGATTGCAAATTAATCCCCGTGTCACTAAAAACATAGCAAAACGCTATTTTCAATTGTGTATAGAGACTTATTAATATCCTTTTCAGATAGTTCAGGAGTAGAAGCACTAATAGTCCACGAACTAAAATGTTGTCGACATAGTAGTTGAAGGGTTTTAGTCTAACATAAAACCTTAATGATAAGGGGATTCAAACTCTTCCTTATTACTCTTTGCGAATGTGCTTCAATTAGTGCACCAAACATTAACTTATATATATATATATATATATATATATAGAGAGAGAGAGAGAGAGAGAGAGAGAGAGAGAGAGAGAGGGGAACGCTCACATACATCACACCGTACATGAGGCCTAATTCTAGACCCTAAAAAACTTTTTTTTTAATTTTATATTTTTCCCTTGAAATTAACCTTCCAATCAACCCATATGCAAAAAATTAGGTCAAAATACATTTTGTAGCTATTTTTAAAACATTCACAAAAAATGCTGGCGCAGACCCTTATAAATAAGGTATTTTTAGCAGTTTTTTGTGGATTTTTTAAACATAGCTGCAAAATGTATTTTGACCTAATTTTTTGTATATGAGTTGATTGGAAGGTTAATTTCAAGGAAAAATATAAAATTTGAAAAAAAAAGTTTTTTAGGACCTAGAATTAGGCGTGATGCATGGGTCATGTATAGAGCATGATGTACTAGAGCCTAGCTCTCTCTCTCTCTCTCTCTCTCTCTATATATATATATATATATAACATTGCATACAAGGCCGATCCCGAGATATTAAGGGCCCGAGGCGAACACTTGAAATGGGGTCCCATATATAATAAGATATTTATTTTTCTAATTTATAAATTAAAAAATATATTTATTACTCAAAATAAAAATTATTATTACTCAAAATTAAAAAAATTCAACATCTTGTTTTTTCTATCTTTTTGCGACTCCAGACTCATACTTTCTAGGAGGCATGGCTATGCACTAGCACTGGCAAAATTATGGGTTGGGCCTAATTTGGGCGGGTCAAATATGGGTTAGGCTAAATGTGGGTTGGGCCAAATATGGGCTGGGTTAAATGTGGGTTGGGCCAAATATGGGCGGACCAAATATGGGTTGGACCAACCCATTATTTTTTTACTAAATTAAGTATTACAATTCGAGGTATATATAAAAAAAACTCATATTTTACTCATAACTTTTTAAAATGAGTATTATATTTGATTTGTATCTTTTAAAATTGGGCTCCATATTTGATTTCTTGCTTTGAAATATGGGCCCCATATTTAACTCATAGCTTTGAAATATGGGCCCCATATTTAACTCACAACTTTTAAATATGGGCCTCATCTTTAGATGCTTGGGCTAATATGGACTGTTTTGTTATTTGGGCGACATTTTGCCACTACTACTATGCACTAATAATTAACACCCAATTGATAATAGATAAAGTTGAACAATGGAACATGATTGGCGAATTATACAATATTCCAAGCACGAAATATCCAAATTAATCAGCTCTTCCTCCCTAAAAATTTAATTCATAATAAAATTGTGTCAAATAGTAAAATATCAATCAATTGAAATAAAAAAATATATAATTTCTAAAAGATAAAACAAAAGAAAAATATGTTTATGAAATTATTTAAAAAAAACATAGAATTGACAATGTTTTATTAAACAGGAAAGGAGAAAATAATGCTTTGTTGAAATAAAAGTAATAGATGAAGTAATAAACAATTATATGCTATGAATAGCAAACATAGAAGTAACAGTTCTATTAATAAACAATTATATGATATGAAAAAATAAACATAGAAAGAAGTAAGTTACTTAAAGCAAGGCCTCCGGAGTCAAAAGCAATACAAGGCTATATGAGGAAAAAAAAAACCTCAAGGCTTCCGAAGTTTCGATTCTTCAAGGGCTGTTCCGATATAGTTCATTCAGTTCCGATTTCGTTCCTCAAGGTTGTTCAGATTATCGGTCGATTTGTGTGTTTGAGTTGAAAGATGGGAATGGGTTATGGGTTTATATTAGTAGTGGCAAAATGTGGCCCAAATAAAAAAGCAACCCATATTAGCCCAAGTATCTAAATATGGAGCCCATGTTTAAAAGCTATGAGTTAAATATGGGGCCCATATTTCAAAGCTATGAGTTAAATATGGGGCCCATATTTGAAAGCAAAAAATCAAATATGGAGCTCAATTTTAAACGATACAAATCAAATATAATACTCATTTTAAAAAGTTATGAGTAAAATATGAGTTTTTTTTATATATACCTCGAATTGTAATACTTAATTTAGTAGAAAAATAATGGGTTGGCTCAACCCATATTTGGTCCGCCCATATTTGGCCCGACCCACATTTAACCCAACCCACATTTGGCCCAACCCACATTTAACCCAACCCATATTTGCCCCGCCCAAATTTGACCCAGCCCATAATTTTGCCAGTCCTAGTTTATATAATAGGTTTTTCTATCGGTTTGTGTGGGAATTTGGAGTATTGGAAGAGGTATTTGGTTTGTGTGTCGATTGGTATTATTTAGGAACTTGGTGTGTGTCGATTGGTATATATATATATGAAATTATATATAAAATTAATTTTGGGTCCCCTAAAATTCGTCAAAAATCAGGGGCCCGAGGTGGCTGCCTCCTCCGCCTCCCTTCGAAACCGGCACTGATTGCATATTTTATAGAGTTAACACAACACACAATTTTAATGTTTTCCATAGATCCCTTCATTATGATTAGAGTGCAAGTGCAAAAAATATCTTTTCAATCTCTCTAAAAACACATCTATCGTAGACTAATTCTGTTAAAAAAAAGTGCTTATCTAGACTTAAATATCTAATATAAAATGAAAGATACTCTATAAACGAAACCTTTTATTAGTTTTTTTCAAAAATGAGTATGCGCAGGATTATCAACTGATTACTTTTTCATATACCTATTAATTCATTCTGACTATGTTTGTTATTTGTTCTTCATGAATCTAGATCCCCCTCTTTCAACAAACAAATACGTCTCCATGATCATTGCTTTTCGGGAGTGAAAAATAAGAGCCTAGCATTACCCTACTAAATTTTATTTGTTTCATTTTAGATACTTCATTACGTATCTTATTTTTCATATGGAGTAAATAATTACTCTCCATCTTATTTCGATTGAAAAATATCATCTCTTACTATGGATATCTTTGAAATTATTTTCATGTACTAAGATACCTATTTAGATTGAATCAATCATTAATACTTTTAAGTCGTTGCACAATGTTCTATTAGATTTGAATGTGTTTGTTTTCTTCTGTGTTTAGAAATTAATTAAATGAGTAGGTTGAACTTAAGTATGGTAGAACACTTGCCTTTTTATTAGCATATATGGTCCCATTATATAGTCATTATTACGATGAGTTGATGGTGCTTACAACAATGTTACGTGCGAGTATATAAAGATGAAAATTGTATAGTACAAAATGGGGAGGTTGGTTGTTTCAAAATTTGTCTCACAACTTTAAAATGGAGTGGATATATATATATATATATATATATACACACTAGTATGCAATCCACGCGATGCGTAGACCGGTTATAAATAAAATTATTAGATTATAAATGTAAAACGTATGTAAAAAGTATTTTTAAAGTTCAAAAATCGAAGTGTGGGGGTAATTTTTCAAACAAAAATTATCACTTGAATGGATCCAATAATCTTATACAAATTAGTGAAAAAAAGTGCACCGGCAAATAAAATTTCAAAAATAGGTCAATATTAATAACTAATAGAATAATATGCAAAAAAAAAAGTTTTCACATAAAATTAAAGGTATTAAATCTATTACTACGTTCTTGCTAGAAAACACTAGTGTGTACATCTATGCTTCTTTTCAGTAGGATAACAATTTAAGAGTAATACATAAGTCCAATTGCATTCCTTTCAGCTTTCTCTCTCTCTCTCTCTCTCTCTCTCTCTCTCTCTCTCTCTCTCTCTCTCTCTCTATATATATATATATATATATATATATATATATATATATATATATATATATATATATCAGAGAGAGTAAAAAAAAATTACCCTCACACTGAACAAAGGAAAGCTCATACATTACCTAATAAATTCAAGGATCTCAACTAAAGTCAACTTAATAGGGGAAAAAAGAAATCACTTTACCCACCTGCAATGGTTCTTATCAATTTTAATTGTATTTCCATCAACAATCACCAAAATCGATCCCACGCGCTGCATTCACTAAAATCCGGACCTTAAGTCTTTGATATGTATAAGCTTAGAATGCAAATGTGAGTGGTTGTTTTAAAATACTACTAATATGAATACATCAATTTTCCAAACTAAATAAAAAATGATTAATGAAGTTCCTAAACCAAAATCAATTAATCAATTAATTCTTCAATTCCATCACTCACAACTGAAAATCAAATTTTGTAAATTCAAAATCGAAAAAAATTTAAAGCAGAGGAAACCGTAGTACCTCAGGTCGAACTCTATCACAACGGATCTATAAAAATTGATCCTCAATGAATAAAAATGAGATATGAACAAACCTTATGAGATTTTATATAAATAACCTCATTTAGGGATGAAACATTAATGGGTTTCAAATTTGTGGAAGATACAAAGGCAAAAATATTAATGTGATTATGGTTTGTGGAAGATACAAAGGTAGTTCAGGTAATTCAAAAGACAATGAGATAAAGAGTCATGGAATCAAATAAATAGGGCCTCTTCAAATTCTGGATAATCCAAAAGGCAATGATATAAAGAGTCATTAAGTTAAATAAATAGGGTATCTTCAAATTCTGGGACAAAGTAAAATAATTAAAACATTTATGAAGTCTACACATGTCATCGTGTAGATGCGACAAATGTCGACACTGAATTTCATTGTCAATTTTAATTATATACAATCATTTCTATTGTGATTTGTTTCGGAATGACCTATGTGATCAACAATGGGGTCCAAAGCTACAAAACATATGTTATAATCGTTCTAATTAATTAGGTATATGGATTATGAAGGCACCTTTATCAGAATATAGTTTTACTTCGATCTTTCAAGGAATTATTTTATTCATCACGAGTACATGAATGTGGAATATAAATCTCATTTAAAATTTATATATAGCTAAGGGATCAACAAGAAACAAATCTTCCCAAGGGAACATAGTCAATCACCAATGAAAATATTGGTGCTCACAATGCTACTTTTCATTATTTAGAGTTTAAAATTTGATTATTGGTTAGTATTATAATACATAATTTATAAAGCGCAACACCCGTAAGTTTTTTAAATGATATATTGTCTTAGATCCCTTATGTACCGTCTAAAGATAGTCTAACACGTGTTACTTAAGTTTAAAAATTTTGGTTCGTATATAAGTAAATAGGGCTCTAATGAAATGGGCAATGTCTTTTTTTGCACATCTCTCGGTTATAAATGTTTATTTTCAAAAAAAAATTTGTTGTTTTTATGAATAACCAAAATTTTAATATGGATTTATAAAAACCACAAGTATATGTAAATGTACAGCTTGAGAAAGTTACGAAAACAAAGAAAGCATACATTGAATAAATCTTATATTTGTTTTATGAAGTATACAAGTATACGCAATTTTGCTAAAAGTCTATAAATAATAAAGTTTATTTTTAAAATGTAGTATATGTTTTATAGTTTTACTCGATAAATTAAAAAAATAAAAAAAAGTAGAAAATGCATAAATCTTGATTATCTATAATCATTTACATTTAAAGAAGACTGAGTTGAAAGTTCAGATGCCTCTCCTTAGGATCCTTGGGACATAATCCGATCACGCTACATTGCTTATGACAATGAACTATGGGCATTTGTCGCAGGTTAAATTACTCTATGAAAAGTGCAAGTATCACTCTATGTACCTGCCCCATGAACAACCAATGGTGACACTTGTAATACCCCGTATTTTTATGCTATATTAATTTGGGAATTTATTAAATTTAATGTGAATTAATTATTTAATAAAATCCGAAAATTAATTATGTTATAATTATTAACGTGACGAGAGTTAGTAATTATGGGAAATTTGTTGAATATTACTAATGAGCAAAGTAATATATAATATTGGTTATATTGAATGTCACGAGTGAATAAAATGACAATTTTGGAAATTTGAGTCGGGACGCGCCCGTGTCGCGTCGGGACTAAATATTGATAAATAAAAGTGAACGTTTTATAAGTTGTTCGTATGGTCGTTTTGAGTGCGCCAACGCGTCCGAAAGGGTCGAGATAGTCAGAAAAGTGTACCCGAGGGTTTAGTTTGGGTCTCGGAGTGTTTTTAGGCCTAATTAGTACCCCGGGAGGGCATTTTGGACATTTCACATTTTTGGGTAATTAAACCCACGAAAATTAAAAGGGTTATATCAGATATCTGGGTTATCATCTAGGGTTATAAAACTCAAAACTCTAGAACGGCCATTGGAGAAGAGAGGAGAGAGCTCTCAAGGCAATCCAAGGCTCAAAACCCATCCGTTTGCACCGCCGCCACCGCCAACGCGTAGATCGCGAGACGGGGAATGCAACCACACCTAATTCGGAACCAAACCAGACTTTTGAAAATCCCAGGCAAGTGTTTATCTTGCTTATTTCATTGATGCATCTTTCATATTGGTTTAGGAATGATTAGGATGATTTATATGGAAGAAAAACCCAATTTGAGTTAGGAAATTTCATGTAGTTATGGTTTAAATGAAAATTCTGGAAACCCTTTGTCATGTAGAGGATTAAACCACGAAATTATGATGTTTATAAGATGGAATTTCTGGAAAATAATTGTTAGAACCATGATTTAAAGATTTCTAGGGTTCTTGATATTTATATAAATTTTTGGGCTGTTAATCCATAATTAGTGATAGAAACCCACATCCTTTATGTAGGGATTTCTTAATATGATGATATGATGTTAGTAGTATAAATTTTGGGTCGTTTGGGTATGAAAAATATGAAATTTTTTGAGGCTAGAAGATGAAACCCGTAACTGCAAAACTGCAGATTTCGCATACCTGCTTGATAGATCGATCGAGCCAAGAGCTTCGATCGATCGAAGGTTCGATCGATCGAGCCCCAGACCTCGATCGATCGACCCCTCCTGGCAGACTTAAGTTCCCCTTCTTAAATTAGTTGAAATTCACTTTAATGAGGAATATATATGGACACCCTTATAAATATGTTTTGGGAGATAAAGAGGACCAGTAGGGTATATGAATAAATTTTGGGACCTTTAAGGTAAGACGAGAGTTGTATTCTCAGGAGATTGCATATAAGAAATGATGAAACTACGTATTTAAAGTGAGAGATTACGTAAAATAGTTACGAAAGAGAATAGATGAATACCTACTGAATTTTTATAGGTGGGAGGATAAAGCCATGAGAGTTATGTGGTAAGTTGGAATAATACCGGAACAAGGTTAGAAACGAACCGTTACATGTGTTAACTAATAATGAGATATGAGAAATAATGTCGTAACTATGGGATTTGAGATATACCTAATATTGATATGGTAATATTAGTATAGTTATATGATTGTGTATGCATATACTATCTGTGTGTGAATAACATGCCCACGCTACTTGCTATCCCTGAGGTTACCGCGCTGGGACAAATCTTATCCCGTGTGACTTATGGGGGATATTGACTCGTACCCTAGGAGATAGATATCCTTGGTACAGGCTAACGGAATGATTGTTCAGACGGTCCTAAGAGACGCAGGTATGTGCTTTCCTCTTAGAGACTTGGAATCTATGCTCCGCCTCAATGTTGTTTGTGTATGTGTTAATACAATTCGTGAGTGATTCCGAATTTGTATTCCCCTTAGTACGACTGATACGGGGATTGGATAGTAGAGTATGCCAGCACCATAGTTTTTATTTGGGGTGCTGTTATAATATATATTATACGAGTAGTTAATATATATATGAAATTTTGAAATTTGGAACTGCCTACTGTGATTTGATAAGTAGGACATGGTTGATGACTCAAATTGTAAATACTTGTTTTGAGAAAGTATAATATGACACTGGGAAACTTTATTAATTAATAAAGATAAAAATGAGAACTTTGGATACTAATTGAAATGTTCCTTTTTAAACAATTGTATTGTTCAGTTTTCAATCTTGCGGATAACCTAAGATAAGTTAAATCCTTGGGGGAAGTTAGTGCGTTATATGACGAGATAAACCATTGGGAAGGTTAGTGCGATAGGTGTGCACACTAGAAGAGAGGTGAGAATTTCTCAAGAGAGTGTCGCACTAATATGTTGTTGCATTAGCCTGTAATCAATTTAAATACTTGCTAAACGAATTTTTAAATCCTATACACTATCGGGCTCTGACCCGTTTCCATTTCTCTTTTTCTCTTGTATATATATATGTATATATTACAGGTGCCCAGCCACAGGGGCGTCTTGCATAGGGTCCTTTAGCAGGAACGCGCTGCAACTTAGGTGGGAGTTGCAGGCCTGTTGTTTAGACGACTTCATCTATTTGATTCTACTCCTAGCATGTTCATTATTGGGGCATGTGTTGCCCTTTCCATTATTCAGTTGTTATTTGGATATTGTACTTCGTTTATTTCTAGTATTGTCATTTTGGGATTATTATCTGGATGGTTTACTTTAAGTTTTATTGTTAGTAGCCAGTTGTTGGATGTTAAATTAATTGGATTATGTTCCCGGATATTTGTGGTGTGATTCTCACTTATTGGAAATGTTGTTAATAAATAAATAAATAATTTTTCTTGAAAAAAAATAATAATTTGGAAAGAAATGTTAAAAAGGGTTTTGACACTTAGCTTAATTAATTAGGGTGTTTAAATTAGAAAAGTTATTTTTCGACAGTGATGTTGAGAATGAACCAACTGTTCACCTTGAATTAATTTAATAAAGGAGTGATCACCCGGTATTTAATTAGGCGGGGTGTCACAGGTGGTATCAGAGCATCAGGTTCTAGTGTCCATTGGATCTGTACGGCTTATTTTCGCTTTCAGCTTAACATTTTTGTTATAGAGCCCTATTTTTAGGATGATTGTATTCCTGCTTTTACATTTACGTCTTCAGCTATTTGAGATTTGATAATGAATGTAGACTAATAAACTTCTTCACGTTTCAGATGCCTCCGAGACGTGCACCGAAGGATAGGCATGCCCAGGCCGAGCAGCCAGCAGCTCCGGCACAAGGCACTATGAATGCTAATGAAGTAGCCGCCATTGTTGCTCAGGCGGTGAATGCCGCGCTAGCGGTGGTTCAGTAGGCTCCACCCCAGATTCAGGCAGTGGCGCCAGTACCAGCACAACTTCCATCTGAATGGGAGAGGGTTAGGGATGCTTTTCAGAAAGCGCATCCCCCTGAGTTCTCTGGTAGCTCAGATATCGTCACAGTCAGCCAATGGAAGAAAGACATCCAGCGGCATCTTCGTATGTATGAGTGCACCGACGTGCAGAAATAGTTGTTGGCTTTCTTTAAGCTGGTGGGGGCCTCTTTGCGGTGGTGGGAGTCCACTACCACCTTGGAGGAGAGGGACACGATCCCTATTCAGTCGTTCTGGGAGCGGTTTGACCGTAAGTACTTTCCACCCGCCGTGCAGACTGAAATGAGGCGAAAATTACTGAATCTGAAGCAGGAGAACTCTACCTTTGTTGAGTATGAGGAGGAGTTCACGAGACTTCTCACCATAGTGCCAGATGAGGCACCTACTGAGAGTAAGAAAATAATGTTGTTTGTGGACGGGTTAGCTTGGAGGATCCGTCAACATCTTATAGGGAATCTATCTCTGAGTACTTTCACTGATGTACTCAATGCTGCGTTACTATATTGCCAGGATCACCGCTTCCATCTGCAGGGAAGCAGGAGAGCAGGAGAGTCCAGCCAGCAGGGCAGGACCGGGGGTAGTAGTACTAGTGGGGCACCATCTCATGGACAGACTCGTCAGCACGAGCAGAGTTCCGATCAGGGGGACCCTGCTAAGCGATTCTGTTCAGGTGATTCAAGGCAGGGATTTGGGGGTTATAGGCAGGGCCAGCAGGGCCAGCCTAATCAGTAGGGCCATCAAGGCTAACACCGACAATAGGGTCAGCAGCAGGGCCAACAGGGCCAACAACGTGTTCATTAGGGCCAACAGGGCCAGTGGTGTGGTGGTAACGGCCAGCAGGGCCGTGGTCAGCAGGGTCAGAGAGGAGGCAACTTCAAAGGCCGATGTTTTGGGTGTGGTAAGCACGGCCATAGGCGCCAGGATTGTCCGGAAGGAGAGCGGGCCCCACAGCAGCAGGGTGCCCATAATGAGCCACAGAGACCACTTTTTCCAGCTGCCCTCCCAGCTCCAGCCCAGGTGCCAGCCCTACCATCCATTCCAGCAGCTCTAGTGCAGCAGGGGCAGTTACAGTATGGACGTGTATATAACGTCCACCAGGCAACAGCTCCACAGGCACCACTCGCGATCGAGGGTATGTTTCCTATCCATGGTACTATGGGTCGGGTTTTGTTTGATACTGGGGCGACGCATTGTTTTATAGCTACGCATTTTGCGAAGGCCTTAGGGTTGTTAGCCACAACAGAGAGCACAGTGACGTGTGTAAACTCACCACTGGGGAGTGGGTCTCTTATCTTCTTTATATGCCGGGGAGTGGGGGTAGAGATTGGTAGTTTGGTATTACCTGCATACATGTTAGTCTTAGATATGCATGAGCATGATGTTATTATCGGTATGGATTGGCTCGCGGCTTATAGAGCCATGATTGATTGCTTCGGTGGGAGCATTGTTTTTGCCATTCCAGGGCAAGAGATGTTTGTAGTGTCAATGCCTCGCCCAGAGGGAGGCTCGACCGCTCATTTGTATTATATAGAGGAGGATACCTCTAAGGAGGTTGTGATTCCGTTAGACTCGATTCCAGTTGTTCGTGAGTATTCCGATGTGTTTCAGGAGATACCAGGCCTACCCCCCAGTCGAGAAATAGACTGTGTCATAGACGTATTACCGGATACTAGACCGATAGCACGCGCTCCATACCGTATGGCTCCGGCGGAGATGCGAGAGTTACGAGATCAGATAGAGCAGCTGTTAGGTCAGGGATTCATTTGCAGGAGTACCTCACCTTGGGGTGCTCCAGTCCTATTTGTGAAGAAGAGAGATGGTTCGCTGAGGTTATGTGTGGACTACCGGGAGTTGAACAAGGTCACGATACGGAATAAGTATCCGTTGCCTCGAATCGATGATCTGTTCGACCAGCTGAGGGGAGCAACTTTCTTTTAGGACCCAATTGATAAAGAATGCAGGCTTCGAATCAAAATCCCCCGTTGAGATCTTCGGCACTGAAATCCCTCTGGCTCACCTTCCTCCCAAGACTCAAATTTGCTCTAGGAATTCCAATCATACCCTATGAATTACCATTTTTCTATTTTATTTTCATTAGCTTGCCTCGTTTTGATGCGTATTCAATTTCACTCAGTTTTTTACTCGGTATGGAGCCACAATTGAAATGGTTGCTGTACCGAAACTTATTGTTCAACATATGAGGTACACTTTTTCTCCCTCTCCACACCCACACACAAGCACCGGTTTTTTGCTATACTCTAAAAAGAAATAAAAAAACATAATATTTATAAATGCTATATCATAGTTTTCTATCTTGATGCCAAACATCCATGATCAGTCATGTAAATATGCAACTATAAGAATTACAAACTTTCTTTCTCTCTCTTTCGGTAATCCGCCCCCAGTGATTACGCCCTCAATTGGCTTTGGAAGAACTACAAAAATCTTCACAAATTGAAGCTCGAAGCTGTGAAATCTTAAGGGGTAATGCTTCTTTTTCATCCTTTATTAATTGATCCCATTCACATACCGACCCTGAAGACAACTCGCGAAGTTGTAAAATATGGTGATGTAGGACCTATGTGAACTTTTTGTGCATCTCGATTTTATAATGCCAACACTATGTAACCTTAAACATGTATTAACTGCCAACACAGCCAACATTGTGTAATCTATGAATTTTCTAAAATCTTACTCTTTGATCTTGAACATTATATTATTGAACTCCGCATAAAATGAACTAAGCTTTTATTCTTTTTAATTTTGTACAATGTTTACATTTGTAGTTATGTTGACTTAGTGAATTATTTCCCAAAATGATGTCGCTAATATCAACGAAGTGAAATAGTATCTCTACTTCAGGTAATATCCATGTCTCATTTGTCCAGTTACTTAAATTGGATCAAATCCTGACCTACTTTTGTGTATATATTTTATCAATCTTCCCAAATGACCAATAGTATTCAATAAGGTTTGTTTGACAAAATGTTCTTAGCTTATGGAACCTATATCCATTATAATTTCACTAGGCTAATTACTATTGATGGTTATATAATTTCCTCCACTATTATGGGTTTCTTATGTCGAAGACTAATTATTATGTGATTCATTTTATGTCATAAGTTTGTTCCCTCTGACAACGTTTTCTTTTAAGTGATTCATACTTTAATTCTCACCCGCCCCACCAATATGGTCACCAAATGTGTGTAATATGCAAAACAATGGTGACATGGCTGCTGTATTTTGAAGACAATACATAGAGATATCAACAGGGTATTGATTGACATGTTGTATTTTGATTTGTTCAAATATATTTGTATTGTACTTCGTGTTCATGTAAATATGTATGCTAATTTCAATTTTTAATCAGTGGAGTTTTACTATTATGTCAATTTTTCGGTCTAAAGTGATTCATAAATACGTATGTAGTTAGTTAAAACTTCGTTATATTATCATAAATTTATAGTATTAAGATGTAATGTTTGGAGTTTCTAATTTAGTACTTATGACTTGGTTTCATTCGTATAACATATTGATGTGTTCATGTCTATGTAAAGTCAGCATCTTTTGTTAATGATTGGCTTGCATGTCTATGTACTTATTACTTATTACTTGGCTCTCAGATCTTACATCTTCATTAAAACCTCATTCCGTAGAGTAGCATGCATGTTAGGGAAGTTGAAGCTCATTATTGTTTAAGATTTCTTATAGATCTTAGAATATTATATGTTGATCTGTAATGGATCTTAGTGAAGAACCTTATACTCTTGACTCACTTGAGTCTGTATTGTATAAGTGTTCATCTAGTTTGGAAATTGTGACAAAATTGTGTCTATCCTAGAAACCAAAGAACCCCAGAGCTTGGTTTGTTATTTCATCCTTCTTGCTTGATTGTTCTAGACAATATTACCAACACTCACACACAGTATAATTGATCTCATACATTTCATATTGCATATAATTGTATGCACATATGTTGAGTGTGTTTAAATCCCTAAAATTGATTTTTAATATTTTTTTGGGATTTTATAAACATTTAAAATAAGTTTTTTTTAAATTAAAATTTGTTTTTAAAAAATTTTGGGGTCAATCTGCAATTAAGTATTAATGGTTATATTGGCTATAAGTTACCTTGGGTAGAATCCGAAAGCAGTAGAGACTTCAGGGTGTGTTTGTATTTAATTTTAGACGCGCGTTTGACATCTTATAACTGCACAACACATGTTGTAATCTGATTGGTGGATTTTGTGTTTCTTTATAGAGTATAAAACAACGATTGTTTACAACCCTTGGATCGTTTTTATCAACGATCTGCATGCGCTCTTACATCATCCCTGTGAACCACATATGAACCAATCATGAGAGTTTTAATCACCGCATATCGTGAACCCTTGGATCAAAGTCAATCAACCTTGATTCAATTTGAACCATTGATTTTGAACCTTATTCTCGAATCTTCTCAGCCTCCTATAAAAGGACCCCTTCACTAAGCCATCTGAGACTTTTTGCCATTTCGTCCTTTAGAGAGAAAAGAGAGACTAGAGAGAGAAGAGAGAAGAGAGAGAGAGAAAGAGAGAAACCAGAAAGAGAGAGAAAGAGTTAAAAACCCTAACCCTAACCCTAAATCGTCAAAACCTTTTCAAACCTAAACCTCTTTTCTAGTCCTGTATATACCAAACATAACCTTGAGTGTTTGACTATTTTGAGAGGTTCAGAGTTGCTTTTTTTAGTTGGTTTGTTGTTGTAACCTCTTCGTTCTTAGATCTTGTGTCCAACTTAAACATTTATCTTAGATCTAAGTTTCTGCTTTATAGAAATTTTAGATCGGATTCTTTATGTTACATTTCACTTAGATTTACATATTTTGTTTCTCATCTTGAGAAATATATTGTTGATTCTTTTCTATAAATGTTTTTAACTTTGAAATCAACAATAATGTTTTTTGTTTCTAGTTCTCTTGAAACAACACCTTTGACCTAGTTTGGAATCACACTTGGTGATTTTCAATATCAAAAATCTTTTCAAAACCTGAGATTGATTAAGATCTTGATACGTCTTCTAAGCAAGATAGCTGTGGATTCTGGGATTATTGTAAAGGTCAAATAAGGTTAAGTTTTATGAGAAGAGAGAAATAGAAAAATCACAGCATATAGTTCTTATATGTAATTTGTTAGGATTGGTTGTATAAAATAAGTGTGTGTGCATGCATGTGTTAGAAAGCACCTCCACAAACACTATCACCCTACCAAACTAAAAGTGTTGGTAATAATATTTTGAGAACAAGAGTCGACGTAAAGAACTTGAATAAATTGGAAGTTAGCAAACTGGGAGAACAACATCAACAATCAGAACTGCAGAGAAGTTATAAGGACACCAGAGGGTACATTCCTAAACTTATATAGGTCTGAGTTGTATGCATGTTTGTTATATAGTTTGTAACTGTTAAAATTTGTTTTAGTGGAATTTTTGGTTTACTCCGTAGAGGGAGTCGTGGATGTTTCCTCAGTTGGGTGAAGTTTTACCACGTAAAAAATCCTTGTTCTTAATCTTTCTACATATCCTCATCTCATTCTTGGTTGTGCTGAGTTTAAAGTTTTTAAAAATATTTAATTAAACCTGTTAATCAAATCTTGAACAGATCTCGTACATACTTTTGTTAAACACATCTTGTGTTCTATTAGTTTTGATTTTTGAGAAAAGAGTTTCTTCAAAAAAACTGTTTGGAGTTACTTAAATAGTTTAATTTTATATTAAACGGCTTTAGTAACAGATTTTCAATTGGTATCAGAGCTTTGTAAACTCCTTTTAAAGAGATCCTGTGTTTCTAAAATTGTTTTCTGAAAATCAATCATGGACGAGAAAAATGAAAGATTTGGTAACCTGACCAGACCTCCTATCTTTGATGGAACCAATTTTGCTTACTGGAAAGTAAGGATGATTGCTTTCATTCAAGGAACTTTGGGAGATGATGTCTGGGACATTGTTGAAAATGGATACATTTTTCCTACTAAACCAGCCACTGAAGGAAGTAATGAGAGGATTAAGAAAGTATTAAGTGAGTTCACATAAGAAGAGAAACAAGTTTTTCGCAATAATAACAAAGGAAAGAATGCCACATTTATGTCCATAAATGAACATGAGTTCAAAAGAATATCATCATGTACCACTTCTAAGGAAGCTTGGGACACTTTGGTTACTGCTCATAAAGGTGACACTAGAGTTAAGGCTGCTAAAACACAAATTCTCATTCAACAGTATAACTCTTTAATTATGTCTGAATCTGAGTCATTTGATGACTTCTATATGAACTAGACTGATATTGTGACAAAACTGCACGCTAATGGGATAACATATGACAGACATGAAATTGTATCTAAAATTATGAGATCATTACCACAGAAATTTGACAACAAAAGATATGCTATTGAGGAAATGTGTGACATAAATCTCACTCCTGAATTACTCAGTAGTAAATTAAGAACTATGGAAATGGAACTAGAATTTAAGAAACAATTGACCCAGTCCCATAGGAAACAGACTAGTTCCAATCTGAGCTTTTCTTCTAAGTTGATTAAACCTGAGTTTAACATTCCCAATGATGACTCTGATAAGGAATGCGATATAGAGAGTTTGGACAATTAGATTGCCTTAATGTCAAAACAGTTTAAGAAAATTATTTAGTTTAGAAACAACATGGCAAACAAAAAAGGCAAGTCCAATTATCCAACTCCCTTTAATCATAAACCTCATGAGAAAAGTCATGAAAAACATCACAAGGACTCTCACACTAAACCTAATAGAGACCTTAAGAAGACTGAATGTTTCAGATGTGGTAAACTAGGACACATTGCACAAGACTGTAGAGTTAACTTGAACAATCAAAATAAACACGCTAGAGAAAACATTTGCAAGACATGGGATGATTCAAGTGACTCTGAAAATGAGGAACCTGAGTCATCTGATGTTTTTGACCCTTGCATGTCTTTCTTTGCCAATATTATCTATAATGATGATATGCCTGTGTTTGTTAGTGAGGATGAATCTAGTAATTATACTTCTACTGTTTTGAATCAGGCTGTTACTGGTTATTAGATGCTTTAATTACTGAGAACATTGTTATTTCTACCTCGGGGTGTGTGAGTCAAAGGGAAAGCTATAATGACGATGTCAATGGGTGTGTGAGTCCAAGAAATGAAGCCTTATGGATCACTTCACACACTTCACTTAGTGACTCGGACAATGAAGATCTCCCAGATATTCACACACTTTATGCTAAAACTCTTAAGAAAAGCACTAAACTAGAAAAGATTGTGAAAGATCTCACCAAGAAGTTAGAAGATCTAAGCCTGATGGTCAAACTTAATGCTGAAGGGTATACTACCCAATGTCTAACTCATGAAAGTGAAATCAAAATGTTTGATCAAAAACTGAGAAATTTGACTGAAACAAATGAAACTCTGGAGAAAAAAATACAAAGGGACATTGTTAGAATTGGAACAAACTAAAGAAAAGACAGCAACTGTTTTCAAAAAATTTACAAAATTTGAAAATAACTCAAACTGTTTTGATGGATTTGTTGCTGAATTAAAAACCAATTCTGATGATCGAACAGGAATAGGGTTTTGCTCCAATTTGAGGACACAAACAAAATCTTTTGAACTTATCAAGTTTGTGTCAGGAGGTGAAAGACCTATTGAAACCTGCTCAGACTTTTATTCTCTAAAAACTGAGTTTGATTCAAAACATCAAAATTTTAACATTGGGGAATCAAGTTGCTCTAAACATGAAAGCTCATCTAAGGCTAAATACGTCTGTCCCTCTATTAGGAAGAGTGAATCTACATTCAAAACTGTGCTATCTAGGAACAGAGTTCAACCTCAAAATTCTTTGAAACCTATTTTTAGAGACTTTTCTAAGGAGACCCCAACTTTGAGCAATATTTATTGCTCCTACTGCGATATATACGGTCAATCTTTTAATGGTTGCTATGCTAGAAGACTAATTAAACATGTCTGTAATCCTCCTATCTATCAGAATTTTAACTATTCTAGGAGAAGCTGTAACAATTATGTACTAACTATACAACCAGATAAAAACTCTAACTATAGAAAGAGAAAGACCAAACCTAAAAGAACATTCCCTAGAAGGATTCCTAAACACTTTCCTAAACCAAATGATCATGTTTTTCATAAAACTCAAAATCACGCGCAAAATATTTTTCAACAAAAATCGAATGCTCGTAAATTTTATCAATTGAGAGCTAATAAGCGCAAAATGAAAACTAGAGCAATTTGAGTTAGAAAAGATGATTTATTACCCCAGATGAAGTGTAACATAGTTATTACTGCTTTAAAAGTTGAACACACATCGTCCGGTTGGTATTTAGACTCTAGATGTTCTAAGCACATGACTGGGGATGATACAAAACTCTTAAACAAAATCGGCTTTGCTGGAGGAAAAGTTATTTTTGGTGATAGAGTATCATTTCAGATCATAGGCAAAGGAACACTCCAAGAAGATGGACTTCTTGTTCTTGAAAATGTTCTTCTAGTTAAAGGTCTCAAGACCAATCTACTTAGTATCTCGAAATTTTGTGACTCAGATCATACTGTAACATTTTCAAAGAACAATTGCAAAATTTTAAATGAAAAAGGTGAATGCAGAATTACAGGATTCAAGACCCCTGACAATTGTTATACTGTCATGAATAATTCTGAAATCTGTAATGTTGCCAGAATGGATGACTATTTAGGCTTCACACTAACTATACACTAGAAGTTTAAATATATGAGGGTCCACCATAAGAATGATTTGACTTTAGAGGATAATCGGTGTACCCTCACATGCAAGCATGCCCTCCGAAAAATATGAATTTCGTTTGAACAATGGAAGGCATGTGTAAGGGGTAAGAAATGAACCATCGCCAATTAAACGTTTTGGTGGGATGATGGGGGGTTTGGATTGCACGGGTGACAAAAACAAGTGGGGACCAAGAAAAGCCGAATATCCTCCCAAAGATTTAGCAAGTGTAATGGGAGGCGGCACTCACAAAGGCAAAGATGCAATAGTGGAAGGCGACTCGAGCAAGTACTCCTCATCGACGAAAAGGTTTAAAATATTAAAGTTTAAAACCGAATCATCGGGTACGTGATACGGTGTGGTAATAGAGAATGAAAATGGGGATGGAAGAAATTCAAACTCATGAGATGAATCATCATCACATGAAGTTTGAGTGTCGAATGAAATAATATCATTTTCAATGAAATGTCCTTCTTTGGGATCCAAAGAAGAAATCATTTCATTGCAAATAGATATTACGTCATTATCATCCTCGCTTTCAATATCTATTATGCGATGGGTAAAGTCTAGAATGGCTTGTTCCAAAGTAGGCACAAGTACCTCATTTGGTTCAAAACATTCCTCGACCTCGAAAGTCTCGGAAGCAAATGAGATATGGCATAACAGGATGGGTCACATAAATTAAGATAATCTTAGTATATTGACTTCTCAAGAAATAGTTAGAGGAGTTCTAAAAATAAAACCCATTTCTAACATTGTCTGTGGTTCCTATCAGGAAGGTAAAATTGTTAAGGAACCTCATAAGAAAGTTAAAGATGTCCTTACCTCTAATCCTTTGGAGCTCATCCATATGGACCTAATGGGTCCCTCTCAAACTGTTAGTCTATGTGGACACAGTTACATTCTAGTTATGGTTGATGACTTCCCTAGATTTACGTGGGTAGCCTTCTTAAAACATAAGTCTGACACTTTTCAAACTTTCTTAAAAATACTTCTTCGGATTGAAAATGAGAAGGACACTCAAGTAAATAGAATTCGTAGTGATAGAGGTGGAGAATTCAAAGACACTGGTATAATAGAGTACTATGGCTATAATGGTTACAAACATGAGTTTAGTGCTCCTAAGACTCCTTAAGAAAATGGAATCGCCAAGAGAAAGAATCGTACCCTTCAAGAGATGGCACGTGTTATGTTACATGCCAAAAATTTGCCTAAATATTTTTGGGTAGAATCTATTCGTACTGCATGTCACATTATCAATAGGGTCTATCTTAGAAATAATTCCAAACAAACCCCTTACGAACTTTGGTATAAGAAAAAACCCAATCTTAAGTACCTTAGAACTTTTGGTAGTACTTGTTATGTATGCAAAGATAGGGAAAACCTGTCCAAATTTGAGAGCCGGGGAGATAAAGCTATTTTCTAGGTTACTCGCCTAATAGTAGAGCCTACCGAGTTTATAATCTTCGCACTAAAACCTTGATGGAATCCATAAATGTAATTGTGAGTGACACTACTGTAGAGAGTAAGACTGTTGAATCAACTATTGAGGAAGAGCCTACAAATGTTTAAGAAAATGACTCTCCTGAAATAGATGAATCATTTCCAAGTGAAGTACCTAACTGGGTTTCTAAAGACCATCCCATGAAAAACGTTGTTGGTAATCCTAGTGAACCTGTGCGTATGCATGTTTTGTTTCCCTAGTGGAACCAAAGAATGTAAATGAGGCATTGAATGACTCTCACTGGATTTCTTCTATGCAGGAAGAACTTCTTCAATTTGTCATTCATAATGTTTGGTATCTAGTACCTAGGCCAAATCACAAAAAGGTTATTGGCACACATTGGATTTTTTAAAATAACTATGATGAAAGTGGGATAATCATTAGAAACAAAGCTAGATTAGTTTCTCAAGGATACTCTCAAATTGAAGGAATAGATTTTAATGAGACCTTTGCTCCTGTTACTCGTTTAGAATCTGTTCGTCTTCTCTTTGCCATATCTTGCCACTTGCATTTTACACTCTACCAAATGGATGTCAAATATGTATTCCTTAATGGAATATTGACTGAAGAGACCTATGTAGAACAACCAAAAGGATTCATTGACCCTCAATATCCAAATCATTTATTTCGTCTTAAAAAGGCTTTGTATGGCCTTAAACAAGCGCCTAGAGCCTGGTATGAGCGTCTTTCCAGCTTCCTCTTAGATAAAGGTTTTAAAAGAGGTGGAAATGATCAAACCCTATTTGTCAAACACTTTGGCAAACACATCATTATCGCTCAAGTTTATGTTGACGATATTATCTTTGGATCAACTTCTCCCTCAGAAATAAAATCCTTCTCTGAGATTATGCATAAAGAGTTTCAAATGTCTCTTGTGGGGGAGTTGTAATTTTTCTTAGGTCTTCAAGTCAAACAAAATTGAGAAGGATTATTTGTATCGCAATCTAAGTACGCTTTAGAGATAGTAAAGAAATTTGGCCTTGAGAGTGCTAAAGATGCTAAAACACCCATGAGTACTACGGTAAAACTATCTAAAGACGAAACTGGTAAATCTATAGATCCAACTCTATATATTAGTATGATAGGAACCTTGCTATACCTTACTGCCTCGCGTCCTGATATAATGTATGCTGTGTGTGTATGTGCTCGTTACCAAAATAACCCTAAAGAGAGCCATCTATCTTCTGTAAAAAGAATCATTAAATATGTAAAAGGCACTCTGAACCTAGGACTTTAGTACACTAGTGACACACCAAGTACTATAATTGGATACACTGATGCTGACTGGGCTGGGTGTACTGATGATAGGAAAAGCACATCAGGAATTAGAAATCAATTATCTTCCTACCGATTTGCAACTCGCAGATATGTTTACCAAACCTTTAGACTACAATCGATTTATTGCTTTGCGTAAATCTATAGGTATGGTGGGAGCTAATTAATCTCTTTGATCCCTCAATTTTTTCCCTTTGTCTATTTGAGACAAAATGGGGGAGAAATTTGAGTCTAATGAATTTCACATATGCTAAAAAGCTTGATCTTAGTGATTCATTACAGGATTCTGTATAGTTATTCTCAATAATTGTAATAGGGTATTCAATTGTAAATAGTTGAGTTATGTACTTTTGCTTTATAAGAAATGGGTTATGACATTTTAATACGTGGGATTTAAAGATATATAATGCTACGTAAGGGAATAATCTAAGGTTAATGTGAGTACCTTGTTGTTAGTATATTATAGGTATGATAATGCCTATTTGATTGATTTATGATTATGTGTATGACATACCTAGCTTACTTGCTATCGACGGGAGGTTTGCGCGTGAGGGCAGTCATATCCTGATGAATCCATGGGATCTTTGAATTGTCGCTCGAGAACATAGGTCTATGAAAGACTTATCGGGGAGTTGATAAGTCCGCTGACTGTGGGTACGTAGGTATGTGCGTGACCCATGGATACGATAACTATGTTCGCCTCCAATTTGTATGTTGTTGTTTGTGGTTCGAGGAATCCTTACCGAACCTTTTGTCCCCTATTTGGCGACCAGCGATATTGGGACATGATAGCAGAGTAATGCATTTGCACCGCAGCTATGACTCGGGGTGCCATATTATATATGTATATATATAATGAATTGTATGAATGTATATAGTGGTTAAATCATCTACAGTGTGATAATTGTAGATAACGATGAATTGAGAAAAATAATTGAAATAAGTTAAGGAATATTTATTGAAGAGCTTAATTCATATTAATGAGAAACGATTCAAGTTAACGGAAATAGCATATGAATGATTATACGACATATGGTATGGGACATATGGGGTTATGATATGGGATGGAATCATATTATGGAAACTAGTTAGGAGGAACCATTAACGAGGAGGTTAATAGGAAACATTAAGTGTGCACTCTAGATGAGAGGTGAGAATAGCAAGTGAGAGTTGGATCTAACATGTACATAATAAATGCTTTATTGCACTTGTTAAATACTTGATGTTTTAAAAATCATTTTCACAATCGGGCTCTGACCCGTTTCCTTGCATATTTTCTTTTTTATTGTACCTTCTATATCAGGTGTCCAGCAGCAGGGACGCCAACATTAGTTGATTTTGACGAGCTATGGAGTCGTCTAATCAAGAGGCCTGCAACTCCCACTTAAGCTGCAGTACGTTCCTTCCAAAGGACCCTATGCAAGACGCCCCTGTGGCTGGGCACCTATAATATATACATATATATACAAGAGAGAAAGAGAAATAGAAACGAGTCAGAGTCCGATAGTGTATATGATCTAAAAATTCGTTTAGCAAGTATTTAAATTGATACTGGCCAATGCAACAACATATTAGTGCGACACTCTCTTGAGAAATTCTCACCTCTCTTCTAATGTGCACATCTATCGCACTAACCTTCCCAACTGTTTATCTTATCATTTATCGCAATAATCTTCCCAATAATTTAACTTATCTTAGATTACTCGTTATCTTTTAAAACCGAACAATATAATTGTTTAAAAGAATGCTTCCATTTAGTAACACAACTCTTGTTTTAACTTCATTGATTAATAAAGTTTTCAGCGACATATTATACTTTTCAAACAAGTATTTTCGATTTATAGTCAAGGTTCATTTCTCACTTGCCATACCACAGTAAACAGTTTCAATTCCCCAAATTTTCATATATATATTAAATACTCGTATAATATATATATTCTAACAGCACCCCACATAAAAATTATGGTGTCGGCATACTCTGCTATCCGATCCCCGTATCGCTCACACTAAGGGAAATACAAGTTCGGAATCACTCTCGAACTGTACTAACATATACACAAACAAGATTGAGGCGAAGCATAGATTCCAAGTCTCTAAGAGGTCAGTACATACCTTCACGTTTCTTAGGACCGTCTGAACTATCGATTCGATAGCTTGTACCAAGGATATCTATTTTAGTAATAGGTTCCCTTATTTTTGTTACCCTACGAGTCCTAAATGACTCAAAGGATATTTTGTCTCATGTTTCCAAAGGGGGAGATTGAAGCACCTTATACTCTTAACTCACTTGAGTCTGTATTGTATAAGTGTTCATCTAGTTTGGAAATTGTGACAAAATTATGTCTATCCTAGAAACCAAAGAACCCCAGAGCTTGGTTTGCTATTTCATCCTTCTTGCTTGATTGATCTAGACAATATTACCAACACTCACACACAGTAGAATTGATCTCATACATTTCATATTGCATATAATTGTGTGTACATATGTTGAGTGTGTTTAAGTCCCTAAAATTGATTTTTAATATTTTTTTGGGATTTTATAAACATTTAAAATAAGGTTTTTTAAATTAAAATTTGTTTTTAAAATTTTTTGGGGTCAATCTGCAATTAAATATTGATGGTTATATTGGTTATAAGTTACCTTGGGTAGAATCTAAAAGCGGCAAAGACTTCAGGGTGTGTTTGTATTTAATTTTAGACGCGCGTTTGACATCTTATAACTGCACAACACCTGTTGCAATCTGATTGGTGGATTTTGTGTTTCTTTATAGAGTATAAAACATCGATTGTTTACAACCCTTGGATCGTTTTTATCAACGATCTGCATGCACTCTTACATCATCCCTGTGAACCACATACGAACCAATCAGGAGAGTTTTAATCACCGCATATCGTGAACCCTTGGATCAAAGTCAATCAACCTTGACTCAATCTGAACCATTGATTTTGAACCTTATTCTCAAATCTTCTCAGCCTCCTATAAAAGGACCCCTTCACTCAGCCATCTGAGACTTTTTTCCATTTCGTCCTTTAGAGAAATAAGAGAGAGTAGAGAAAGAAGAGAGAAGAGAGAGAGAGAAAGAGAGAAACCAGAAAGAGAGAGAAAGAGTTAAAAACCCTAACCCTAACCCTAAATCGTCAAAACCTTTTCAAATCAAAACCTCTTTTCTAGTCCTGTATATACCAAACGCAACCTTGAGTGTTTGACTGTTTTGAGAGGTTGAGAGTTGGTTTGTTTAGTTGGTTTGTTGCTGTAACCTCTTCGTTCTTAGATCTTGTGTCCAACTTAAACATTTATCTTAGATCTAAGTTTCTGCTTTATAGAAATTTCAGATCGGAGTTCTTTATGTTACATTTCACTTAGATTTACATATTTTATTTCTCACCTAGAGAAATATATTGTTGATTCTTTTCTGTAAGTGTTTTTAACTTTGAAATCAAAAATAATGTTTTCTGTTTCTAGTTCTCTTGAAACAACACCTTTCACCTAGTTTGGAATCGCACTTGGTGATTTTCAATCTCAAAAATCTTTTCAAAACCTGAGATTGATTAAGATCTTGAGACGTCTTCTAAGCAAGATAGCCGGGGGTTCTGGGATTATTGTAAAGGTCAAATAAGATTAAGTTTTTTGAGAAGAGAGAAATAGAAAAATCACAGCATATAGTTCTTATATGTAATTTGTTAGGATTGGTTGTATAAAATAAGTGTGTGTGCATTCATGTTTTAGAAAGCACCTCCACAAACACTATCACCCTACCACACTAAAAGTGTTGGTAATAAGATCTTGAGAACAAGAGTCGACGTAAAGAACTTGAATAAATTGGAAGTTAGCAAACTGGGAGAACAACATCAACAATCAGAACTGCAGAGAAGTTATAAGGACACCAGAGGGTACATTCCTAAACTTATATAGGTCTGAGTTGTATGCATGTTTGTTATATAGTTTGTAACTGTTAAAATTTATTTTAGTGGAATTTTTGGTTTACTCCGTAGAGGGAGTCGTGGATGTTTCCTCAGTTGGGTGAAGTTTTACCACGTAAAAAATCCTTGTTCTTAATCTTTCTACATCTCCTCATCTCATTCTTGGTTGTGCTGAGTTTAAAGTTTTATAAACTATTTTATTAAACCTGTTAATCAAATCTTGAACAGATCTCGTACGTACTTTTGTTAAACACATCTTGTGTTCTATTAGTTTTGATTTTAAAGAAAAGATTTCTTCAAAAAACTATTCGGAGTTACTTAAATAGTTTAGTTTTATATTAAATGGCTTTAGTAACAGATTTTCACTTAGTTGCACCAGAAGAATGAATTTACTGATTTTAGCAATGACCAGGAAGATATGTTTGTCTAAAAACTCACGTGTTTTGTACTTGAGTGGGGGATTGTTAACGGTAATAATATTTTATTGATCGCGAAGATATTTATAACCCACGTGGATAGTTTACTGATTGTGAGATTATATTTATGTCTGATTTGTATCGTACACCTTTGTTTTTCCTGACATTTTCTCATGAGGAAGTTGGAATTTGAAAACTTCTTTTCATTTTATCTTTAATTCGGATCGAATTTCACTCAAAGTAACAATCGGCCTTTTAGAACTTCTACCATTTAGGTGGGGATCAATCAGCCTTCTAGATTTTTTTAACACCATCCTATCCACTTGAGGGGGATTTTCAATGCGAGTGAGCACGCGTCGATTTTAAGTACTCCACATGTTTAGAAATTTACTTTATCTATGGCTCTCTAATCGCTTCCCCAAGTTATGTGGAAAGGTGAAGTGACCATAGGGTTCAATATGGTCTTAGTTATATATATCAATATTCATTGGTATTTACTGATGAAATAACGCAGGTGGACATGCCAAGTATTTGTAGATATACCAACATCTTCATCATGTACTGTTTGAATGGTAAAAGGGGAAAAAAGTCTTCGGTCCCATTTGGGGAAAAGGGTGCACGGATGGTGGAAGAGAGCCAGAGATATTTTAGATGCCGATCCTGTTATTATTTTCATTAGTTTGGGGTCCTATTTTGACCAGTTTGATGTAGCCTTATATTATCATTGATGTACTTGCACTGCTTCATTTTTTAGTTTAAATTTTTATTAATGATTAATGTAAATCTGCCATTTGTTGTAATTACAGAGCTTCATTCTCTCAATCTACATATTATCCATAGTAGTGTAATCCATGCAGATGGGAAGAATGAAAACAACCCCAACCAGATAGGCACTTTTGCAGTGCTATTTAAGAAAATCATCTTTGGGTAAATCACTGCATGAAAGGTAGTAACCATATCATTTGTGATCCATTTCCATTGATTGAAGAGTATATTTTTTTCCAATTGTCCTCCTAAATTTTTTCCACTATTGATGTAGATTATGCTGACGAGGGTTCAAATAATAGCAGCCAAGAGTGTAAAGTCAGTCTTCAGTTGGCTACACAAGTGGCTGGTGAAAATCCTGCCAAAGAAAAAAATGGAACTTCTATTCATGAAACTAAAAATGCAGGTGAATCTATGTCTGGGGAAATAATGGGAGAAAAGCAGAATGAAAATGAGAGATATTTTCTAGAATGGAATCAACTATCAACTGCAGGTGAAAAGACAATTGACCGGGATTCCCCTTAAGGTTGGAATGATGACGAGCTCAAATATTTGTTTGCCGCCCCATTTGATAGTTTAAAGTTGCACAGAGTTTTGGAATCCAATAGTCAGACTGATTTAGATGGATAAAACATTCTCTAAGGAGATAACAATCATGTCACAATCAGTTCAACTCTATGATTTGTGTTTGTTTTAGAAATTGTTTAGATTTATAATGTGTATCCCTGTTTTATAAACTTTTGATGTTCAATTTATTTTCTCTTTTTTCAGCATTGTGACTCCATGTGTGGTGTTGAACATGTTCAGATGTTTGGTGTGATCAGTCCTTGGTTTCATTGGCTATTTGACACTCTCTTGGGTTGAAGGTATGTCACAGTAGTGAATGTGTGTATTAAACATTAAAAGTTAGAGAATTTGTGACACACTCTTATTTGTTTTGTTGGAATATTTTTTATATTTCTTAAATAGGATTGGATAGTCCTATAAACAGACGAAATTCTGCCCCAAATTTTTTAAATTATTTACAATTATTTCTGTTATATAAAAAACTTTTTGACTTAAATTATACATAACTTAATACTTTGAAATATGTTTATCTGCAGATGTACATTTTAACTTTTAACTATCAAGATCCTACCAAGTTTTCATGAAGGTAAACATTAAAGTTGTTTTTTTAGTAGACTTGCTGAAGTAACTAGAAAAGAGCATTTGTTCCTACATTTAGGTGTTTATGAAACATGGTATTAATTTTTGATAGAAATATTGTTAAGGTACGATAAGTTCAATTTCCAATTTTCATTTCCTTTTTTTATATTCTACTACGGTTATCAACGCGTCCCTATCTAGAGTTAAGGGATTGAAATAAATAGATTGAAATAATACTATGTGAACCCCTATTTTCCTTGCCACCATTTTAATTAGATTACAGTTTTGTAGCACAAAATTCTTCCTAGTGAGGATTTCTACTCTTCGTGCCACGATCGATTTGAATACATAGCTAGGGCTACCCCAACGAGTATTTAGACAGGGTTGCCCCAATATCAAGTCAACTTGAATTTGTTTATGGGGGGTTTTAGATATTTATTATTGAATTAAATGAGTTTGCTTATTTTTTGCTATCTAACTCATTACTTATTTCAATTGACTAACTATATTTTTTATTTTGTATCAGGTTGCATTTTAAAAACTACGGACAATCATTATAGTGCAACATGTGGGACGACCTCAATCGATATATACATGACTTTTTTTGTAAGTTTGTTTCGTAAAAAGTATTTGTTAGATGAATTTCGGCTCTTTGAATATTGTTGGATTGGTTGTTATTCCTTAAGTAGGGTGGATAGTCCAATAAACAAAGGAGACTATGTTCATTTTTTTTAAATTGACACTTTATTTATTTGCGGTAGAATGTGAATTTGATTGTTGAATATTATATATTTCATGTTATATGTGAATTTGTTTGATGAATTTAGAGTATTTGAATTTTATTGGATTATTTGTTATTTGTTAAGTATGGTGGATAGTCCTTTAAACAAATGAGATTATGACCCATTATGTTTTAGAAAGTACATTTTGTTTTGTTAGGGAATGAAATTTTTGTCCTTTTGCAATTATGTATTTTGAAAATTTTCATCATTTTACGATTACGTTCTTTGGAAATTTTCACCGTGCCTTCAAGCACGGCCATTCCGCTAGTATATATATATATATAAAGAACATATTTAATAAATAAGACTATTACCAAAACGAGTGATGGGAAGGTGATACAAAACAAACTTAGTTTTGAAAACAAAGAAAATTTGAGTTAAAATTAGACAACCTAACAACTCTCTAACTAAAGAAAAAAACTCATTTTTGAACACAACTTTTGTCTGTGCGTGTGGTGGTGATTGTATATAAAAATAGTCATTCAAAAACCCAAAGTTCCGAACTACTATTTTGAACAGGTGTGGAAAAGAAACCATGAGAATGATCTAAAATAATAATAATAGTCATAATCCATAATATATAACGAAGCTTTAAAACCCCCTAGTTTAACTCTATTTATTCCATTTAAAAGAGAACATAAATTGAACCCAAAAAATCCCTAATATGAACAAAGGAGAAAGAGAACATAGAGAGTGAGAGAGATAATACCTTTAGATCTTCAAAATTCAAGCCAAAACTTTCATGCCTTACCTCAGAATTCTCTGCAACAGAATACACGCGGATCATAATTCCAAAATCCACAAATGCTCAAATAATTTAACAAAACTCATAAGGTGTTTGGAAAAAAACAAAAATCACCTCAAGAGAACCATATAACATTAAGACTTCATATTTTTTGTGCTTGTCAATTTATTAAATGCAGTGTGTCATTTGTTTGTGTGGAAGAAATTTGAAGTTATCTTCTTCTGTGACAAAACTATCAAGAACTACCCATAGATAAATGTCAATTATATAACATAGAAAAATTAAAAGACTACAAATTTCATTGGATATTCACCAAGAAAATTATACAAGATACAATGCTTAATTCAATCTATTGAACCTAAAAATGATATGGATTCAGTAGTCTGAGATCAATTATACGAGACCTAAATAAAATGACATGCATCGAAGCCATAAATTTCTATTTAAACCTTTGACCTGTGTTTTAGGAAGATTGAAACTAAGCACTTCCAGGCACCACCCTCATTAGCTAAAAAATTGTGATACCCCTAGTTTGATAATTATCGGGCTTAGCCCTAAAAATATAAAGGACACAATTTGAAAAACGAAACCCATAAAGTGGAAAAACATCAAAACCAAAAATTGAACCCAACAAGTTGAACAAACGATTTGACAAAAAGAAATGGAAATGGAACCCCTAAATGAACATACCTAATGTGATTGCCCAAAGGATTGCGGCGATGTACGGCAGCTTGCTACAGAGAATTTAGAGTTTAGGATCATCTTAAACGAAATATGTGTGAGTGATTTTGGGCTATAACAGACATGGTCGGCCCGGTGCCAAATGGGCAATGGCACCGGGCCCATTTTAGAGTATGCACCTATATATATATACTTTAGGGGTCCAAATTTTTTTTATGTATATTAAAAATGTCAATTTTTAAAATAAGTTTAATTTTTAGGGGCCCATTTTTTTAACTACACAAAAACAATCTGCACAAAGAATGATTCAACTATCCAAAAATCTCACCCGACTAAAATGGGCCCCTAATTTTTTAGGGTCCCATTTTTGGTATTTAATATCTCCGTAAAATATTTTTTAGAAGGCCCTAAATTGATTTTCGCACAGGGCACTCCCAATCTTAGGACCGAACCTATAATAGAGAGTTGTGTTGCGCGGGATTTGTGTATATAAATTTTAACTAGTATGAGACAGAGGGAGAGAGAGATCAACTTACAATAACCAAAAATATATGAAGATGGGTGTCATGATGAAGAGGGAGAGGGACGAGAACAGATGTTATGGTATGAGAAAGAAAGTGTTGTGATGAAGAGGGAGAGAGAGAGAGATTGAGATGTAGTTAGATTGTGGAGGAGTGGGTGAAGTGAGACGGTTCTCGAAATGAGCAGGATTTTAGCACTGATTTAGGTATTTTAGTAAAACCGTTGTAAATTTCCAAAACTAAAAATAAATTCGTTGTATAAAGACAAAACCAAAATTATTTAGGTCAGTTAATTTAACGGGAGATGTCAAACCAAATAAATTAAAAAGTTTACAACGGCTCACCTACAAGTGATGTCAATTAATTTTTAAAAATGTCGTAAATAGGTATTTTTCTTGTAGTGTATACCTTCTGTGGATCTTGAGAGCACTTGAAAATTTTAGTTGGTTTGTCATTTCTACTCCCACAAATTATAAATATGATCTCATTGAATGAAAGACTTTCCGTTTAGTTTTTATTTGCTGTGGTACAATATGCAATCATACTTGCATGCGTGAATAGATTTGTACTTCAAACCCAAACTCTTCAAGATCTTTTTCATGGTAAAATAATAATTTAGTAACGTGTTCTCATTTGATATAATGTCTTTAGCCCACTTAAAAATTTCCATTATTATGTTTCCCAAAACGTCGTACTAACTCTTCAAATTATGCAAATTAATCATTACATACAATACCGAATAATCATCGTGGTCATTTTTATACAAAGATCTGGCCAAATCAGCTTTGAACCGTATTTATTCTCGATCTTCAAGTAATTCAACATCAACTTGTTCATTAAATTGTTCATAATGAACATTATCCGAATCCATATTATCTTGATTTTGATGGTGGTGAACTCCGTAAGCATCATCAATTAGGCTACTCTAAGTACGATGTGGTGGCGAATCATTTACTGCTTGCACTCGGTCAGGTTTCAGTAATTCTTTCCCAATATATGGTACATCCTTTTCCCAATGGAATGTCCTTATCTTATAATTTAGAAACATACCCCACCTTAGCAAACACTACACTAAGAAATGATAATTTGGAATGGTTTTAAACCGTGCCAAACAAAATTTGGCACATTTTTAAATCTTTTCGAACCAATCTATCACGGTTTAAAACCTTGCCAAAATCAAGCGTGCGTGGTTGTCTTTTTTTTTGGCATGGTTTAAAACCGTGGAATATTTTGGCATAAGTGTACTCATATTTGATAATCTGGCATTTTTTGACATGGTTTTAAATTGAGAAAAAACATGACACTTGGTTGAATGGGATTAGCCCATGTTTCATGGTGGTTCCCTTTTATTTGATTAATTATAATGTGACACGTGTGCAAATAGAAGTTCACCATGTGTCATTTAGGGCACTCTTTTGGCACAGTTGTAAAGCATGCCAAATTCTATTATAATTACTTCAAAAATTATTTAGAATATTTTTGGCACGGTTTTGAACCGGGCCTGATTTTTCAGAAAATAATAAAAATATTATTTAGAAACATTCGGGAGAATGAACAATTCTGAATATCCTAAATTGTTAATAAAAAACTAATGTACATTTTAAACATCAAAATATTAAAGGTCTTGATATTTCACAAACTGAAGAAGAAAATCGGCGAAGTTTACTCAATTTTTTTGGACAATCTAGAAACCTGCTTTAACATAAACCTAAAATTAAATTATGATATCACACAAACCCGCATGGACATAACACATCATGTATGACAACCATGAATATCATTAACAACAATAAATAATAAAAACACAAAAGTGAAAGTAAAACCTGAACTTGTCCATATGTAAAACTATCTCAATATATCGCTCAAGGAAACCATTGACTTGTTTAAGTGGTCCACATGGGCAAAATCTAACGCTCAAATGCTATCCTATATAAAAAAGAAGACACCAATAATCAAATAATGTTTAAAAAATTGTATTCAACTAGAAAATTTTCAAAAAACTTGTTCTTGCTTATACTTGTCATTTTGTTAAACCGGGAGTTCGATAAGCGCTTAGTAAGTTCAAACACCTTACAATCGTCCATTTCAAGGTGTTCGTGTGTCTTTTTGGGTTATTTGGTTTATGTTTTGATATATCACCCTAATGCCCTATATTGTAACCTAAACTTTGTCTATAATTTTTATTTTGTTAAACTAGGAGTTCGATAAGGGCATGACTAGTTCAAACACATTAAAAACGTCCATATCGATGTGGTCGTGCCTCTTTCCAGGTCATTTGGTTGTAGTTTTAATATTTTAACCCCTCAATGCTCCATTTTCCAAGAAATTGCATATAGTTGTCATTTTGTTAAATTTAGAGCTTGATGAGGACAAGGTTAGTACACATCGTTGTAACACCCGTAAATACATGAATTTCCGCTTACCTCCCCTATAAATTACTCAAATTCAAAAACATCCTAAATAAAATTGAAAATACATCACAAACCCCACAACTTTGCACAATTTATGAAGTACTCCCTGAAGTTACAAAATGACCAAACTGCCCCTTGAACTTTTAAAAGAATATAACATAAATTATACTTTACCTAGAGACCCAAACATTATATCAAACTAAACCTCTAGATTTCAACTAATTATAATTTACAACCCTAACCCTTGAACTTTTATAAAGTTACACAAATGCCCTGAAAACATTAAAATAATTCCATATTTAACACCAAATAAATATAAAACTTTCTCTTCAGGGACCAAAACCAAAACCTTGTTATTTATACTTTCCTCCCTGCCAAGTCAGCCCCCACATCAGTAGAAAAGGACAAAATCACATGGTGTACACCATTAAACCATGTGAAATTCGTTTCCCCACAAGTCTATCCTCTTAAAACTTGGGAGAATCCACCTCCCATTAACACCAATAAACTCCCCTCAACTCCTAGTATAAACCCCCTAGGAACTATAGCCTTAAAACTCCCCCCCCCCCCCCACAGTTTAAAAATTACCCACCAAACTAATAACCTGTGATTTTATGTATCAATTATTGTTTTTTCAGTTCCAAATATTTTTTGTACCATTATTATGTCCAACCCAATAAAAAATAAGTTCTTACGTGTAAAACAGTGTGTGTTTGAAGAAACCTTCAAAAACTCCATTAAAGCTTGAGCTTTAATGGTGAAACTCCATTCTTTTACTTTGAACTAGATTAAAAGTGAGAAATGAGTTTCTTATGATCCGAGGAGCTCAAGTGGAGTCGCCATTTTTGAAAAATCATAAGCTTTGAACCCTAATTTCTCAAAAGTGTTTTCATGTTTCAAAAACTGAAAATTCGAAATTCTCTTCAACTAGAGTACCTCAATCCTTAACACCAAAGTGAAACTCTTCCTTAAGATAGCAAAAACCTAGCTATAAGCTTAAAATACATTGCCATATCCGGTAAAGCCATAAATGTTTGGTTAAAATATATGTAAAACATACAATAGTTGAAACTCGATGGATATTGAACCTCAATCCATGAAACTTATATATTTGAATTCCTTGTTAAAAATTAGGTTGAATTGGTCGAGGAATAATCTCAAAAGGTTTAGTAAATCAGAAGTTATTCAAGATCAGAGGTTTTCAAAACCTAGGTCAACTATAGAGAGGTTGGAGATGAACTTTTCAACTATAAACAATGACCACGCGCGTGAGGGCGCGTGACCAATAAAAAAAAATAATTTTTTTCCAATATTTTTATTAAATTTTTCTGGTCAAAATGGTATAAGGTAAGGTCGTGTTTGGTCAATCTTAGCCCAAGTTATCCAAAAATATGTTTTAGGTTAATTTTTTTTAATAATTACAAATTGACCCCTCTTTATTTTTCAAGTTATAAATTTTGACCCCAACTTTTTTCTACGTACACTTTGATAAATTTTTAGTCAAAAAGTCTTTTACATAATTTTTTCAAATTTAACCTTACGCCCTATATTTTGAACCCCTAAAATAATTATCAATTAGCCCCTAAACTTTTAATAAACGCGATTTTTCATTTATTTTTCCTAACAGACCCTGTTACCAATTACCTATACTTACAAGTAGGTTGATTGATACATAATAAAGCACCTAACCCTCCCGATCTCCATTTCAATCCTAGTTGAGCCCTCTCTACTCAATGCATAAGTAGATTTTGCCTTTTCAATAGTATTTCAATATATTTGATATACTGCTATTGATATCACACTATGATAGCCATAAATTATTCTGAATATGTGTATGTTATGATACCATAATACATATGTTGTTAAATATCTGTGAAAATTAAATATGGATCAATTGGTTCAATTTAATCCCTTCTCATCTAATTACTAATTTCATGAGATTACTGAAATGATTGAATCAGTTCACCCCTGCACCTATGTGTTAAATGTCCTTGTATAAGCATTAGTATTAACTAGGGAGCAGATTGTTGTGTTATCCCACAAAACTTTTTTCTTGGCCTAAGGTCTTAGATGTTTGAGAGACGAATTTATTGCTATATATGTATAAGTGTAAATCTAATAGTGTGCCTAACTGGTCATTTTCCCCAAAGGTTTTTGGGTTGATATTATTATTTTGTTATACTGATCATGATTAATTATTTATATAACAATTAGTAAGATGGTAAGTATGGGATTATCAGTTTAAATTCCTTGACTTTCTTTATTGCACAAATTGTACTTATGCTTCCTTTAGCAAATAATTAACTCCATACACACTCCAAACTTCTATCTATATATAATTGTTATAGAACTGATTAAAATTTACTTAGCATATTCGTGCTAATTCCTTTTTCCTCCAGATGTTCGAGGATAAGGAAACTAAATCCCCCTCTCTTTTGTCATACGCACGAACCACATGTTTGCCTATATAACTATATAGAGGGAGATTAAAGAAGATGGGAGCAAGGAGTGGCATTTTTCAATGGCCTATGTTATTTTTTAGTTTTGGGAATAATATGTATTATCAGTAATTCTCCCCTGAGGTGGTAGTACAATAAATGTGAGACTAGATTTAATGAATAAAGTTATATTTTCCACCTTTACTTTAGTTCATTTCTTTGTTACTATCTTGTACATACATACCAAAAATAGGGTGTGACAAGTTAGTATAAGAGCGTGTTTCTAAAATATGTCGGTTTAGACTCCTATACGGGAATAATTTAGCATATTAGTTATGTTATAATTTTCGTAACTTCTTTACCTTTATTATATAATAAATCTGTTTTGCATCTTGAACATTTGGGATTCACTGATTTTCAATCTGGACAATATTCCTAATAATAGGTGGGAAACTATTGTAAGAGAACAAGCCTTCTTAACACTTAGTGTGATGGTTAGAAAAGTAGATGAAGATTGGATCAACTCTAATAATGCCATAAACAATTAGTACTAACCAATCGTATTTTCGAGTTATCCCAAGTGAAGAGAAAGATGCTGGATTATGTAGATGACGGGATCATTTTACTGGAAGCTATTAACCTCGCCTGGATCGATCTTCAACCGCCTCCTCCACTCCATTCTAAAGCTACCTCCAATGGTGAACTCGTCGATCTTTCTTCTGAATCCTCTAGTGATTCGATTGATGATGACCCTTTGAAACCGATGATTTTTACTCAGACCCATATGAAACCGATATCATGGCCCCAAATTAGAGGATAATCTAAGACTATCCCCTACTATCTGTAGTGTAGTTAATAAAGTAATTGTAAATATTGTGACATAACTACTAATTAGGAGGATAAACAACTAAATATTGTATATAAAGCCAAAGTGTGTAGGTTGCACTGTATAATACTAGGTTAACCTCAACGAGTAGCTATAAAACTTTTTTTATATAATATTAACCTAAAGTTATTTTTATATACCCTCTTTTAAGATGTTATTCTTACACATTTTATTATGAAATGTTATATTATGCTCTAGGATGGTTAACACGCGTACTCCTCCCATCAGAACTCAAACTGAGCAGAATCACACTAAAGGAATTATGAAATTCCTTCAAGAACTAACATCTTTAGATCGACAAAAGAAAATACCACATCTGGTCCCAGAAGAAATTTATGATGAAGCACGTTGAATCAATGCTCTCAAATTTTTTTGTAAGACAATGACCCCCTCCATTTCTTAGGAAGCCAGGTGCAAGTGAAACTGAGAAGTGGATACGTCAAATTATGAAAATATTTAATGGGGTAGTAATTATTGCAAGTCATTGAGTAACTTTTTCATCCTACATGTTTGAAGGTGAAGTTGATTTCTGGTAGCAAGCCATAGCCCGAAGTCGAAATGTAGCAACCCTGACCAGGAAACAATTTGAAGAAGTTTTCTTTAAAAAGTACTTTTTTGAAACTGAAAGAGACTAGTTGATTGTGGATTTTTTAAGATTACAATAAATGAATGTATATGTGGCTCGGTGTGAAACCAAGTTCATCAAATTATCCCATTATACAGTCAAGTATGTGGATACTAAGATTAAAAAGTGTAAGCTGTTTTAAAGAGGATTACATCCAGGAATCAAAACTTTCATTACCCCTTTACAAATCCGATATTTTTTCCAACTTATTGAAGTTGCTTCAATTATCGAACGAAGTTCCCCATCGGGATGATATATACATTCACCTCATTATATAAATAATAACAACCACATTGTTAGAACTTTACCAAGACCCTTAACATAACCTTATCCCAATTCTAGTGGACATGTTTATTCCCAGATTCCCCATAGTACCACCTATTCAGTAATTCACTGCCAAGAATTAGAACATATTTATCCCCAATGCTCTAAATTGAATCCCTCCATGATTCGACACCAACTAGGTAATCCTTCGAGAACTCGAGAAACCCATCCTTTCCGAAACCAGTGTAAACCCAACAACACTTGGAAACCTGAACCAGTCCCCAATCATGGAAAAAATTGTGCCGTATGTCCTATACGGAATTCATATGACGTGGTGGAAGGTACAATACTCTTTCATAATTTTCCCACTCATATTTTATTTGATTCTGGTTTAACTCATTCATTCATTAGCCTTAAACTACCTAATGTGACACCCCGACTAATTAAATACCGGGTAGCTACTCCTTTATTAAATTAATACAAAATGTCAAGTTGATTCAGTTAATAGCATCACTGTCGAAAATATTTAAATGATTACTAACCACCTAGTATTTAAAAAGTAAGTTGCCAAATTTTAAGTTAAGTCTGATTAACATGCAATAAAAGAATAATGGAAGAACAACATAAATCCATTCACCATAACGAAGTAATGAAATAACCAATAAAGTAAATATAAGTCCGGAGGAAACTCCTCACAACAATCCCATAACTGAAAAATAATACGACAAGACTGAATCCTGAATAAATACATGCCCGAAGTCTGAATAACTGAAAAGAATGAAATGCCTCTAAAAGAAATGGGCGACATGCCCTACAACTGATAAATACTGAGTATAAAGTCAAGATAGATGAAGCGTCTATAATCAATGTCCTGTAACTTCCACAAACAGCTACAGCTCGTCACCTGAATACATATCCTAAGCATGGTGTCCTTGTGGCTGGGCACCTAAAATGGTTTTTACAAAAAATTAGATTTGAAAGCAAATGGGTCAGAGCCCGAATGTGGAGAGTAATTTAAAAAAACAGCAAGTGCTTTAATAATAATTAAAATAATGAATGCAAGATACATGTTAGGACGTGCTCTCACATGAAATACTCACCTCTCGTCTAACTGTGAACTCCTAACGTTCCTGTACCCATTCATGTGTTATCTCATAACTAACTAAATCCAAAGAGTTTCTAACACTTCTACTCGGTTCACGTTTAATTTCCAACCTTAACAATTAAATAGAGAGTTCTACTTTAATTCTCGGATTCCCAATTTTATTAACAAAACCATTTATTGATATAAGTCCCCTTTTATCTTTCATAACATTACCATAACTATACTCACAATTTAACATAGTAAATTCTTTTTCATTTAACCGTATATTTTCACATCATAAATATACAATACATGCACCCAAAGGCTAAGCTGCGGTGCACACATACTCTGCTATCCATCCCGGTACATCACGTACATAAGGATCACAAATTCCGAATCTCTCAGGAATTGTTGGAATAAACACCACACACAAAAATGGAGGCGAACATAATTCAACATATCCATGGTCACGTACATACCTACGCTCCATAGTCAGCTGGCTTATTAACTCACAAATAAGTCGTTCTCTTGAACTATGTCCTCGAGGTACCAATCTAAATTCGGGCACCACAAGGATAAGAAGGCCCTAAGCGAACGTAACCTCCCGTGATAGCAAGTATGGTAGGTATGTCATAGATATAAAAATCATATACTAAGCATTCACACATCTTAGATAATTCAGTATTAATAAAGGTATACTCTACATCCTTATACCATTATTCCAAATTTGTATATTTTACGTCTCCCGATAATATAAAAGTTAAATTGTCGACACGTCTCACGTCGTAGTTTCTTATACTTAAAACCTATCTAAAATAGATTATTAAGTTCCTATTATTCCCACGTATAACCTCTTTATTCCTAAGGTCCTTACTTCTGCTCCAATTCCTCATTTCATCAAAGTATTCAAATTTACACTATTAGCCCAAATATTTACTCACTTATCGAATTTCATAAGTTTAGAATAATTCTTCAAATTGAATTCTAATTAAGGTCCAAATTTCATAACCATGCCTACCGGTCTTCCTTAAGGTTAAGGGTATTCATATGGTCTCCAACAATATTATTCAAGGGTTAACATCATCACAATTTAAATAGGGAAAAACTTTACTCATTCTGGGAAGGTCGATCGATCGACCTTTTCCTTCGATCGATCGATGGTGGTCGATCGATCGACTGATGAATGTCGATCGATCGATTGCACCAGGTATGGTTACGGACTGCTTCGTTTTGCAGTTTCCAAATCAACCCAAAACATACTTTTAATGCAAGAATCTCTAATATAACGTTATAGTATCATCATATAACCATCCTACAACCTTAATAACATTCTAAAACCAATAATTCATCATTCAAGGGCTTTGTATGGATCAAATCTTCATCAAGAATTCCAGATTTATATTTCTTTCAAGAACATTAATAAACTTCTTCTAAAATTTGTTTTTAAATCATCAAGGGTCGTAATTCTGAGTTCATAATTCGTCCAGAATGTTTCTACATGCAGTCCCTAACATAATTTGTAGTTTTAAACTTCCAATTCATGGGTCTATATCATCTTCCAAGATAAATTCGATAATTCCTAAACATGGAAAGCATAGCTTTGAATCAATTGTAATTAAACCACTTGCCTTAATCTTTCTCTGAATTTGAGGTTGAAACTTGAAGGTTGGATTGTCTTCTCTCTCTTTCTGCAGAATTCTTTCTTCCTCTCTCTCTCTCTCTACAAGTTCTTCTCAAGGTTCTTCTCAAGGTGTTAATGGAGGTGGACTTCTCCCGTAGCCCACTACCTAAATTGGTGTTAGAACATGGGTTAGTGGGTTAATACTAAGTCAGATATTAACTCTAATTTTCGTGGGTTTTAAATCCCAGATTTCCAAAATTACCAAAATGCCCCTATTAGTTACCGGTATGGCCCAATAATGCCCCGGGACCCAAACTTAACCCCCGGTTAGTGTTTTCTGACTATTTCGACCCTTCCGGACGCGTTGGCGCACTCAAAATGACCATACAGGTGATAAAAATAAAATTCACTTTTAATTCAAATACTTATATTCCTGACGCGACTGTCACGCGCGTCCCAACAAAGTTTCTTAAATTGCCGTATTTCAATCTCGCGACAATTTCAATATTTCCAATATTCATATATTGCCAAATATACACATTATAATCAAATACTAACTCACATCTCATTAATATTTTTATCCGGATTAATTTCCAATTAATACACATATAATTCAATTAATCCCAAAATTAAATATCACAAAAAATACGGGGTATTACATACTTCCCCCCTAATAACTGAATTTCGTCCAGAAATTCGGAACTAGAAAGTACCTGGTAAGAACAACTCTGGATAACGTTCGCGCATCTCATCCTCGCGCTCCCATGTGGACTCCTCGACATTATGATGTCGCCACTGAACACGCACTAACGGAACTATCTTTGACCGCAGTTTCCGCTCACTTCGGTCCAAAATAGCAATCGGCCCCTCCTCGTAGGAGCTATCCGGCTGGAGATCGATGTCCTCCAAAGCAATGTGAGAATGAGCCCTCAATAATAGGAAATGGTCCCACATATCTCGGTGCCAACTTCCCTTTCTTCCCGAAACGCATAATCCCCTTCATAGGAGATACTCTGAGTAAAACTTGGTCCCCCACTTGGAACTCTCTGAAGAACCTCTTCGCATCAGCATAGCTCTTCTGCCGATCCTGAGCTACCCGAATGCGACTCCGAATCAATTCTATCCTCGTCGAAGTATCCTGGATCACTTCCGGCCCAAGTAGTTTGTTGTCCCCCACCTCCAACCAACATGTTGGGGAACGACAAGGTCTACCGTACAACGCCTCAAATGGAGCCATGCCAATGGTGAACTGGTAGGAGTTGTTGTAAGCAAACTCCACCAGTGGAAGATACTGCTCCCATCCACCCCCAAAATCAATGATGCTCATACGTAGCATGTCCTCCAACATCTGGTTTGTACGCTCAGTCTGCCCATCGGTCTGCGGGTGATACGCCGTACTCAACCGCAGTTCTGTGCCCATGGCCTCCTGAAAACTCTCCCAAAACCGTGAAACAAATATCTTATCTCGGTCAGACACGATATTTAGGGGTACACCGTGAAGTCTCACTATCTCTGAAATGAAGAGCTGGGCATACTGTCCCGCAGTGTAGTCTGTCCTTACGGGTAGAAAATGAGCGACTTTGGTCAACCTGTCCACAATCACCCATACGGAGTCATGACCTCTCTGTGACGTAGGTAACCACGTGATAAAATCCATGGATATGCTCTCCCACATCCACATCGGGATTTCCAATGGCTGTAGAAGTCCTGCCGGTCTCTGATGATCCACTTTTACTAGCTGACAAGTGGCGCATTTTGAAACAAACTCGGCAATATCTCTCTTCATTCCGCTCCACCAATACTGTCGCCTCATGTCTTGGTACATTTTGTCCCCTCCGGGATGTACCGCGAACCGTGAGCCGTGCGACTCTGCCATAACCTCGTGCCGCAATTATTCCCCCTCCGGAACTACCAATCTCCCATTGAAGCGTAATCCCCTGTCTGAGCTAACGGTATAGGACTCGGCTCCCTCTGCTAGTAATCGAACTATCTGCTCCTGACAAAACGAATCTTTTGCCTGTGCCTTTACTACCTTCGTGACAATTTGCGGTGTAACGGTCATCACAGACATGAATGATCGGGCCACTGCATCCTGGTGTCCCAACTCCTTTCACTTGGCCTTCCACACCCCTGCCACCTCATCTACTGGCCTACGGCTCAACGCGTCTGCCACCACGTTAGCCTTCCCCGGGTGATACTGGATATCGAACTGATAATCTTTCACGAACTCAAGCCACCTCCGTTACCGCATATTCAAATCCTTCTGCGTGAATAGGTACTGTAGGGACTTGTGATCCGTGAACAATCGAAATTTCTCTCCCAAAAGGTAATGTCTCCAAATACGAAGGGCAAATACCACTACCGCTAACTCCAAGTCATGGGTAGGGTAATTCTTCTCGTGAGGCTTAAGCTTACGGGAAGCATAAGCTATGGCCTGACTCTCCTGCTGCAGTACACCTCCAAGTCCTTGTAAGGACGCATCGGTGTAAACAAGATACTCAACTCCTGCTCTCGGCAATGCTAACACAGGTGTTGAGATTAACTTGTCCTTAAACTCATCAAATGCCAACTGACAGGCATCACTCCAAATGAACGGCACACCTTTACGAGTTAGATGTGTCATGGAGCCCGCTATCGTGGAGAAACCCCGAATAAACCTCCTGTAGTATCCTGCTAAGCCCAAGAAACTACGGATCTCAGTCGGTGTCGTGGGCTGTCCCCACTCCCTCATCGCGGATACCTTCCCCGGATCAACCGATATTCCCCGATCGGAAATAATATGCCTCAAAAACTGAACCTCCTTCAGCCAAAACCCACACTTCTCATATTTTGCATACAGCTCGTTCTGACGTAGTGATGCCAGGGAAACCGAGTGTTCGTGTAGGGACACTATCGTTGATTTCGGCTCCCGCTCGACATGCAAAAGAATAAACCTAAGCTACTACTACACTTGACAAGCAAGTAAAGCGGTAAGTCGGGTATCGAGAATCCACAGGGAGTTATTAAATTTCAGATGTTAATTGTTTAATTACTTCAGGAATAAAAGTGTAAATTATGGTGACAAGAGAAAAGAGAAGTTAATGCTAAAATAAAGGAAAGCGAGGATCGGGATCGCATTCTACCAAACGGATCGAGACAACTACTAACTAGAGTTAAGGCTCGAAAGCAATCTAATCGAGCATTTACAATTAAGCGTAAACATCACACAAGAAGGAATTTAACCCAAAGTTGCGAGATTAAACATTTAATCAAAAATGGACACACGCGGATTAAATTCGGATTGTCGCTATAAACTCTAACGTTGCATGACAAAGAAAGATAAACGCTTAGCAATCCAACTTTGATACGCGCGGTTTCAATTAAACGCGATTTTGCACTTAACCTAGTTTTCGGAGCTCGGGGCCCGAAAATGGCGGAAATGAAATCCCGACCCTATTTATCTAAGGGTGCATGGTGAGTTAAACTAAATTATGCTAATTAGACTAAGAAAGCAAGAATTAAAACATGTAAACTAGTTAGAAAGCATTGAAACTAAATTACAAGGCAAGAGGAGAAGAAGAACAAACTAGATTAATGGAAAGGAAGTGAATAGTTCAATCTTACAAACCCATGGGTTGTCAATCCAAGAAGAAGAAGAAAGGAAATCTCCACACCAAACCCTAACTAAACTATCTAATCTTTATCTCACTAAGTATATCTATGTCCCCCCTGGTCTCACAACAAAAACCAACTTATATAGTAAGTTGTAATAAAACAAAAAGAAGAAAGAAATAAAGGAAAATATCTGCAGGGGAAAACAGGGGATCGATCGATCGACCTCTGGAGTCGATCGATCGACAGTGTAATTCGTGGCAAAAATAATAAGGATCGATCGATCGATCCCCAGGCTTGATCGATCGATCAAGCAGGGGCAGCCTGCAATCCTCCCTGTTTTGGCATACAAACCAACGTCGCTCCAATCCCCGTAACTTTGTCGTTATGCATCAGAATCGCGCACCGTTCGCGGCCACACGAAGCTAGCGAGGAAGGCTACAACTTTCGTGTAGATGTCGGGCCAGGTGCCCAAGCTGTCAAAAGACTAAAATGCCCTTGCGCGTGCGGTTGTGTACGGAAATCGAGCGAAACGCATCCGGACTTCACACTTAGCATCCAAATACCTACAAAAGCTCAATTAACCCCTGCAAAACATGTTAACATAGAAATCCGAGGGTTGTCCGGTTAACGAGCATAAATATAGGGAATAAGATACCCGAGGGGGCTAATAACGCGTAGGTTAACGGGTGAAATACGCAATATTTTCGTCGTATCACACCCCCTAACTTACACATTGCTAGTCCCTAGCAATGAAATAAGATGAAACAAGAAGAACAAGTAAACCAACACAGGAGAGAGTACAAAAGTATGGTATAAAAGCAATAAAAAGATAAGGCCACTTTCGCGGGCGATTCGATTGCATTTAGCATATGCAATAAGCCGTTAAACCCCTAGGTTACCCTAGTGGACGAGTGTCATCTCGTGAGGGTTTTCAGGGATGAAACCCACAAACATCATAAAGTTTCCTCAAAATATGCCCAATCAAGTAAGACAAACTCATCAGTGCGAACAAGATTTCAACATGTTATTAGCATAGCAAACGAATTCGCATGAGAAGTCCGTTGTTATTAACATTATCGAACGCACCTCAATGAATCGAAACTCTAGCATGTGGAAGTGGAGTGAGCATATGCAAGGTAAGATTTGGCGAAAAACTTAAATAATTCGGATACTAAACATCAAAGCATGCATACATTCAATCCTCACGGGCATTACGCTCAACAAATGAATTCACTATGAAAAGGGAGGTAATACACGGGACATGCGGGCATAAAGAGTAAATGTAAATGGAAACTAGGCCGCGCACATGTCACAGATGAAGAACGCTATATAGAAAATGAAAAATTGTAATCTCAATGAAAGGATACCGCACACTAAAAGAGGCGAAATGCATTTTCACAGATTATCAAAACTATTTAAACTTTTGAATTACATCTACTTAAGATCACATAGGACTTGTAATAGGGTTGTAATGTATGGCTAGGTTAAGGTACGGAATGAAAGGGAGGTATATAAGGATTCATAGTGTTTGGGAATGAAAACTCGGGATAATGGAGAAATGTGGGCAATAACAAAAGTTGGACAAGAAAGTCCAAACGAGCATAGATATAACAATCGAGAGAGTAAACAAAGCTTATTGAAACACAACAAACAATATTTACAACTTTCTCTTTCTTTTCCTTTTCTTCCTTTTTCTCACTTTTTCTCTTTTGTTTTCTTTGCTTTTTGCTTTCTCTTTTTCACTATTTTCTTTTCTGACACTTCTTACTCTTTTCATACTCAAATTGCAACCACACAACAATAATAACATTCAATTCCAAGCAACAATCCAAACAAGGGTATGTAAGGTAATATATATGGTATAAAACTCCAATTTGGAGTTGGATATGGGATTTTTGGGTAATGAAAAGAAAGGCTAGTATATAGGCTCAAGTGGTTTGACTAGGGAACATATAAAGGTGAGGTCAAGGTCATATGGGTGATATATCAAAGAGGGCCTATGATCATTTCACAAAGTATACGCAATTCGCGAGTCAAAACAACATAAGAAAATCATGCTCAAGTAACACATTTCACGTATGGACTCAATTAATGAACGGTCAATGAAAGAATAAAGAGATTACCAACGACTGTAACGTTTTCAATGAGAAAAGAATAGTGTATACACTCACAAATGAAGATAAGTCTCTAATCTCACTCGGTGTAAGTATATACAATGCAGCAAAAGCATACCGAGTTATAAAAATCTTAAGCCAATTCAATATAACAAGAATGGTGCATATGTTCACGGATAAAGTTTAATTCATGAAGTTATTCATAATATCAATGATTTATGGACTAAAATCTAATAACTTCTAAAATCGAGAACATGCATAGTTGAATTGTCTATTTGATTGGGCAATTATTAAAATTTATCATCGGAAACAAGGGCAAAATGCCCAACAAAGGAGAAAAAAGAAAGAAAATATTTTTGAAATTTTTCAAATTTTAACAAAAACATGCTTTGTAACTAAATTGTAATCCAATCTAAGGACTAAACAGCAAAATGGATAGACTATCCTACACCCCCTAACTTAAATGTTGCATTGTCCCCAATGCGTCCATTAAAGAACACAACACAAAGCTAGGAAAAGAATGATATTACCCACACGTGGAGCGATCTCCATAAGTACAAGTCCAAATGAAGCTGCAAAACAAGTTAGTACAAAGCATATGAAGAATATGTACCGATGTATCAAGTGAAGAGAATCTATGTCACAAATCACAATAATATAGAGGGGCTGAAGTGCAAATACTAGATAAATTGATGGTGAACTTTTTGATTTTATAAAATGGAAGGTCACACACATCAAAATCCAATAAACAACCACAAACTACATTTTCATTTCTCATTTCATAAGTTCAATACAAAATAACTTAATACATTACAACTTCTGAAATAAAAGAAATACAAATACAAATACAAATAAAAATAAAAATAAAAATAAATACAACATACTATCCGATCCCAAAATACAAAAATGAAACCCAACACAACAACAGCCTAGTGGCCAGAACCACTAGGATCGGAGGGGTCCTGAAAATGAGGAGGCACTGGTGCGTCGGAATCACTGCGCTGCAGATAAAGATCTCTCATCATTCGCTGCATCATTCGGTACTCCTGTCTGCTCTGTGCCCTGGCCTGCCTCTGCACTGACCACTCCTGCCGCTGCTCGGCCTGAAACTGCTCCTGATGAGCCTGCTGCTGTAACCAATGCTGCCGCTGCTCGGCCTGCAACTGGTCCAGGCGCGACTCCCAAGTCGCCCACCTGAGCTGGGTCTCCTCCCAGCGCTGGTCCTGCACGGCCTGGTATGCCGCAAAGCGGGCATCATCCTCTGTGTGTGGTGCGTGAGAACCCTCACCAGTCTCCATCTCTCTAATCTCATCCTCCTCCTCCTCGTCGTCAGGCAAGTCAGGTGTCTCTGCCCTCGGTCTCTTCCCAGCCGGTTGCCCCCACTCGCGCTTCAGCATTTTTGTGATGTTGTCTTTTGAGAGAAGCCCGAGTGGCACATGCCTACGGTCTGCGTCTAACTCCTGGCAACCGTGAGAAATACAAATCTTCGTGATAAGGGCAGGAAAAGGGAGGGAATATCTCCAAGCGACCTCCTTCGCCGTAGCGCACATCATGTCAAGAAAGATAGCGGGCAAACTGATACTGCCCAATTCATTCAGCATAGTGTAGATCAGTGCGACATGCTTGTGACGAACCTCAGACCTGTTGTTCGTCACCATAAAGGAATGGACAATAATGTAGTGGAGTAGTCTAGGCAAGTCCTCCATTGCAGCCGAGCGGAAAGCACCCCTCTTCCACGGCTCGCCCGGTGCAAGGGCCTCAATCAATGTCTCACGGCCGAAGATAGACCCATCGAGAAAGCTGACTGGGTCCGCGGGTAGAGGAACATCCATAAAGGCTGCCAAGTCTGAAATAGAAAATGGAATCCTCACCCCACGAACCATGGCCTCATATGTGGTCGGCCCATCACTGCTCTTCACCGCTACTAACGTCGCGTAGAATATACGGACCAATTCCTCGTTGATACGACCGTTAGTAGAAAGGAAGGGCTCCCACCCCTGCCGGCGCAACAGAACCCGAGCCTCCCTCGGTATATCCTCAAGGACCCATGCAAAATGATTACCGAGCGGTCGCTCGGACGTGTAGAAATGTGCACGGAACCAATCACGCTCTTGTTCTGTGCGGAACCCATCGACGCCCCCGGCGGGCACACACCTAGTAGAAGCATACTTTTTCGGCGCCATTTCAACCTACAAAACACAAATTACACAGTACAAGCAAGTGTAAGCACAATTTACGGTTAGTAGTGTGAAAATTGAAATGGTGGTGCAAGTGCGCAAAAACCGAGGTGAATAAAAGCAACAATGCGATGAAAAATGTCGAAATGCGACTAGGCATGAAAATCACCCAAGTGTTCGTCAAAATAAGGATTTAAATCTGTTTTAGGCATTTTGACGAACACTTGGCGTGCGCAATGCGCGTCAAGGTCGAAAATACCAACATTGAACCAACAAAACCACCCCACTCATGAACAACCAACAATGCAGCAATCAAAACATGTTCATGAGTGGATTTATAACAAGAATCATGCAAAATTTCAGTTGGAACAAATCGAAATCAGGGGAAACACCAACATTCAACAAAGTGTCAAACTAGGGTTTCAAACATACAATTTGTGACACATTTCTACCAAAAACTACAAATTCATGTAAAACAAGTAGAGATATACCTGAATGTGCAGCAATTTGGAAGAAAAGAGAAGAATGTGGTGAGGGGAAAAATCTAGGGCACAAACGGTTTAAGAGAGGAAGGAGAGAAATAAGAGAAGTGGGGGAAAATAAGGCAGAACTCGGCTTAAACCTGGTCGATCGATCGATCGACCCCCAGGATCGATCGATCGATCAAGCAGGTGAAAGACTACTGCATCCAATTTTTATTGGGGGGGGGGGGGAAATTGCAATTTGGGGACAAATATGGGGTATAAAATCAAAATAACTATAAATATAGTATATATATATATATACACATAAAAATATGAAATAAAAATAGAAAAATAAAAATAAAAATAAAATAAAAATAAATACACATAGGCATAAATATACACACCAAAAAGCCTATGCTAAATAAAATAAAATAATAAAAATGAAAGAAAATAAAAATATGCACACGAACAACGCACACGCATAATCATGACAACAAATGAAAAATAAAAATAAAATAAAAGAAAAACAAAAACAAATGCAAATGCGTGAGGATGCGAGTGTGAATATCAAAGGGAAAAAAAAATGTTTTTGTGATTTTTGATTGTTTTCTTAACAAATGTGTGTCGGGCGCATGTCTCCGCAAATTCAAGTCCGTTGAACCTACAAAAGAATTAGAACCAAGCATACGAAAAGAAATAAAAAGGGTTTAGCTAATTATACTAGGCTAAAATCAAGAAAAACAAAAAGAAAGAAGTTAGTATATACAACCTACACTCAGAATGTGCACTTAACTATATACCAAAAGTCGAAATTTTTGAGGGTCCACCCAAAACACGATTTGACTTTGGAGGATCAACGGTGGACCCTCCCGAGCATGCATGCCTCCCGGAAAATAGGAATTCCGTTTGAACAACGGAAGGCATGTGGGCGGTGAAAGAAATGAACCATCGCCAATTTGAAATTCTAGGCGGACGATGGGGGATTTGGATAACAAGGGGGAAAAGTACACTTGAGGTCCAAGAAAAATCGATTCATCTCCCAAAGGTTTTTCAAAGGAAATGGGAGATGGTGCACACACGGGGATAGGATCCATCGAAAACAAGTCCGGTAAAGAGTCCTCATCGGCAAAAAGTGTAAAAATTATAAAAGTTTCTACCGACTCATAGGAATCGACCGGTAATTCTAATGGTTCGATCACGGAAAATGAATACGGTGATGAAACAAATTCAATCTCAATCGACTCATCGTCGGAAGGAGATTGAATTTCGAGGGAGAGAGATTCACACTCGATGAGAAATTCTTTGAAAAATTGAGGTGAAACACTAGTTTCCACCTCCTCGTTGTTTCGTGTATAAGAATTAATCTCATCGCAAAGTGAACCAAGTCTCATTCCAGCATCATTTAAGCCTTCCAAACCTTGGTAATAAAGAAGCAAAGTCTCTTCCAAAGTAGGCTTCGTCGGCTCAAAACCCTCGGACTCCTCATTTGGTTGAAACTCGTCTTCGAAAGTAATGAAATAAGAATCATCATTGGATTCGAATAATGAATCCAACTCAAGCTCCCAATAACGATTTTCATTCCGATAGATGTTTTCAAGTCTTTCATTTTCAAGAAAATCTTCAAAATGGAAAACTTGAAAACTATCCCCAAAGTAAGAATCATTAGAATAACCGTAATAACTATAATAGAAAGACATGATTACCTCGTTGTTGAAAGATGGAGAATCCAAGAAAGAAAGAAAGTGAGCAACCTCGAATAGAAGTTTCTTAGCGCTCGAAGTATGCAAATCCTGCAAGAAAGGTTAAAAGAAAGAATACAAATAGGAAAGGAAAAATACTACGAAATAATAAAACAATTACTATCTAAAACAACAATTCCCCGGCAACGGCGCCAATTTGATGCCAGGGAAACCGAGTGTTCGTGTAGGGACACTATCGTTGATTTCGGCTCCCGCTCGACATGCAAAAGAATAAACCTAAGCTACTACTACACTTGACAAGCAAGTAAAGCGGTAAGTCGGGTATCGAGAATCCACAGGGAGTTATTAAATTTCAGATGTTAATTGTTTAATTACTTCAGGAATAAAAGTGTAAATTATGGTGACAAGAGAAAAGAGAAGTTAATGCTAAAATAAAGGAAAGCGAGGATCGGGATCGCATTCTACCAAACGGATCGAGACAACTACTAACTAGAGTTAAGGCTCGAAAGCAATCTAATCGAGCATTTACAATTAAGCGTAAACATCACACAAGAAGGAATTTAACCCAAAGTTGCGAGATTAAACATTTAATCAAAAATGGACACACGCGGATTAAATTCGGATTGTCGCTATAAACTCTAACGTTGCATGACAAAGAAAGATAAACGCTTAGCAATCCAACTTTGATACGCGCGGTTTCAATTAAACGCGATTTTGCACTTAACCTAGTTTTCGGAGCTCGGGGCCCGAAAATGGCGGAAATGAAATCCCGACCCTATTTATCTAAGGGTGCATGGTGAGTTAAACTAAATTATGCTAATTAGACTAAGAAAGCAAGAATTAAAACATGTAAACTAGTTAGAAAGCATTGAAACTAAATTACAAGGCAAGAGGAGAAGAAGAACAAACTAGATTAATGGAAAGGAAGTGAATAGTTCAATCTTACAAACCCATGGGTTGTCAATCCAAGAAGAAGAAGAAAGGAAATCTCCACACCAAACCCTAACTAAACTATCTAATCTTTATCTCACTAAGTATATCTATGTCCCCCCTGGTCTCACAACAAAAACCAACTTATATAGTAAGTTGTAATAAAAGAAAAGAAGAAAGAAATAAAGGAAAATATCTGCAGGGGAAAACAGGGGATCGATCGATCGACCTCTAGTGTCGATCGATCGACAGTGTAATTCGTGGCAAAAATAATAAGGATCGATCGATCGATCCCCAGGCTTGATCGATCGATCAAGCAGGGGCAGCCTGCAATCCTCCCTGTTTTGGCATACAAACCAACGTCGCTCCAATCGCCGTAACTTTGTCGTTATGCATCGGAATCGCGCACCGTTCGCGGCCACGCGAAGCTAGCGGGGAGGGCTACAACTTCCGTGTAGATGTCGGGCCAGGTGCCCAAGCTGTCAAAAGACTAAAATGCCCTTGCGCGTGCGGTTGTGTACGAAAATCGAGCGAAACGCATCCGGACTTCACACTTAGCATCCAAATACCTACAAAAGCTCAATTAACCCCTGCAAAACATGTTAACATAGAAATCCGAGGGTTGTCCGGTTAACGAGCATAAATATAGGGAATAAGATACCCGAGGGGGCTAATAACGCGTAGGTTAACGGGTGAAATACGCAATATTTCCGCCGTATCACGTAGCGTCTGCAAAACTTGTCTCAAATGCTCGGCGTGCTCCTCCTCTGTCTGGGAGTAAACCAGAATATCATCGATGAAGACAATGACAAACTGATCTAGGAAATCCCTGAACACCCTATTCATCAAGTCCATATACGCTGCTGGAGCGTTGGTCAAACCAAATGGCATAACCCGAAACTCGTAAGAACCATATCTCGACAAGAACGAAGTCTTCGAGACGTCCTCCTCCCTGATACGCAACTGATGGTATCCATATCGTAAATCAATCTTTGAGAAGCAAGAAGCTCCTCTCAACAGGTCGAATAGGTCATCGATTCGAGGCAACGGATACTTATTCCGTATCGTGACCTTATTTAACTCCCGGTAGTCCACACACAATCTCAGTGAACCATCTCTCTTCTTCACGAACAACACAGGGGCACCCCACGGCGAAGTGCTCCTCCGTATAAACCCCTGACCCAACAACTGCTCAATATGATCTCGTAGCTCTCGCATTTCTGCCGGAGCCATACGGTACGGTGCGCGTGCTATAGGTCTCGTATCTGGCAATATGTCTATAACAAAGTCTATCTCTCGACTGGGGGGTAATCCAGGTATATCCTGAAATACATCGGCAAACTCTCGAACAACTGGAATCGAATCAAGTGGTATCACCACTTCCTTAGAGGTCTCCTCCTCTATGTAGTACAAATGAGTGGACGATCCTCCCTCAGGACGAGGCATCGCCACTAAAAACATCACCTGCCCGGGAATGGAAAAGATAATACTCCTACTAAAACAGTCAATCATGGCTCGGTACACTACTAGCCAATCCATACCAATAATGGCATCATACTCGGTCATCTCTAACACTAATATGTCCGCGGGCAATACTAACTACCAATCTCTACCCCCACTCCCCGGCATATAAAGAAAAATGAACCATTCCCCAATGGTGAGTCTACCTACGTTACAGTGATCAAAGATGCGGTTAATAACTCTAAGGTCTTTGCATAATAAGTAGCTATAAAATAATTGCGTTGTCCTAGTAACAAACAAAATTCAATCCAAAAGTCTCATGGATAGAAAACATACCCCAAATCGCGGGTGGTGACTATGGGGCGGCTGCCTGGTTGATATTATAGATATGATTGTACTGTAACTGCCCTTGCTGTACTGGAGCTACAGGAAAAATTGGTAGGGCTAGTACTTGAGCTGGGGTTGGGAGAACGGCGGAAAACATAGGCCTCTGCTGCTCCTGTCGGGCACCCTGTTGCTGCTGCTGCGGGGCCCTGCCCTTATCAGGACAATTCTGGCGTTTATGGCCACGCGTGCCACACACGAAACATCGGCCTATGAAGTTTCTCCCCCTCTGACCCTGCTGCTTACGGTGTTGGCCTCCCTGACCTGGGACCTCTTTCCCCTTTCGAAACTGCTTCATTTTACCATGTTGTTGACTAGAACTGACTCGGTCTTGGGTAGTTTGTTATCGCAATTTCGGGGTCTTCGCACATTTTTCAGTTTTATTCACATGCATTTGGCTAACCTCTCTAGGTCTTTTGCCTCCTTTAAGTTGTATGTTGCGTTCTTGGTATTGTAAAACTGCAGTGGTAACTTCTTGTGCCACGATACCTGCTATCTCTGCGATTGATATTCTCTCTGGGGATACCTGAAGTGTGAGTCGATCTTGCCCGTTGACTCCCTTAACCGTTTTAGCTAGTTCTTCTTGACGGTCCATCTGAAATTTTAAGTAAATTTGGATGAGTTCATCATTCAAATAAACAAATCGCGGAAGTACGAATTCCCAATGTATAGAGATGAATACAACATTCCTAGTATTAGGGCTCTATATCAAAGAAAGCTCAGCGGAAACATAATAAGCCGTACAGATCCTAAAGGACACTAGAACCTGATGCTCTGATACCACCTGTGACACCCCGACTAATTAAATACCTGGTAGCTACTCCTTTATTAAATTAATACAAAATGTCAAGTTGATTCAGTTAATAGCATCACTGTCGAAAATATTTAAATGATTACTAACCACCTAGTATTTAAAAAGTAAGTTGCCAAATTTTAAGTTAAGTCTGATTAACATGCAATAAAAGAATAATGGAAGAACAACATAAATCCATTCACCATAACGAAGTAATGAAATAACCAATAAAGTAAATATAAGTCCGGAGGAAACTCCTCACAACAATCCCATAACTGAAAAATAATACGACAAGACTGAATCCTGAATAAATACATGCCCGAAGTCTGAATAACTGAAAAGAATGAAATGCCTCTAAAAGAAATGGGCGACATGCCCTACAACTGATAAATACTGAGTATAGAGTCAAGATAGATGAAGCGTCTATAATCAATGTCCTGTAACTTCCACAAACAGCTACAGCTCGTCACCTGAATACGGATCCTAAGCATGGTGTCTTTGTGGCTGGGCACCTAAAATGGTTTTTACAAAAAAATAAATTTGAAAGCAAACAGGTTAGAGCCCGAATGTGGAGAGTATTTAAAAAAAACAGCAAGTGCTTTAATAATAATTAAAACAATGAATGCAAGATACATGTTAGGACGTGCTCTCACATGAAATACCCACCTCTCGTCTAACTGTGCACTCCTAACGTTCCTGTACCCATTCATGTGTTATCTCATAACTAACTAAATCCAAAGAGTTTCCAACACTTCTACTCGGTTCACGTTTAATTTCCAACCTTAACAATTAAATAGAGAGTTCTACTTTAATTCTCGGATTCCCAATTTTATTAACAAAACCATTTATTGATATAAGTCCCCTTTTATCTTTCATAACATTACCATAACTATACTCACAATTTAACATAGTAAATTCTTTTTCATTTAACCGTATATTTTCACATCATAAATATACAATACATGCACCCAAAGGCTAAGCTGCGGTGCACACATACTCTGCTATCCATCCCGGTACATCACGTACATAAGGATCACAAATTCCGAATCTCTCAGGAATTGTTGGAATAAACACCACACACAAAAATGGAGGCGAACATAGTTCAACATATCCATGGTCACGTACATACCTACGCTCCATAGTCAGCTGGCTTATTAACTCACAAATAAGTCGTTCTCTTGAACTATGTCCTCGAGGTACCAATCTAAATCCGGGCAACACAAGGATAAGAAGGCCCTAAGCGAACGTAACCTCCCGTGATAGCAAGTATGGTAGGTATGTCATGCATATAAAAATCATATACTAAGCATTCACACATCTTAGATAATTCAGTATTAATAAAGGTATACTCTACATCCTTATACCATTATTCCAAATTTGTATATTTTACGTCTCCTGATAATATAAAAGTTAAACTGTCGACACGTCTCACGTCGTAGTTTCTTATACTTAAAACCTATCTAAAATAGATTATTAAGTTCCTATTATTCCCACGTATAACCTCTTTATTCCTAAGGTCCTTACTTCTGCCCCAATTCCTCATTTCATCAAAGTATTCAAATTTACACTATTAGCCCAAATATTTACTCACTTATCGAATTTCATAAGTTTAGAATAATTCTTCAAATTGAATTCTAATTAAGGTCCAAATTTCATAACCATGCCTACCGGTCTTCCTTAAGGTTAAGGGTATTCATATGGTCTCCAACAATATTATTCAAGGGTTAACATCATCAAAATTTAAATAGGGAAAAACTAACTCATTCTGGGAAGGTCGATCGATCGACCTTTTCCTTCGATCGATCGATGGTGGTCGATCGATCGACTGATGAATGTCGATCGATCGATTGCACCAGGTATGGTTACGGACTGCTTCGTTTTGCAGTTTCCAAATCAACCCAAAACATACTTTTAATGCAAGAATCTCTAATATAACGTTATAGTATCATCATATAACCATCCTACAACCTTAATAACATTCTAAAACCAATAATTCATCATTCAAGGGCTTTGTATGGATCAAATCTTCATCAAGAATTCCAGATTTATATTTCTTTCAAGAACATTAATAAACTTCTTCCAAAATTCGTTTTTAAATCATCAAGGGTCATAATTCTGAGTTCATAATTCGTCCAGAATGTTTCTACATGCAGTCCCTAACATAATTTGTAGTTTTAAACTTCCAATTCATGGGTTTATATCATCTTCCAAGATAAATTCGATAATTCCTAAACATGGAAAACATAGCTTTGAATCAATTGTAATTAAACCACTTGCCTTAATATTTCTCTGAATTTGAGGTTGAAACTTGAAGGTTGGATTGTCTTCTCTCTCTTTCTGCAGAATTCTTTCTTCCTCTCTATCTCTCTCTACAAGTTCTTCTCAAGGTTCTTCTCAAGGTGTTAATGGGGGTGGAGTTGGTTTTTGCCAATCTTTATGGTTTCTAACTTCTCCCGTAGCCCACTACCTAAATTGGTGTTAGAACATGGCTTAGTGGGTTAATACTAAGTCAGATATTAACTCTAATTTTCGTGGGTTTTAAATCCCAGATTTTCGAAATTACCAAAATGCCCCTATTAGTTACCGGTATGGCCCAATAATGCCCCGGGACCCAAACTTAACCCCCAGCTAGTGTTTTCTAACTATTTCGACCCTTCCGGACGCGTTGGCGCACTCAAAATGACCATACGGGTGATAAAAATAAAATTCACTTTTAATTCAAATACTTATATTACTGACGCGACTGTCACGCGCGTCCCAACAAAGTTTCTTAAATTGCCGTATTTCAATCTCGCGACAATTTCTATATTTCCAATATTCATATATTGCCAAATATACACATTATAATCAAATACTAACTCACATCTCGTTAATATTTTTATCCGGATTAATTTCCAATTAATACACATATAATTCAATTAATCCCAAAAATAAATATAAGAGAAAATACGGGGTATTACACCTAAAGTTTTAAACTTTTTACCAAAATCTTTAAATACTCCCTTGGAAATATAATTACTTACCGGTGATTTTAACACACCTACCCAAGGGTATGATAATTGTAAAATTCAGCTAGGTTTAGGTATGCTCTTTGTGAATTTAATAATCTTGGATATATGCGGATTCGATATTATTATCGGGGTGGATTTACTATCAAAACATCACGCTTATCTCAATTTCTATTTAAAGAGAATTTATTTATGAGATAAAAAAATCGTTCTTTTATATTTCAAGGAACTGGTCATTCCGAACCATCAACTTGCCAAATCCAAAATTCCACTTCTTCCTTATTTCTTAAAATTTTGGAACAATTTGAAGATGTTTTCCCATAAGAATTGTCAGGTATACCCTCCTCCCGAGTAATCTAATTTACCATCAACCTTTACCAAAATACTTATCTTATTTTGATACCTCGGTATGGAGTGGCCCCTTTAGAACTTTGATATCTCCGTAAGCAACTAGATGATCTAATCGAAAAGGGTTTTATTCACCTTAGTTCATATCCTTGGGGACCGCCTATGTTGTGTGTAAAAAAGAGTGATGGAAGTTTTAGGTTATGCATGGATTACTATAAGTTGAATTCAATAACAATTAAGAATAAGTATCCTTTAACTAGAATTGAAGATTTATTCGATTAACTTAGGGGTGCAAGAATATTTTCCAATAAAGATTTACAATCCAGTTACCATCAATTACAAGTAAGAAAATAAGACATTCCAAAAATCGCTTTTCAAACTCGTTATGGACATTTTGAATTTATCGTAATGTCTTTTGGATTAACCAATGCCCCTACATCTTTCATGGATCCAATGAATCAAATATTTACTCCTTTTATTAATCAGTTCGTTATCATATTCATTGATGACATCCTCATTTATTCCCAGAACCATTTGGAACATGCCTAAAATATAGAAACAGTATTAGGCACCTTGAGAAACCATAGATTGTATGCTAAAAAGAGCAAGTGTGATTTTTCAATAAAGGAAATAAAATTCCTAGGAAACATGGTTTCTAAAAGTGGAATCCAAGTCAATCTAGCTAAAAACGCAGCCTTTCTAGAATAGAAAAATCCCACCAATATCTCTGAAATAAAAAAAAATTCTCGGATTAACTGGTTATTATCGTTGTTTCGTAGAAGTATTTTCCATAATCGCTCTCCCATTACTTAAGATAACTAGGAAGGAAATGACAATTGTGTGGATTATAGAGTGTGAATAGGCATTCCAATTTTTAAAGGACAAACTGACTACTGCCCCTGTCCTAACCATTCTTTCTAGTAAAGTAAGTTATGACGTGTGATATAAATAAATGTGACCTCGTATAGACGAGACTTGGCCCAGCAGAATGCCCCCTCTCAGTGCGACTCAAACTCATCCTTATATGGGCCCATATCACAATGCGCCGTGTCAAATAGTCTCATCCTTTGAGACCAAATCAAGAGAAAATCTATGGTCGTCCATGAAGGATACCGATGTCCTCATAACATGGCATTTCCAAGTCTCGGCCCTGCCATGTGTCAGGCCTATATAATGACATCAGGACGGGACCAGTTTGCATTTAGAGAACATACCTAACTCTCGACCTTATCCATAAGGAAGACCAAATCATCAGTCTCAGCCAACCGAGACCTCACAGAGCTGACATCAGTAACTTGTGTGAACATGTGATATGGACATCAATGGGACATGTGGACAAAACCATTATAGCAATCCATCCCCACGTGAGGGGAATTGTTTCTCATCATAACATACACATGCACAATACAACTGTCACTCTCTCATTAGCTCACTGATCTCATGCACACAACCTGCACGTTTGGGGGTGACATTGCTCACCCCCATGGATATAAAAGGCTAATTCATTATGTTCACAAAGGATCACAATTCCAAAACCCTATTTTTACTCAGTTGAAATATCTTTATAAAGAGATAAAGCTTGTAAATCTCATTAATGGCTTCCAACCACCATTTATAGTGGAATTACTACTTTTTTGCATAATGGAAATAGGCCAAGGCCGGACAACTTGAATATTTGGCTCTCCTTTTATCTCTCATCTCTTTTGTTAGCTATATTTTCCTTACATTATTTATATTATTCCACCATTGTTATATAGTTCTAGAAGCATGAGTTGCTCACTAACTTGAGGTGGTGATATCTCCAGTATCATCATTTTTGGCGACGTTCGTGGGCCTTGAACACTCCTATTTACCTCTAGTGGTGATACAGATCCACCGTCGTTGGGCCTGGATCACTATTGAAAGAGCTAGGTTGGAGTTTGTCATGATTTCCCTAAATTAGCTCATTTTTAGTTTGGTTAGTTCATCTATTCTCTCTTTATTTTTGGATTAAAACTTCCTGAAATGGAAACTGGCCCACGGTGTAATGACGAAGCTGGCTCTATCCAATCGACTCCTCATTTAGAAATGGATGATGTGGAGGTGGCATTGAGATCCTCGATGGCCATCTAACAACTGATGAAATAACAGTTTATGGCCTTCAGTCAAAGCGTGATGGGAAGGATTCATGACGATCTAATGGTGAATATCATAACGTTGGTGGCTAAAGAGGTGGTGGACATGGTGGCAAGGAGACCACCCTTAACCCCAATCACGAAAGCACAACACCACCATAGGTGGAGGGATGTCATTGATTAACGACATCTCTGCCTTGGAAAGCAAGTTCGAGGGTGCCCAAATGACCAAGATTGTCATGAGGAAGGTTGCTGGGAGATATATGAGATTTCTGGAGAGACCTTTCACCCTAGAGCAACACCAGCACAAACTTACTAAGGTAAAAGAATTTTTTATACTCTCAGGAGACAATAGAGAGGCTTGTCATTTGATAAGTTGAGTAGAGGATCATCCTTTGATTGTCTCGGTAGAGGATCGGCCTTTGATCATCTAGACCCTAGGGATGAAGTATGAAGAAACAAACACTCCTGCTCTCACAGCATAAGTGTTTTGAAGGGAAATACTCTCCCTGAAGATGAAAGTCCTAGATGAGATTATGAAAGGGATGACCAGAGATAGGTCAACAATCGATAAAGAGCCTTCGATAGAGAGCATGTACCTAAGGAAATTGAGATATAAGGGGGTGGAGACAATGCAGTGATCAAAGGGAAGCCATACAATAGTTATATTCAAAGGTTGGAGGATTAGATTGGTAGCTTGATTAAAATTTTACGCCCCATCCTTCCAGGTTACATGGAGGGGTCACCTTTTATGTCAAGGCTTGTCAGCTATCCTACCCAAGATAAGTTCAAACCACCGAGTGTAAATCCGAGGTATGACGGGAGCAAAAGTCCCATGCATCACGTTGAGATGTATCAATCGATAACCAATATTTATTCAATGCCTAACCTCATGAGATGCCGAGCCTTCTCAAGAACTCTTACAAGCGCAGTGCACGTTTGTTACACCAGCCTACCGAGAGGCTCTGTAAAGAATTTTATATAGTTAGCATATAAATTCATCCGTAACTTATTCTTTCACATGAAGCTATCGAATCATATGACTCAACCCTTCCATGCCAAACCGAGGAAGAATGAACCTCTAAGAGACTACGTCTTTTGTTTTAATAAAGATAAGTTGGAGGTAAAAGATTACGATGAGGACATTGCAATGACATCCTTCATCAGTGGGTTGCAACAAGGGAAAATTTTGTGTAATGTCTATGAGGATCCTCCAAAGACCATGATAGAACTCCTGGCCATGGCTGGTAGTATCATGAATGCAGAGGAGGCCATGGAGGCCAAGAGAGGGGACATAAAGGAGACTAGTAATGGAAAGTCCGATCTGAAATAGGATAAAGAGGGAACGAAAAGGTCGAATGACAACAAATTTTCCAGGTATACGCCATTGATTGTATGACCAAATTTGATCCTGAATGAGATTAAGGATGATAGATAGCTCAAATGGCCTGAAAAGCTCAAATCCCCTCCTCACAAGAGGTATAAAATCAAAGTGGTGTGAGTTCCACCAAGACCATGACCATACAACTGACAAGTGCTTTTCCCTCAAAGACGAGATAAAAAAGTTGTTGAAGTAGGGGAAGTTCAGAAAGTAAGTGGACAAGAGTGATGACCGAGACAAGGGCAGAAATAGATTTAACGAAAGAAAGGATAATACGCTGAAAAAGGAAGTGTAGGCAGACAGGAATGAAAAATGGTCCAACGATAGCGGGGATGATGATCCTGACGTACTAACAAAAATCTCGAAAGCTAAGGGAGCCATGCAAATTATTTACTTTGACGCCAAATTGATATGTGGTGGTCTAGTAGATGGAGGCATTAAGCCAGTTGGCTGAAAGGTTCACATGGTTGAAGCAAAGGTGTAATAACTTAATTTATTTTATTATTTAATAATGGCTCGAAATGCCATTTTTCAATCTGGCCAATCATAAGTGTCATTTAAACACTCATATACCAAAAGACAGTCTATTCTATTTTATTTTAATTTCTTTATTAAAAACACCAAGTAAAAAATAAACGTACATGAATTTTTAGGATCGCCTTCCTTATACCAAAAGCTCGAATTTATTTTTAAACCCAAATTAAAACTTTCGAGTGGATATTGAAACAATGATTTAAGGGTCAAAGTTTAAATACTTTAAACTTAAAAATATAGGGGTTAAAAGTAAAGATACATAAAGCTTAACAAATATCTAGGATATTTGTTAACCTATTTTATCTACTCGTTTAGTATAAAAAGGAAGAAAGGAAAACCAATATTAATTTTGGGAAGAAAGGAAAACCTATCTTTTCTTCTTCCACACACAGAAGAAGGAGAAGGAAAGAAGACCCCTCAACCCACCTTCTTCCTCCCTCACCACCATACCCAAACCACCTCTTCTCTAAACACAAATCCACGAAACCAGCCTCCATCCACCTCTCTCATCCAACCGGACCACCATGTGAGGAAGTTTCCACCGGGTATAGTCCCTTTCTTTAGTGTATTTTTAAGTTCTTCTCTCTCTCTCTCTCTCACTATATATATATATATATATATATATATATATATATATATATATATGTCTGTGGGTTTGCTTTAAAAAGAAATATCCATAATTTCGGGAATGAAGGTATATACTCGTGATTAACGAAAATAGAAAAAATGACTTTTATCACATAAAAGCCCTGTTATTTGCCACTACAATATTTTACTAGGTATAAACCCGCGCGATGCACGGACCATACTATTCTCATAGTCGTTTTGTAAAAATCATACCTATACCTTATAAAAAAATCGTTAATACTTACACGTATAAATTTTAAATAACAAATAAAATGCAATGCCAGTCCAAATCATTCTTTTAAAATCTTGTCAAAATCAGAGGCCTAGAATGTTGCAGCAAGATCTCGCTAACAACACAAACCAATATTAATTTTCACTTTGTTATTGAAACATTAACCTAAAATAAGTCAAAAAGGATTAGAAAAACGACTTGTATTGTGAATTTAAATACAGATTCACATAAAAATTGACAATTCTACTTATTACAGTTTCCAACATCTCATTGAGCCTTGTTTTAACATTCCTCGATTATGGACTTGTCCCATCATGTGCAAAAATAAATTTAATTCCTCCAAGCATGCTTCCCTTCCAGAGCAGAGGCTATTAGAGCTCCTGCCTAATGATGAGCCTATGAGAATTAACAAAGAAGAATTAGGCCAGTACGTTCAAATATGAAAGGAATATAAAGAAATGTTAATAAAAGAATAAATAAATTATTTACCTAGACCATGTCACGACTAAGTTCCCTTTCATTTGACTCAACCCCATTTCCTTAAAGGTTTCTACCACAGGAAGAAAATTGACTTTCACCACAACTTTCATGGCATCCTTGACAGACACATAGGAGTTCAGGTCATCGGAGGCCTACGGGCACTCGAACCATTAAAGGTTATCAATGTATTTGTATAAATTGGAAAGTCTAACAATTAAATCTTTAGAATAAAGAATAAAAAGGCTCATGGAACTGACATTTTTAAAAAATAATTAAGAGGTAGTGAAAGGATTCATAAATGATAACTAACAACCATTTAAAAAAAAAAAAATCCCCAAATTCACACAAAACATACACAGTTAAGAAAGTCAATTAAGTAATAAAAAAATATCAATTTAAATTTGATAATAAAAATTTCAGAATTGCGAAGAATTAACAAACATCAAACTTGTGCGCCTCGGCAACATAAGTCACTATGACGTGGCAGTTGAACAGACTGTTGAAAACAAAAGTTATCAAATGGACATGTTGAAGAATGTGTAAGGATGTATTCTCAATCAGTTATGCAAACTACCATTGATCATAATCAAGTACGAAAAGTTCCATATGTAGAAATGGAAATGGTTTTGCATTCAAATATACCATTATATATTAGAAAAAGAAAAAAAATGTAAAAAAATCCAACCGGTACTTCTTCATAAACTATTGCTCTTTGGTTCCAACAAGATCAAAGCATTGCTTTTAGGCCACAGCAGGCATGCCCTTGAGCCAAGCATCAAGTGGTTTACCAATTGAGTACACAATGAAACCAATCTCCCTAAGCTTATCTGCGTTCACAAGGTTCCTCCTTTAAAAAAAAAAGCAGGTTTCTGCATGTTGTCGTATATCTTCTGATAATCAAGAGTCTTAAACTCATCCCACTCAATGAGGATGCAATTACCGTGTGCATCCTTTGTCGCGGTATAAGCATCCCAAACAACACTCACTTGCTTCATAGTGGTGGGACTCATTGGCTGGAGGTGAAGTGGGTGGTCCCAATCAAATTTGTTCATTGAAAGGTCCCTCTGGATCTGATCCTCAATCACCTGTGGATCGTATATGCTCAGCCGAGCTTTGTCCCCTCACAACCTCTTGCAAACATCAATGATGGGAGTCTTACGGGTGTCATCTGTATCCTTATTAAAGGCAAAGCCTAGTATGGTGACTTTCTTGCTTGAGACCGTGTTAAACATGGAGGCAACAACATGATTTACGAAACGACTCTTCTGGTAATTGTTGATCTTAATGACTTCTTTCCAGAATTCTTCCACCTCTGGCACTCGCAGATATAACCAGGTTTAGAATGTCCTTCTGGAAGACAGACCCACCGAAACCAACGCTAGCGTTCAAAAACATGGGACAAATTCTTGTGTACTTACCAACTGCATAAGCCACCTCTGAGACATTTGCACCGGTGGACTCACAGAGTGCTGACATAGCATTAACATAGGAGATTCAAAGTCCATTCATCATCAACGGAATCCGAAGATCAAAAGAAAGGAAGAATTCAGAAATCCAGTCAGCCGGACCGGTCCGCCTGAAATTAAAACGAACCGATCCGCTGAGACCCGGACCGATCCGCCTTGCTCTTAGAAGACCAGTAAGCCCCGGACCGAATGCGAACCGATAGAGCCAATAATTAAAAGAACCGGTCCGCCATCGGACCAATCCGCCTAAGGCCCGGACCGGTCCGCCTTGGATAACCACGAACAGATCGTGTGCAGATTTTTAGGGCAAATGAATTCTTATTTATACCACGATCGGGGAGTTGGTTTTCTTAAGACTTACACACGATTTTCTGAGTTCCATAACTCATAAGTCTTCATGGTATTTGAGCCCATTGATTCATACCCTTGATTCACACAAATTCCATACATTTGTGAGTCACTTTTGGTAACCCAAGAACACCATTGATGTTCAACCCTTTGTGAAGTGGACCGCTTCTTCCTCTTCATTGCAGCCCTAATGGACAAGGATAGTTCCAGCCGCCAGCCCTACTGGAAAGGGTTTCTTCCAGCCGCGACTACAGAATCCGATACCCGAGGGTAATTCTTAGTCAAACTGTATTTCATTGTAATCCGATTGTAAACCGTCTTTTACAAATTATAGTGATATACAAATGGTTTTGCCCCTGTGGGGGATTTTTCCTTAACTTTGTGTGTTGAATATCTTGTGCATGATTTCATATTGTTTCAATCACACCTAGTTGCATGCTTAGGGTTAATTTGGGTTAAAAATGGTGTTTATTATATTATTTCTTAATTGAACGCAAGCGCCAAGTCTTTCAAATTGGTATCAGAGCAGGTTACGCTAATCTATTGCGTATTCCTATTTTCCGCAAAATTTTTCTAAAAGATATCAATTTTTGAAATAAATTGATTTTTGAAAAGAGCGTGTTCATATGGAGAAGTCATATTATAAAATGCCTATTTTTGACGGGTCAAATTATGCTTATTGGAAAGCCCGTATGAGGTCGGCTTTAAAAGCCATTGATGAACGTGTCTGGATTTTGGTTGAACGAGGATGGACTCCTCCCACTGTGACTGTTGATAATGTGACCAACTTGAAACCTGACATTTCTTGGACTGATGATGAATTTAAATGGTCATCTTTTAATTCTAAGGGTCTAAGTGCTATCTCTGGGTCTGTCACACCTGATGAGTTCAAACGCATAATGACGTGTACCACGTCAAAGGAGGCATGGGATGTTTTGCAACTTACCCATGAGGGTACGAACGCTGTTAAAGAGTCTAAATTACAAAATTTGGCCACCCAATTTGAGACTATCACCATGTCTGAGTCCGAATGCTTTGATGAGTTTTATGCACGCTTGTCGGACATTGTTAACACTAGTTTTAATTTGGGTGAGGTAATTGATAACACGCGTGTCGTTAAAAAGATTTTGAGATCTCTCCCAAAACGCTTTATTCCTAAAGTCACTGTTTTGAACTCTTTGGGAAATTTGAAATCACTTAAGTTGGAAGAACTTGTAGGAGATCTTCAAACCTATGAGATTGACATGTTTCCCAAAACCATTAAGGCTAAGGATAATGGGATTGCTTTAAAGACTCATTTTCAGAAAAATAAAGAAAAAGTTTTTGGATCCAAGTCTGAGTGTGATTTTGACTTAGATGACTTGGCCCTGTTTGCAAAAAATTTCAAAAGAATTCTCAAATTCAAGAAAAGTCGAAATTTCAATGATAAAAGGAATTTTGAGAAAAATACGTTTGAAAAGAAAAATGAGAAAGATTTCAAAGAAGATTTCAAAGAACCTCCTAAAAGGGACAGTGAGAAATGTTTTGAATGCGATGGTAGGGGACACAGAGCGTTTGAGTGTGCCACTCGTCTGAATAGGGAAAAGGGTAAAGCTGTCCTAAATGCTACCCTTAGTGACGACAGTGAGGTCGAGTCGGTGGACTCGGGAGATGAGTCACCGCATGAGCGTAACTTCACCGCGTTCATGGCTAGTCATGTGAATACTCCTAGTTCTCCTCACGACGATGAGGATGATGCTTCACAGGGACACCTTGACAGTGAGATCGATGTGAGTGAGGGGGAGGATGATTCAAGTGAGAGAGAGAGTGATATTCAACGCGCCTACGCTGAGTTGTATTCTGAGTCTTTTAAAACTAAAAAGAGAAACAAAGCGTTAGTTCTTAAGATCACCGGCTTGGAGGAAGATTCAAGAAAAGCGAGAGAAAGAGAGTCCTCCACCTGCACCTCACTGAGAGAGAGAGAATCTGCATGTGTTGAGAAAGAGAATTTGTGTGAGAATAAAAAGGAGAAAAAGGAAAACCTTAAGAAGATTATATGTTTTGAGTGCAAGGGGGAAGCGCACAAGGCTTTTGAGTGTCCCTCTTGACTTAGGAGAAAGGGCAAGGAAGTTGCTATGCCTACTTCTCTAAGTGATAGTGAGGGTGATAATGGTGATGATAGTTTGATCCAAAAAGCCTTTAGAAAGTGGTTTATCGAGACCATGGAAACAAAAAGGTCTAATAGGATCCTAGGTCTTCGGATTGGTGAGTTGAAGGGAGAGAATGATGAGCTTAAAAGGGAAAAAGGTGACTTGACCAACATGGTGTCTAGTCTGACGACACGTGTGTCCCATCTTGAGGATGACCTCAAATAAGCACGGGAAGTTCAAGTCACATTAGAGAATTCACCCGAGCCTATATCCACCATTGTGAGTGAGTCCCATGGATGTCCGTCTAGGAATGTTCATCCCAAAATTGTTGATAAATTGCTTCCTAGACCGGTTTATGTTTGCTCCTACTGCAAGAAGCGAGGACATCTTAGGGAATTTTGTTCTAAGTTGGGTTTTGTGCCATATCATGCCACTTCACATATTCATGCACATGCACCCACTCATGATACTTTGCCTGCTCATTTTGATAGAGAGTTTGCACATATTCGCGAGCAAGTGAAGTTTTTGATCAAGACTACACATGATCTAGTGGAGTTGGTTCAAAAGATGCCACCATCTTTAGAAAACTCCACCGTTACTCCCGGTTGAGATCTAGTCTTGATTGCTAGCATAGGTTGTTTATCATGTCATTTTTTAAACCTATTGCTAGCATGTATCATTAGTTAGTTTTTCATTTTTTTTTTTTTAAAAAATTACAAAAAGATTTTCTTTTTAGAAATTTTTTTAGAAAAACACAAAAAGATTTTATTTGGATAAAATTTTTGAAAAATTCAAAAAGAGATTTGACTTTTATGGATGAGCATTTAAGATAGCCAAATCACAACTTCATTCCATTTATCCATGTGACTGTTTTATAGAGATTTGAGAGGCTACATCATTTCATCCATGTGCTTAACATTGATTGGAGTCCTTGAGATGTAATCAGTGATATTTCCTACATGCTTGACTCCTATATCCTTTATTGCACACATGCACGGCTATATTTGATTATTGCACTTGTCAATCTCATGTTGGCTTGAGTGTTTCCATCTCAATCCTGTCTATACAATGTATAAAATGCGATAAAACTTGACAAGATTGGATTGCATGTAAAAACCGTTTTGGTGAGACTGTGTGTATATTTTCTTAACGGGGAGGGGCTGCGAAAGTTGATTCTTATTCTTTGCGCAAAAGCCACCGTTAAAAGGACCTAAAAAATGGAGGAATTTTAATATCCGAGGTCCTAAGAGGTTAAAAGAGCCCGAAAAAATTGAAAAGGCAATAAAAAGCAATACATGCCATATATGGGTCATTTAGGTTTCACCCAATTCTCCAAAGTTTGAGAATTTAGTATTCCTCTATTCAAAATATAAATCTGAGGGAGTTTGGTTGGAGATTGAAAAACGGGTTTGCACTTCCTTGAAAGTCCTGAAAAAGCATGAAAATCATTTTGGACGTTATTGGTGTAGAAATCACTTTGAGCTTTGATTTGTAGATTTGATATAGTCAATGTCTTATATTTCCAATCTTTTACACCAAAGGAAGCATTTGAGTTCTTTCGTTAGGAATATCCAATATTCATCGTGCACATATGTCATGTTTGTATGCATTGATTTTCCTATCGAATTTTGATCACACCCATTCATTTACGCCATCACCGACTTGGTTGTTTTATGTTCATTCATGGTGTGATTTTATGCCTTGTGTCACCCCGGTACTTGATTGCTTGATTTATTTCTCTCATTTGTCTATTTGGGGACATCATAAAAAGGGGAAGAATGAATTATCTGATTATGGGGGAGTTTAGTTTTGAAATTCTGAGAATATCATCTTAAATGGATATATATGCTTATGTTTATCTCATTTCAAACTTGATACGTCACTTGGTATTTGCTTTGTCTCATGTGTGTAGGTACATCCTTGATAATCCCATGATGCACACCCTGATGAGAAAAGCGGTGAGATTTCTGAAGATTCGAAGAACAAACGATGCAGCCTTAGTCATTTGTACCTCTTTCATTTTTGGGTTCATGGAAGGGTAGATTTGTATAAGCATTGTTCATACTTGATAATTCGGATTTTTTATGTTTGTTCCGGCATAGACATAGGGGGAGATTTGTAAGGACATTTTTGTCCAACATACTTGTATATGTCATTAGCCGTAACACCGTTGCAAAGATTCAAAGTCCATTCATCATCAACGGAATCCGAAGATCAAAAGAAAGGAAGAATTCAGAAATCCAGTCAGCCGGACCGGTTCGCCTGAAATTAAAACGATTCGATGCGCCCCGGACTGATCCGCTGAGACCCGGACCGATCCGCCTTGCTCTTAGAAGACCAGTAAGCCCCGGACCGAATGCGAACCGATAGAGCCAATAATTAAAAGAACCGGTCCGCCATCGGACCGATCCGCCTAAGGCCCAGACCGGTCCGCCCTGGATAACCACGAACAGATCGTGTGCAGATTTTTAGGGCAAATGAATTCTTATTTATACCACGATCGGGGAGTTGGTTTTCTTAAGACTTACACACGATTTTCTGAGTTCCATAACTCATAAGTCTTCATGGTATTTGAGTCCATTGATTCATACCCTTGATTCACACAAATTCCATACATTTGTGAGTCACTTTTGGTAACCCAAGAACACCATTGATGTTCAACCCTTTGTGAAGTGGACCGCTTCTTCCTCTTCATTGCAGCCCTACTGGACAGGGATAGTTCCAGCAGCCAGCCCTACTGGAAAGGGTTTCTTCCAGCCGCGACTACAGAATCCGATAACCGAGGGTAATTCTTAGTCAAACTGTATTTCATTGTAATCCGATTGTAAACCGTCTTTTACAAATTATAGTGATATACAAATGGTTTTGCCCCTGTGGGGGATTTTTCCTTAACTTTGTGTGTTGAATATCTTGTGCATGATTTCATATTGTTTCAATCACACCTAGTTGCATGCTTGGGGTTAATTTGGGTTAAAAATGGTGTTTATTATATTATTTCTTAATTGAACGCAAGCGCCAACTCTTTCAGTTTTTAAGTTCTTCTCTCTCTCTCTCTCTCTCTCTCACTATATATATATATATATATATATATATATATATGTCTGTGGGTTTGCTTTAAAAAGAAATATCCATAATTTCGGGTATGAAGGTATATACTCGTGATTAACGAAAATAGAAAAAATGACTTTTATCACATAAAAGCCCTATTATTTGCCACTATAATATTTTACTAGGTATAAACCCGCGCGATGCACGGACCATACTATTCTCATAGTCGTTTTGTAAAAATCATACCTATACCTTATATAAAAATCGTTAATACTTACACGTATAAATTTTTTATGCCACATATATCAAACCTACTAAAAAATAAATAACAAATAAAATGCAATGCCAGTCCAAATCATTCTTTTAAAATCTTGTCAAAATCAGAGGCCTAGAATGTTGCAGCAAGATCTCGCTAACAACACAAACCAATATTAATTTTCACTTTGTTATTGAAACATTAACCTAAAATAAGTCAAAAAGGCTTAGAAAAACGACTTGTATTGTGAATTTAAATACAGATTCACATAAAAATTGACAATTTTACTTATTACAGTTTCCAACATCTCATTGAGCCTTGTTTTAACATTCCTCGATTATGGACTTGTCCCATCATGTGCAAAAATAAATTTAATTCCTCCAAGCATGCTTCCCTTCCAGAGCAGAGGCTATTAGAGCTCCTGCTTAATGATGAGCCTATGAGAATTAACAAAGAAGAATTAGGCCAGTACGTTCAAATATGAAAGGAATATAAAGAAATGTTAATAAAAGAATAAATAAATTATTTACCTAGACCATGTCATGACTAAGTTCCCTTTCATTTGACTCAACCCCATTTCCTTAAAGGTTTCTACCACAGGAAGAAAATTGACTTTCACCACAGCTTTCATGGCATCCTTGACAGACACATAGGAGTTCAGGTCATCGGAGGCCTACGGGCACTCGAACCATTAAAGGTTATCAATGTATTTGTATAAATTGGAAAGTCTAACAATTAAATCTTTAGAATAAAGAATAAAAAGGCTCATGGAACTGACATTTTTAAAAAATAATTAAGAGGTAGTGAAAGGATTCATAAATGATAACTAACAACCATTTTAAAAAAAAAAATCCCCAAATTCACACCAAACATACACAGTTAAGAAAATCAATTAAGTAATTAAAAAATATCAATTTAAATTTGATAATAAAAATTTCAGAATTGCGAAGAATTAACAAACATCAAACTTGTGCGCCTCGGCAACATAAGTCACTATGACGTGGCAGTTGAACAGACTGTTGAAAACAAAAGTTATCAAATGGACATGTTGAAGAATGTGTAAGGATGTATTCTCAATCAGTTATGCAAACTACCATTGATCATAATCAAGTACGAAAAGTTCCATATGTAGAAATGGAAATGGTTTTGCATTCAAATATACCATTATATATTAGAAAAAGAAAAAAAATGTAAAAAAATCCAACCGGTACTTCTTCATAAACTATTGCTCTTTGGTTCCAACAAGATCAAAGCATTGCTTTTAGGCCACAGCAGGCATGCCCTTGAGCCAAGCATCAAGTGGTTTACCAATTGAGTACACAATGAAACCAATCTCCCTCATCTTATCTGTGTTCACCAGGTTCCTCCTTTAAAAAAAAAGTAGGTTTCTGCATGTTGTCGTATATCTTCTGATAATCAAGAGTCTTAAACTCATCCCACTCAATGAGGATGCAATTACCGTGTGCATCCTTTGTCGCGGTATAAGCATCCCAAACAACACTCACTTGCTTCATAGTGGTGGGACTCATTGGCTGGAGGTGAATTGGGTGGTCCCAATCAAATTTGTTCATTGAAAGGTCCCTCTGGATCTGATCCTCGATCACCTGTGGATCGTATATGCTCAGCCGAGCTTTGTCCCCTCACAACCTCTTGCAGACATCAATGATGGGAGTCTTACGGGTGTCATTGGTATCCTTATTAAAGGCAAAGCCTAGTATGGTGACTTTCTTGCTTGAGACCGTGTTAAACATGGAGGCAACAACACGGTTTACGACACGACTCTTCTGGTAATTGTTGATCTTAATGACTTGTTTCCAGAATTCTTCCACCTCTGGCACTCGCAGATATAACCAGGTTTAGAATGTCCTTCTGGAAGACAGACCCACCGAAACCAACGCTAGCGTTCAAAAACATGGGGCAAATTCTTGTGTACTTACCAACTGCATAAGCCACCTCTGAGACATTTGCATCGGTGGACTCACAGAGTGCTGACATAGCATTAACATAGGAGATTCTATATGCCAAGAAGTCATTAGAAGCAAGCTTTGAGAGTTCTGCAGACCATAAATTGGTGGTGATAATTCGATCTTCAGGGACCCAGTGAGCATAAACATCCTTCAATGACTGAATTGCCTTCTGTCCTTACAGATTAAGTCACTGTAGTTTTGCAGATTAAAAAGAACTTCAAAGTAGGAAATGGGGTGTTAACAAAGAAGTATATAGGAATGTTACCTGTTAATATAAACTCAATTTGATTTGCTTCCTTACCAAGAGGAATTATCGAACTGAAGAGCCGGATACATTCCTTTCGAAGTACCAATTTCCTTAATTTTATACCATGAGAAAGAAACATGAATAAAATAGACTCAAATAATTTTGTTAATGCTTAAAATTTCAAACATGAACAAATTACAATCAATCAACCAAGCTCAAAGTACTTGTGACAAAATCTCCAAAAGTTCACCTTTCGTTATTTCTTTTCTCTACACCAAAGTCTTTATTTTTAGACATCACCAAAAATGAAGTTTCCAATAACCACTTGAAAATGTAAAAGATTAGTCAAATGTTTGAAATCCAACTATTCCTGTCATGTATATGACGTTGAGAACTTCATAAAAAAATCTAGATAAAACCATTGACCCTTATTACTATTAGGTAAAACAACTTGATTAAATCATCAAAATAGACAAATGGTCATAGCATTCCATTTTGAAAAACTCGTACAAACACCAAACCAATAAATGAAAATCATAAAGAAGAGTAAAGAGGAAACTCGGGCAGTGAGAGTGAGGTTGTACCTTAGTCTTACATGCAACACATAGAAAAGAGGTGGTGCTAAAAGTTCATAGTTGATAGATCAGATCAGGAGAGACATAATATCACAATCTGCACAGAATAACTGTAATCTATGAAAAACAAACGAATCAAAACTGCAATCAAAATCCTATTTGGTGATAAAAAAACTGAAACTACAAAACCTATTTGAACCCAAAAATACAATCTGTACACCATAAATTATCATGTAAAGCAGACAGAAAATGACCCCCCCCCCCAGACACACCAACAACATTAAAGCATAAAATGAGTTCAGCTATCCCAGGCACAATATACTTAATCAATAGAGCTGCAATAGTAAAATCACTACCCTTCTTCAACACATATCTTGAATGTCTAAAATGTTTATAAGTTTTCTCAATGCATATCTTGTCCATAGAACAAACCAATTTTTTTTCTCTGATCTTCAAAATAACATTTAAGAAATCAATATATATTTCGACCACTACGGGTGGAAATTTTAGACATGCCTTTATAACGGCAAAAAACGACACATAATTGACACAAATTTGACTCGATATGTCGCCTACATGTCATTCCAAAGCACGGCCTGGAACAAAAATTTCACCCCTACCAACCTCGTGGGTCCTTGAAATTTACATTATTTCCCCAAATCATTTCCAAATTAAAAATTCTACACCCTTTAACTTAAAACTCAAAGATTCACACAATAAGTTGATACATAATAAATTCGTATTTTTGTGTTAAGCTTATACAAAGTAAAATTATCTAACAAAATATTACTTATATATCAGAATAGATTATAAGTCAGTTCACACACGTACAACCTCAAGAGAATACCCAAATACAAAATGACGGATTATATGCTCTTTACCTATGGTAAAAAGATCCTTTGAAGCACATAACATTGTTTTGAAACCAAAGTCGTAAAAAAGCACCTCATCTCTTCAGGACACATTCTTTTCTACTATATAATAAATTATCCAAATACCTTAATAGGAAAGAGCCACAAAAATATTAGCACCACAAATGATAAAATTACCCAGCAACTAAAATATTACTCACTGCTGCAAACTAAAGTTCCAAAAAAATTATAGTTTACATCCAAAACTGAAACACTTTTGCATCCACCTGAGACTAATATTCTGTAACATTTGTTTAAGTTTAAAATTCAACAACAATAATTATACAATAACTATAACACTACTAATGTAGTACTTATCATACATTGTGATAGGAAACAAATCATAGCTTCCATTTCATTACAAAACAAATGTTCAACAATAATGACCCAAACACTGGATAAAAAATGCAGAAACCTAATGATAAGATAAGAAAAGGTATCAAAAGCAATAAAATTAGAATACAGTTCTCTTTCGTTTGTTTTAAATTATTTATCGGTGTATGAGTTTATAATCGAAATGGTTTTGCGTAGAGGAGTGTGTCGAATAGAAGGGTGGGAATGAATGTTAATATTAAAATAGGTTTTAGTGTGGATATGACAGAAGTCACAATAATTCATATGCCCCTCTACCATTACATTAGCACCTGTAAGTACATCCTTACCAAAAGCACATCTTCATAAGTGGGAAGATGTTAGGAGAATTATTAGTCCATGGCTAAAATAAAAAAAGAATAACCATTTAAATAAAAAGATACAAACAAAAACAAATTACCATTCATACTATGGCAAAAATTAGTTAAATTGAGATAAAGAGGATCATTATACCATATATGAACACCACCAAACATCCCAGAAACTTTACAAATTAACCAGTCTGCAAGTGTAAAAGAATGTAAATAGTGTAAAATTTGAAAAAAAATAATAAATTAATAATGATTTTACCTCACCAATATTTCCCCCAATTTTACATTCACGGATCGAACCTGTGACTACCTACACCAAAGAAAGCAAACAAAATCATTGAATGCGAAAGTTGTCATGTGCACAATAGCAAATTCAAACTCCAAATCTGTGGGTGGGTGTAAGACCTCCTCGGCAAAAAGCAGATCATTACCAAATGTAGTCACCCGTTGTCTCATTTATTTTATACATGAACACCAATGGTATACATCATTACTCATTCTATCAATCAATCCAAACTATAAACATGATCTCAACCTTTTTACAATTGAAACCAATAAAATACAATAAAAATTTATATGAAGTAATTATTGGGATTAATGTTGATATCATAAAAAATTGAAACACAACAAAAATGATATAGTAATCACACTGTTATGGGGGTTGGTTCTCTTTCCCTTTCCCCCTTCCAAAAGTCTCTCTGCCTTTTTTCTCTTCTTAAAATACATAAAGAATATATTTAGTAAAATATTTGGTCAATACAATATGATAACGAATGATGTTACCTCACTACTTATGATGTGAAGTTATATTTCATCACCAATGTTTCTTGTGCGTAGGCGTCGAATCTATGCAGTGGAATTACTTCCAATTGTATATATTGGTTAGGATAAAATACATTGTTGAACAAAAAGAAGAGTGAGAAAAAATGACATTAAATTCTGCAACCCGATCGATTTGGTAATTGGAACGAATATTAATGGGAAAAGAAATTTGAGGAGGAAAGAAACAACTAAATATTTGAAAGCACTTGAATGTTGTGTACGTTTACAGAAAAGGTTAATTTCTCCATGTCCATTCATGTTTCAATCAATGATGACCTCTTGAAGCACACATTAAGGGATGTGATCTTTATGTACACAACCACTTTATCAATATACAAATTACCAATTTTTCTTGTTACCTCCACAACGGGTGTTATCATAAAGCCATCAAACCTATGAAAGGGGATAAGGTGGATATACATGCCCACACACACTGTCCCGTCAACCAATTCGGCATTCAAAAGAATCTGGGTGATCTCCGTTTCCATGTTGTACCTAAGAGTGTAAAATACTTCATAAATTAGATATATATAACATACTAATTCTATAAGACACCTATAACAAAAAACCCAATCCAAATCTATTGAACAAAGAACTGACAACATGGAAAACAATTTTGGCCAATCAACTAAAATAGGAACATCAACTCAAACCCCAGTTGCATCTCCTTTCACAAAACCCCCACAGAAACATCATCAAATCTGGATGGCGTGGAAAGTAAAGAAAATAAAGGAAACAAATATAAAAATCTCATACTATATGGGTTCTTTTCATTCCTAAAATACAATTAATTAGAATAAAATACACACACACATATATAAAGTACCTGTTACCATATAACACTATCAAGCATTTGATATAAAATTTTCTCTTCCACAGGCGACAACCTCATAGACACATAATCGTCATATACTGTGTTGTACGATACAAACAAAGTCATTATATTTAACAAAAATTAACGTATGATAGAGAATATCACATATAGATCCAACGAAATCAGTGCATCAAATTTGACAAAATTTGAATAATAGAACTCAACCAGTCCATCAAAAGCTAATATTTCACCATAACCTGATTATTAAGGATATCTGAAAAATTATGTGATCTTAAAACAGTGAGGATACAAGCCAGTATAAAATGGATCAAATCTCTTTTGTCTACGATGCAAATCAAATTTTGAATATTTAACTTTAAAAATTGAAATACTGTAGAGAACATCCCATCAACACAAAATAGATCCAACAATGAAATCAGTTACACCAAGTTTTCACGAAATTGAATAATAGTACTAAATCAATCGAACTTAAAATAACTACAATTTCTGACCATCAATAACATCCACACCGCCTCTTATTTGTATAATACAGATCACAGCTTATAAGACTTGAATTTTATATAGAAGCGTTGAATGGAATTTTAAAGGATTGTTGATTCAAGTTAGAGTACGATCTAGGGAAAATCAACCTCTGAATCCATACCCTTATAATAAAATATACCCACATGATTTCATAGAATGTTGCTTCTACCAAAAAGAACAAATATGATTTCTATCTGACCCTGCATTTTTTTTAAATTCACCAATAGCATTGCTTCTCCAAACCTGAGAAAGGAAAACCTTAGCACCACAGATTTTAAAATCTCTTCGTGGCAAAACATAAAACCATAAGTGATATTTAAGAGTTATCGTACAATAGGAAGACAAATCTACAATTTAAAGCTAAAACTTCATGTACCTGATAAATTGTCACTATGTTAAGAAGATGCCACGATAAGCTATTACGATACACCTTAGAATCCCCAAAAGGTATCATGTACGAAAGAAATAACATCGATAACAACTATAAGAATACTACTTAGAGGACTTTTTAAGGAAATATCTTTATTGAAACTAAGTTCAAATAAAACCCTAGGGCCCTAGTGAACTTCTCTAACTTTTTCCGATCCCGAAATGAGAATGGGATCATACCTTAAAAAATTTAGTTAATAGATTATTTCACCCACCCTAAGTATAGAACTCCATATAAATGATAGTAGACCGACCCGTCAAATTCGACTTTTTCTCCCAATGAAACCTATTTGATTATTTCCAATTGCCTAGTACTAAGAATTATGGTAAGACAATTAACATGAAAAATCTAGTAGCTCAGTGAGTAGAAAAATAAGCGTACATAGAAGCTCAAATTACCTTAAATTTTGGGATAAGAGCATGCTCTTTTAGACTATACAAACCACACCAAGTAAATGAGTTTAGATGGAACATCACCATGACTTAATGATTTCCTACCTTGATTACACAGATCATTCCTACTATGATGCCAAGAATTAGTTACTACAACCTTATAAACATCGCTATATACATCAGTTGCATCTTAATTACTTCTATAGACATCCTCCCCATAGTAGTATCTTCATGTTAAATGATATAAATATTAATGAATTCATTTAAATATGGTTATATGTACTCTAAATAAGGAAACTCCTTCGTATTCTCAGTAGTACACCAGACTACGTAAACTTCCTCTGTTTTATTAGATTCGAATAATCCAAATGTATAGGATATAACTAGAGTAGCACCAATACAACTTAAAGAATCCTTTTTGATTTTATATGTCTAAAATGAGATCCTTGAGATTATGTTATTAGCCATCATAACCAGAGTAATACTTAGCAAAACTTTGCAAATATGAGAATTAATCAACTCAATAAATTAAAATATACCCGAAACTATCAAATGATTACCTTTTATTCCAATTATTGGCTAAGTAAAAAGTTAACTTCTACAAACACATTCCCCCGAGATTTAGGAAACTAAGTAAATATTACCTCTAGATTCTAATAAAAACTTCCCTTGGTATATGAAATTTTAAATAAACTTCTTTACTGAATTGTCAACTGTGATAAACCATGGATGTATTTTACCAATTAACTACTTCTATCATCATAATAAGACCTTTTAGTAGTTCTTTAAAATTGTACACAATTAATAGGAATGCAAACAGAAGCAACAAGTGTAAGGCACAGTACTACCACAATTAGATAAACTAAATTTCTTTGATTGAATATCCCAAGTATTTTCGAAAACCTGATTTACGATTCAGATATCATCCCCTTAATGTTAGCCGAAACCAAACATTAATGATTCAAGTATAAACTATCAACCTATGTTATTAAAAGGAATTATACCTTCAATCAACTATTGTGCAACGTGACATAATTATAACCTTTTTATGAGATCAAGATTCAACCTATAATATCCCCTTACCGATACCTCTTTTTATAGCAAAAGTACATTGTATGAAACAGACTCCATACAACCAAACTATACATGAATCCTTGTTACAAACAACCCGGTTTTAAGACACGATCCCAGCGAAGCTTGTAAAAATGTCGATTAATTATCTGAGACATCCTTTCATTTTTTATACATCATTATCCTTTGTATGGTTGCATTAAATAACTACTCACAAGAGGAACGACCTTTGGTAAAGACGTCATAACTACGTAAAAAACTTATAAATCTCCCCTTCCAAATATATCACATACCCTAGACAACATATATACTAAAAAAACCTAAAACTTCAGGATATGGGAATTTTAAGGATGAAATTTTTAAAGTAGGTAGATTGTAATAACCCTCAATTTATTTTATTATTTAATAATGGCTCAAAATGCCATTTTTCAATCCAGTTGCCCAAAGTGTACCTGCCAGCTCGGAGGAAATAACCTCAGCCAGAATGACGGCCGAGGTAACAAGGGTTCAAGACTGGAGATCAACAATCTCATTCAGCATAAGGTCGGCCACGGTCGACGTTACCAGTTACCCCTCAATTAGGCAACAACTGAGGTCTGCATGACTCACGGGGTCAGTTATCCATCAGGTCTTCCACAATCGACATCACATCTACCTCATACATCAACCTCGACGGGGCATCAGCCGAGGTCAGCAAGGACTCATGGGTTCAACCATCTTTCAGCATCATTGTCGGCCCCAACCGACTTTACAAGTTTCACCTAGAATCATCAGCCGTACAGGCTTAGCATCAAGTTTTAAGTCAACATCGGCCCTGGATGATGTTCCACATCTAACCTCGGTTGACATCCCATCCAAGGTTATCATATAACTCCTTGTCAAGGCAAGGGTTGTACCTCACCAACCTCGTACTCAGTCAGGCCGAGGTTGGCACCCAACAAAGATAACCGAGATTCTACGCGTACAAGTATGGCTTGGAGCACATGGACAAATCAATTATAACTAAATCATTCCCCCCACGTGAGGGAATATTGAGGTCATTATTACTTAGTTGAAGATTAGTGAAGTGTCATCCTTCCATTGGCTTGATCTACATGTACATGCTCATTGCATGCTTGAGGGGTACATTACACCCCCCAAACATTATATATAGAGATTATCCTCTACCTTGCAAAGGGATTGAGAATTACAACCCTAGCTAAAACTCTGTCATTTTACACAGTAGAGAGAAAAAGCTTGAGAGATTGTATTTATGGCCATTAGTTCCTTCATTCAGTGATATTACTCACATTCACTCACAGTGGACATAGGCCAGATTGGCTGAACCACTTATATTCAATTGTTCATCCCCTTCTCCTCCCCTCAATCTCTTACATTCAGTATACTCTTGTTCTGCCATTGTTATCACTGATTTGAGCTTACCAACACCTTTACTGGTGGTGCTATTTCCTACATCATCATTTTGGCACCATCTGAAGGAGTGATAAGACATAACTCTTCATTTCCTAGCTTAACCTCATCGGAGACTCTAGTGGTGAACTAGGCCTCACCCCTTACGTGGAGATATTTCACCATTGAAAGAGGTCCTTAAAAGGTATTAAGCTCATTTTCTTCACCAGCTCTTCGGTTTTAACATATGGCATCGAAGTTGCCACCACCTCCTCTACCATCTGGTGTTGGAGGACCCAGTTCCATTCAGGCACCACCCCAGTCCGAAATGGATCAGGTGGCTGCCACCTTGAAATCTTTAGCTACAACACAACAAGCAATGAAGGAGAAATTTTCGCAGCTCAGTCAAAATATGATAAGGCCAGCTGGGGTCTCACCGTTGATGATTACTCCGGCAGTAGTTCAACCCTATCCTGAAGCCAGGGGACCACCTCAGGAACAACAAAAAGACCAACCTACTCCTCAGCGGAGGAGGGACGTTGCTGACCCTAGGCATTTACATCTGGGGAGGTAATGAAACCCTTGTCGTGAGGATAAGTATAACGATGTGGAGGCAAAAGATGCTCCGAAAGACTGCTGGGAGCCGTATGAGGTTTCGAATAACACGGTGCGTCCTATCCAGCATAACAGAGGTTGTGGCGGCAGAAGAGATGAGGGTGTCCAACAAAGAGGATCATCTTTTGATCGCTTGAGAAGAGGGTCAGCCTTTCAAAGGCTTGGCCCAATTAATGGTCTAAGACAGAGGTTATCCAGGTCATGAAGTACCGCTGGCTCTCAAAGGGAAGATGGGGGACATCGGCCTCACCAGGTCCAACCTCATCAAGGTCGAGACTGTGGTCAAGAGGTCAACAACCAACGCTGTGCAGTGACTGAGGAACCCTCAATTCACCCCTTGGAGGTGGCTGGGGACAACGTCGGTCAGGCCGATATTACAAGACCATGGAACGATTCCATTCAACTTCTTGAGGAGAAGATAGGGGACCTAATCAAAAGTCGAGACCCGCTACAAAGAGGGTTCTCAGAGGGCTCCCCATTTATGGCAAAGATAGTGAACTTCTCGACCCCTGCCAAGTTCAAACCACCTACAGTGTCTCCCAAATATGATGGTAGTACCAACACCTGTGCATCATATCGAGATATACCAGTCTGCGACAAATATTTATTCGATCCCAGATGAGATGAGGTGTTGAGCCTTTTCTGGGACTTTGACAGGAGCTGCACACATCTGGTTTACCTTTCTTTCGAAGAAATCTATCAAGAACTTTAAGGGCTTGGCTGAACGATTTATTCATAATTTCTTTTTTGGGGTAAGACCTCAAAAAAAGACCACTCATCTGTTATACGTCAAACATGGAAAGAATGAGAGCCTAAGAGACTACATTTCCAGATTCAATAAAGAAAAGTTGGAGGTTGAATATTATGAAGAGAATATAGCTATGACTGCCCTCATTGGGGGAATCCAGAAAGGGAAGTTATTATGGAAGCTTACAAAAGACCCTCCTAAGTCCATGGAAGAGCTATTGGCAACCACAGGAAAGGTCATGAACGCTAAAGAGGATATGGACGCAAAGTATGAGGATGAGAACAGAAGTGGCAGCGAGAAGTTCCAAAGGAAGAAAGACAAAAAAAAGAGGTCTGCAAACGATAAGTTTGCACACTATACTCCTCTAACTGTGAGCTGCAAACACATCCTCAACGAAATAAAAAATGATCGGTCCCTAAGATGGCCGAAGAAGCTGAAGGCTCCTCCTCATAAGAGGAACAAGAACCTATGGTGTGAATTCCACCAAGACTACGACCATGTCATCGATAAGTGCTTCGCCTTGAAGGATGAAATTGAGAAGATGTTGAAGTCCAGAAAGCTGAGGAAGTATGTTGACGATAAAGCTCCTAATAGGGGAAGAGAAGACCCTAAGAAAAAGTGAAATGACAGATGTCGAGATGATCCCCTAGAGAGAAGAGACGATGACTCAGATTGTGATGATGAGGACGATCCAGACCTCCTACCGAAAGATGACAATGCCCCTGTGAAGATGGTTGGTATGATCTCCTTCGGAGTTAACACCATATGTGGAGGACTAGCAGGGGGTAGCTCCGAAGTGGCCAACCAAAAAGCTCATGTGGCAGAGGTTAAGTCAGTAACCAAAGTAGAGGTTGTGAATCTGACGTCTTTAGAGGATAAGAAGAAGAGGAAGAAGGTAGATATAGATATCCTTATAGTTGGATTCTCCCGACTCGACTTCAAAGGTATCTTAGCTTCGCATGATGACCCTTTGGTAATTACAACAAGGGTGAATGGATGTGAGGTACAGAGAATCCTCGTAGATGGAGGAAGTTCAGCAGATGTGATGTTCTGGCACTATTTTAAGAACCTAGGCCTCAGCAGAGCAAGGCTGGTACCCTATCATCATCCGTTGATGGGCTTTAGTGATGAAAAGGTCCATCCATTAGGTATGTATGAGATGGATGTACGAATGGGAGACGAGTGGCCTAAGAGGTTGACCCAGAAGATTAACTTTTTCATTATGGATGAAAACATCTTCTCGGCCTACTACCTCATCATAGGATGAGTAGCCCCTAAGGAATTTGAGGCCATGCCGTCAACAGTCCACCAAATGCTAAAATTCCTGACCCCTATGGGGTAGGGGAAATGCAGGGTATCAGACCTCAGCACGAGAATGCTACTTCAACTCGGCGAAAGAGAGAGAGGTCCATAAGAGGGTAACAACCACATATAACATTGATACATTTGATCCTAGGGATAACAAAAATTGAATAAAAGAGAGGCCGCGGAAGAGGTAGAATCCATCGTCCTCAATGAGGACAAACTGGAGAAAACTGTCCAAATTGAGAAGGTCCTAAAACCCAAGATCAAGGAAGAGCTGATAAGATTTCTGAAGAAGAGGCAGAGTGTCTTCACTTAGAGCCATGCTGATATGCCTAGCATCGACCCATAGGCTATGTGCCACAAACTCAATGTGGCAGAAGATGTTAAGCCAAATAAACAAAGACAAAGAATTTACTCCAGGGAAAAATATGATGTCATCAGGGAAGAAGTGCAAAAGTTAGAAGAGGCATAACTCATCAGGGAGGTCATATACCCAGAGTGGTTATCAAATGATGTCATTGTTCCTAAAGATAACGAAAAATAGAGGATATGCGTAGACTCCACTTACCTGAACAAGTCTTGCTCGAAAGATAGCTATCCATTACCTCAGATTGATCAGATGGTAGATGCCACGGCAGGGCATGAACTTATGAGCTTCCTGGATGCATATTCAGGCTACAATCATATCTTTATAAATGCCGAAGACTCAGAGAAGAAAATATTCATCACAGACAAGGGGACCTATTGCTATAGGGTCATGCCCTTCGGCTTGAAAAATACAGGGGCCACGTATTAATGTCTTGTAAACAAGATGTTTGAGGATAAAATTAGCAAGACCATGGAGGCATATGTAGATGATATATTGACAAAGAGCTTGAAGGCCTGCACTCACGTAGCTGACCTGAAGAGAACCTTTGATACCATGGACTTATACAAGATGAAGCTCATTCCTGCCAAATGTGTCTTCGGAGCAGGAGCTGGAAAGTTTCTTGGATTCATAGTCAATCAGAGGGGAATAGAGGCCAACCCCAAGAAAATCAAGGCTTGCTTGATATGAAGACACCAAGAAGTATAAAAGACGTTCATAGGCTCACTGGAAAAGTCCCTACACTCAACAGATTTGTTTCCAGAGCTACGGACAAGTGTCTTCCATTTTTCAAGGTACTTAGAAAGGCCTTCGAATGTGACGAAGAGTGCAAAAAGGCCTTTAAGCATCTCAAGTCATACCTCGAATCCCCCTGCTCTTATCTCGTTCCATTCTGGGGGAGAAGTTGTATGTTTATCTAGCAGTCTCAGAGTCAGCTATAAGCGCAGCCATCGTACGAGAAGACGTTGGGGTACAAAGGCTTGTATACTTCAATAGTAAGTCCCTTCAAGGATGGATAAATTGGCCTACGCTTTGATACATGCATCCAGGAAGATGAAACCCTATTTCCAAGCCCACTCTATGGTCATCCTCACTGACTCCCCGCTAAGGCAAGTCCTCCACAAGCCTGAGAAGTCAGGTAGATTGATGACCTGGGCCATCGAGTTGGGAGAGTATGACCTTGTTTATCAACCCAGGGTGGCCATTAAAGGACAGGCACTCACAAACTTTATTATTGAGTTCACATGGGAAGAGATTGAGATTGAGAATAGCCCAGAGATAACAGTTGGATAAAAAAGTAACGTCTTTCGAGACCTGAAAGAGGCTGTGTCCAGCAGAAACAGAAAAGGATTAGATGAGAACGAGGAAGAAAGGTACCTTTTCAAGTAGGGAACCCTGTCATAGGGGAACTTCTCTTCAAATGAAGATATTTAAACCTCTTCGTTGACGGGTCTTCTTGCGAAAGTGAAAGCAGGGCAGGGATGATACTGTCATCTCTGGATGGTACCGACGTTGAATATGAACTAAGGTTCAACTTCAAAGCATCGAACAACGAGTCAGAATATGAGGCCTTGATAGTAGGCCTCTCCTTAGCAAAAGCCCTTTGAATTGGTCAACTCCTACTTCACAGTGACTCGAGGTTGGTTATCAACCAAGTACTTGGAGTATATGAGGCAAAAGATGAAAGGATGGACAAGTATCTGAAGAGGGTAGGAATGATTCTAGAGGGCTTAGAAGAGGTAAAGATGAAGAGGGTACCTTGGCAAAATAACAGTCTTGTAGATGCACTAGCAAGGTTAGCTTCAGCAACAAGGACAGGCATTAGAAGGACGGTACCGATCAAGATCCCGCTCAAATCGGCCATTGAGGAAGAAGAGGTTTCCAGCTTTTACCTCAACTTGAATCTAGGGGACTCATGGATGGACCCCCTTATCAGATATATCAGAGATGGAGAGCTGCCAAAATTGAATCTAGAAAGGAGGAAATTGAGGTACAGAGCTGCTAAGTTCTCAATAATAGGAGATATCCTGTATAAAAAAGGATTTCTACTACCTCTCCTAAGATGTGTCCATCCCACAGAAGTCCCCCACATCCTGGAGGACGAACACGAGGGTTCTTACTCCAGTCACATAGGAGGAAGACCTTTAGCTAAGAGAATAATTACGCAGGGATACTGGTGGCCGACTTTGGTAAAGGATGTTACTGCTTACGTGAAGAGGTGTGACAAGTGACAGATATTATCCATTATCCATCATCAACCTATGACGTCAATAAGTTCTCCTTGGCCATTCGCAGTATAGGGGATTGACTTGGTGGGACCATTGCCAAAAGCTGTAAATAATTATCGATTTCTGATAGTAGTAATTAATTACTTTTCTAAGTGGGTAGAGGCTGAGCCGATGATCACAATTACAGAGCAGAAGACCTTCCAGTTCATCTGAAAGAGCATCATATACATAGATGGTCTTCCTAACACCCTCATCTCAGACAACGGAACCCAGTTCAAGAATTCTTCCTTAGAAAAATATTGTGAAAGAGTGGGGATAAAGCAGTTCTTCTCCTCTCCTAGTCGACCCTAGGAAAAGGGGCAGACCGAGGTCACGAATAGAATGATCCTCGATGGGATAAAGAAGAGGTTGGAAGAATCCAAGGGGAGATGGACGGAAGAGGTTTATGCAGTGTTATGGGCCTACAGAACAATGACAAGGACACCAACGGGGGATACCCCATTTATGTTAGCACATGGCTCAGAAGCCGTCATACCTACAGGGGTGGGACTCCTAACTCATAGAGTTTGGACCTATGACCCTAAGAAGAATGGGGAAGAGAGAAGACTTGATCTAGATTTGATCGAGGAAAGAAGGGAAGACGATGAGATCAGACAGTTAGCCTACCAGCAGAGAATAATAAAGTTCTACAATCAGAAGGTGAAGTCAAGACCTATAGTTGTAGGAGACCTGGTGTTGAAGAAGACATTGCAGAAGGCAAACAAACTCTAGGCGAACTGGCATGGTCCTTACAAAGTAGTCAATGAGGTTGTACCCGGTACTTATCGGCTAAAAAATATCGAGGGAGAACCTTTCTCCAATCCATGGAACGTTGATCAGCTGAAGAAGTATTACATATGATGTTGCAATTATTTCTATGTGAATGTATCATTTTATAAAGAGAATATTAATAAAAGGAGTGTTTTCGATGCCAATACTTTGTTTTATCATGTATTATGAGGGTAACATCTTCAGGTGGATTGGTGAAATTTATGAGGGTAACATCTTAATTGGATGACCTAACCTTAAAACATCAAAATTTGGTGACAAGGTATGAGGTGAAACATCTTAATTGGATGACCTCATATCAATAATTTTGTGAAATTTATGAGGTATAACATCTTAATTAGATGACCTCAGGCCTTAAACATCATTAATTTGGTGAAATTTATGAGGTATAACATCTTAATTGGATGACCTCATACCTTAAACATCATTAATTTGGTGAAATTTATGAGGTGTAACATCTTAATTAGATGACCTTAGACCTTAAACATCATAATTTTATGACAAGGTATGAGGTGAAACATCTTAATTGGATGACCTCGGACCTTAAACATCATTAATTTGGTGAAATTTATTACGTGTAACATCTTAATTGAATGACCTCAAACCTTAAACATCATTAATTTGGTGAAATTTATGAGGTGTAACATCTTAATTAGATGACCTCAGACCTTAAACATCATTAATTTGGTTGACGATAACATCTTAGTTTGATGACCTCAGACCTTAAAACATCATAATTTGGTGACAAGGTATGAGGTGAAACATCTTAATTGGATAACCTCAGACCTTAAACCATTAATTTGGTGGAATTTATGAGGTGTAACATCTTAATTGGATGACCCCAGACCTTAAACATCATTAATTTGGTGAAATTTATGAGGGTAACATCTTAGTTTGATGACCTCAGACCTTAAAACATCATAATTTGGTGAAATTTATGAGGTGTAACATCTTAATTGGATGACCTCAGACCTTAAACATCATTAATTTAGTGAAATTTAGGGTGTAAAATCTATGTAATGACCTCAGACCTTAAACATCGTAATTAAGCTAAAACCCATTATGTTAAGACTTCAGACCTCAGTATAAACAATATAAGATTAGTTAGAGGAGCATTCATCAAAAGAAGCAAAATGCTTTAAAGAGCATACATGAAGTAGTCAGAGTTACAAATATCAGAGTTTACAAAATTATAGATGAGAAGCAAAAAATTACAAGTGTAAAGCTTCACAAATTAGTCTAAGGGTTTGCAGTAACAAGGGTATCCTTTGGGCCGACATTGGTAACTTTGGTCCCATCTTCTTGAGGATTGACATCCTCAGCCTCAGTAGCTTCCGGTTGTATAGTCTCTGCAGGTGAAGCATCTTCTCCTTCCTTCTCAACCTCTTGCAAGGCTTGAGCAAACTGAGGGTTACCAAAGCTGAGACAAATGAAGTCTGAGGCTGTCAAGCTCCCTGATTCTTTTTCCTTAATGGCCGCCCATTTACCAGTGGATTTAACACCTCTTTCAAGGTATTCAAAGCCGAAGCTTATAAATTGGTCAGAGACCTTGTAGTCGGCCAAAATCTTCTCAGAAGCATCCTTAAGGGCAGCTTTTATAGAAGCATCAACCTTTTATTGAAGAACGTCGTCCTTGGCCTTCAGGGTAGAGGTGTGGTCCTTCTGGAGCTTAGCTATGTCCATGTCCCTCTGCTTCACCTTATTCTCAGACCCCTCCAAGGCGTTCTTCAGACATTTAATCTCAGCATTTAGAGAGTCCTCCACCTTCTGGGCCTCTTTTCCCTTTTTCATAAGGGGTAGCTTCCTCAGGGTCCAGTCAATGAACTGATGCATGGACAGGATGCCCTGTAATAAAAAGTCAAATGTATGAGATCAAGGAAACTCAAATCAAGGATGAGGTTACACTTAAGATAAAATCTCTACCTGGATAGACCTGTGAAGGCAAAACTCAGCCAGTAGAGGGGTCTCTATAGAGCGTAAGAAATGCTTGTCAGCATCTGTCATTGTAGAGCCAATGTCATCCATCGCCTTTAGGCCATGACCTATCAGGATGTCACTGATATTCAACTGCTCCAGACGAGCAACCAGTGCATCATCGAACGATATGGGGATGGCACGATCACCCTTTTGGGCTTTGCTATGTCTCTGCTCCTCTGAGGCAGCAGCGGTGGATTTCCTCTTTTTTTTAGCGTCGGCCTTGGAGGTGCCGACGTTCTTCTTAGGCGGTGGGGGAGGAGGTTCATTGAACCCATCTTTCTTCACCAACTTGATAAGACTCGGTGAAGACATCTCCCACAGATCGTCTGAGATACCTTCTGGGCGTTCTGTAAAAAATATATCTGAGTTAGTATGTTAGAGACATTAAAAAGTCAGAGGTATAACTTTGCAAAATAAGCACTTACAAATCCTGGTTAAAGGACTTTCCCCAGGCCAGTCTCAGAGAGATAGTAGGGGGTCATCAGATGATCGTACTTGACTAGCCAACCAATCTCCCCCTGATCTTGAAGATCTTTGACCTTTTGTAGGTTATCCTGGCTTAACCCAGAGTAATCTTTGACAGCTAATGACAATTTTCCCCACCTCAGAGGGGTCCTCGGCTCTAGTGATGAAGAGGGAGCACAAGTACCAAACTCCCATAACCCCGAGCCAAAGAAGTACCGTGGTTTCCAGTTATGATTTGAGGTCTGGGTGACCAGCAACATCTTCTTATCAGACTTCCTAGCTAGGAAGTGGTAGTAACTCGGGTGGTTTCTGGAAGAGGATGGCACGTAGCACCCTATGAAGACCCTAACAGGAAGGTTTGAGTGATGGACTGCCATCCAAAGGACGATAGCCCCAATCACCACCCTTCAAGTATTGGGGGATAATTGGGAGGGGGCCAGGTTAATATGGGACAATATGGCTCTAATTGTTGGATGGATGGGGAGACGGAATTCGAACTTAAACATCTTCTCATACACACAGATCTCCCCATCTCGGCCACCAAAGGCCCTTTCATCCCTCAGAGGTCTCCTAAGCTTGATAAACGGGCCTATGTAATAAAGGTGCCTAAAGGCTAACAAGTCATACTCAGTGACAATACTCTCTATCACGGATGCCTCCGAGGTGTCAACGTCACTCTCATGACCATCATCCTCATCCCTGGTGATGTCAGCCTGGGCAGGCGTAGGAACACTATCGGGGAACGTATTAGTGAATTAGGCCCCTATGGCGGCCGACAGAGGAATGGAATCAATAGGTGGGGGAATAGCCACGCTCGGCCCCACAACTTCAACATCAGAAGAAGTTCATGAAGTGTTAGCACCGTTGTGCGACGAGGCACGACTTTGGACCTCGGCCTGATCAGGGACCTGGTCTTGCCTAATAGAGAAGTCCATGGCCTCTTGGAATGAATCTACAGACATAGGGACTGAGGTAGATGACTCAGACTCAGAAATTAGAGAAGGGTCGATTGGATCCTTTGCTGGCTCAGCAAGCTCAGCTAGTCCAGGGTATATCACCTTCAGTGGTGGAGGAAATATTAGTCTGAGGGGTAAGGCCTCAGCCCTACGAGCTTCCCCTTGGGCTAGCTCTATCTGTCTAATTTTTGCAAAGATCTTCTCTCTAAGAGAGGGGAAATCCTCTAGAAGTTGATAAAGATGTTTGAGCATAGAAGGACGACCTTACAGTCAAGACTTTAAATCATATATAAATAACTAGGCATAAGATAAACTAAGGATCAAAACTTGGATTTGGTCAAGTTCAAACCAAGAACAACCAAGAATAAGGGCACCGAAAAACTCAAGCAGTCACCAAAAAATGCAAGAAATTGAAAAACAAGGCTGAAAAATGGCAAAAAAAGGGCCATAGGCAATACCTGATAAAATACGAGATGAAAAATGAGAGGATTAACAGAGAAAATCTACAAGACATCCTCGATTAAGCTCATGATGAGAGAGAGAATGCAGAAAACTCAGGTGAGAAAGAGTAAGAGTAATGAAGAAGAAAGATAGGGAAAGAGGGTTTAAACCCCAAAATCGTGCTGGCACAAATCCCAAGGCCCATCATTGCCTTAGGATCCCAAAAGGCAATTAACATTATTGCACTTGTCAGGCACGCTACCCACTTCAAAAGTTAACACATGTCAAAGAAATATTGGTACGCAAGAAAAATATTGCCTCAGACATGCATACCCCTTAGTCACCTACTCACATAAGTAAATAAGGGCTAGGGGTGATTGATATGCCCAAAGTGTACCTGCCAGCTCAGAGGCACTAACCTCGTCAAGAATGACGGCCGAGGTAACAAGGGTACAAGACTGACGATCAGCAATCTCGTCCAGCATAAGGTCGGCCACGGCCGAGGTTACCAGTTACCCCTTAATTAGGCAATAGACGAGGTCTGCATGACTCATGGGGTCAGTTATTCATCAGGTCTTCCACAGTCGACATCACATCTACCTCATACATCAACCTCGACGGGGCATCAATCGAGGTCAGTAAGGACTCATAGGTTCAACCATCTTTCAGCATCATTGTCGGCCCCAACCGACATTACAAGTTTCACCCAGAATCATCAGCCGTGTAGGCTCAGCATCAAGTGTCAAGTTAACATCGGCTCTGGCCGACGTTCCACATCTAACCTCAGTTGACATCCCATCCAAAGTCATCATATAACTCCAAGTAAAGGCAAGGGTCGTACCTCACCAACCTCGTACTCAATCAGGACGAGGTTGGCACCCAACAAAGACAACCGAGCTTCTATGCGTATAAGTATGTCTTGGAGCACGTGGACAAATCTGTTATAACTAAATTATTCCCCCCACATGAGGGAATATTGAGGTCATCATTACTTAGTTGGAGATTAGCCAGGTGTCATCCTTCCACTGGCTAGATCTACATGTACATGCTCATTTCATGCTTGGGGGAAACATTACACCATCAAACACTATATATATAGGTCATCCTCTACCTTGCAAAGGGATCGAGAATTACAACCCTAGATAAAACTCTACCATTTTACACAGTAGAGAGAGAAATCTTGAGAGATTGTATTCATGGCCATTAGTCCCTTCATTCAATGATATTACTTACATACACTCACAGTGGACGTAGGCCAGATTGGCTAAACCACTTATATTCAAGTGTTCATCCTCTTCTCCTCACCTCAATCTCTTATATTTAGTGTACTCTTGTGCAGCCATTATTATCACTGATTTGAGCTCACCAACACCTTGACTAGTGGTGTTATTTCCACCATCATCACTCATATACCAAAAAGACAATCCATTCTATTTTATTTTAATTGCTATATTAAAAGCACCGAGTTAAAAATAAATATACACGAATTTTTAGGTTTGACTCCGTTACGCCAAAAGCCCGAATTTATTTTTAAACCGCAATTAAAACTTTGGAATGGATATTGAAACAATGATTTAAGCGTCAAAGTTTAAATACTTTAAACTTCAAAATATAGGGGTTAAAAGTAAAGATATAGAAAGCTTAACAACTATCTAGGATATTTGTTAACCGATGTTGTTGATGTAAAAAATTAGATTGCTTCTAATTATTTAATCACAGATAAATATAAATGAGACAAAGAATTTTAAAGTGGTTCAGCCTTATAAGAATGGCCTACGTCCACTGTTTCTGTTATTGCCAAGTGTTTTGGAGTTCTCGATATGTAATTCTATCAAGAAAATTCGGTCCCCTTGAATGAGGGTGATACAATGTATTTATAGCCCTTAGGTTGTACATGTGAAAGGGTAAACAATTAATGCCCTTTAAGAGTATACGTCTGTATGATAAGCCTTCAATGAATAGTTGGACTGTTGATTATTTGGCAGTTAATGTTGTGGCCGAGATGCAGCTCGGACCGCCTTAGTTGCTCGTCGCTCAGGAGTTCCTCGGAGCGTTGGTGTTCCTCGGAGTGTTGGAGTCCTCGGTGTACACTTGTTGCTCGGAGTGTGTAGGACTTGGTCGAGGAATTAGACTTCCTCATTGCTATCGTGCCACGTAGATTGACACGTGTCTTCTTGTGATTCGACTATATCAGCATATTAATTTTGGTATCAACAGAAGCCCCCAATGTTTCATATTTTGAAATTTGAGGAGTATGGAACATTATTTCTCGGTATATGGAAATATTAAATGACCTTCCTGGTTTTTAGGAGCATTTCCAAATTCGCAGAATCCGCCTTTTTGAATTTTTATAAACGCTTCGATCTTTACGCACTTTTTGTCCTTTTAGCCGTCGGTAGCGTATTAGTTTCTTTTTTGTAATCATTTCTTTCGCCGTTTCCCAAGGCAAAGTATTTAAGCTTCATAGGCAATCCCACCGTCTTCTACCTTTTCCAATTTCTGCTTTCGAGTTTTCCATAGTCTTTCTCTCTCTTGTGGGTTTCACCCCTTTCTTCGTTCGTTGTCAACAGATCTCCTTTTTCCTGTAAGATATTCTTCCTTCTTCTTCATTTCTTTTATTCATCATGGTTTATGTTATTGAATCTCTTGAGAAATTCCGTTCTGATTTTTCTATTCCATCCTGGGTAACTCTGGAGAATCTTTCTGAGCCTTCAGATTATTTTCGTCTGGCTGAGGGACATTGGTTCCCCAGCCTCTTTATTGCTGAATGTGGATTTTCTTTTCCACCAAAACCTTTATGCTTAGAGTTCTGTCATTATTTCGATGTTGTTCCTGCAAAAATAGCCCCCAACACATGGAGAATAGTTAACGGGGTGTATAGGTTAAATCAAACTCTTGGAACTCGTATAGGAATTCCTGAGATTATGTACTGTTATAGATGGGCTGTTCTAGACAATGTTTTTTATTTAAAAACTAGATTTTTGAATAGGGCTTTAGTAGTCAACCTCCCTGATGCCAATAGGGATTATTTTGAACACGGGGTAGTTATAAAAAACTGGCAACATGCCCCTTTGATTGGAGATGAAGTATACCAAGGTCCCAGATGCCCTCCATATGGCAATGGGATAGGTTATTTTCACTTTATTTTATTTCTAAAATTACGATTTCATTATGTTTGATAAAATGTGTGACTGATATTTCACTATGTATTTGTTTGTAGTTGACAGTAAGAGAAAAACTCCAAAAGAAGTTGACGTTAATATCAAGCATTTGAAACTTATCTGAAGTTTGCATCAGAAAGTTGCAGACGAGAACATCAGGTCTGCTTCATATTTGTTACAGTACAGGAGTTATACAACCTCTTTCACTGCTCGCCCTGTAATCAGCACTGGTGAGCCAGCACTAGCTCCTGAGGATTCTTCATCAGACTCTCATATTCCTTTGAGTCAGAGGATGGGCAAAAGAAGGGTTCCTGCTCTCTTTGAGGAGACTACCTCTTCTGGAGATGGGAAAAGAAACAAAACTGATGTCCAAAAAGGGACAAAGAAGATAGATGCCGCCCCTTCTGTTGCTCCTCAGAAGGCTGCCGAGAAGCCCCCATTGGCTCCTAAGAAGGATGCACTGGTGGAAGTGATAACCATCTCCCCAACCAAAAGCTCTTCTTTGGTTGAAACTGTTGAAATGCCACCGAGGATACTGAAGAAATCCTCCTCGGTCAATTTGGCCGAAACCATTCCCCAGCTGCAAGTTAGTGGAGCTGGTGTCCCAACTGTTATTCCCCCGAGCTCTGCGATGAGCTCGGTAAAGACTTGGATTATTCCTGAGGTCCAAGGAATTGAGGAGAGTATGTCCAGGGATGTGCTTACATCTCTGGCTACTCGTCACATTGCTTCAGTAAGCTTCTCATTTTCTGAATTTTCTTTTTTTCCTTCAATACATGTATCTCTGTGTTGACTTATCATTATCTTCTTCTTTCAGCTGGTGAGTTGTTTTAACACCATTGTGAAGAAAGATGAAGCGATCAAGGCTTTTAGATTCTCGTCTGGAGTAGAGGATGCTTTGTTAGGTTTGACCAAATCTTTGAAAGAGTCCCATCAAAAGTATGACGAGGATAAGGCTGAATGGGAGAAACAGTTGGCCTCAGTTGAGGCAGAGAAGGTGCAGTTGAAAAATAAAGTGAAAGATTTGGAGGGAGAGAAAAAGAAGTATCACGAGAAGCTTAAGAGCTTAGGGGAGCTTGAAGACAAGATGAAAATGGCAGAAGAAGAATTGTCCCTTCTGCGAGAAGTGAACCACCAGAAGGAAGAAGTTGAAGCTACGTTGAAAACCACCGAGGATCTTCTGTCCGAGAAGCTCTCCTCGGAGAAAATGAAAAGAAAAGTGTTGGAGAAAAAATCTTTCCGTACTGGTTGGGATAAAGGATGGGACAGGGGGGTAGAAGCAATGATGAACCAAGTGCAATATAGGAGTCTGAAATACTTCCGAGATGGTTGGGTGGCTGCCCTGCAAGAACTGAAGGTTAATGTGGACTCAGAACTGTTTCAACAGCATCTCCCTGGTCCTCCCCCAAACATCGAAGATGAAGAAGAGGACGAAGCTGCCTCCGAAGAATCTTCAATGGCAGTGGGTGATCCCATCCTTACTCAGCCTGCTGACGAGGAACTTTCATCTCTGCCTACTCCTCCTGATCAAGTTCCAGCCCCAGCCGACCAACTCATTGTTCCCACCGAGCAACCGAGCTCCTCATCCCAGCCTCCCGAGAAAGTCTTGGGAGACAAGGAAAAGGTGTGAAGTTGTTCGGTATTTATTTTATTTTATTTTGTCAATTGTACTCTGTATTCTGAACGCTGTACTCCTTTCGATGATGTAATAAAAATCACCTTTTTTGTTCCTTTGTTGATGTTTTGCCTGCTTTTTATTAACTCTTGCCTTCTCTTCTTTACTAGTTTATGGCTAGAATGGAATTACTGTCTGCCCATGACACAACTCGGCTTTATCAATGTAATGAATATTTTAAAGCTGGCCATACTGACTTGGACAAATCCTAGATTGTCGATATTCTTGGTCAAGATGCTTCAGACCAAGCAGTGGAGGCATATCAGTACTTGAAATGTCTTCTTGATCGTGCTGTAGCCAACAATGTGGCTTATTACGAAATGATTGAAGACTTGCAAGGTACTCTCGATGAACTTCAGCAGCAATATAAAGAATCTACAGCTCTTTTGCACGAAGGGTATGAGAAGAAACTCAAACAACTCAGTGCTGACAAAGGTTATGACAAAGTGCTTGTTGGCTATGAAGTGAGAGAGAGAACGTTGAAGACAGAGGTTGAAGAACAAAGGCAAATAGCTGAAATACTGGAACAAGAGAACAACAATCTACAGAAAGAATTAGCTCAGTTGAGGTCTACTGCTTCATCTTCCTCTGCTTTAGTACCTGTCACCGACGAGGGATTCTCCTTTTTAGAAGTTGAGAATGCCAAGTTGCGAGAAGAATTAGAAGCTTTGAGACGAGCTGGCCCTTCTACTCTTGCTAGGGGACGAGGAAGAGGTTCTCGGGGATGAGGAAGAACTGCTATCGAGGAACAAGGTACTCAACCTGCTCGGGGATGACCAAGATTTCTTCGTCCTACTATTGAAGAAGCTCGTACTCAATCAGCATTGGAAAACCAAGTGTTCCAATTGAATGCAAAAGATCGGGCTTTGTCTGAAATGTCCAAGAAAATCCAAACTCTGGAGGATCAACTTGTTGCGACGAAGTCTGCTTTGGATAATAAGGATATTTTTTCCAGAAACCTTCACGAGCAGTTAGAGAGACTAACTTTCCAATTCCATAAACAACCTCGTGAGTTCTGGATGGCAGGCTACAATGAGGCCCTCTGTCACTTGGATGATCGCATTGAAAATGCCAATAATGAAGGCTACAAACAGGGATGGTTGAATGCCCTGGGTGTATTGAAACTAGAACAAGGCCATTATTTATGGGATTACCATGCTCCTGGGTTGATCGATCTACCAAATCCGCCATTCAAGCTTGATATAAGTTGGATCCCTGCTCGGGCCATTCCTCGTTGTTTGATCTCCAAGTACCTTGGTGACTATGCCCTTCATTCACAAGCTGAATTATCTCGTCCTGAACATTTACTGGATACTCCTTCAATAATGAATGTCAGGATGCTTCGAGATCTTAACTTTATTAACTCTCCCCTTTGCCTGGAAGACCCTCCTGCTGGCGAGGAGCCTGTTTCAAAAGCAGAAGGGAAAAAACCAGTAGAATAGGAAATTCTGATGTAATAGTTAGTACACAATTTAATATCAATGTAATAAATTTGTGTAATTTATTTGGAATTTAATGAAAGACTTTCATTTTTGTTTGCAAATATGTATTGCTATTGTCTTGTACTAAACACTTTATATTTGTTCTTGCATAACAATATTGTGTAGTTCATCGACCATCTTAGTTATAAAAAGTTACAAGTATTAGTAATGTTGCTCGATCACTTAATAATAAAGTAATGAGTATAAAAATGTTGAAAATTTTTCCAACCAACCAATGCTGTTTAATTATGCTTGTCGACCAACTACAGTTAGTGGGTTTTTATCCCCGACCAACTATACTTGGTAAATTTTAGTCTTTTTCATAAAATGTGTCTGACCAACCAAGGTCAATATTTTTCTCCTCGTCAACCCACTACAGTTAGTGGGTTTTTATCCCCTACCAACCATACTTGGTTCAGTTTGGAATATTTTGTTCTATGAGGAACTTTTGTATTTTCTGGAATAATATTACTTCCGGACCAACATAAGTTGGCATTTGAGAGCATATCTTGTTTCCTAGCCAAACACGTTGGCATTTTTAGGAATGTTGTTCTCGCCCTTTTACCAAACGGAGTTGGTCTGAGTTCGAACTATCATGTCCACTTGCCCTTTTACCAAAATTGGTCTGAGCCAGTGTCAGCCTCCTAACCAAAGGAGTGTGGTTTCCTAACCAACCGAAGCTGGTATTTTTAGGAATGTCGTGTTCTCGCTCTTTTACTAACCGGAGTTGGTCTGAGTTCGAACTATTTATGTCCACTCGCTCTTTTACTAACCGGAGTTGGTCTGAGCTAGTGTACGCCTCCTAACCAAAGGAGTGTGGTTTCCTAACCAACCGGAGCTGGTATTTTTAAGAATGTCGTGTTCTCGCTCTTTTACCAACCGTAGTTGGTCTGAGTTCGAACTATTTATGTCCACTCACTCTTTTACCAACCGGAGTTGGTCTGAGCTAGTGTACGCCTCCTAACCAAAGGAGTATGTTTGTTCTCGCCCTTTTACCAACCGGAGTTGGTCTGAGCTTGAACTATCATAGTTTGTAGTGTGTAACACTAGTATTCCCCGAAAAACTTTCAATAAAAGGAAAGAAGATGGTGAAATTTCATCATTTTATTCATATTGATGGAACTGCTTTGCATTTTACATCACTGATAATACTTGCGTAGATGTTCAGCATTCCATGCATTCTTAAATTCCTCTCCTTCTAGAGTTGCTATTCGGTAAGTTCCTGGTCGAACAATTTCTGTAACTCGGTAAGGTCCATGCCAGTTTGCTTCCAACTTATTGTGCTTCTGAATGACCTTCTTTAGCACGTAATCTCCTTCTTTTAGGTCGCATTTCTTCACCCTCTTGTTGTAGAACAAAGCTGTTCGTTGTTGGTAAGCAGCATTCCTAATGGCGGCCTCTTCTCTAACCTCCTCGATCATGCCCAAATCTAATCTCCTCATTAAGTCGTTGACTGGGGAATTGAAATTCAGCACTCTGTGTGTTGGAAGACCCAACTCGGCAGGTATTACGACCTCACTTCCAAACGCCAGCATATATGGTGATTCTCCAGTTGTTGCTCGGGGAGTTGTTCGGTAAGCCCATAATAATGACTGTAGCTCATTAATCCAATTAGCTTTAGCCTCACTTAGCCTCTTCTTCAAACCATTCAGTAATGTTCTGTTCGTCACTTCAGTCTGTCCATTGCTTTGAGGATGGCCTGGTGCTGAATGGACCTTTAAAATGTTTGACTGATGACAATAGGCGGAAAACTCCTCGTTGTCAAATTGTGTTCCATGGTCTGTGATGAAGGCATGAGGGAGACCATATCGACAGATGACGTTCTTCCAAACGAATTGGTACACCTTCTCGTATGTCATATCAATCAGAGGCTCAGCTTCTACCCACTTAGTAAAATAATCCACTGCGACGACGAGGTACTTGAATCTTCCTCGGGTTGTTGGCAGTGGTCTAACCAAATCAATTCCCCATATGGCAAATGGCCAAGGGGAAGTTATGGGTGTCAACAATGCTTGTGGAGTTCATCGGATGGAGGAGAAACGTTGGCATTTATCACATCTCTTAGCATAGGCTATACAATCAGCCCTCATCGTCGGCCAATAGTATCCCTACGTCATCACCCTTTGCAAAAGAGTCTGACCTGCTACATGGGCTCCACAGGACCCTTCATGGATCTCTTCAATCAATTCTTTCACCTCGGAGGGATGTACACATCTTTGCAAACCTACCATAATTCCTCGTCTATACAAAACACCATTAATTAGTACATACCGAGCAACTTTATACTTTAATTTCTTGGCAACAAGCTTATCCTCCGGTAATTCTCCCTCCTCAATGTATGCCCTGATGGGATCCATCCAAGATGGTCCTAAATCAAGGGTAATAAAATTCATCATCAGGTCTTCATCTATGCTCCGACTTTCTAATACTTCAATTGGTATCGTTCTTCGCAGCTCGGTACGAGTAGCTGATGCTAGTCGGGCCAGTGCATGTGCTCGTGCATTCTCCATTCTTGGTATTCTGACCAACTGAATGGCATCAAATTCTGCCAATAACTCCATCACTTTTGCATGATACTTGACCATTAATTCTCCTTTAACTGCATATGTTCCCATCATCTGATTCACAATTAATTGAGAATCACTGAATACCATTACTTGTTGCGCTTCCATAACCTTTGCTAAATTAAGACCTGCTATCATGGCCTCATACTCAGCCACATTATTAGAGGCTTTGAATTGGAATCGCAGGGCATATTCCATGTCAATCTCGTTTGGGGTGTTTAAAACAATTCCTGCTCCACAACCTGTTGTGCAAGATGATCCATCTACATATAATCTCCATGTAGGTAACTCGTCTTCAAATTTCTTATCTGACAGAGTTCCTTGGTAAAACACTTGATGTTTCCTTTCATCCTCCCCTGGTATTTCTCGCTGTTCGTCGGCCATCTTTTCTCTCCCTTTTACCAACCGGAGTTGGTCTGAGCTCGAATTTGATGATCCTTCTACATCCACAAGCCCTTTTACCAACCGGGGTTGGTCTGAGCTTATGTCTGTTGATCCTGTAACATCCACAGGTTGATCAGCGAGCAACTTTGGTTCCTCGGGGCTACAACCTGCCCTTTTAGTGACGATCTGGGTTCATACACAATATCATATTCACCGAGCTCTATTGCCCAGTACATCAATCTCCCTGATTTTTCTGGCTTATGAAGGGCTTGTCTCAATGGAATGTCGGTATACACGACGATGGTATGGGCCTGGAAATATGGCGTCATTCTTCTACTTGCCTCAATTAATGCTAATGCCAATTTTTCCAGCTTTGGGTGCCTGATTTCTGCACCTCGGAAAGCCTTACTTGTGTAATAAATTAGTTTCTGGACTCCATTCTCCATTCTGATCAATGCCGAGCTGACTGCATTCTCTGATACTGCCAGGTACAAGTACAACTTTTCACCCATTACTGGCCTGGACAACAATGGAGGTGCTCCCAAATACTTCTTCAAGTCTTGAAAGGCCCTCTCACATTCATCATTCCACTCAAAAGTTTTTCGAAGTGTTTTGAAGAATGGAAGACATCTATCAGTTGCTCGGGATACAAATTTGTTGAGCACTGCAACTCGTCCTGTAAGACTCTGCACCTCTTTCTTCGTCGTTAGAGATCGCAACCCTAAAAGAGCTTTGATCTTTTCTGGATTTGCCTCAATGCCTCGTTGGTTGACGATGTACCCGAGGAACATTCCTTCTCCTACTCCAAAGGTGCACTTCGTCGGGTTGAGATTTATTTGGTATTTATCCAGTTGATCAAAGGTCTGACCTAAGTCAACTAGATGATCAGCAACTCTTTTGCTCTTTGTCAGCATATCATCGACATAGACTTCCATATTGCAACTGATTTGTTCGGCACAAACCTTGTTCATCAGCCTCTGGTATGTCGCACCTGCATTTTTCAAACCAAAAGGCATAACATTATAACAATAAGTTCCCCTTGGGGTAATAAAAGAAGTGCATTCCCTGTCTTCAGGTTTCATTTTGATCTGGTTGTAGCCAGAGTAAGCATCCATGAAGCTGAGCAACTCGTGCCCCGAGGTTGCGTCCACGAGCTGGTCAATTCTGGGCAATGGAAAGTGATCTTTTGGGCATGCCTTGTTGAGATAAGTAAAATCAACACACATTCTCCATTTATTGTTCTTCTTCTTTAGCATCACCACATTTGCTAACCAGTCAGGATATTTCACATCTTCAATGAATCGAGCTTTCTGGAGCTTCTCGACCTCCTCTTGTATAGCTTGATTCTTTTCGGGACTAAATACTCTTCTTCTTTGCTTTACAGGCTTGATCTCCTTATTCGCATTGAGCTCATGACATAAGAAGTTTGGATCTATTCCTGGCATGTCTTCATGACTCCATGCAAAAGTTTTCTTTCTGTTTCTCAAGAAAGTTATCAACTCCTGTTTTATTGACGCATCCAACGACGAACCTATCTGAGTTGTTCGTTCAGGGTGCTCGTCGTCCAGAATAACATTTTCTGTAGATTCCACCACCTGTCCTTTTACAAGTTGAGATTCATCTCTGGGATCCAGTGTTTCAATTTCTGTACCTTCATCCACCTAGTAGGTAGTAGTCTTTTTCCTCGACTCTTCAAGCTCCTCTTGCTCGGCAGATGAATAATAGCATTCCCGAGCTACTTTTTTATCACCCTTCACAACTCCTACTCCAAAATTTATTGGGAATTTTAAGCACTGATGTACTGTAGATGGAACTGCTTCGAACTTCTTCAAACCAACTCTTCCCATGATGATGTTGTAAGCTGATTGCACATTCTTATCCATCACAAAGAAGCGTATTCTTTCTGTTCGACAAGAAGGCCAAGTTCCAATGAATATATCCAACTTGATCGTCCCAAGTGGAAAAACTTTCTCGCCAGCAAAACCCAGGAGAGGTCTGTGATATGGCTCCAATTGGGATAATTTTAAATTTAAACTGTCAAAGCATGAGTAGAACATGATGTCTGCCGAACTACCATTATCTACCAGAACCCTTGAAATCACTACTTCTTTCATCCTCATTTTGATCACCAAAGGATCGTCGTGAGGGTAAAGAACACCTACAAGGTCGTTTTTTGAAAAACCAATGACCAGCTTCTCTTTGTTTACCTTCCTCGGGCGATCCTCCTCAGCCAAATTTATCCGTTGAATGTATGAGCAAGCCTGAGCCTCACCGAGGTAAGCTTTTCTTTCTGCAGTAAGATCTCCTCCTCCTGCATCTCCACCTATAATAACATTACAATCAAATGTTCCAAAACGTATTGAAAATACCTCACGTTCTGGTTGCCTTGGCCTTTTGGGAAGATCGGGGTCATCCTCTGCATCATCTTCATGATCCCTTTTTCTATTTTCTTCTGCCCGACTAGGAGATCTAGACCTCTCTCTTGCTCGGTCTTCATTTCCTCTTTCATTTCTACGATCAACATACTTTGATAACTTTCCTCGTCTAATGAGCGTTTCAATCTCATTCTGGAGGGCTATGCAATTTTTAGTCATATGACCATGATCCTTATGAAACTCGCAATATTTATCTCTATTTCTTTTGTCAGGGTCTGACCTCAGTTTCTTTGGCCACCTTACTTCCACGTTATTCTTGATTTCTTCCAAGACATGATTAATACCCATTTTCAAAGGAGTATAATTATCGAATTTCTTCAGGGCTTCCCATGACGACTTATTATTCTTGGAATGCTTGTCACCGCCATTGCCCTTATGCTCTTTCTTCTTAGATTTGTCGACTTCCACCTTGGTGTCTTTATCCATATTCTTCTTCGCAGCCATAGCCTCCTCGGCGTTCATGATTTTGGTTGCTTTTTCCATCAATTCTGACATAGTTGTAGGTGGATCTTTGGACAAAGTGTAATACAACTTGTTAGGCAACAACCCACTCATCAAGGCGGTGATTGCTGTCTTTTCTTCATAATCTATGACTTCTAGCTTCTCGTTATTGAAACGAGTTATGTAATCTCTAGTACTCTCACCAGATATTTGTCTAACACTTAACAAATTTGCTACTCATTTTACTGGCTTTGCTCCAAAGCAGAAATTGCCAATGAACAACTCGGTCAATTGAAAGAAAGTTGAAATCTTACCCCGAGGAAGATTGTTGTACCATATCTGGGTAGATCCAGTAAGAGTTCCTGAGAATGCTCTGCATCTCATCTCGTCAGGGACAGCGTAGATGTCGGCAGCATCTTGATATTGCTCTATGTGAAGAACAGGATTTGTCTTTCCATCATATTTGGGGGTCACCACAGGTGCTTAAAATTTTGATGGTGTAGGAAAATCCACAATGGCCTGGACAAAAGGTGTCCCTTGAACAAAAGTTCGTTGTAGGGGATTCTTCGCTTTAGCCATTTCTCCCAATCTATCCTCTAACCGCTGAATGGAACCTTTCCACGCATCATTTCCTTCCTCGGGCCTATTAGTTCGAACAATTAATTGATCTGACGTGACCTCCTGAGATCTATCTTGACGAGCAACTGGTCGTGATTGTGCTGATCCTTCTCTTAGATCTGATGGTTGTCGAAAACTCCTCGACATGGTCTTAGGTGGACTCCTATTCCTCCTAGGGCCTAATCGACTGAAAGGAGACACCCTGCTCAGCCTTTCCAAGGCACTGGTCCTCTCTAGAGAAAGAGTAATACGTTGCTCGGTATCTGTGGCCCGTATTGATGAAGTTCGCCCAGGTTGATAAGAGAAATCATCTGATTCCTCATTACGATATGACTCAGTACGCCTGGATCGTAAAGAAAGTAAATAGGTTTGCCTCTGACCACTTCTCTGTCCTAAACGTGCAGGTACTCCGCCATGAAGAGTTTGTATGAGTTTCCGCATTGTTTCTTGCATGGCGGTTTGTCCTTGAGCCAGGTTCGTCATAATTCCATCTAGATCTGGAGGTGCAGAGGGATTTGAAGTATTTCCGGCATTTCCAGCGTTTCGATTACTGGATTCCGGATTATCTGCCATTGATGATGAATGATTTTTGGTGAAAAACGATAACAACAGTCGTTTCCCACAGACGGCGCCAATCTGTTGATGTAAAAAATTAGATTGCTTCTAATTATTTAATCACAGATAAATATAAATGAGACAAAGAATTTTAAAGTGGTTCAGCCTTATAAGAATGGCCTACGTCCACTGTTTCTGTTATTGCCAAGTGTTTTGGAGTTCTCGATATGTAATTCTATCAAGAAAATCCGGTCCCCTTGAATGAGGGTGATACAATGTATTTATAGCCCTTAGGCTGTACATGTGAAAGGGTAAACAATTAATGCCCTTTAAGTGTATACGTCTGTATGATAAGCCTTCAATGAATAGTTGGACTGTTGATTATTTGGCAATTAATGCTGTGGACGAGATGCAGCTCGGACCGCCTTAGTTGCTCATCGCTCAGGAGTTCCTCGGAGCGTTGGTGTTCCTCGGAGGGTTGGAGTGCTCGGTGTACACTTGTTGCTCGGAGTGTGTAGGACTTGGTCGAGGAATTAGACTTCCTCGTTGCTATCGTGCCACGTAGATTGACACGTGTCTTCTTGTGATTCGACTATATCAGCATATTAATTTTGGTATCAACAGATGTTATATGCTCTTATAGTATAAAAAAGAAGAAAGAAAAAATTAAAACCCATATTCTCTTCTTCTATGCACAGAAGAAGGAGAAGGAAAGAAAACCCTTAAACCCACCTTCTTCATCCCTCACCAACCTACCCAAATCCTTGAAACCAACCTCCATCCACCTCTCTCCTCCAATCGAACCACCATGGGAGGAAGTTTCCACCGGGTATGATCCCCTTCTTTACTGTATTTTTAGGTTCTTTTATGTACCACTTGTGTATATATATGTATATATACGGAGAGAGAGAGAGAGAGAGAGAGAGAGAGAGAGTAGCAGGGTTTGGTTCTCATGGTCGTGTATGTATGTTTCTGAGTGCTGGTGTGTGTGTATGTGTGTTGTTGTTGTTGTTATTGTTGTGTGTGTGTGTGTGAGTTGGAATAGCCACGGAAGCTTTGTTTCCAAAGCAAGAGTGGATATTTATGTGTATGTTTGAGCATTTTAGTGTGTGTTCATGGTTAGATAGATATGTGTGTGGATTTGTTTTAAAAATAAATATCCCTAATTTTGGGTATGCGGGTATATACGCTTGATTTACGAAAATAGAAAAAAATGAATTTTATCAGATAATGCCCTATTATTTGACCATAAAACACAAACTTTGCCAGAATACAATAAAAATAGAAATGATCAACAAAATAGGGAAATAAAGATTAAAAAGAAAGGGAAAAGAGTTATATGGGGAAGGAATAGACTTGAAACGAAGAAAGGAGATCGAAAATCACCTGAAACAAGAGAACAGAAGATAGAGAGAGAACATGAGCTCTGGTATGCCTTAGAGAAAATGCACGAAATGAGGGTAGAAGAAAAAGAAATGGGATTTTTTTATTTTAAACCTCAAAATGATTTTGCATGATTTCCCATGCGAAATCATTTGGGCATAAGCCCCTAAGCCACATGTTATCGTCACTACTTGGGATGTATGCCATACCACCCATGGACTAACAGGTTTCCACTTGGGAATATCGAAATGGACCTTCTTCTAGAACCCTGAAATGGCGTCTCTGACACCTCTTTAACCCACTCACATCACTGAAACATGCCCTAGCAGTGAGGGGACAACACAATATTAGATGGCAGACGACTTTACACCTCATCCTCCCATATACATTGAAGACTAAGGTCTAGGGAATGATTGATATACATAAATATGACCTCGTATGGATAAGACTCGGCCTAGTATCATTCCTCCTCTTAGTGCGACTACCCATCCTCATATGGCCCCATGTCACGATGGTCCAGGTAGGTCAACCAGTCTCGGCCTCTGAGACCCAATCAAGAGAACATCTATGGCCATTTATGAAGGCGACCGTTGTGCTAATAACATGGCGTTTCTAAGTCTCGACCCTTCCATGGGTTGACCCCATATAGTGTCATTAAGATGAGACTAATCAGGATCTGTAGAACACACATCACTCTCAGCCTCATATATAAGTAAGACCACCTCATTAGTCTCGGCCAACCGAGACCTCATAGAGCCGACATTAGTAACTCGCATGGAACATGTGATCTGGACATTAATGGGGCATGTGGACAAAACCATTATAACAGATCAGCCTCGCGTGAGGGGAGTATTTGATCATCACGACATACACATACATAGGACAACTAGCACTCTCTCATAGGCTCACTGATCTCATACACAGATGCTGCATACTAGGGGTGACACTGCGCACCTCCATGACTATAAAAGGATAATTCATCATCTTCATAAAGGATCACAATTCCAAAACCCTATTGTTATTCTGTTTAAATATCTTTATAGCGAGAGAAAGCTTATAAATATCATTAATGGCTTCCAATCACCATTCGTAGTGGAATTACTACCTGTTTGTAGAGTAGATGTAAGCTAAGGACAAACCACTTAAACATTTGTCTCTCCTTTTGTCTCTCATTTCTTCTGTTTGCTATATTTTCCTTATGTTATTGCTCTTATTACACCATTATTATATAGTTCTAGAAGCATGAGTTCCTCACTAACATGACGTGATATCTACGGTATCATCAACGTGTACACAAATGCCTCGTTGCAAGGTTTAGGTTGTGTCGTAATGCAAAAAACGGCAAGTAGTGGATTATGAATCTCGACAACTCAAAATTCATAAATGTAATTATCATGTGTATGATCTTGAGTTAGTAGCTGTAGTTTTTTCTTTAAAAATATGGCATTGTTATCTATACGATGAAGAATTTTGGGTATTTTCAGATCATAAAATCTTAAAATACATCTTCACTTAGTAGGACTTGAATTTAAGACAAAGATGTTGGATGGAATTTTTTTAAGATTATAGGTTCAAGTTAGATTACCATACAGGGAAATGGAACGTTGTAGTAGAGGCTTTTAGTCATGAACCCATTGGTAGACTTAACACCCTAATCTAATATGATGTTGCTACTACCAAAGAGAAATATGGCATTTGACTAACTCCACCTTTTTCAAAATTCACTAACATTATTGCTTATTCAAACCTAAGGAAGAATATTTTAGAAAAACAACTCCAAGATCCCTTCATGATAAAACAACAAACCAGAAGTAAAATTCTAGAGTTATCATATGATAGGGAAGCAGGTCTATAATTTAGAAATAGATTGTACGTACATGATTACGAGAAGAGGTGTTACAAGAAGATCATCGTTCTAAATTCATTATACACCCTGGAAGCTCCAAAATGTATCCTGTATTGAAGAAACACTATTGGTGGCCAAATATGAGGGGATGATATTGAGAACTTTGTAAGAAGATGTCTAACATGTCAGTAAGTAAAGATAGAACATCAGTGTCCTGGTGGACTTCTCCAACCTCTTTCAATTCCGAAATGGAAATGGGATCATATAACTATGGATTTCGTTAGTGAATTACCCCGTGCATCCTAAGGATATAACTCTATTTGGGTGATAGTAGACCGACTCACCAAATCTGCACATTTTTATCGTGTGAAACTGTTGATTCTTTCCAGAAACTCAGTAAACTCTTCATCCAGGAAAATGTTCGATTACATGGAATTCCTTTATCCATAGTAACCAACTCTTATTTTTAGGTAAATTTTGGCAATCCCTCCAAGCCGAAATGGGTGCTAAATTTCATTTGAGTAATGCTTTTCATCCCCAGATGGATGGACAATTTGAACGCACTATTCAAATGTTGGAGAATATGTTAAGAGCTTATTCTTTAGATATTCCCAACAATTGGAGTGAACATTTATCATTAATTGAGTTTTCATATAAAAACAGTTACTAGTCAAGTAAAAAAACTCCATTTGAATCATTGTATGGAAGACCATGTTGATCACCAGCATATTGGACTGAATCTGGAAACAAGAAGTAATTTGGTCCTGAAATAATCCAAGAAACTACCGTGAAGATATAACAGATTAGGGAAAGACTCAAGTAACCCCAATATCAACAAAAGAGTAACGCAGATCATCGTTGAAATCCCTTATAATTTCAAATTTCTGATAAGGTATTTCTGAAAGTTTCTCCTCACAAGAGAATGCTAAGTTTCAGGAAGAAAGGGAAACTAGCACCCAGATATATCGTACCCTTTAGTATTACAAAATGTATTGGCTTTGTGGACTATGAGTTAAATTTACCAGCAAAATTATCTAGTATTCATAATTTATTCCATGTGTCCCAGTTACATCGATATATTTGAGATCCAACTCATGTCATTACATGGCATGAAATTTATGTTCAACCTAACCATGAATTTGAGGAAAGTCCTATTCAAATTTTAGACCGTTAGATGAAGGCCCTAAGAAAGAAAGAAATTCCCTTAGTAAAAATACTCTGGGAACATCAATATTAGGAAGAAACCACATGAGAACCGGACCAGGAAATGAGGGAATAATACCCTGAGCTTTTTGAAGGTAAATTCGAGGATGATTTTTTTAAAGGTAGGTAGATTATAACACCTATAAAATTCAAAACCCTAAACCGACCGAATTGAATCAAGTAAATACCTAAATTTCCCCTTACCTACCCTGTAAATTACTCAAATTCAAAAACATCCTAATAAAGTTGAAGCTACATCACAAACCCCATAACTTTTCTTAATTACCAAAGTACCCCCAAAAGTTACAAAACGACCAAATTACCCCTTGAACTTTTAAAAGATGTATAACTTAACCTATACATCACCTCTAGACCCAAAATTTATATCAAATTAAATATCTAGACTTTAACTAATTAGAATATATAACCCCAACCGTTTAACTTTCATAAATTTATACAAATTCCCCTAAAAATGAAAAAATTCCATATTTAATACCAAATAAAAAAAAACTTTCTTCTAAGGGATCAAAATCAAAACCTTGATATTTATACTTTCCCCCTACAAAATTCAGCCACCACATCAGTAGAAAAGGATAAAATCACATGGTTTGCGACATTAAACCATGTGAACTTTCTTTCCCATGAATCTATCCTCTTAAAACTTGGGAGAATCTACCTCCCATTAACAACAATGAACTCTTCTCAACTCCTAGTATAAAAAACCTTAGGCACTACAACCTTAAAACTCACCCCTTCAGCTAACCCAAAGTTAAAAAAATTCCCTCCAAACTAGTAACCTGTGATTTTATGTATCAATTCTTGTTTTTTCAAAATCAAATATTTTCTACAACATTATTATGTCCAACCCAATCAAAAGAACCAAGTTCTTACGTGTAAAATAATGTGTGTTTGAAGAAACCTTTAAAAACTCCATTTGGGCCTAAGCTTGAATGGTGAAACTCCAGTCTTTAACTTTGAAATGGTTTCAAAGTGAGGAATGAGTTTCTTATGAGCCTTGGAGCTCAAGTGAAATGGCCATTTTCCAAAAACCATAATCTTTGAACCCTAATTTCTCAAAAGTGTTTAAAAGTTTCAGAAACTGAAAATTCAAAATTATCTTCAACCAGAGTACCTCAATCCTTTGATTCAAAGCCAACCTCTTTTTTAGGATAGCAGGAACCTAGCCATAACCTTAAAAGGCATTATTACATCCTATAAAGCCACGAATGTTTGGTCAATTTTTTTGTAAAACACATAGTAGTTGAAACTCGATGGATACTGATCCTTAATCAATGAACCCTTTGTATTTGAATTCCTTGTGAAAAATCAGGTTGGATTGGTTCAAGAATCATATCAAATGGTTTAGAAAATCAGAAGTTATTTAAGGTAAAAGTTTTTTCAAAACCCATGTCAACTATTGAGAGGTTAAAGATGAACTTTTAAACCAGAAACATTGACCAGGCACGTGAGGGTGCGTGACCAATAATTTTTTTTTGTTTTTTTTTCAATATTTTATTAAAACTTTCTGGTCAAAATGGTATAAGTTAAGGTAGTGTTTGGTCAATCTTAACCCAAGTTATTAAAAACTAAGGCTTTATGTTAAAAATATTCTCAAATATTTATAAATTAACCCCTTTAATTTTTTTTACCCCAACCTTTTTCTACATACACTTTGATAAATTTTGGGTCAAAAAGTGTTCTACATCATTTTTCAAATTTAACCTTAATCCCTATATTTTAAACGCCTCAAAATAATTACCAATTAGCCCCTAAACTTTTAATAGAGACAGTTTTTCAATTATTTTTCCTAACAAACCCTGTTACCAATTACCTATACTTACAAGTATATTGATTGACAGGTAATCTAGCACTTGACCCTCCCGATCTCAATTACAATCTTAATTAAGCCTGTTCAACTCAACGCACACGTAGATTTTGCCTTTTCGATAGTATTTTCAGCGTATTTGATATACTGCTATTGATATCACAGTGTGATAGCCATAAATTATTCTTAGTATGTGTATGTTTTCATACTACCATACTACATATGTGTTTAACATCTTTAAAAATTAAATATGGATCAATTGGATCAATTTAAACCCTTCTTATCTTATAATTGATTTCATGAGATTACTAAAAAGATTGAATCAGTTCACCCCTGCACCTATGTGCTAAATGTCCTTGTATAAGCAACAATATTATCTAGGGATTAGACTGTCATGCTATCCCACATAACTTTTCTACTTGGCCTAAGGTCATAGATGTTTGAGAGGTGGATTTATCGCTACATACGTATGAGTGCCACTCTAATAGTGTGCCTAGATGGTCATTTTCTCCAAAGATTTTGGGTTTATATTGTTATTTTGTTATACTGATCAAGCTTAATTATTTCTTTACCTAATAATAAGCTAGTAAGTATGTGATTATCAGTTGAAATTCCTTGACTTTCTTTATTGCACAAATTGCACGTATGCTTCCTTTAGTAAAAGATTAACTCCAAACACACTCCAAACTTCTATCTACATATAATTGCGATAGAACTAGTTAAAATCTACTTAGCATATTCATGCTAATTCATTTTCCATCCAGATGTTCTAAGATAAGGAAGCTAAATCCTCCTTCTTTTTGTGATAAGCACGGGCCACATGTTTGCTTATATAACTATATGGATGGAGATTAAAGATAAGAGCAAGGAGTGGCATTTTACAATGACCTATGTTATTTTTCTATTTTAGGAATAATATGTATTATCAGTAATTCACCCCTGTGGTGGTAGTAAAATAAATGTGAGACTAGATTTCATGAATAAGGTTTTGTTTTTTGCCTTAATTTTAGTTCATTTCTTTGTTACTATCTTGTACATTCATACCAAAAATAGGGTGTGATAATCATTATAATGGCAACTCTCGAAGTGTTCAGGCCTCTTTTCGGGACATTTGATTTTTGTTTTGATATTTCACCCCCTAATGCCCCATTTTAACTTAAAACTTGAATATAACTATTAGTTTATTAAATTGAGATCCTGATAAGGAAATAATTAGTTCACACACATTGAAACGGTCCCTCTCGAGCTACTCATGCCTCTTTCGGGGCAATTTAGTTGTTGTTTTGATATTTCACCCCTAACACCCTATTTTTAACCGAAACCTTGTCTATACTTATCATTTAATCAAATTGGGAGTTCGATAAGGGCACGACTGGTCAAACACAATACAAATATCCACTTCAAGTTCTCCTTGTCTATTTCAGGGTCATTTGGTTGTTGTTTTAATAATTCACCCCCAACGCCCCCATTTTAACCTAAAACTTATGTATAATTGCCATTTTGTTAATTCAAGAGTCCAATAAGGTCATTGTTATTTCACTCATGAGTGCATTATTTTTTATTATTTATACCCAAATATAAGACTTGTTAACCCCGTTGCATCATAAATAAAGAGCTTTTAGAGCCATTTTTGTCATTTAGAAGAAAAATACAAAATTAAATATAAATCGGGTTAAAAATAAAATTTTGAAAACCCCATGCTCATTTTATACTCATAACCTTAAATATTCATTATTAATTGCTTGGTAAGATTTTTTTTGAGTATTAATAGGGTTTATGTAGCAAGCGACGAAGGCTGGACACAATTTGGGCAAGAATTTGTCACTTATGAACCTTTGGGGGCAAAATGATAAATTTAGATGACCAATTTGGAACTTGGACTATTCACAAAAGTTATACATCACAAATCAAGAAATGCATAGGTTTAAACGGCGTGTCAATCAGAGCTCAAACAAAGAAATTATGATCGTGCAAAGTTTAAAATCAAAAGAAAGTCCAAGTCAAAGCCCCAAGTTAAATCTGATGTCACACCCCGTGACCCGGACATTATTGAAATGTTATCGGGCTCAAAATGAGGTTCATGTTGGTTATTAAATTTCATCAGTCCGAGGCCATATGTGAAAGTTACAGCATTTTGGGGTTTCAATTGTAATTATGAAAACTAGTTTTATTAAAGACTTATATATTTATTCACGCATAATATTAATGAAAACCAACTTGGTTCAGTGGTGAGAGGGGATGTTATTGTTCATGTTAAAGGTCAGGGGCCAGCGCGTGAGCGTCCCAGCATGTCTTCACGAACCCCCACACGCGTCAGCCTTTCCTTATTTCCCTCATTCTTTATTTTTGTCCAAGAATCCTCCCCCATTTGTTTCTTCCAAAGTGATCTCAGTGACAAATCCCTTCTCCCTTTGTATTTTTTTATTTATTCTTTTTCTCCATTCCTCTTGTCTTCTTAGGCAAATATTGATCCCTTTTTACCTTTTTTTCTTTCATTTATTTTATTTATTCAATTGTGTCCTTTTTTTTTATTCCATGCATGCCCCCTCCCATTTCCTTTAAATAAATTATTCCAACACCAATTCTTTGCTCATTGTTTTGTCCGAGGTTTCTTTTGTCTCTTTTTCTCTTTTGTTTATTCTTTTCTTCTCTTTTTATTCTACCCATCAACCTTTGTCCCTATTGGCTTATATTCCCATTTTTTGTTTTAACTCAATTGTTCCCCACAATTTTGTACTTATTTTGTCCCTTGTTCTTTTATGTCATATTATTCGTTTGTCTTCTACACAGAAAGTGTGGAGGGTATAAATGAATAGGCCATTTTCGGATTTTAGGGTACATTCTCAGGTGCGTGACACACACAAACATATATACATTTTGAGAGACAAATTTTTATAGAGGAGCATTTATTAGAAAAATATAATTTTATGAAAACCAAAAATATTGTACCATGTTTTTTTTTAATGTCTAGGAGTATATTTATGTGAAATTTAGGAGGCACACGGTGTGTTGGTACTCAAGTCTTGGACCCCAATTTTTGTAAGTTTTATTTTAATCATGAAAATTATTATGTCATCTTGTAATATTTGTGTTTCAATTATGGCTCATGATTAATTTTATTCCTAGGACTAGCTTAAGTTTATCATGATTAATTTAATTCAATCTTAATTTCCGACGTGTGCTAATTAAAAATAAAAATTCAATATTTATTTAAAACTACACGAGGATATGTTTTAAACCTCTAAAATTATTTGATAAAGCATATTTTAATAATTTAAATGTGTAATTTTTTTTATGGGTTATGCTTACATTAAACTGTTATATATATCATGCTTAAATGAAACAATAAAACTAAAAAATTGATACCTTTGAGGGAATAGGGATTTAAGGCGTCTATTTTAAGATACGTTAAAATATTCTGAGAATGTGTATTGTTGTATTTTTTTCAAAATTTACATGACGAGAGTTGGTGCCTTTTGAGTTATAAATTCGGGAATATGAAATTAAATTAATGTGTCATTTTAACTTAAATTGATAAATGGATCCAACGTCTTAGTTTTCTAAAATATATGATTATATCATTTGTATTCATTTGTTTATTTTGCTCTGGTTTTAGTTTAGAACTCAATCATATCTTTACACCCATTTGTCTACTTAAAGAGTCGATAATTTATAAAAACTAACCAAGTCTCTTTGGGTTCAACCCGTACATACACTTGTTATATTCCAATAGCCTGTACACTTACGGTAATTTTATCATTTAAAATTTGACAAGTTTTTGGCGCCATTGCCTAGGATTTTAGTCGATTTTAAAAGTAATAACTTTTGGACTAGTTAAAATTTAAAAAATCCAAAAATGAAAATTTTCCACTACCATTTTTTATATTATTTCTAGAATACAAAAAAAAATAAAAATAAAAATAAAATTTTACCCTTTGCGAGTAAATAGTTGTTTTGAGACTAGTTATCTCACAAAAGTACCAAAAAATTTGAAAACTCCGAAAAAAATAATTTTATTTTTCTGAGAATTTTCAGATTGCATAGTTCTCGTAATTTGAAAAAAACATTTATTAATTATTTATTAAAAAATCCAAAAATTCAAAAAAATAATAGTAATTCCATCAGGATATAATTATATTTTTTCAGAATATAATATTTTTATATCGTTGTAGTGTCCTTTTGTTTTAATATTTGTTCCTTTTTCTCCTCCTTGTGTCAAAATACACAAGTGCGCGTGTTGTTATATTTGTATTTAATATTTGAGTGTCGCACTTTATGCTTGGTGTAAGAATAATTTTTATAAAATTGTTCATAGCATAGTTTTAGACTAGTTTGGTGTATCCCACTACAAATCGTCATGCACAGTCAAGACGAACCGAACTCAAGCATCTCCAAGTCGGAAGACTTCCTGACATCCCGTAAAGGTATAAAATAATTTAGAGTTTCGATTAATTTATAGAATTAGTATTTGTGATATTTTATTTTTTATCAAAAAGGAACAAGAACTTTTTTATTTCGAAAAAGAAAAATATTTTGTTTTTTTATTCTCGTTCAAACGAGATGCTATGTCGTTAGATATGTTGTTTCTTATGGTTTTTAAATGAGGATCAAACAAGGGCTCACTGCCTAATTTTTCTTTTGGTCATTAGAAATGAACCCCATATCGTTTAAACGACCTCACTATGTCATTAGAATGAGGTCTAGTTCTCGTTTAAACGACCTCACTATGTCATTAGAATGAGGTCTGGTTCTCGTTCAAACGATCGCATCGCCTCGATTTTTTGTGAATGACCTATAAATACCTGTTTTGTGTTCAAAAAGTTTAAGACTTTTGCCAGAGCTGATTCTGCATAACTTTTGGAAAAGTTCTTTCATGTTTTACTGTTCCAAAACACTATTTAATTCTTAATCAAGCATCCTTGAATATTGTTCTTGTGAATTTTTTAAAACCCTGGAAAGTTTAGTATCTTTGCATACACCTTGTGGAGAGGATCTCCATGGTTGACTTGTGATACGTGTGAGGATTCACTACTGAGGACGACAACTGAGGTTGACGGAGGACTGTGGTCTTATGATTCTTGTGAGGATCATAGTTGTTCACTATAGATTTGCGAAGATTATCATATTATACTTGTGACAGTTATCAAGTAGTCTGTAAGTCGACTGTTTTGTAGATTTCAAAAGGGAATAAAGGTTTTACTCGAAATGTTTTTTTTCCTCAAACCTTATCTTTGTTGAATGCTTGGTTTGATTTATCTATTTTATCACATAGAAATATGTTTAGGATAAAAAGATAAAATTGGTTTAAATTGTGCACTCACAATTTCGTATCGGAGCTTTTAGCTGCTTTCGCATTTACAAATTGGTATCAGAGGACGTTGCTCCAAGTTATTGAGTGATCCTAATTTTTTCAAAAAGTGTTTCCCTCTGGTACCTTTTCTTCCTACAAAGTGGTATCAGAGCAGGTTGCTCTAAGTTATCGAGTGATCCTGACTTTTCAAAAAGTTTTTCTCTCGATGGATTCCCATAGTTTTGACGACTTAAATCGTTTGAATTTGAAGTTTGATAAAAGAATTGAAATCTATTTGGTTTTAACACTCACATCTAAGGACGTTAGAAAAGGTCAACCCATATGGAGCATTCCACGAGTTTACACATGTTTACATTGTGGTAGGAAATGTTTCCTTAGGTGTTTTTGTTTTGACCTTGGAAGAGGTCCAAGGAAGTTGAAGTCTAGTGTCTAGTTCGTTCCTAAAATCCCTATTTGTCATTTCACATCTATTTGGGTTAGGAAATCTATTTAGAGGCACTAGATGTTAGACTTGTTGATTCTCACATGCTTGCACATGATTCTTCTCTTGCCATATCTTATAGATGATTGCTTGCATGATTTTATTTGTCATACTCTAGTTGCGATTCATGATATATGTTTGCTAGTGCTATGACACGTTTATCGTTTGTATTATTTGAAAAATACAAAAAGATTTTGTTTTGATAAATTTTTTGAAAAATATAAAAAGATTTTTTATTTTTGTGTATTTTAGTTTTACAAATTTAGTGAGTCATATTAGTGTGTTTGAATCCAATTCACTCCGCAATTTCTATATGGATGGACATTTGGTTATGACTTTAGATGCTTAGATTGATCTTAACCATGTTTATGGAGTTTTTTCGAACTTAATTTGCTCTACGGATTCAACTTTGTATATGCCTCCACATACACATGCACGAGCTTATTGGATTTTGACGTCACTCTGTATATTTAAGCTTGGTAAGATGTTCTCCTGTCAGTTTTATCATCTACATGTTTATGTGACTGTTGATACCAAATTTATTCTGCTGACGTGGACCAATTATGTGGAGACATGTGTCAATCTACATGGCACCCGCAAACATTTTTGAAACAACACCTTGACTCCGAGGAACTCAACCTCCCCGACCAACTTAGACGCTCCGAGCAACAAGTGTTCTCCGAGGAACTCTATTGTACCGAGCAACTCATGTACGCCGAGCTACTTAGGCGGTCCGAGCAGCTTAGGCGGTCCGAGATGGATCTTGTACAGAGCATTTATAACCGGATAATCAAAAGAGATACTGCGCATTAAATGCTCATTATTATCACACAGATGTACACACCTATTGAACAGCTAAGTATTATTCTCTCGTATGTACAGCCTGAGGGCTATAAATACATTGTAACCTCCTCATTAGCAGTGGACTCGAAATTTCTTGGTAAACCCATTATCGAGAATTCTGTAAACAGTCAGCAATAACACAAACAGTGGACGTAGGCCATTCTTTCAAGGCTGAACCACTTTAAAAATCTCTTGTCTTATTTATTTTTTATCTGTGATTAAATGATTAGAGATAATCTAATTTTTTACATCAACAGTGACTATGGTGGATTTGTGCATGTAAGAACCATTGCCCATGAGAGTTTGTTTATTATTGAAAAAAATATGAGTGTACATGGGAAAGGGCTGTGAGAGACAAGTTGACTCGTCATGAAATACACCATTTGAAAAGTGCCCAAGAAAAAATAATGGCAATAAAAAGAGCAAAATTTGTCAAAAATGGGCCAAATAGTTTAGTTTGATTTATCATTGAAAATAATAGAAAATATAAGTATGTTTATCTTTTGAGGGAGTTTAGTTGAAGATCAACTGGTTTACACAATGAATCCTAGTTATGCTTATTTTTTCATGACACTATTGATTTGTATAATCATCAATATTCTAGGCTTGTGTGCATTGTGCTTGTTTTGTTCATTAAGTTCAACTTTTTTTATCACTTGAGGCTAAATCTTAGTTTGATAAAGTTTTGCATCAATTAAAACTTCTTGAACATATTTGAGTTTTTGGGTTATAATTCTTTAGTTACTTGTTCACACCGATTCATTCGATCCCACACGTTTGGACAGATCGATACTATGCTTGTGTGTAAAGCTTATATGTTTTGTGTCATGTTTTGTGGTCATTTATAACTATATATGTGTGTTGGATTTTCTTTGATATATTTTGCATATATTATATATGGTATTGTGTTGTATTTGTGAAATTTGTTTTTTTAGAAAAAAATGAAAATTTTCAAAAATAGTTGGTTGCGTTTTCCTTTGAGATTGTCATTACATGTGCTTGATTGATATCTTTTTTTGAATATATCTTATCTTCTATGTTATGCTTCGTATTTTATGCCTATGTTTCTACTTCTTTGTCTATTTAGTATAAAAACAAAGGGGTAGAGCAAATTAAAATTTAAATTAAAATAAGTTTGATTTATGGGGGGGAATTTATTTATGAGTTTTACTTTGTTTCAAACTTGATGAGTCACGAGGTATATGTTTTTGTATCATGTGTTCAGGTACTTAAAGAGGAATTCAAGACACATAGATGAAGACAAAAGCTTTCCAAAGAAGTGAAGAAGCAGAAAAAGTTTGAAGACAAAGAGACTTATGTCGTTCCGTTCTAGGGTTGGGAAGGGTGTTATTATTTTTGTCATAGGAGATTCTGATTTATTTGTTTTGTACCGGAATAGCCAAAGGGGGAGATTTGTAAGAATAATTTTTCTAAGATTGTTCATAGCATAGTTATAGACTAGTTTGGCGTATCCCGTTACAAATCGTCATGCACCGTCAAGACGAACCGAAATCGAGCATCTCCAAGTTTGAAGACTTCCCAGCATCCCATAAAGGTATAAAATAATTTAGAGTTTAGATTAATTTACAGAATTAATATTAGGGATGTTTTATTTTTATAAAAAATGAACATGAACTTTTTTATTTCGAAAAAGAAAAATATTTTGTTTTTTTAATCTCTTTCAAACGAGAGTGACATCTCGTTCAAACGAGATGCTATGTCGTTAGATAGTAGGTTTCTTATGGTTTTCAAACGAGAATCAAACGAGGGCTCACTGCCTAAGTTTTCTTTAGGTCATTAGAAACCAACGTCATATCGTTCAAACGACATCACTATGTCATTAGAACGAGGTCTGGTTCTAATTCGAACGACCTCGTCACCCCGATTTTTGTGAATGGCCTATAAATACCTGTTTCGCGTTCAAAACGTTTAAGATTTTTTCCAAAACTGATTCTGCATAATTTTTGCAAAAGTTCTTCGTGTTTTTGTGCTCAAAACATCGTTTAATTCACAATCAAACATCCTTGAATATTGTTCTTATGAATTCTCTTAAACCTTAGAAAGTTTAGTATCTTTGCATATACGTTATGGAAAGGATCTCCATGGCTGACTTGTGATACCATTGGGGATTCACTGCTGAAGACGAAGGCTGAGGCTGGCAGAGGACTGTGGTCTTGTGATGTTCACTACAGATTTGTAAAGATTATCACATTATACTTGTGACAGTTATCAAGTAGTCTGTAAGTCGACTGTCTTATATACTTCTAAAGTGAATAAAGGTTTTACTCGAAAAGGGGTATTTTCCTTAAACCTTGTCTTTGTTGAATGCTTTGTTTGATTTATCTTGTTTATCATATAGATGTATGTTTAGGATAAAAATATAAAATTGGTTTTAATTGCGCACTCTCAAATTGGAATCCTTGTTGAGCATATTTACTTCCGCATTTAAGAGCACTCATTATTTTAGTCCCTACACTTGGTGTAGTTGTTTTGTGTTATTTTTCAGGAACTCATTAAAAAATTCAAAAAAAAAAGAATAGACAAAATAAGTCGAAAAAATCCAGAAAAAGCAAGCAAACGTGTGATAGCGCTAAAGATACTTGTGAAATCTTGCCACGTGCATAAGGTCCTCTCGGAGATGACATAAATGTAGGTGACGTTTCCCTCGAATTGATATTAAATAAAACTTCGACCCGACATAAATAAGTGACCATAAAAAGTCCATATCGAAGGTATATTTTATGGGCTCCTAGTGTGGACTTATTTTTGTACATTTCAATAAGCACGTTACATAATTTAACTTAAGGGGAAAAACCAAATTGCAAGATAAGGTGGGGATTTTATCACCCTTCCTTATATAGAAAATCACGAAAATACCCGAGCATTTATATTACCCAAGACATCATTTATAACTTAAAATTGATTATACATTGGCCATAGAGTATCACATAACTCATTGGAAAACACTTAATGAGGTTAGGATTAAAAGCCACTCCAATGAGGACTTGTCAAATCGGTTCCATTTTTACATTATTTAGGATTAGTGGTTTTTAACGAGACTTCATACTGACCACCTACCTGAAGGTAAAATTGGAATTTGAGGCAATAACCATAGTTATTCATCTTTTAAATTCTCCCTTGTCAAAGAGTAGGAACTGTCTAATTAGATAGATTGTTTCGGAGAACCTTGTTGTCATTGAGTAATCTCAGGAAAACTATATTTTAAAATTGAAATTCCCCTCACCTAAATTTCATAATTCAAATTTCTTTGTGTAATCTTAGAAATTATGTGGTTTTGATTTGGATTATTTGCTTTTGCTCTCCTTTAAAAAAACAATAAAAAAATATTCAAGTGAGCGTAGTGTATGCGAGGTTGGTTTCGAGATGCTACTGATCGTTTATCTAGTGAGGAGCCTAGCATTCCTGATACTTTTCTAGGTAGAACCTTGATTTTTATTGATATGGAAGATGAATTAGAGACCCGTAGCCTAAAAGATTACTTGTATCCAAATAGGTTGGTTCAACCCTCGTGCATATGTCTTCCCCCACATAACACGAATAACTTTGAATTTAAGTCTGCAATAATTCATTTCTTAACCATCTTTTGAGGCACGGAAAAGGAGGACCCATACCATCATGTGCACGAGTTTAAAGAAATTTACTGAAGGGTTAAGTTAGTACAACTCACCGATGAGATTGTTAAACTGAAATTGTTCCCATTTTCCTTGAAAATAAAACCGAAAGTGGATACTCTTGCTTAAACTTAATTCCATCACTATATGGAATCAATTGGATGTCGTATTTTTTCAAAAGTTCGTCCCCAACCAAAAGACGGTGTCAATCCACCATTCCATCAACACTTTTAGTCCAAAAGAGGTAGAGGCCTTGTGGATGTATCACCATGGGATTGAATTAGGACGTAAAATCCAATTTTTTTATGAGGGATTTGATTATACTACTTGATCGATGCTTGAGTTAATGTGTACTCGTGATTTTACTGAGAAAAGTGATGCCAAAGCGTGGACATTCCTAGAATTTGTAGCTCAAAAGTCCCAACAATGGGCACCTAATTGGGATCCTAGGCACACCACAGTCAATGGGGAACTAGCCACTAAGACGAACAAGGGTTTGGATTAAATGCCAAAGTGGATACATTGGCGCGACATTTAAAAGCCTGAGAAAATAGCAAAGAGGGTAATCGATTCGTACATGCAGGTATGTAATATGTTGGTTCACCTATGTGCTTGCTCTGTGATAGTTTCGATCACTTAGTTGAATGTTTCCCCACCTTTTTGGCCAAAAAATCACTCACCGAGCAAGCAAACGTCCTCTAACAAAATAGGCCAAAATATGACCCATTCTCCAATAAATACAATTCAGGATGGCAGGACCACCCTAACTTTTCATGGAATAAGGGTCAATACTAGGGAAATGGAGGTCAATATTTAGGTAACCCACCCCCAAGTTTCCAAAAGAATACCCCCGCACCATCGTATCCCTCGCTCCAAAAGATCAAATCTTTAGAGGAACGATGAATATGCTTTCCTAAAGTACTCTTCAATTCCAATAAACCACTCAAAGTGTCCTCCAGTCCATGCATCAAGTTTGCATGCAAACAGTCAATCAATTTCCAAAGAAGAGGTTCAAGTGATCCAATTAGTCAATGCATTGAGTGAGAGGAATAAAGGAACATTCCTAAGCCAACTCGAGCCTAATCCAAAAGGTAACATGTTGTTCAAGACAACCCGAGTAAGTCACACACCTAAGAGCATACAAAATACATCATCACGCTTAGGTCAGGCATGAAAGTTAAGAATAACACCTCAAAACCCACCAGGAGCGAATCTGAGAAATGTAAGGAGAAGGAAGATCCTCCAGTGGATCCAACTTCCTCCTCATCCTCCTCTTTTGAGCCATCTGTTGAGACCTATGTCCCCAAAGCTCCATTTCCCCAATGTTTGTCGCCACAAAAGAAAAAGGCAAAAGTTGATATGATGTTGAAATTATTCAAGCATGTGAAAATCAATATCCCACTTCTTGATGCTATAAAATAAGTCCCTTCATACTCCAACTTTCTGAAGGACCTTTGTACCATTAAGAGAAGCACCAGCATTCCTAAGAATGCCTTTTTACCCAAGAAAGCAAGCTCAATCATCTCATATATAACTCCTAACAGGTATAATGATCCCGGAACTCCGAAGATCTCTATCAAGGTAGGGGAACACATTATAGAGAAAGACCTTCTAGATTTGGGATCTAAAGTGAACCTTCTTCCATACACCGTGTACAATAAACTAGGTTCGGGGAGTTGAGGCTGATTAGGATTACCACATCCTTAGTCGACCGTTCTGCTAAAATCCCAAGAGGTTTTATTAAGGACATCTTAATTAAAGTGGGTGATTTTGTGGTTTGGGATACCCAACAAATGCATAATGATAATGCACAAATTCCAGTTATTTTCGATCATCCATTCCTTGTTGCATCTGATGTTGTCATTAGGTGTTATAAAGGCCAATTGGACCAATCATTTGGAAACAAGACTATGGACCTTAAAGTGTTCAATTTAGACAAATAACCACCCGATGACAATGAGCCTGTGGACATTTCAATTTCAAGCAAGCTTATAATGATGACCCTTTAAATTTATGTCTTGACTTTTTCAAGTCCAAATTTTACATCAAAAACTCAATCGAAGAAGTAAATCCCTGCTTGACTCCACCCCTGTCATGGAAGTAGAAAGTTAGAAATCTAAGCCCGAACCTCTCCCTCTCTACATCACTAATTCCTCCCTCAATTGAGAAAGCCCCTAAACTTGAATTGAAGCCGCTTCTAGAAACACTTGAGTATAGGTTATTAGGACCTTATGATACCTTGATTATTATCATCTCATCTCACTTAGATTAAAAAATACTAGGAAGATAAGTTGCTATGTGTTCTCAGAGAACACAAAGAAGAACTTGGATGGACCATAGCTAACATTAAGGGGATAAGTCCGTCAGTGTGCATACACAGGATAAACATAAAAGAGAAAGCTATAAATTCCCATGAAGAACAATGTACACTTAACCCCACGCTAAAAGAGGTCATCCGAGCTGAGGTGCTCAAATTGTTATATGCATGTATTATTTATCCCATCTTCGATAGACAATGGGTCAACCCCATTCAAATTGTTCCAAAGACATCTGGTGTTATGGTGGTGAAAAACGATGAAGATGAGTTAGTACCCACTAGGATTCAAACAGGTTGGCATGTGTGTATACATTATAGGAAGTTGAACGTCATGTTAAGGAAGAATCACTTTCCTCTTCCTTTCATATACCAAATGCTTCAGAGATTAGTCGATAATCCCTATTACCTTTTTCTTGACGATTATTTTGGGTATAACCAAATTCCAACTTCTCCTAAGGATTAAGAAAAAAAAAACATCCACTTGTTCACTTGGTACGCATATCAATGCATAACATTCGAGTTATGCAATGCAGCCGCTACCTTCTAGCGGTTCATGATGAGTATCTTTTCAGACATGGTGGAATAATTTCTCCATGTTTTTACGGATGATTTTTTTAGTTCTCGGGTCTAGTTCTGATGAGTGCCTTCACCACCTCACCCTCGTTCTGAAGAGGTGTAAGGAAAATAACCTTGTGCTTAATTAGGAGAAGTGTTATTTCATAGCCAAACAAGGCATATTGTTAGGAAATATCATATCTGAAAAGGGTATCGAGGTTGACAAGGCTAAAACTGATCTCATTTCTAATCTTCCACCCCAAAAAATTATGCATGAAATTCGATCATTCTTAGGACACGCAAATTTCTACCAAAGATTTATTAAGGATTTTAGCAAAATCTCTCGACCTTTGTGCAATCTTCTTGCTAAGGACACACCCTTTGAGTTCACTAATGATTGCCTTCAATCCATTGATTGGATGAAGAAGGAATTGACCTCTACACCCATTATGTGGCCTCCCGATTAGAGTCAACCATTTAAAATCATGTGTGATTCTTACGATTATGCCCAAGGTGCGGTTCTTGGTCAACATGATAAGAAAATTCCTCACGTTATATACTACGCCAATAGGACTCTTAATAATGCACAATTAAACTATTCCACGATCGAAAAAGAGTTCCCCATTGTTGTCTTCGCATTAGAAAATTTTAACTCTTACTTGATAGGATACAAAGTTATTAATTTCACTAATCACGCGAACCTGTGATACATTTTGTCTTATAAGGGCGCTAAGGCCCGACTCATTAGGTGGATCCTATTACTGCAACAGTTTAACCTCAAAATTCATGATAAGAACGGATATGAGAATGTAGTGGCAGATCACTGGTCTAGATTAACTGTTGAACCATCTGATGACATGCTGTCACTTAATGAATCCTTCGTGGTTTACCGATACTGTGAACTATTTTGTGACACGGGAGATGGCCATCAATGTCCTAAACAAGATCATTCCAAATTTCTTAAGGAAGCCAATCATTTATTTTGGGACAACCCCTACCTATTCAAGCATTGTTCCTATCAAATCATTCAAAAGTGCATCCTCGATCACGAGATTCAAAACATATTCTCTTTTTTCCATTACCAAGCTTGTGGATGTCATTTTATTGCCAAGAAAACTATTGGGAAGATTTTACAATGCGGATTCTATTGGCCCACCATTTTTTGTTACTCAAATGACTATAGTAGGAGTTATGACTGATGCCAAAGGTTAGGAAAGATCACACGTAGGAACATGATGCCCTTAAATACCATTTTGACTATTGAGGTTTTTTACTATTAGGGCATCAATTTCATGGGTCTATTCCCAAACTCCTACGATAATCTTTACATCCTTTTGGTGGTTGATTATGTATAAGTGGGTAGAAGCTATACCGAGTAGGAATAATGATCAACATGTGGTAGTCAAATTCATTGGAGAAAATATTTTCTCCTGTTTCGGTACGCCTCTAGCCATCATTAGCAATCAGGGAACACATTTGTACAATCGGTCCTTTGAGAATCTCACGAAAATGTACTCAACCATGCATAAAGTAGGATGTTCTTATCACCCTCAAACCAGTGGACATGTAGAAGTTTCAAATAGGCAAATCAATCTAATCATCGAGAAAATAATGAATCTCAATCAAAGTAATTGGTCCTTACAGCTATTAGATGCATTGGGGGCTTATTGCACTACCTATTAAACACCACTTGGCATGTCCCCATATAGGCTTGTTTATGAAAAATCATGCCGTCTTCCAGTAGAGTTAGAGAACAAGGCCTATTGGGCCATTAAGACCTTCAATTTTGACTTACCTGTCGTGGGAGTGGTTCAAAAATTCCAACTAAATGAGTTGGACGAGATTAGGAATAATGCATATGAGAACGTAAAATTGTATAAAGATTAAAATTATAATGTTCCATTACAAATCTATCCAAAGGAAGACATTCGAACCTGGGCAAAAAGTTCACTCGTAGAACTCTAGGTTGCATCTCGTTTTGGGTAAGTTGACGTCTAGGTGGCCCGATCCCTTTGTCGTTGGGACAGTATACCCACATGGAGCAGTTAAGATAAAGAATCCAAAATATAGTGAAAATTTTAAAGTCAATGGTCAAAGTTTGAAGCTATATCTAGAATTGTGAGATCGATAAATAGAGGGCATTCCCCTCTAAGATCTGGTGTTCCACGAGTGAATATAAAATTGGGTCACTGTTGTTATATCATAGTTTTGTTTTTGTTATTGTTCTTGTGTTTTTCAGGAAAAGAGTGTGAAAAAATTCTCTCATTGTGGTAATTATTTTAATAACTTTACGCTTTCTCAATTTGTCTTGTACATTGAGGAGAATGTAGAAATTAGGTTTGGGGGTATTGAGGTCATTTTTTTCATATAAAAAAATAAATAAAAAGGAGAAAAATCCAAAAGGATTTTCAATATAAGTGAGTTTTGGAATGATTGCTTAATATAGAATTATTTCGCAAATCTCTCAACTTATAAAATGTTGGACACTTAGCCATATAATCATTATGAAAAATGGATATTGAGGTGAAAGTGAATGTCCTTAACAAATAAATGAGGAGATTTTTAACCCGATGAGAAAATGTTCCATTCATCGTTTTTGAGTGATTTAAATAAATTCGTGTTAAGATAACTCAAACTTTCCTTCAGTGATTAATACGCCAATAGTCTCAAAATCATTGTTTTGTCCGATTACTAAAAACAAAAAGTCAAAAATGTGAATCTTACGCACTAAATGCCTTAACAAGTTGACATGAGACACAAATTAACAAAGCAAAACTTAAGAAACGAGATTAGGCCATCGTTTTGAAAGCCTAAAAATAAGTCTGAATTGGGCCCTTTCTACATTATTCTGTTGCAAACCCATTTGGGCAAAAAAATGGCCCTTTTATTGAAAACCTAAAATCCATACCAATTTTCTAAGAATATCAGGGTAAAATTACGGTAAAAGGCCAAAAGAAGATTGTTTGCAAGAATAATTCTTCAAAAGAAAGAAAAAAAGGAAGAAATAAAATGAAATAAAAAGATTATGTGAATTTGGCAAAGAAAAGGAGGTTAGAAAAAGTTCTTAAAAATTCGAAATATCAAGAAACCTATATACTCTAAAAAAAATTTGAAACTCAAAAAAATCCATTCTTTCTAGCCAAAACCCGAACCTATAATGGAACCGAAAGAAAGTCCTAATTGATTTAAAGTAAAATAAGTTATAGTGTGGAGAGAAGAGGAATCGGACATATGGTGTGATTCACAGTTTTCAAAGAGTAATCAATTTTTCCATTAACGAGATCATAATCATCCATTATAAAATGACTGTCTTACATGATGTATATGTGATGTTTGCTCATTAAAATTACTCTGTTATTCCCATATACCGAGAGAAATTATCCAATTTCAAGTGTTCATTTGTGAGTGCATCTTGTGAGAATTTGAATCAAAATGAACTTTCGGATAAGAAAATTAACAATCAATTCTTTTGAAATTAGACAATTATATTATCTATGCACACAAGCATAATAAGTTGAGATTGAGAAGTAAGTTGGGACTATATTTATGGAATTTTCATTTAAGACTTGGTTATATTATGTTTGTGTATTTTGTAAATTGAGTCAAGTTTATTAATTTTGTGGGTATATTCATGGCAAACCCCCGTGATACAAAACTCGTCCATTAGGTCAACCTAGGGGTATAACTGCTTGTTTCGCATGCTAAGTGCAATCATGATTCTTACAAAACGTGAGTTAAATTTTAGAATTTTAGTGTTACTCGAGGACGAGCAAGGTTTAGATTTGGGGTTATTTGATGAGTGAAATATTTTGTGTTATTTATACCCAAATCTAGGACTTGTTAGCCCCATTGCATCGTAAATAAAGAGCTTTTAGAGCCAGTTTTGTTATTTAGAAGAAAAATACAAAATTAAACATAAATAGGGTTAAAAAGTTGCAATTTTAAAATGCCAATGCTCGTTTTATACTTATGAGCTTAAATATCCATTCTTAATCGCTTGCGCAAGGTTTGTTTGACAATTATCAGGGTTTACGAAGCAAGCGGCGAAGGCTGGATGCAATTTGGGCAAGAAACTGTCACTTACGCACCTTAAGGGGAACAATAGTAAATTTATATGACGAACTTTGGACTCGGATTATTCACAAAAGTTATAGGTATCGAATCAATGAATGCTTGAGTTCAAACAACGTGTCAATCGGAGCTCAAACGAATAAATTATAAACTTGTAAAGGTTGACACTGAAAGAAAGCCAAAGTCAAAACCCTGGGACCCCAAATCAAACCTCGTGACCCGAACATTGTTGAGATATTGTCGGCCTCGAAATGAAGGTCATGTCAGCTCTTCCCGTTCATCGATACAAGGTCGTATGTTAAAGTTAGGCATTTGGGGGGTTTCAATTATAATTATGTAACACCCGTACCTCTTAACCGAGTTAAATAGTATCCACAAATACCTACAATTCCCATTATCTCCTTGATTTGTTATTCAAACCTAAAAACATTCTTAACAATGATGAAACTACATTATTAAACCTATAACTTTGTTTAATTATCCAAGTAAACCCTGAAGTTTTAAGTTTACAAAAATACCCCTTAAACTTGTCAAACAAGTATAACTTGACTTATACTTAACCCCTAAACCCAAACTTTATATCAAATCCAACCTCTAGACTTCAAAAATGCCAAATAATTAAACAAAGTTATTTGGTATAAAGTCCAACCCCTTGAAATTTCAAGTTATATATTTATAACCCTTGGATTTGAAATTTCAAGTTATATATTTATAACCCTTGAAATTTCAAGTTATAAATTTCAAGTCCAACCCCTTGAAATTTCATGAAATTACAAAAATGCCACTAAAACTTGGAAAAATCTCATATTTAATACTAAATAAATATATAAACTTCAAACTAAGGGACAAAATTTAAAACTCAATATTTACGCATTACCCCCTTCCGCATTACCCCCTCCCACATCAACCTCCACATGGGCAGAAGAAGCTAAAATCACATGGTTACACCATATAACCATGTGTAATTCAAGTTTCCAAAACTTTAGCTTCTTAAACAAAGGAAGAATCCACATATCTTTTCCTCCAATGATCTCCCCTCACCCTATACAATAAATCCCCCATGATCAGAAGCAACAAAACCCACCCCTTGAGCCTACCCGAAGTTCAAAATTTTCTCTCCAATATGGTATTTTGTCATTTTATGTGTTAAACTTCATTCTTTCAATTCCAATTGTTTTCTGTCTTATTAGTAGGGTCATACCAATCAAAATAACCAAACTTTTACATCCAAGATAACCTTTGTTCGAAGAAACCACAAAATCCTCCTTAAATGCTTGAGCTTTAATGGTGGAATTTGATTCATTGACTTTGAACCAGTTTCAAAGGGAGGAGTAGGTTTCTTATAAACTAAGGATATTTAGTGCAATGGTCATTTTAAAAAAATCATATGTTTTGAGCTTCGATTTCTCAAAAGTGTTTTTGTTCCAGAAAAATGAAAACTTCAAATTCTCCCTAACCAGACCACCTCAATCCTTAAAATCAAAACCAAATCATTCGTTAGGATAGAACAAACACAACCATATTCATAAGACCCTCTGCCATATTCAATAAAGCTTCAAACGACTTGTCAAATTTTCTAAAAAACACACACTATTTATAACTCGATGAATACATCAATCCATGAAACTTATATTTTTTAATTCCTTATGAAAAATCAGGTTGGATTGGTTCAGGAATCATCTCAAATGGTTTAGAGAATCATGAGTTATTCACGGTAAAAGTTTTTTCCAACCCTAGGTCAACTGTCAAAAGGTTGAAGATGAACTTTTCAACCAGAAACCTTGACCACGCGCGTGAGGGCGTGTTGCCAATCAAAATTTTTTGATTTTTTCCCAATATTTTTATTAATTTTTTTTATTCAAAATGGTATAAGATAAGGTAGTGTTGGATCAATCCTAGCTCAAGTTATAGAAAACTAGGGGTTTAGGTTATAAATATTTTCATATAATTACAAGGTGACCCCTCCTGACTTTTTCAAGTTATGAATTTAGCCCCAACGTTTTCCTACATATACCTTGTTAGATTTTGATTTAAAAAAATCTACACTAAGTTTCAAATTTGACCTTAAACCTTTGATTTTTATGCCCCTAAAATATTTATAAATTAACCCCTAAACTTTAATAAATGTAGTTTTCTTTGTTATTTTTCACCAAACCAACATTAGTATTAATCACACTAACTTACAATAGTATTTGTGTAGAGATAACCAAGTACCATCCCATCCCGATTTCTTCTTCAATCATAATTAAGCTCATCCGATACTACCTACAAGTAGGTTTTACCCTTTTAATGGTAACTTTTAGTGTACTTGTTTACTGCTATTTGATATCACTATGTGATAGCCCTACCTGATTCCTAGTATGCGTAGAAATTACCATACTAATATGTTATTATATCTCTAGTTACTTTTAATTATGATCAATTGGATCAATTTTAACCCTTCTCGTCTAATAATTAATATCATAAAAATCATTGTAATGATTGAATCAGTTCACCATATACCTCTATGCATATTATTTATTGAAAGAAGCATCAATATTAACTAGGGAGTAGATTGTTGAGTCGTCCCACAAATTTTTTCTACTTGGCCTAAGGTCTCAGATGTTTGAGGTCCTGGATTTTAGCTATATACATATGAGTTCCACTTTAATTGTGTGCCTAGCCGATTACTTTTCCCCAAAGGATTTGGGTTTATTATAATTTGGTTATATTGATGACATTTAACTTATTTCCATACCCCTTTATAATCTCGTAAGTATGGGATTATCATCTTAAATTCCTGGACTTTCTTATTGTAAAATTTGTACCATGCAGTAAATTCTATATGCTCTTCAAGCTTTTATCTACGTATAATTTGTTATAATATTGGTAAGATTTGCTTAGCATATTTGTGCTAATTACTTTTTCTTCCAAATGTTCAAGGAGAAAGAGGATATTCCCCCCTCCCTTTTTGTGATATACACAGGATGTGTGTTTGCGTATTTAACTATATGGGTGGAGACTAAAGAGGATGGGAGCAAGGAGTGGCAACTTTCGGTGACCTACTTTATTTTTCAGTCTAAGAATAAAATGTAATTTACACTTGTGGTGGTAGTACAATAAGTGTGCGACATTACTTATTGAATAAAGTTTTGTTTTCCGCCTTAACTTGAATTCATTGCTTTGCTACTCTCTTCTACATTCATTCCAAAAAAACAGGGTGTGACAAATCATGAAAATTGTTTTATTAAAGACTTATAAATTTGTTCATGCATAATATTAATAAGAACCAACTTGGTTCAATGGTGAGAGGGAATGTTTTAGTTCATGTTAAAGGTTAGGAGTTTAACTCCCCCCCCCCCCCCCCCCGACCATTTAATTTTTAGTGTATCAGCACGTCAGCTTCCTAATTCGCTTAGCGAGTGAGCTTCCAAGTGCGCCCCACTCGCGTATCTTCTTAGACCCCCACGCGTGTCAGACTTTCCTCGTTTCCCTCATTCTTTGTTTTTGTTTGAGAATCATCCCCCCCCCCCCCCCCCCCCAATGGGTGTTTGCTTCTACCGAAGTGATCTCAGTGATAAATTCCTTCTCCCTTTGTATTATTTATTTATTATTTTTATTTGTTCCTTTTCTATTCTTATCTGAAGATTGACCCTCTTTTTACTTCTTTTTTTCTTTCTTTTATTTTGTTTATTCAATTGTTCCCTTTTTATTTTTCATTCCATGCATGTACCCTCCCATTGCCTTTACATAAATTAGTTTAACACAAACTCTTTTCTCATTGTTTGGTCTGAGGTTTCTTTTGTCTATTTTCCTCTTTTATTTATTCTTTTACTTCTCTTTTTATTTTTCCCATCAACTTTTGTCACTATTGGCATATGTTCCCTTTTTTTGTTTTAACTCAATTATTCCCCACGATTTTTTACTTCTTTTGTCCCTTGTTCTTTTATGTCACATTATTCATTTGACTTCTATATACAAAGTGCGTATGGTATAAATGAAGTGGCCATTTTTTTATTTGAGGGTACATTTTGAGGCATGTGACAAACACAAAAAGATATAAATTTGGAGAGACAAATTTTTATAAAGGGGCATTTATTAAACAGATATAATTTTGTAAACACAAAAAATATTGTACCTTGTGTTATTTTTGAGTGTTTTGGAGTATATTTATGTGCAAATTTGGGAGGAACACTATGTATTTGTACTCAAGTCTTGGACCAAAATATTATAAGTTGAATTTTATTAATGAAAATTATTATTTCATCTTGTAATATTTGTGTTCAGTTATGACGCGTGAGTAATTTTCTTTCTAGGACTAGGTGAAGTTTATCATGATTATTAATTTTTCCACATTAATATAATTGAGTGTTAATTACCTATGTGTGTTAATTGAAAAAAAAAATCGGTATTCATTTAAAACTACACTAGAGTATGTTTTAAACCTCTGAAATTATTTAATAAATCATATTTTATGAATTTAAATGTGTAATTTTTTATGGGTTATGCTTGCATTCAATTGACTAATATCTTATGCTTAAATGCAATATTAAAACTTTAAAATTTATACCTTTGAGGGAATAGGAGCTTAAGGCATCTATTTTAAGAGACATTAAAATATTATGTGAACATGTAGAAATATACACGATGAGAGTATGTGGATTTTGAGTGATGAATTCGAGAATACATGATTAAATTAATGTTTTATTTTAATTAATATTGGTAAACGGATCCAATGCCTTAGTTTTCTTCTATAATTTATTATACCATTCACTGTCATTTATTAAATTCACTCTTGTTTTAATTTGTAACTCAATCATATCTTTACAGTTGTTTGTCTTGTTGGAAAGTCGATAGTTTATAAAAATTGGCCAAGTCTATGTGGGTTCGACCAGTACTTACACTCTCTATATTCCAATAACCCATGCACTTGTGTCACTTTTATCATTTAAAATTTAAAAACATTCGCTCACATTGGAATGGCCCCTTTCGAGATGGTTGTGCATCTTTTTGGGCCATTTGGTTGTTATTTTTATATTTCACCCGACGCCACATTTTTTAACCTAAACCTTCATTATAATTTTCATTTTGTTAAACCATGAGTCCGATAAGGACAAAAGTAGTACACATACACGTTACAATCGTCCATGATGAGGTATTCGTGCCTTTTTTCGGGGCATTGGGTTATAGTTGTGATATTTCACCCCCAATGCCCAATTTTAACCTAAAACTTGCGTATACTTATCATTCTATTAAATCGAGATTCCAATAAGGATGGAGTTAGTTCACACCATTTCAATGGTCCCTCTCGAGGTGTTCGTGCCTCTTTTGGAGCCATTTGGTTATCACCAACGCCCCATTTTAACCTAAAACTTGCTTGTAGTTCTCATTTTATCAAACTGGGAGTCATATAAGGACACGATTAGTTCACACACTTTGTAATGGTCCCTCTTGAGGTTATTGGGCCTGTTCCTCGGAGATTTGGTTGTTGTTTTAATATTTCACCCCCTAACACCCCATTGTTTAACTTAAACCTTGCACATACTTGTCATTTCATTAAACTGTGAGTCCGATAAGGAAGCAACTAGTTTAAACATGCTATAATCATTCATATTGAGGTGCTCACGCATCTTTATGGGTCATTTGGTTGTTTTTTTTATGCCCCCCCCCCCCCTTTTTTTTAACGTAAACCTTATGTATACTTGTCATTCCGTTAAACAGGGAGTTCAATAAGGATATGTTTAGTTCAAACAGGTTACAATAGTCCATATCGAGGTGTTTGTGTCGATTTCTGGATCATTTGGTTATTTTTTTATATGTCACCCCCAATGGCCCATTTTAACCTAAAACTTATGTTTACACTTCATTTTGTTAAACGGAGAATCCAAAAAGAAAATGGTTAGTTCACACACATTGCAATGGTCCCTCTTGAGGTGTTTGTGCCTATTCCGAGTTAAGTTGGTCGTTAATTTGATATTTCAGCCCAACACCCCATTTTAATCAAAAACTTGGGTATACTTGTCATTTTGTCAGACTAATAGTTCGATAAACACAATTCTAGTTCACACATGTTGCAATGGTCTCTCTCGAGGTGATCATGCCTCTTTCTGGGCCATTTGTTTGTTGTTTTGATATTTTGTTCCCAACGCCCCATTTGTAACCTTAACCTTGCGTAAAAGTATCCTTTTATTAAACCATGAATTCGATAAGGACATGGCTAGTTCAAACAAATTACAATCATCCATCTCGGGTTGTCCGTGACTGTTTCCAAGTCATTTTGTTACTATTTTAATGTTTCACCCCCAACGCCTCATTTTAACCTAAAAGATTCATATACTTATCATTTTATTAAAACGAGAGCCTGATAAGGACATGTTTATTTCATGCCATTACAATGGTACCTCCCGAGGTACTCGTGCCATTTTTAGACCATTTGGTTGGTTTTTTTATTTTTCACCTCCAACGCCCCATTTCTTAACCTAAACCTTGTGTATACATGTCATTTTGTTAAACTGGGAGCCCGATAAGGACACAGTTAGTTCAAAAATATTACAATCGTCCATCTTGAGGTGTTCGTGATTTTTTTTTGGTCATTTGGTTGTTATGTTGATATTCCACCCCCTAATGCCCCATTTTTAACCTAAAACTTGCTTATACTTGTGGTTTTGTTGAACCGAAAGTACGATAAGGATAAGATTATTTTCTTATGATAATGTGTGATTATTATAGACATGCTTATTCTATTTTTAACCTAAACCTTACGTATAGTTGTCATAGTTAATGTTAATGAGCATAATTTAACCTACAAATTATGTTATGTCTTTTAAAAAATAAACAAGGAGTCCAATAAGGACACCGCCAGTTCACACATGCTAAAAGGTCCAGCCGGAGGTATATGTTCCTCTTTTTTATCCTTTTGGTTTCGATTTTGGTATTTCATCCCCAACGCATAATTTTTAACCAAAATCTTATGTATATTTTTCATTTTGTTGAATCGGGAGTCCAATAAGGACACGATGAGTGCATATAGATTACAATGGTCCATCTTTAGGTGCATGTGCCTTTTTTCGAGCCATTTGGTCGTTATTTTGATATTTCACCTCCAACGCCCCATTTTAACCTAAAACATGCGTATACTTATCATAATTTTGAACCAGGAGTCCGATAAGGACACGGTGAGTTCACATACATTACAATAGTCCATATAGAGGTATTTTATGCCTCTTTTCGGGTCATTTGGTTGTTGTTTTGAGATTTCACTATCAATGCCTCATTTTTACCTAAAACGTGTGTACACTTGTCATTTTATTTAACCGGGAGTCTAATAAGAACACAATCAGTTCATAGACATTATAATGGTCCCTCTAGAGGTGCTCGTGCTACTTTCTAGGCTATTTGATTATTTTTTATGTTTCGCCCATCAATGCCACATTTTTAACCTAAAACATGCATATACTTGTCATTTTATTAAATCGGGGGTCCGATAAGGGAACAATCAGTTCATACATGTTGAATTGATTCCTCAAGAAATGGTGGTTCCTCTTTATAGGCCATTTAATTATTATTTTTATATTTCACCCCTCTAACACCCCATTTTTAGCCTAAAACTTGCATGTACTTGTCATTTTTAATGTCAATGAGCATAGTATAAAGAGGGAACTAAAATATATATTAATTATGAAATAAAGAGGCTCATTAGATTGAGAAGTTTTCGTGCAGACATTTCTTGTTACCACAATAAATCTCTCCACGAAGGGGTAAATGTAGAGGGGGCTTGAAGGTAATCCTGAGATTAGGGATAATTCCCCTATTTACAACAGTATTGAGGGTTAAGGCAGCGTGGCAGCTTAGCCTGGCAACTTATATTTTAGCTTGTTGTGTTACTTAGCCATATTGTATCTTTTGTTTGTACTGACTATGTGCTATAACGATTGTAATGATGTAAAGAGAATAATTATTATGTGTGAAGTCGAACGGTACTCGCGAGAGACCAGGCTTGGCAGGGCCTGAGAGACCTTTCATGCTCTACTGAACGACCTCACCGTGGGAACTCTGGAGGGACTTGGTTTGGAGGATTGCGAAGTGAGGCACCATTGGGGATTGTCCTGACCATCTTAGATACACCTGGTAAAATACCGAAGGACCCTGACCGTGGAACCTCGGGGGCAGAAGCCTTGAGTTCCATTGGGCGTTGAGTTATGAGCCAAACAACCCTCTACTTAATATCACATCCACTTTATCTGATGTCACTAACCAGCTAGTAAATGTCAGGCCTTCACTTGAGTAAACCACCATAGTATTTGGGGCTGTCAGATAGTTGGTGAGCCATCTCTGTGACAACAGCCCCCTGACATACAGTGGTTAGGCAAAAGGCATGTCTTGGCATTTAATGTTTATGATGTGAAGATGACTAGTGCATCAGGTATTTAATGTTTGTGACATAAAGTATGAGGGATGTCTTTCACAGGCATTAGTGACGAAGTTACCTGGGGGATGGTGTGGGGGGCTATTTAAGGACCCCAACCACCTCTGAGGGAGGGGGGATCTTTTGGGAGTTCATAAGTTATTACTAGAGATAATATACATCAGAGAGAGTTATTACAAACCATAGAGTTTACTCACCCACCATTATCATTTATTACGAAGCTTTTAATACTTGACTTGATAGAGATTCTTGAGGGTGGTTAGTGTGTTTGGATGACTACCAAGGTGTATCTAGGATGCTTACTTCTCTCTCCCTCTAGCTAAGTTACTTCTAAGTTCATTACTACCTTTTGAGTTATACACGAGAGATTCGTGAGTTCAAACTGAGTCTATCTTCATTAAGTCGTGTTTGCATGTCTTGGGGTTAATCAATAGTGTTGCTATTTAACTTATCATTACTATACTCAAAAAAGGGGTTACGCCTCCATCTTATCTAAACTACCCTCTTACAATATATATATATATATATATATATATATATATATATATATATATATATATATATATATATATATATATATGAGAGGGGGGTGTTTTACTGTTCCAAAAATTCTACAGTTGGGATCGAATTTTTGAAGACGATCTAAGGGTTTCAGATTGTGCCACGTATGATTATACCCATTATGACGTGGCACATAGGGGAGAAAACCTCTTTACCCCAAACCAAATCCCGTCTCCCTCATTCACACACATTTCTTCTCTCTCTCTTCAACATAAATACTTTCACTTTAACCCTAGAACCCGCCGTCGCCCTCAACCGTAGCCCTCTACCGCCGCCCTCCACCTCCAGTGCTTCCTCTTTCAGGTAGTCTCTCTCAACCTCTAACTCTCATACGCACACACACACACACACACACCCCTATGCCTCCACGCCCCCTCCGCCTCCACGCCCCCTCAGCCTTTTCGCCTCCACGCCCCCTCAACCTTCCCGCCCCCTCTGCCTCACAGCACATAGTCCCAAACTCCCTTCCGCCCCCTCCGCCTCACACGCACACAGGCACAAACGCCTCTGCCTCCACCTCCCTACCCCCTCCCCCTCACACACACACACACACACACACAATTTGTGGTTTGAATCTATTTTTTTTTACATATCTGATGTTTTTTTTACAGATCTGATGTTTTTAGGTGATACGAAATCAATTCGTTGGTTTGAATCTAATGTTTTTTTTACAGATCTAATGATATTTTTTTTTTTGCAGATTTGATGTTTTTGGGTGATATGAAATCGATTCGTGGTTTGATTTTGGGTAACTTTTTTTTTCCACATCTAAATTTGATCATTGTCTATGTAGTATTTTTAATTACACCATCTACTTAGTTTGTAGTCAAGAAAATAACTGTTTTTTTGACAGAGCTAATTTTTTTTAGATCTAATGATTTTTTTTTTCTTTTCAGATTTAATGTTTTTGGGTGATATGAAATCAATTCGTGGTTTGATTTTGGGTAAGTTTTTTTTTTTTGCACATCTAAATTTGATCGTCTATGTAGTATTTTTAATTACACCATCTACTTAGTTTGTAGTCAAGAAAATAACACTCTTGCATTAAATTTCTGCATTTTGGGAATAGTATTGCTTATGTGCCATTCATGTTGCTTTCTCTATTTTTTGGAAATTTTGAACCTCACTTTGGGTATGAATGCGGTTCTTGCAGATAATTTTTGTCGATTTAATGTTTTGGGTGATACGAAATCAATTCGTTGGTTTGAATCTAATGTTTTTTTTTAGATCTAATGACTTTTTTTTGCAGATTAAATGTCTATGGGTAATACGAAATCAGTTAGTGTTTTTTTTGCAGATTTAATGTTTTTGGGTGATATGAAATCAATTCGTGGTTTGATTTTGGGTAAGTTTTTTTTTTTGCACTTCTAAATTTGATCATTGTCTATGTAGTATTTTTAATTACACCATCTACTTAGTTTGTAGTCAAGAAAATAACACTATTGCATTAAATTTCTGCATTTTGGGAATAGTATTGCTTATGTGTCATTCATGTTGCTTTCTCTATTTTTTGAAAATTTTGAACCTCACTTTGGGTATAAATGCGGTTCTTGCAGATAATTTTTGCAGATTTAATGTTTTTGGGTAATACGAATTTTAGATTTGGTATTTTAGATCTACTATTTTCCATTTTCAGTTTTGTAACTTAAATCTGTTAAAAAAAATTAGATCTGGGTTCAATTTTTTTTTTGATAAATAATATTTGGATTTTGTTATTTTTCAGGTTTAGTTTTTTTTTTGAATGTTTGCAACTTAGATCTGTTAAAAAAATTAGATCTGGATCTCTACTATTTTCTATTTTCGTTTTTGATAAATAATATATGGATTTTGTTATTTTTCAGGTTCAATTTTTTTTTTATCAATATGTGAGACTCCGACGGCTCTACCACGACCACGACGATCCGTCGCTACCGCTCCGCCAGATTCGGTATTTTAGATCGACTAATTTCTATTTTCAGTTTTGTAAGTTAAATTTGTTAAAAAAATTAGATTTGGCTCTACTATTTTATTTATTTATTTATTTTGCATAAGATTGATTTGGATTTTGTTGTTTGTGTTATTTTTTAGGTTAATTTTTTTTTGAATTTTTGTGTTCTAATTTAATTTATTTGGCGTGTATTTAGTTATTGGCTTGGATTAATACAATTGCCTTTGTACTATTTTGTTAAATGGACATTTAGTGGATAATTAATTAATGGTTTAGTTCTCACATTTTCTTATTATTTATGTTGGCAGGTCTGTTTATTTATTTCAGAGCAAGCATTACAAATGCAAATGTGGTAAGACATAAGTCCGATATATATTTCTCACATTAACTTTTTTATTTATAGTTATTTATTCTTATCAATCAAATTGTTGCTTTGTAGATCAACTCGAGTTAGAGAGGTCTGAGGTCGTGGGTTGAACAAAAAAGTGGCAGGAGTTCGAGATGGAGGGTGCTGCATGGACGCGTTGTTCCATGTTTTTTTTCGAAAAGGGGGTTACTTCTTTTTTGGTAATTGTATTTCAAATAGTTTGACACAACAAACTATGTTTTCATCATTTTTAGTATGCATAGTTGTGTATAATTACAATATAGGTTTGTGTAATTTGTGTTAAAGAATTTGTTGGATGAATTTGGGTCTTTGTATATTATTTGATTGGTTGTTATCCCTTTAGAAGGGTGGATAGTTCAATAAATAAAGGAGGTTATGTTTAATTTTTTTTTTTAAATTGACACTTTGTTTTTTTAAATTTCATGTTATATGTGAACCTGTTTGATGAATTTAGATTATTTCAATATTGTTGGACTATGTGTTATTTGTTAAGTGGGGGTGGGTAGTCCTATGAACATAGGAAATTACGTCTAATTTTTTTAAAATTACACTTTATTTTGTTGGGGAACGAATTTTTTTTTCATTTTGCAATTACGTACCTTGAAAATTTTCGTCGTATTTCAATTACGTACTTTCAAAATTTTTGTTGTTTCGCGATTATGTACTTTCAAAATTTTCGCCGTGCCTTCAGGCACGGGCATTTCGCTAGTATATATATATATATATATATATATATATATATATATATATATATGCATGTGTGTGTGTGTGTGTGACTACTCTAACAGAAAGGCTAACTCATTCCAAAGTGATACCTAAACTCCATGGGTTAATTGATCTAACGACTCTTGAAAATAAAACACCATAAGTTCCCAAACATCTAATAATGAATACTTCACCTAACCTCAATCCGGCAGAGTGTTTCAGCCACTCTTCTACATTTGAACTTCTATTCAGTCCAATGAGAGACTACTATCACCGGTTACTTTAACAGTGTCAGCGCATTCACATAACATGTGATTGTACACTACTTTGTACAATCAAGGGAATCCATAGCCACATAGTTCTAAAAAAACTCAATAGTTTGTATTATAAATTCTTCCAACACGTGTATCCTCATACATTAAGATAAATCCATTATTCGCTAACAAAACCACACTGAGCTTCTAAAAAGCATGTCGTCACTATCATAAACCCATATGATATTTCAAAACCAATAGTCTCATATAACAGGCACACCAATGTCGTATATTTCAATCATTTCCAATTTGTGAATTTATAGTAAGGTATTGCCACCGCTCAAGAATAACTAATAAATCATATAGGTCATTCACCGAACTCATCACCTGCTAGGGGTCCACTATCTCAAAAATAAATAACACGATGTAAAGTATGATCACATGTTCACAATCATCCCAATAAATATGGGATGATGTTACTCATCACCAAGCCATATCCTAGTGAACAATAAATCCATAACCACGGGAATGCATCAACACTCAATCCTTACATAAATCTATAACTCCCAACAACACATAAATTCCCCAGCAAAATGTTTCATCATACAATGTATAAATATTAGGAATGAGGTGCTTCATTATATCCCTAATCAAAGAACAATGATAATATCCAATGTAAAATCTCCACATGACACAACTCCTTACTGGACCCATGTGTGACACCCCGCCTAATTAAATACCGGGCGATCACTCCTTTATTAAATTAAAATCAAGGTGAACAGTTGGTTCATTCTTAGCATCACTGTCGTAAAAATACTTTTCCAATTTAAACACCCTAAATAATTAAGCTAAGTGTCAAAACCATTTTCATACATACTTTACAAATTTTATTTAAAGAAAACTCATTTATTTTATTAACAACATTCAATAAGTAAGAATCACACCACATTAAATTCTGCAACATAAACCAATTAATATAATACATTCGTCAATCGAATGTCAACATATGAAATCTAAAGTCACACATCCAAACTGAATAAATCCCATAGTAATAATACTGGAAATAACTGAAATACAAATGTCCAATAACAACGGAATAATGGAAAGAGCTACACATGCTCAACTAGATGAAAGTACTAAGAATGGATCCGAATGAACGAAGTCGTCTAATCAAGAGACCTGCAACTCCCACCTAAGCTGCAGCGCGTTCCTTCCAAACGATCCTAAGCAAGACGCCCCTGTGGCTGGGCACCTGATATACATACATATATATATACAAGGGAGAGAAAGAGAAAAAGAAACGGGTCAGAGCCCGATAGTGTGTTTGATTTAAAATACGTTTAGCAAGTATTTAAATTGATACAGGTCAATGCAACAACATATTAGTGCGACACTCTCTTGAGAAATTCTCACCTCTCTTCTAATGTGCACACCTATCGCACTAACATTCCCAGTGGTCTATCTCATCATATAACATGCTATCCTTTCCCAATGGATTAATTTATCTTATATTACTCGTAAGATTCAAAATTAACGATGCAATTGTTTGAAGATACTATTCAATTTGTAACCAAAGTTCTCATTTTAACCTTATAAATCAATAAAGTTTTCCAGTGTCATATTATACTTTCTCAAAACAAGTATTTACAATTTGAGTCATTAACCATGTCCTACATATCAAATCACAGTAGGTAATTTCAGATTTCAGAATTTCATATATATATATTAACTACTCGAAAATATATATATCATAACAGCACCCCAAATAAAAACTATGGTGCGGGCATACTCTACTATCCAAACCCCATATCACTCACATTAAGGGGAATACAAATTCGGAATCACTCTCGAATTGTATTAACACATACTCAAACAATATTGAGACGAAGTATAGATTCCAAGTCCTTTAGGACCATCTGAACTATCATTGCGATAGCCTGTACCAAGGATATCTATACACAAACAAGATGAGGCGAAGAATAGATTCCAAGTCTCTAAGAGGATGGCACATGCCTGCGTCTCTTAGGACCGTCTGAACTATCACATCGTTAGCCTGTACCAAGGATATCTATCTTCTAGGGTACGAGTCAATATCCCCCATAAGGCAACACAGGATAAGATCGTCCCAGCGCGGCAACCTCCGAGATAGTAAGTAGCGTGGGCATGATTTTCACACATAGATAGTATATGCATACACAATCATATAACTATACTAATATTACCATATCAATATTGGTATATTCTCAATTCCCATAATTATGACATTTTCCATATTATCGTATTTTAGTAAACACTTATAACGGTTCGTTTCTAACCTTTGATTCGGTATTATTCCAACGTACCACACAACTCTCATGTCTTTATTCTACAAATTATAGGATTCAGTAGGTATACACATTTGTCCCAAAGTAACTCTCTTACGTGTCTCTCTATTTAAGTCGTAAATTCACCGACCCTCATGTAATTATCCCAAAATACAATCTTTGCCCGACATCAAGGGTCCCAAAATCTATTCACATGTCCTACTAGTCTTCCCTATCTCCCAAAACATTTTATTAAGGATGTCCAAGAATTATCTCACGATAAATTGAATTTAACTCATTTAAAAAGGGAAACAGGAGTCTGCCAGGAGGGGTCGATAGATCGAGGTCTGGGGCTCGATCGATCGAAGCTCTAGACTCGATCGATCGATCAAGCAGGTCTGCGAAATCTGCAGAATTGCAGTTACGGGTTTCATCTCCAAACTTACACCAAATCCATATTTTCTAATCCAAATCGTCCCAGAATTGATATTACTAACCTTATATCATCATAATAGGTATTTTCAACGTAAAGCATGTGGATTTCTGTCATTTAATCATGGATTAACAACCCCAATTTCATACAAAATCTCAAGAACCCTAAAATTCTCTTAAACATGGTTCTAACAATTATTTCCAGAATTATCTTCTTATACACATCATAATTTCGTGGTTTAAATTCCTCTACATGGCAAGGTTTTCCAGAATTATCAATTAGACCAATACTACATGGATTTTTCCTATCATAAATCGGGTTTTCCTCAATTAAAACTCATCTTAATTACTCCTAAACTAATATGAAAGATGCACCAACGAAAATAGCAAGATAAACACTTGCCTGGGATTTTTGACGTTCTGATTTGCAGATGTTTTTGGTGTGGTTGCGTAGCCCGTTGCGCGATCTACGCGTTGGTGGTGGTTGTGGTGCAAACGGGTGGATTTCGGGCCTTGAATTTGCCTTGAGAGCTCTCTCCTTCCTTTCCTATGGCCGTCACTTGTGTTTAGAGTTTCTAACCCTAGATGACAATCCAGATATCTGATATAACCCTTTGAATTTTCGTGGTTTTAATTACCCAAAAAGGTGAAATGTCCAAAACGCCCTCCCGTGGTACAAATTAGGCCTAAAAACGTCCTGAGACCCAAACTAAACCCCCGGGTACACTTTTCTGACTATTTCGACCCTTCTGGACGCGTTGGCGCACTCAAAACGACCATACGAATAACTTATAAAATATTCACCTTTATTAATTCACATTTAGTCCCGACACGACACAGGCGCGTCCCGACTTAAATTTCCACAATTGTCATTTTATTCTCACGTGACAATATTATAAAAATAAATCTTATATATTACTATACTCATCCAGTAATATGCAACAAATAACAAATTTCCAATAATTACTAACTCTCGTCACGCTAGTAAATATTTAAAGCAACATTCCGGATTAAAATTAAATTAATTTATCTCAATTAAATTTAATAAATCCCATAATTTAAAAGCTATAAAAATACGGGGTATTACACCATGTAATTGCAATTAATCATTAGGGAAATAAGCGTACCTTAAGCCCAAACATTCACATAATAGCTACACATATAAAGATATGTTCCCCAAAACTATATCTCACCAATTCGTGCTTAAATTTGTGTAATGGTAGGTAAGGGTGCACATGGGTCAGGTTGGGTTGGTTCCATTACGGAATAAGAACCATAACTGAAGTTGGTCGATTACATGGTTTTAGAACCATAACTGAACTAATACGCTATCAGAACTGAACCGAATCGAACCATTGGTTCTCATTTTATTTCTGGTCAGTTCATGGTTCTGGTTTATGGTTTTAGTTCACGATTTTGCATTATTTTTGTAATTAATTATATTTCACTAAAATTATTTTCTAAAAAAATAAACTTAAAAGTTGGCAAATATTAACTATCCATGGTTATTACAACTTAAACCAAATCATCAAATCTTAACCTGTTTTGTTTTTCTCAATTAACGCATTTCACTAAAATAATTTATTCAAAAAAAAAATCATGCACACACACAACTTGGAAAAAAATAATTTTCAAACTTCATTACATCATAACCAAAATATCAAATATAAATAAAAATAGAAGCCTTTTCAAGTAGCAATACAAAAACCAAACATAAATTATAAAGTATCCAAGAAACTCTTCAGGTTAGTTCTACGGTTCGGGTTCTTCAGTTTGATTCTCGGTTCGGTTCAATTTGGATCTAGTATAAAGATGAGAATCAAACTGAACACTTCAATTCTCAATTTTTTTGGAACCAGAACCAACCCATGGAGAAAAAACCAAACTAATGCAACCCATGAAGGTCAACTTGGTTTGGTTCTTCGGTTTTACTGGTTCTTATGCACACCCCTAATGGTTAGTACACTTAACCATTCATTCGCATCAGGAGGTGGGTGGGTGTCATACTCTCCCATACTATTGCTAACATTATACCAAAATATTCCAACCTAGATTAACTCCCTTTATAGGCGACACAAAACCCTCCTCTATCATACTAGTGACAAAAATTTAAAACAAATGATGACTTCAACAAGACAAACAAATCATATACGCTTTAATCCACACATTGTTGCACCCACTCTCGACAAGTATTATTTCCCAAATCATGAAAACCTATGGTTATCAATCAAATGCCGGTAGTAATGCCAACTGCACAAAATATGCAAACCTCAATCGAACCATCTTTGGTTCTTGTCCACAATACCTAATATCCACATTCAGGCACCTTCCAACTACATATTTGTGTAAAAAATGTCATAAAATGATGACCACAATTAATCTTATGAGCTCACCATCTCAGATAAACTCGTTATCATGTAACACCTTATTTTACTTTCCCCAACTATCTCTAATAGGGGTACTCCCAGTCTCACATTCATCATCATGATCGTCAATCAACACATGCTCTTCCCTTGAGCCTCTCAGAACATATGTGTTCATTTTTCTGCATAACTAATGCATTCACGATATACGCCTAAAACAAGTAGGCAAACCCATTCATAATATATTCTCATATTGAGTCGTCTCAACTCAAATAACAAAACATCAATCCTCTCCTCTCTATTTTCCACCCACCTAGGCATATTAATAGTTCATTCCCATCTAGCTGCAACTTATACTCCATAACCACACAATTCCCCGACTCCTGACTCAAAGTTCTCACATTACCATCACCCTTAATCTCATATGGATTCAATACAAATCAACCTTGCTCGTCTCTAATCGAAAATACAATTCCACTATTTCATAAGAGTTAACCACATATAAACTCATCATCACGATCTTCATGCTTTCCTAAAATTTGGCAATCCATTGCTCTCTCTCCTAGGTGCATAAAATGTCATAACAACATTCTACTAGGCTCAATTTCCATCACAGTCCATATCATCACAAGTAAAACCAAAATCTCTATTAGGCTCCTTAAAACTCAAATTCTCTAATGTTCTCTAAAATGAGCTCAACGTAAAATGCATTCACTACTTGTGCCTACAAAAAATATCTAAGTTGAAAATCTCACCCCAAACATGATAACTCCCCTAAATTATCCTCACATTGGTGGTGAATACTTTTTTCCAACCCCTCGTTCTATCTTTGACCACTAACTCGAAATGGTCTACGTTATAATGCTCCTATAAGCTAGAATACTCCTCAAGTCTCACTGATGCTCAAATCAATATGAACGATGTCTACATATGTCATCGGGACACCGGATTACAAAAATATTTGATAGACTATAACACATCAAATAATACTCAACGAAAAATGAAACGGATGGAACACATATCCTAAAGACACTAGAACCTAGATGCTCTGATACCAACTCTAAAACCTCATATTTTCCATGCCCCGTTGATCAGGCCGGACACAAAATACAGGGAGCGCTAAACCAATTTATATCATTCTCAGCATCGATGATAAATAAAATCCATCCACAACAAAAACTCAATAATGGGTGACAATGAGAATAATTGAATTGTGATTGAAATTAAGATCCAACAAATTGAATCAACTACATAAAAATGTCCTTTATACAAATGTTTCAAGTGAAAAATATGTAAAATAGTAACCACTTGTTAATCAAATTATTGAATACAAATGACTTTTATAAACAACCAATAAATTCTACTTTAAGGATGATGAGCTCAATCTCCAAAATTGCAAGTCTAACTTCTCAGCCCTGCTAAACCTGTTTACAATAATAATAAATCCCATGGGGGAAAAATATTTAGATATTTAAGTTAGAGATAAAAAATTTCATGAAATATCTCGAGTATCAACAATGAAAATCACACAACTCATTTACAACAAAACATACGACCCTTAGACCCTCACATGTAAATAATACCTCACCTCTAATCTAGTGAGAATACTGCGAGCATGTCCCAACCCAAGACATGAACTACAGTAAAAGTCTCTATATCTTGACCTATAAGTAATAAACTGATAAACGAATCAGATAGTGATGTATCTAACTGCACATGTACAGAATACAAACCAATACCCATATTTTACTCATTTAGATACTCTCGATCTGATAACATAACATTTGTTGTTGTCTTTAAATCTTTAATTAAACGTGTTAGTTTCTTAAATATAGCGTTTGTACACAATACGATTCTGTACCAACACCCACTCATGTCACCCAAAAGATAACACATACATAGTCTCGTAAAAGTGCACAAAAATGTAAAATAGGGTATAAGTCAAAGTGTCCATCACCAAACTAATATCATATACACATATATACATCTCATAACAATCACATGACAACATCTACCTCCAGGGACCTTAACATGACTTTATCCATAAACATGTAGCAGTCCCTCACCTAATTGATTTAGAAAACAATCACACATAGATAAGAATGGGGGGATCGCTGTGTAATCACACCACTAATAGTCCCATACCAAAACTTGATCGATGGATCGGATCATCTGCCTATCTTATCGTAAATTGTAAACTGACTGAATGTATGATCTAAATATATAATCACCAAATCCTACACCGCGGGATATAACACAAGTCACCCAATGGATCAGGTTATCGCATTCCATTTCATGAAATGACAACCGACTGAACATGATATATACACCTTCACAAAGTCTTCTGTCATCAGCTAGAAGTTTGGTACATGGTCACAACCACTTGAATCCAAAACCCTGACTGATAGATTCACCACGAGTAAGTAGAATCTTTATGTAAAAACAATTTATATATAAATACTGGATATCACATAATCATAAGCATACCCAGATCATCCTAATCCCCAAATGTCATATTGTCAACTTAATTACGGTTTACTATCTCTGAAAACCATATTAAACACATACTAAAAGGTAGGATACCGCATACTCTCAAGCATTCCCCAAAACTGTGCCAATCCCCAAGCGTCAGATTATTGATTGCGTTCTTAGGTTTATTAGCTATTAAACCTTATTTAAACCAACTCCTAATTTATCAAGTCTCTAAAGTATGAACACCAACCTATATACGCATGCACGCACACACACACACACACACACACACACACACACACACACACTCTCTCTCGTAACATACTTATATATCGTCTCATTTAATTACTAAGTTAATGGCACAACCTATAATCTCTCAAGACCTAAACCAACCCCCAAACGCTTTAGTTCGTTACTCTTAAATATTAATATATACATACAGTTATAGGATACTGCTCACTCATGCGTCTACCCAATTCAACCCAATCCCAACACCGGATGGCATTAAATAGTACTGAGTTTAAAATCTCCATCCTATGTAACTATTCCATATGATAAGAAAGTCTAATCTCTCTATAAACTAAGTTAAAGAAGAACAAAGGAAAGGTCAAAACTAAACTACATGCAAAAAATTCAATTAAACAAACCCCTAGCCCAACCTCAGGCCTTACCTAGGATTCGATCGATCGGGACTAAGGGATGATTAGTTGAGGGTTCTTGTGCGTGGGATCTTCTTCTCGTTTCAGGTTTTGACTCCTCCAAATCTTCATTAATTCACTTTTAAGCTCCCAAATTAAATTAAAATTCGAAACCAAAGTTCAAACTAACAACTGGGCTATGATTAAAAATGCATTCCAATAATTATTTATGATCTACATTAACAAAGAAAGGTTTAATTCATGAATGCCTATAGTTTAAACATAGTTCATCATTAACATGAAACTGTCCAATTAACTTACGATTTCAGATTCAATTTTTTAGACTTACACAAGGATTCTACTTAGTATAAAAAGTAAATCCTAAAACGTGAGTTATATTCCATATTTAATCATCTAAATCACTTCATTTCATGGTTTCACAATCAAGGTACAAGCCTCTAATGCATAATCAAATTAATTACGCTCCTAATTAGCTCATATTCATAAATATGATTCAGGGTAGTCAAATTAGCACCTAAGCATGCATTCAAATCTAATATTAACGTAGGAAAACATGTTCTAAACAAGTTACAAATTTGAAAGTGTATTGAAAGAGATTTCTTGCCTTATTTCGAAGAATGATGAATCCTTGCCTGAATCCCATAGTCATTCTCCTCTAAATGCCTTCTATATTTCTCCCACCAGAATATGGTTTCTAGGGTTTTCTCTTATGATTATAAATGATTAGTTAATTAGGCTTAACTAAAATAAATACTTCCTAATCATGCACCTCTATATTAGACATATTTTTGGCACCCCCAAACCCAAAATACTACCCGGAATAGCCCAAAACTTAGCCTAAGTTTATACCTAACCCTTCGGCCTAACTTAAGGTAATAAACACACATGTATGGGCCTTTGTTACACTCCATTGTCCAATAAAAATGGTAATAATGCACACGCACTCTGTAATACCTCACAGCTTAATCAAAATACAAATTAAAATTATATACACATAACACATATTCCAATATTATTTAATTAATATCACCAATTAATTATTTATAACACACGACACAAAATCACATCACATGCACATTTAATACCATCCAATTTATTCATTTTTATTATTCCAAGTCACAGAAGTAATAATTCATTACATTTATTAATTTATTTCTCACTTAATAATTAGTAAATATAATTCACAAAAATACATGCTATTACATTTTGGTGTGGTGAAATGTAACCCAATGTCTTCCAAAAAAATTAAATTTTTGTTCATACAATAGGTGCATGAACACCGGATCTTGTCACTTTTAAGATTTATATCTATATACTTAACAAATTCACGAACTCCCTTTACATTCTTATTAAAGACTCTATTACTCTCTCCCATCCATTCTTTGTATTACGGGAAATCCATTAAAGAGTTCTTCAAAATTCAATTTACCTATATAAATAGGTTGAAATCAAGGTCATATTGCGTACAAGAATTCTCCGTTGATAATTCAAGCAAATTCATTCAATCAATATGAAATAAAACCAAACAAATTATGATGTTATTAGACCCCAAAAAATCAAAATTAAAACTAATTAAGATGTTATTACACGTCCCATAAAATTACAATAATTACAAAGTTATATCAGGATATATAAAATAAAACATTGTTCGTTACACGATATTCATCAATAAATAAAATATCCATGCCATATATGCCTTCTTATACTCGACTAAAAGAATATGGCTCACCCAAGTGGTCAATAATAACACCCTTATGTTTGTAACATGGGTAGATTTCATCTACTAATATCCCAGCCTCACCTTTTCCCAAAGAGTGATCGTGCACAGGTATTCCCCGAATTGTGAAAATGATTATGCACTACCCAATGAAGTTGGTATTGGTAAATTTAGCTATATAATACTACTTGGCATAGTCACCATGCAAGGAAGATGATGATACTCGTAAAGAGGGTCTAGGTTCCTGAGAGGGAAATGATGGAGGAGGGAAGGGAAAACTTGAGGCATAGATTAGCATGAATTGTTAACATAATTTGACACATAATTTGTCACAATCCATTGAGTTTAGTTGACAATTATATGAAGGTATTGTTAACATAGCTTTTGTCCTTTTTAATACCCGACATTTCCTCTTTCACATTCCTCATTTCTTCCACCTGATTCGACATGTGACTTTTCACTGATGTGAGATCTGCAATGTTTTGGTCCTCGACAACTTGGAACTCACAACTCTTTCCATCCTTTTATCAATCCCAAGTACTTATGATATGTCATCTAAATCAATGTCACGGGGGATGCAATTCAACTGACTGCACTTCATGCATTTATCTTTTCCTATAGTATAATAATATAGTGAGGATAATAATTTCAACATTATTTTATTATAGCATATATGTGATCATTAAATTCAAAAACACTGAAGTCAGAGCCAATTTGTAAAAGAATTTGTTGGTTATTTATTCCTTTGGGCATGTAAGCGCATGTTGACCCGATTAAATTTTTTCCCTTCTTTTGGGGTCCTCTCCTACAAGTCGTCCTTCAAATTGTCATATAATTTGGACCCAAGATTGTGGACATCAACTTTCTTTGATTATTTCTCTATATTTTTCTCCCTCTATTTAAGTTTTTCCTCTCCATCCTCTTTCTCCAATAAGTCATTCCATAGGCTGATGAGTGGTTAAACATTTTATGGAACTTCATCTTTAAACCCCAAAATGTCATAACTTGATGTCCCTAATGGGAAGTGTTTCTTTCGGCAGTTCTTTCGATAGGTTTTCATTTCCTTATCTATTAGGAAAAAAGTTTCTTCGAACCCTAAGGGAATGTAAATGTTTTTACTAGTTTACCCCACAAGTCATCATTTATGCCACGATCAGCAGTCTTCCCGTTGTCTCCCCCCTAATGCCCGTCGTAATCTTTATGTGTTTCAAAAAGGGGCCTTTAAAGGTAGGGTTCCCGTTAGGGATGAACTCGATGTGCTTCTTCTCTTGTGTTTGGGATTCATCAGTAACAACAAAGTTGGATTACAAGTGATTTGTGGAGTTTGCTGACTTAGATACATTGTAGATGGAATATAATTAACTTGCGATGGAGTGGAGAATTGTGAACCTATAGGTGTCAAGAATTCAGGTGGTGGAGTAGGAGAGAAATGCGACGGAGTAATATTGTTTTTATTTGGTTGATTATCTTTGTTCCTATTCAAAAGTTCCTATAATTAAATAAAAAATAAATTTAGCGAAGATTGAATAACGATCATGTTTATGACTATATATATATATATATATGTGTGTGTGTGTGTGTGTGTGTAATTCTAAAAGAGCTTTTAAAACATGCTTGATGTGTCTTATTTCTATCCACTTGGTATTATTTTTAAAATTTTATAAAAAGATTCACATGGCTAACTGGGCAGAAGCGTATCTATGATTTTCGTATAAATGTCCATGACAAGAACTCAAAATTATTATTTTTTTCAATTTTTTTGTCCAACTCACATTTATTGTGCATATGTTGTGAAATGTCACAATCCGGATGGATGCTCTGTTTATGAAATTCTATCAATAGTGGATGAATAATTTTTTCTCCCCTTTTTAATAGTGTCACTAACTTGAGTACACAGTCGGGGCTATGAATGAAAAATATATTATATATTGCCGCATCACAGTATTTTGGCAAGGAAACTAGTATACGATTGAACATGTATGGTTGCGAGGGATTAACTCAAAAATTTATAAGGTAATTAAGTTGTTCAATTTCCTATTCCTATACTCGTAAATAGTACTCCCCTCTATATGACGCACACTATTAAAAATGGTTTTTGTGTAGGCCAACTATAACCTCATTTTTGTTGAATGTAATTAGGACTGCCCTCATTTTTTTGTTGAAAGTAATTATTACAATGACACATTTTTTCTTGAGTAGATATATAAAATGAGGGGTGTGAACATGACGAGTGTTTTATAACGTGAATGAGATGAAGAAAAAGGTATAAAAGGTTTTTTTTTCATGTGGGACGACATACAAATTCTAGGAGTAAAGGTACTACTTAATCCTAAAATTAGTTTGAATCCACCAAGTAATTAATGTTTTACAATAAATAAATCAAATACAAGAAGTCCAATTATAGTTATATTTTAATTAAAGTAATCCTAGAATTACTCTGTGCCCACTAAAGAAAAAGCCCTTCCACCAATTTGTGTTCACGCAAACATTAAATAATTAAGGAAAGGGTTTATACGAACGTAACAGTTAACCAATAAGATATGCACTTATAAGAAATGTAACAGTACACGAACTCTCAATGAAATGATGGATCCTCCTTCAGGTGAAGATATCCTTCATCCATACAATATCAACATCAAGTAGTTAATGTTTTTCAATTAGTAAATCAAACACAAACACAAGAAGTTCAATTTTAATTCAATTAAACCTAGAATTACTATGTGTCCATTAATGACAAAGTCCTTCCACCAACTTGTGTTCACCTAAACAACCAGTCAAGGAAGGGGAGGACACGTCCATAACATTCAACTAAGATGTTATATATATATATATAGGGGTGGTAAACGGACGGATACGGAGCGTATACCATGCTATCCATACCTATATTCGCTATTTAGATGCACTATCCGTATTCGTCGGATAGTAAAAACAACTATCCATATTCGTATCCTCTCGAATTCTTCGGATTCGAATAATATTTTTATCCGTTTACATTGCTTATCCATTGTAATTTACTGCCTCTTTTAACTTGTAATATCAATAAAACTTTAAAAAAATATCTATCACTAATTGTTTAGAATCAACAAATTGATATACCATTTCTTAATAAACAACTTAGAAATTAGAACCAATAAATTAGCCCTAACAGTTGTTGTGTGCATCTCTGAGCATGTGTATTACTCTGTACGCATGTGTTGTTGTGTTCATATGTGTGTGTGTGTGTGTGTGTGTTATGCTATGTACGTCTGCATGTGTTGTTGTGTGAAGCGTGTGTGTGTGTTGTAGGTTTTTGTGCATGTGGTGTGTGGGGGGGAGGAGCTTACCAAGTTACCAACAGATGGAAGGCTTTGGAGAAGAGGGTGTGCGTCGAAAATTAGGGAGAAGGGAAAGACGGGTAATATAAAAGGGAAAGGTTGTAGGTCAAATGTTTTGTTCGAGTTTGTTTTGTTCGGTTTTTGTTCTTTTATATTATTTTTTTTTTCTATTTTTCTTTTCAAGCCATTCATTATGTTTTGATTTTTTAAAAAGTATTATTTCTTTATTTTTTTTGAATGAGTGTAAATTGATGATTAACATTTTTATATTATACATATTTATATTTTACATTACATAAAATAAATATTATAAATAATAATTATATATAACTAATATTAATAATAAATTATTACTAAATACAATACGAATACGAATATCCGAAAAAACAAATATTCGCAAATATGGATACTCCGTTTCGAATACGAATTATCCATATCGGATTCATATACTATTCGTATCCATTTACCCGAATATTTAACACACTATCCATATCCATTTTTTTGGATAAATATCCGCAAAATTCGGACTCGTATACCGGACGAATTTTCGAATATCTCTTCACACCTATATATATATATATATATATATATATATATATATATATATATATATAAGATTATTTTACATAAAATAGAAGATAAGTAAAATTAACTGAATAACGAAACAAATTACAATCAGATGAGCTTTAATAATCATTCTCGAATTGCATGCGCAGATGGAACGAGAAGAAAAAATATTAACAGAAATGCAATTCCAATAAGAATTTTTTTTAACAAATCATACTTTAGTAATTAACTAGATAATTCTTACTCACACGATTATTCAATAGTCAATCCAACTATTAACAATATATATTAAAGGGTAATTTATGTATATTTAAATGGCTCACTTTCTCAAACTCAAAATCAATGTTAATCCCCAATTAAATATTGTGTGCGAACTATGTAAATTTATATTTTGTATAAACTTATACGTACACAAACATATTATAACTTTTTTCTTTGAACTAAAAAATGATCATTTTGCTATTTTTTGGCATTTCCATTTTTCTTAAGCAATTTGAAATAACATAAAATTCTTTACAACAATTATTGTTGATGTAAAAAACTAGATTGCTCTAATTATTCAATCACAGATAAATAAATAAGACAAAGATTTTTAAAGTGGTTCGGCTAGGAATAAAGCCTACGTCCACTGTTATGTTATTGCTGAGTGTTTGTGGAATTCTTGATTACAAGTTCTTTCAAGAAATTCCCCTCCTCTTGAAGGAGGATGATACATGGTATTTATAGCCTTGAGGTTGTACATGAAAGGTTCGATACATTAAGTGATATACATGTGAAAGGGTAATACATTTAATGCAGAGTGCGTGCCAAGAATATAAGCATTCAATGAATATATGAGCTGTTGATTATCTGGCAATTAATGATACGACCGAGATGCAGCTCGGACCGCCATAGCTGTTCGCTGATCAGGAGTTCCTCGGAACATTAGAGTACCTCGGTGTGCTAGAGTTCCTCGGTTTGCTAGAGTTCCTCGGTGTGCTAGAGTTCCTCGGTGTGCTAGAGTTCCTCGGTGTATTTTAGTTGCTCGGAAAGGGGCATGGTTGGTCGGGAAATGATCTTCCTCGTTGCTATTGTGCCACGTAGATTGACACGTGTCTTCGTATTATTCGTTCACATCAGCATATTAATTTTGGTATCAACAGAAGCCCCCAATGTTTCATATTTTGAACTTTGAGGAGTATGGAACATTCCTTCTCGGTATATGGCAATATTAAATGTCCTTCCTGGGTTTCAGGAACATTGTATTCAAATTTCCTTCTTATTTCGCAGTTTCCGCCTTTTTTATAAGCGCTTCGATCTTCGTGCAATTTTTGTCCTTTTAGCCGCCGGAAGTTCAGTAGTTTCTTTTTGGTAATCATTTCTTTCGCCGCTTCCCAATGCAAAGAATTTAAACTTCTTTGGTAACCATACCGTCGTCTACGTTTTCCATTTTCTGCATTCAAGTTTTCTATTCTCTTCTTCTCTTGTGCATTCATCCTTGTTTCTGTTCGTTGTCAACACACATCCTTTCTTTCTGTAAGATCTTCTTCCTTTCTTCTGTATCTCTTTTATTCAATATGGTTTATATTGTGGAGTCTGTTGAGAAATTCCGTTCTGATTTTTCCATTCCTTCGTGGGTAACTCTAGAGGTTCTTTCTGAGCCTTTAGATTACTTCCGATTGGCTGAGGGACATTGGTTTTCCAATCTTTTTGTTGCTGAATGCGGTTTTTCCTTTCCACCAAACCCATTATGTCTTGAGTTTTGTCAATATTTTGATCTTGTTCCTGCAAAAATAGCCCCCAATTCATGGAGAATAATTAACGGGGTGCACAAATTAAATCTAACTCATGGGACTCGTATTGGGATCCCCGAAATTATGTTTTGTTATAAATGGGCTGTTCTAGATAATATTTATTATTTAAAAACTAGGTATTTGAATAGGGCTCTTGTAGTTAATCTCCCTGACTCAAATAGGGATTATTTTGAGCATGGGTTGGTCATAAAAAATTGGCAACATGCGCCTTTGTCTGGGAATGAAGTATACAACGGTCCCAGATGCCCCCCATACGGCAATGGGATAGGTTTATTTTTCATTTTATTTTACTTATGAAATTGTGCTTTCATCATGTTTGACAAAATGTATGACTGATATATCGACATGTATTTATTTGCAGTTGATAGCAAAAGAAAAACTCCAAAAGAATCAGAAGTGAATATTAAACATCTGAAACTTATCTGGGGTTTGCATAAGACGATTGCTGACGAGCATATTAGATCTGCTTTATATTTACTACAGTATAAGAGTTACACAACCTCTTATACTGCTCGCCCTGTTGAACCAGCTTCAACACCAGAAAGTTCATCTTCAGATTCTCATATCCCCTTATCTCAGAGAATGGGCAAGAAGAGAGCTCCTCCTGCTCTATTTGGTAAAATTTCTTCTGCTGTTGGAGCCCAGAAAGGCAAAATTGATGTCCCAGAGGGGACTAAAAGAGTAGATGTTGGTTCCTCCAAAGTTGCCGAGAAGCCCCCAGTGGCCCCGAGCAAGAAAAATGCTCCCAGGGAAGTAATTACACTCTCTCCGACCAAGACTTCTTCCGTGGTTGATGCTGCTGACCCTCCTTTGAAGAGATTGAGGAAATCATCCTCAGTTAATCTTGCTGGAACTGCATCTTCTCTACCCGCTGGTGGTAGTAGTGTTTCAAACATCATTCTTCCGAGTTCTTCAATGAGCTCAGTTATACCCGAGGTTCTTAGGGTTGATGAAAAAATTCCTAGGGATACACTGACATCCCTAGCTGCTCGTCATCTTTCTTCAGTAAATTTCTCATACCTTTGGTCTTTCTTTCTTTTTTTGAATTCTTGTATTTGTGTTGACTCTATTGTTTTTCTTATCTTTCAGCTGGTGAACTGCTTCAATACCATCGTGAAGAAAGATCAAGTTATTAAATCTTCTAGTTCCTCGTCCGATGTTGACGATGCTTTGTTGGGTTTAGCCCAATCTGTGAAGGAATCTCGCCAACAGTACATCGAGGAGAAAACTGTTTGGGAGAAAAAGTTGGTTGTGGCTGAGGCTGATAAGATGAGGATGGCGGAAGCCTCCAAGAATTTGGAGGAGAAAGTTAAAGTTTTGGAGGTTAAACATCAGGATTCTGATGATAAGTTGAAAAGGGCAGAGGAAGAATTATCTACTCTGCGAGATATCAAAGTCAAGAAAGAGGAATTGGAGGTGAAGCTCTCCTCGGAGAAGTCGAGGAGAAAAGTTGCAATCAAGAAACATTTCAGTGTTGGTTGGGAGAAAGGATGGGAGAGAGGGATAGCTGCAATGACATCCCAAGTTCAATATGGGGAGTTGAAATACTTCCATGATGGCTGGGTAGCTGCTCTGCAAGAGCTAAAGGTCCAAGACGATTCTGAGCTATTCCAACGGCATCTCCCTGGTCCTCCTCCACCAATTGTGGAAGAAGAAGAAGAAGATGAGCCTGTCTCAGATGAGTCTTCTATGGCTATGGGCGATCAAGTTTCTGCCTCTCAACCCTCTGCCACCGAGGACGTTTCTTCCATGCATCCTCCTCCCGAGAAGATTCCTGCTGATCAAACCGTTGTTACCACCGAGCAACCGAGCTCCTCGTCCCAGCCTCCTGAGAAAGTCTTGGGAGACAAGGAAAAGGTGTGAAGTTGTTCGGTATCATTTCTGTATTTCCTTGTAATCGAACAATGTAACTTTTTGATGATCTAATAAAATACATCTTTGCTCATCTCTGTTGTTGATAACTTGTTTTTGTTGATTGTTGTCTTTTTCTCGTCTTTAGTTTGTTGCTAGAATGGAATTGATCTCTTCACATGATACTGAGCTGATGCAGCAATGTCATCAATACTACAAGGCTGGTCATACAGACCTTAGTACATCGGAAATTGCTGATATCTTAGGTCATGGTGCCTCAGAACAGGCAATTGAAGCTTATCAGTACTTGAAAGCTTTACTCGACCGAGCAGTGGCCAACAATGTCGCTTACTATGAGTTGATTGAAGAGCTTCATGGTTCCTTAGAGGATCTTCAAAATCAACACAACGAATCAATGGCTTCGTTGCATTAGGATTATGAAAATAGATACCAGCAGCTCTCTTCAGAAACAGGCCACAAGAGGATCATTGCTGGGTATGACGTTAGGGAGAGAACCCTAAAAGGTGAAGTTGAAGCTTGTAGGCAGATTGCCGAGATCCTGGAACAGGAAAATAATAATCTGCAGAAAAAGTTGGCTCAATATGAATCTGCTGCTTCATCTTCCACTGCGTTAGTACCAGATACTGATGAAGGTGTCTCATTCTTAGAAGTTGAAAATGCCAGATTAAGGCAAGAGCTGGAGGACTTAAGAAGATCTGCCATTTCTGGAACTGCTCGGGGACGAGGAAGAGGTTCTCGGGGGCGAGGAAGAATCCTCAGCCAAATGTTGAAGAGGCTCGCACTCAGTCTACTCTGGAAACTCAAGCATTCCAGTTGAAAGTAAAAGACCGTGCTCTGACTGAGATGTCCAATAAAAATCTGTCTCTGGAAGATCAGCTTACATCGATGAAATCTGCCTTACACAATAAGGATCTTTTTGCCAAAAGCCTTTATGAACAATTGGATAGATTAACCTTCCAATTCCATAAACAGCCAAGGGAATTCTGGATGGCAGGATACAATGAAGCCCTTGTTCACCTGGATGCTCGTATTGAACATGCCAACAATGAAGGTTACAAGCAAGGATGGTTAAATGCACTGGGGGTGTTAAAGTTGGAGCAAGGGCATTTTTTATGGGACTATCATGCTCCATCATTATTAGACCTGCCTGTACCACCTTTCAAATTGGATATGGCATGGATCCCAGCTCGTTCCATTCCTCGCAGCCTAATTTCAAAATACCTGGGTGATTATAGCCTTCATTCCCAAGTTGAATTATCTCGTCCTGAGCATCTTTTGGATACACCTTCTGTTATGAACGTCAGAATGCTCAGAGATGTTAATTTCATCAATTCTCCCCTTTGCCTAGAAGATCCTCCTGCCGGCGAGGAACCTGTTTCTAAAGCACAGGGCAAAAAACCAATAGAATAGTAATATCCATGTAACAATTTAGTACATTCTTGTAACTTGTAATTTATTCTAGATTAATGAAAAGATTTTCATTTTCTGTTTGCCAATTTTGTTAGTCTTGTGTTTATCAAACACCTTTATATTTGTACATATATATCTATGTATCTGTTAAAAAGATAACAATATTATTGTTCAATAAGCAACTTAATAAAAAGTTACAAGTATTAGTAATGTTTCTCGATCACTTAATAATAAAGTAATGAGTAAAAATGTTTAAACTGTTTCCAACCAACCAGGGTGGGTGAAATAATGTTTGTCGACCAATTACAGTTGATGGGTTTTTATCCCCGACCAACTATACTTGGTGTATTTTTTGAATATTTTGTTCTCCAAAGAACTCATTGTAATAATATTACCTCCCGACCATCATAAGTTGTAATATGAGAGTATATTTTTATCTTACCAACCGTAGTTGATCATGCTGGTGTAGTGTACACTTTTTGGCTCCTTAAAGCTTTTGGCTCCTTAGAGCATGTCCTCCTAACCAAAGGAGGTTGGCTACTTATAGCACTTTTGCTCTGTAGAGCTGTCCTCCTAACCAAAGGAGGTTGGCTCCTTAGAGCACTTTTGCTCCGTAGAGCTGTCCTCCTAACCAAAGGAGGTTGGCTCCTTAGAGCACTTTTGCTCCATAGAGCTGTCCTCCTAACCAAAGGAGGTTGGCTACTTATAGCACTTTTGCTCCGTAGAGCTGTCCTCCTAACCAAAGGAGGTTGGCTACTTATAGCACTTTTGCTCCGTAGAGCTGTCCTCCTAACCAAAGGAGGTTAGCTCCTTAGAGCACTTTTGTTGTGTAGTGTATTACACTAGTATTCCCCGAAAAATTTTTAACCAGAAAGAAAATGGCGAAACATCCTCGTTTTATTCATAATGAAAGAAAGGCTTTACATTTGACATCACTGATAATACTTGCGCAGGTGTTCAGCATTCCATGCGTTCTTAAATTCCTCTCCTTCTAGAGTTGCTATTCTGTAAGTTCCTGGTCGAACAACCTCTGTAACTCGGTAAGGTCCATGCCAGTTTGCTTCCAGTTTATTCTGCTTCTGAATGACCTTCTTTAGCACATAATCCCCCTCTTTTTGATCACATTTCTTTACTCTTTTGTTGTAAAACAGAGCTGTTCGTTGTTGATAAGCAGCATTCCTAATGGCTGCCTCTTCTCTGACTTCCTCGAGCATATCCAAATCCAGTCTTCTCATCAAATCACTGATCGGAGAATTGAAATTTAACACCCTGTGTGTTGGTAGGCCCAACTCGGCAGGTATCACAGCCTCACTTCCAAATGCTAGCATATATGGTGATTCTCCTGTTGCTGCTCGGGGAGTTGTTCGGTAAGCCCACAAAACTGATTGTAACTCATTAATCCAATTTGCTTTAGCCTCACTTAACCTTTTCTTCAACCCATTTAGTAATGTTCTGTTCGTCACTTCAGTCTGTCCATTGCTTTGGGGATGGCCTGGTGCTGAATGAAACTTCAAGACGTTTGACTGATGACAATAGGCAGCAAATTCTTCATTATCAAATTGCGTTCCATGGTCTGTGATGAAAGCGTGGGGGAGACCATATCGACAAATGATATTCTTCCATATGAACTGATACACCTTCTCGTACGTCATATCAATTAGTGGTTCAGCTTCCACCCACTTAGTAAAATAGTCTACTGCCACGACGAGATACTTGAACCTTCCTCGGGTTGTCGGCAGTGGTCCAACCAGATCAATCCCCCACATGGCAAATGGCCAAGGTGATGTTATGGGTGTCAACAATGCCTGTGGAGTTCTTCGGATGGAGGAAAAACGTTGGCACTTGTCACACTTCTTAGCATAGGCTATACAATCAGCCCTCATCGTCGGCCAGTAGTATCCCTGTGTCATCACCCTTTGCAGAAGAGTCCGACCTGCTACATGAGCTCCACAAGATCCTTCATGGATTTCTTCAATCAATTCTTTGACTTCTGATGGATGCACACATCTTTGCAAACCTGCCATAATTCCTCGTCTATACAAAACACCATTAGTTAACACATACCGAGCAACTTTATACTTCAATTTCTTGGCAGCTAGTTTGTCCTCCGGTAGCACTCCTTCTTCAATGTATGCTCTGATAGGATCCATCCAAGATGGTCCTAAATCAAGGGTAATAATCTTCACCGTCAGATCTTCTTCTATGCTCCGACTTTCTAGTACTTCAATTGGTATTGTTCTTCGCAGCTCGGTGCGCGTAGCTGACGCTAGTCGGGCCAATGCGTCTGCTCTAGCATTCTCCATTCTCGGTATCCTCACCAATTGAATAGCATCAAATTCTTTTAATAACTCCATCACTTTTGCATGGTACTTCACCATTAACTCTCCCTTCACTGCATATATTCCCATCATTTGATTCACAATTAATTGAGAATCACTGAAAACAATTACTTGATGTGCCTCCATAACTTTCGCCAAATGAAAACCTGCTATCATAGCCTCATATTCAGCCTCATTATTGGAAGCTTTGAATTGGAATCTCAAGGCATATTCCATGTCAATATCATCTGGAGAGTTTAAAACAATCCCTGCTCCACAACCAGCCGTGCAAGATGATCCATCTACGTATAATCTCCATGTATGTAAATCGTCTTCAAATTTCTTATCTGTTAGAGTTCCTCGGTGAAATATCATCTGTTTTCTTTCATCATCCCCGGGTATCCTTCGTTCCTCGTTGGTCATTTGTTCGCGCCCTTCTACCAACCGGAGTTGGTCGGGGTTTGAATATGATGATTTTTCTACATCCACAAGTCCTTTCACCAACCTTGGTTGGTCTGGATCCGTGTCTGTTGATCCTGTATCGTCCACAGGTAGGTCAGCAAGCACCTTTTGCTCCTCGGGGGTATCAGGGTATGTGAACTCTGCTATAAAATCTGCCAAGGCTTGCCCCTTCAACGACGATCTGGGTTCGTACACAATATCATATTCACCGAGCTCTATTGCCCAGTACATCAATCTTCCTGATTTTTCTGGCTTGTGAAGGGCTTGTCTTAACGGCATGTCGGTATACACAATGATGGTATGGGCCTGGAAGTATGGCCTCATTCTTCTACTTGCTTCAATTAATGCCAGTGCCAATTTTTCCAGCTTTGGGTATCTGATTTCCGCACCTCGGAAGGCCTTGCTTGTGTAATAAATTGGCTTCTGGACTTCATTCTCCAATCTGATCAACGCCGAGCTAACTGCATTTTCTGATACTGCCAAATACAAGTACAGCTTCTCTCCATTTATTGGCCTAGACAACAATGGTGGGGCTCCCAAATACTTCTTCAAATCTTGAAATGCTTTCTCACATTCATCAGTCCACTCAAAACTTTTTCGTAGTGTTCTGAAGAATGGGAGGCATTTATCAGTTGCTCGGGATACAAATCTGTTGAGTGCTGCAACCCGTCCGGTAAGACTCTGCACTTCTTTCTTCGTCGTCGGGGATCGCAGCCCTAAAAGAGCCTTGATCTTTTCTGGATTTGCCTCAATACCTCGTTGGTTGACGATGTATCCGAGGAACATTCCTTCTCGTACTCCAAAGGTACATTTCGTCGGGTTAAGCTTCATCTGGTATTTATCCAGTTGATCAAAAGTTTGACTCAAGTCAACCAAATGATCTGCAGCTCTCTTGCTTTTGGTGAGCATGTCGTCGACATAGACCTCCATATTGCGGCTGATTTGTTCGGTGAAAACCTTGTTCATCAACCGCTGATAGGTTGCACCTGCATTTTTTAAACCAAAAGGCATAACATTATAACAATAAGTTCCCCTTGGGGTAATAAAAGAAGTACTTTCCCTGTCTTCAGGTTTCATTTTGATCTGGTTGTAGCCAGAATAAGCATCCATGAAGCTGAGTAGCTCGTGTCCCGAGGTAGCATCCACTAGTTGATCAATTCTGGGCAATGGAAAATGATCTTTTGGACATGCCTTGTTGAGATCAGTAAAATCAACACACATTCTCCATTTGTTGTTCTTCTTCTTTACCATCACCACATTCGCCAACCAATCTGGATATTTCACATCTTCAATGAATTGGGCTTTTTGGAGTTTCTCGACCTCCTCTTGTATGGCCTGGTTCTTCTCGAGACTAAACACTCTTCTTCTTTGCTTCACAGGCTTGATCTCCTTATTCACATTGAGTTCATGACATAAGAAGTTTGGATCTATTCCTGGCATGTCTTCATGACTCTAAGCAAAAGTATTCTTCCTGTTTCTTAAGAAAGTTATCAACTCCTGTTTTATTGAAACATCCAACGACGATCCTATCTGAGTTATTCGTTCAGGATGCTCGTCGTCCAGGATAACAATTTTTATAGATTCCACAACCTGCCCTTTTACGAGTTGAGATTCATCCCTAGGGTCAAGAGTTTCAATTTCTGTGCCTTCCTCCACTTGGTAAGTAGTAGTCTTTTTCTTTGATTCTTCAAGTTCCTCTTGCTCGGCAGACGAATAATAACATTCCCGAGCTACTTTTTGATCACCTTTCATAATTCCTACTCCAAAATTCGTTGGGAATTTCAAACACTGATGTACTGTAGATGGAACTGCTTCGAATTTCTTCAATCCAACTCTTCCCATGATGATGTTGTAGGCTGACTGCACATTCTTATCCATCACAAAGAAACGTATTCTTTCTGTTCGACAAGCAGGCCAAGTTCCGATGAGTATATCCAACTTGATCGTCCCAAGTGGAAAAACTTTCTCGCCAGCAAAACCCAGAAGGGGTCTGTGATAAGGTTCCAATTGAGATAATTTTAAATTCAGGCTATCAAAGCATGAATAGTACATGATGTCTGCCGAACTACCATTGTCTACTAACACCCTTGAAATGACCACATCCTTCATCCTCATTTTGATCACCAAAGGATCATCATGAGGGTAAAGAACACCTGCCAAGTCGTTTTTTGAAAAACCAATCACTAGCTTCTCTTTGTTTACCTTCCTCGGACGATCATCCTCGGCCAGGTTTATTCGCTGAATGTATGAACAAGCTTGAGCCTCTCCGAGGTAAGCTTTTCTTTCTGCAGTAAGGTCTCCTCCTCCTGCATCTCCTCCTGTAATAACATTACAATCAAATGACCCAAAACGTATAGAAAATACCTCTCGTTCAGGTTTCCTTGGCTTCTTGGGAAGATCGGGGTCATCATCTGGATCCTCTTCATGGTCCCTCCTCTTTTTCTCCTCTGCACGACGAGGAGATCTAGATCTCTCTCTAGTTCTATCATCATTCTTCCTCTCACTCCTGCGATCTACATACTTTGATAATTTTCCTCTTCGGATGAGTGTTTCAATCTCGTTCTGAAGGGCTATACAATTTTTGGTCATATGGCCATGATTTTTGTGAAACTCGCAATATTTGGCCTTATTCCTCAGGTCGGGATCTGTCTTCAGTTTCTCTGGCCACTTGATTTCCTCGTTATTCCTGATTTCTTCCAAAACATGATTAATACCCACTTTCAATGGAGTATAATTATCATACTTCTTTAGGGCTTCCAACTTCATCCTGTTATTCCTAGAATGTTTGTCACCACCATTACCTTTCTGATCTTTCTTCTTAGAATTGTCGACCTCCACTTTAACTTCTTTATCCATATTCTTCTTCGCAGCCATAGCCTCCTCGGCATTCATGATTTTGGCCGCCTTTGCCATCAACTCCGACATATTTTTAGGTGGATCTTTGGCCAAAGTGTAGTACAGCTTGTTAGGCAGCAAACCACTCATCAGAGCAGTGATTGCTGTCTTTTCTTCATAATCTATGACTTCCAACTTTTCGTTATTGAAACGAGTTATGTAATCTCTATTACTTTCACCTGATTTTTGTCTAACACTTAGCAAGTGTGCTACTCGCTTTACCGGCTTTGCTCCAAAACAAAAATTGCCAATAAACAACTCAGCTAACTGAACAAAAGTTGAAATCTTACCCCGAGGAAGATTATTGTACCATATCTGTGCAGATCCGGTAAGAGTTCCCGAGAATGCTCTACACCTCATCTCGTCGGGGACAGCGTAGATATCTGCAGCAGCTTGGTATTGTTCTATATGAAGTACGGGATCTGTCTTTCCATCGTACTTGGGGGTCACTACGGGTGCTTTGAATTTTGACGGTGTAGGGAAATCCACAATGGCTTGCACAAAAGGTGTTCCTTGAACAAAAGTTCTCTGTAAGGGGTTCCTCGCCTTAGCCATTTCTCCCAATCTATCTTCCAACCGTTGAATTGAACCTTTCCATGCTTCATTCCCTTCCTCGGGCCGCTTAGTCCGAGCAACTGATTGCTCTGACGTAGCTTCCTGAGATTTATCTCGACGAATAGTTGGTCGCGATTGTGCAGATCCTTCTCTCAAACCTGGTGGTAGCCGAAACTTCTTGATGGAGCCCTGGGTGGACTCATGTTCCTCCTTGGTCCTAACCGACTGAAAGGAGACACTCTGCTTAATCTTTCCAAAGCGCTAGTTCTCTCCGAAGAAAGAGTGATACGTTGATCTGTATCCGTAGCCCGTATCGATGAAGTTCGCCCAGGTTGATAAGAAGAATCATTAGACTCCTCATTGCGATATGACCCAGTACGTCTAGATTGCGATTGCCTATGATCACTCCTTTGCCCTGAATAGGTAGGTGCACCGCCCTGAAGAGTTTGAATGAGTTGCCTCATAGATTCTTGCATGGCAGTTTGTCCTTGAGCCAGATTCGTCATAATTCCAGCCAGATCTGGGGATGCAGATGGATTTGGAAGATTTCCAGTATTTCCAACATTTCGATTACTGGATTCTGGATTATCTGCCATTGGTGATAAATGATTTTTATGAAAAACGATAATAACAGTCGTTTCCCACAGACGGCGCCAATCTGTTGATGTAAAAAACTAGATTGCTCTAATTATTCAATCACAGATAAATAAATAAGACAAAGATTTTTAAAGTGGTTCGGCTAGGAATAAAGCCTACGTCCACTGTTATGTTATTGCTGAGTGTTTGTGGAATTCTTGATTACAAGTTCTCTCAAGAAATTCCCCTCCTCTTGAAGGAGGATGATACATGGTATTTATAGCCTTGAGGTTGTACATGAAAGGTTCGATACATTAAGTGATATACATGTGAAAGGGTAATACATTTAATGCAGAGTGCGTGCCAAGAATATAAGCATTCAATGAATATATGAGCTGTTGATTATCTGGCAATTAATGATACGACCGAGATGCAGCTCGGACCGCCATAGCTGTTCGCTGATCAGGAGTTCCTCGGAACATTAGAGTACCTCGGTGTGCTAGAGTTCCTCGGTTTGCTAGAGTTCCTCGGTGTATTTTAGTTGCTCGGAAAGGGGCATGGTTGGTCGGGAAATGATCTTCCTCGTTGCTATTGTGCCACGTAGATTGACACGTGTCTTCGTATTATTCGCTCACATCAGCATATTAATTTTGGTATCAATAATTATATTATTTAAATCAAATGTGAGAAGATACATATAAAAAAGACGAACATTATTTCCTTTCTAATAGTCATCAAAATATATTAATCTAATTGTAAGTCAATGTTTTTTTTTGGAAGAAAAGCAGCACTACCCATATAATAAAGGAACATATTATTTGATTTCTAAAAATGTATGAGCACAATAAAGGCCAAGATTCTTTTATAAAAATAAAGGGCATGATTGCTTCCCTCAATTCAATATCCCGCCCAAATATTTTGCATCACATCTCACCTACTTTGACACACCCCATATCTCACTATGAAACCCACTTCCATCCCCAAAACCCTCTTTCCACGAAGCACGGAAGAACTACAAGATCTATTTATTTCTGTAAATTTGTTAGTTTTCATTTTTGATTGGATTATATTTTTTACACCATTTAATCTCCTATTACTTCTAAAAATCTTCACACTTTCTGACTATGTAAGTGTAGGTATTGATTTTGTGGACCTCTCATTGGAAACAAACTACTCCTTCCTTCATATTAATGTTAACTATGTAAGTGTAGGTACTAATTTTTATATATAGATTTTTATATATATGTAAACTCTGGTAAAGTATTTTTGATTGTGTGTTATGTTTTATTACAAAAAATTGTGATCGGAATCCTTCCTATTAATGTTTAGATCATAAAAAGTATATGTTCTATTTTTTTTCCTTTTATCTGTTGTGTTTCATTTTTTTAAGTTGTCAATTTTTTTATATAATGACAGTATATCCTCCGTTTGAGATTATATCCTCTGATTTTATACTTACAGGTACCATGTTGATACCTTTCTTCTTTATTTTAATTGGACTTACCATCTTTTGAATTTAAAATGGATATAGAGCGTGGTTTGTGTTTTATCAATAAGGTTATCATTACATTTGGGACACTTGCATTTTGTTTGTTAAAATTACTCAATGAGCTATTATTAGATGATAGTTAATTCACGTTTTTGTTTGAATAAATACAGATTTCTATATATTGTAAAGTTTAATTATAGTTGTGAATGAAACCGATTTAGGTGAGGTTTGTTATGTAAGTTTGTTTTATTGAATCTTGATCATTTTCTGTAATTAAATCTTGCAATTTAGATATCTCAAAAACTGAACTACGAAGATGTCACTCAGTGGTAAGTAAACATTAAAACATCTAACTTATTTTGGAAAAAACTAATACTTATTGAACTTTTTTTTTAGTAATATGTGTATTGAATTTTCTTATTCTTTGTTTTATTTTTTTGGCAGTTGTGTGTAGTTGGATCTTTATAGAGAAGGGGAGGTTTATTGTGGTATTTCTGGAACCACGGTGGAAAATATGGAATAAATGGGAGATGAGAGTGATGGTGCTTTTAAGTTTGGCTCTACAAATATTCTTAATCATCAATGGCAACTGACGAAAATATATTGTGAAGAGAAGGAATCAAATATGTCTTTAGTTTGCCTATTTAATGGCAGATTGGGTGGCAATTATTTCCCTTGGTGTTCTTTTTCATAATAAAGTAAAAAATCCTGGAGATGGTGAGCTCAATGCATTTTGGGCACCTTTTTTGTTGTTTCTCCTCAGTGGTCCAGATATCATTATTGCCTATGCCTTAGCTGATAATGAGTTATGGTTACGACACTTGCTCGAACTATTTGTTTAAATTGGTGTAGCGTTTCTTATTAGTCTTTTGTCTTGGAGGTCCACTTGGTTGTCGTTGCTAACCATTCCCCTACTTCTGGTTGGGATTTTCATGAAATTAAGGGTTATAAACATATATACTAACAATATCTTTTTTGTTTGTTGAACTTCCAATAATTGTGAACATGCTCAGTGGCAGCTTAAGTGAGGTTAGTTCAATCTGACTATTTCGGAATTTGGGAAATTATTGTTGATTTTTTTCTTAAAAGATGGTCTAATTTGATCTCATTTATATTCATTTGATACTTGACTTCACTATTATCTGTATTGAAATCATCCATAATTGATTATTTGTTATTTCTCTTTAATTGTAACTATAGTTGAATGTTGATATCAAAATAGGAGTTTTAGTTGTTTGTTATTAGTTGGTATGCCATTTTGACCTTTTCGTTTTGATTATTTGCAATTAGGTGCTATACTATTTTGGTCTTTCTTTGGTCATAGTTATAGTTGGTGTAACATATGTTCTTTGGCCTACTCGAACTTGCTATTTCCTCTGGCTATTAAAAGACCAATGGTCGATGCTGACGAATTGATAAATGGGGACAAACTTGTACCAAGGGGGTTAAACTTTCACGGGTATCATGGGGTGAACCCAAAGAAAGGAAGTTGGGTCAGAAGTGCTTGATAGATGTAGATGCGTGAATGGGTCTCCGAGAAGTTGGTAAATCTGACAACTTATCAGATACTATCAGTTATACCAATATTTATCGAATTGTTAGAGATGTTGTCAAGGGACCACCTCAGAATATTTTAGAATCGGTGGCGCAACTCATTCCATCTACGACTCCTGAAAATTTCCCATAAATATCTGTTGTGCGGGTGAAGGTTGGGAAGCCTCATATTATTATTATCGATCCAGTTTAAGGTTGGGAAGCCTCATATTACTAGGCATTGGGATTATCAGATATAGAAGCAATGATGCTCCAGTTTAAGTTTTTATGCTATTTTCTGTACCTGATATCGTTTATATTCAGCATCAGAAAGTGTGTTTTAGTGTTACTGCTATTCTCATGAGTGCTAAATAGATTTTCTTTTGAAGTTGAAATAGAAAGTTAGGTACAATTTGTTAAAAAAAAGGCTTCTTATTATAAGGTTGTTTAGAATGTTTGTTTTAAAAGGTAAAATATTACTTGTGTTCTTAAGTAAAAACGTTATACTTTTATACTTCATCAAAATTACATCTTTATAGATTATAAACACAAAAGAGAATCTTATAACTCCTACATTACTTTAATGTTGGCTTCATCTTACATGCTACTTATAGATTCTAGTCGTTACACATAAGCTGGTTGGTTTTAAGAGCTTAGTCTGATTTCCCTACGTGTACACCTCCATGTTGGTTTTGAGAGCTTAGTTACACATTCTGGAGGTAGTAGTTATGGCTCAATTTAAAACAAAATGCTTGATTATATGGTTGTATTGGGAGTCAAAAGTTTGACTCATTTCCCATTTAACTCATATGTTGTATTTTTATTTCTATTTAGTGAACCGTAGAATGGATTTGAGATGATATATGACATGTATTTGCTTATTTTTTGATTGAGTAGTATTTTTTTAACCTTGCTCACTTTCTTTCAATGTTAAGTAGGATTTGACTTGGATTTTTTACATTGAATTTGGTTCATGAATTTAGTGAGAAGAAAATTTAAAGGGGATGGTTTGGATTGGGTTTGCATGAGTTCAAACACATAAAGCATAGTTCACACCAATGTCAATCACACCAATGCGATTACGTGCTTTGAAAAAAAATTACGTGCCTTTAGGAACAGGTTTCTGCTAGTATACATAAATCATGTATACTCTTTTGTTATTTCATATTTTTATTCACAAATGTTTGGTTTATAGTTCTTATATTTTCATATGGAGTATTTTATATATAAAATTATTTTATTCTAATTGTAGTACTTGGTAACCTAATGATAAAAATCCCCTGAGTTGTGATTAGTTATAATAGGCTTTGTTTTTATTTGGATTCCAATATTAATTTTTATTACAGTTTGACATGAAGGAGTATTTTTAAATTTTTTAGTTATTTTTGGATAAATCATTTGATTGATTGGAAATTTTGAATTCTACATGTGTGTATTTTGAGTTGTGAGTCAACTTTATTGCTCCAACTGAAGGTTTGTAATATGCGTTTCTCCCAGAATTTCTCAGTTGAAATGTGATTCCCTAGCCATTTTAGTTTTGTCCCTACATTCCATCTTTGGACCAAATATGCTACCGGAGGTCCTCAAATAGTGTTTTGCTAGCATGTTTACTATTTAATGTTGGATAATAGGCTAATACATGGTGAGATTTCTATTTTTTACTCTGAGTTACACGTGAGCATTCTAATTGTATGTTTTTTTTTATCATTGTCTTTCTGTAATTAATTTAGTTTCATCTGTATCATGCCTTAAAAGTATGTCATTTGTGTCTATATATTCATGTAATAAATTTCTTTTTTCATTTTGGTTTTGTTTTGCTAATCTCTAGGAGTGTCACTTCTTAAAAAATTTACTACGCACTTACTCATGGGATCTCAATATTGACGAATACAAAATAAGGATTGTGTTATTACTTGATTTAGATTCAAAATCTTATTTTTGGTCATTTGTCATGTTTAATCCACAAAGGTTTATTTTATTTTGAAGATCATGCCATCTCTAAAGGAAATCCAATTCTAAATGACAATAAAGAGTCTAATGACACATTTCCTAAAATGGTGGGACATCATGTGTATTTTACATCTCCAATGGTAACGCCTATCCATTTGATATGGCATTCTTTTTTGAAAAAATCCTTTGTATTTCAAAAACCCTATTGGATATTACTATGAACACGGGGCTTAATTTAGTTCCAAGTCATATTGTCTAACTGTTCTCACATTTCTACATCTAGAAATGAAGGTAGGAAAGTTCTATATGACTTAGCAGCCATATCACTTTCTCTACCTCTGTTAGTTTTTTCCCATTCTAAGGCCAACTCCAATGGATATTTCCATCATGCTAATTTTCTTAGTTAGAATTAATAAAAGAAAAAAATTCTGTCCAACAAGACTTTCTATGGGAAGGGCGAAATGACACGGAAGCCTAATTATATTGTCAATTTCCATCAACATTTCTACATGTAGAAATGCAGTAGTAGTCACGACAATGTGACATGGAATTTTGGAAACTGCCAATGATCATCTTAGCCGTAAATTTGATAACTGCCCACCATCGTACATGTAGAAGCAGAAGTTCCAGTTTTTTATAGGAGCTATAGTCACCGAATTTTATGGAAATATACACGTATGATGGAAGTGTATAAATTGTTGGAGATAATATTATAAACCATTTCTATAATATTAAAAGGAATGACACGTGTATAAAAAAAATTCTAAGACTCCCTTGCCACACATGATAGAAACCCTTCAGCATTGGAGAAGGCCTAAATTTCTATGATAGAAAATCTGTAAGATAGAAAAGGATATTGGAGAAGGCCTCATTAACTCTTTAACGTTTCTTGCTGACATTTTTTCTCAACTTCTTTGGCACAGACGAATATGTAAGTTGTTTTTTATTCGGCAATATTGATTTATGTTCATTTTCATGTTTCTATAGATCTAATTTTTGCATTTTTGTCTCTGCAAATTCAAAGACATTTCTCTGTTTGGTTATGTACGTAATCTCTCTCTTTATTTCTCTCTATTTGCAATTCTTTCATTTCTCTGTTTGAAATTTGTGGTCTTTGGGATCACCCAATTGGAGTGTTGTTTTTACTTTTTTTTGTGGTGGTATGGATTGTGCCTCTATCTCTCTCGAACATTTGATGCCTTTGGGTTTTTTTCCTTTTCCCTAAAATGAGTGTTACGTTGAGGGTTACTATATAATATTAATTTATGTGAAACCATATGTCTGATGTAGATTTTGGTATTCGTACGGGTTTTGAGATTTTTACGGGTTAGAGATTGTGGAGATGCGAAGGTGTTGTGTTTTAAGGGATCGATAGTAAGGACAAAGGTGGTGTTGGATTTTCAATTTTTTTTTTCAGGTTCAAGATATCTGAGGTAGAATCTCTAATCTATTTTCTCTCTCTTTCTCCATTTATTTTTTTGGGTGTGTGTGAACGTGTGTTTAATTTTTAATTTTGTTATCTTTACTGTTGTCATATTTTGGGTTTAATTTTCAATTTATTTCTTTTTAATAATTAATGAATAACTTATATAATAACAACCATAGCATAGCACGATAATAGTTTGAGATAATATGTTAATATTTAAATTGAATACAACTACACAGTATAAAGTTCTGAATAAATAGTTCAAGGAATAAATGAACAAATTTGGACCCCCCCTTCCTAAGCCCATAAAATGAATTGCTAGAGTGTATTAAGTCTAACTAAAAGGAAAAATACAAAAAGGACAAAGCTCCAACATTTCCTACTATGATGACTTAATATTGTTGACTCTAGAATAGATCTACTCAATCCTTCTCCTACAACTATTGGTATCTAAAAATGGGTTTTTAAAAAAAGAAGTGTCTCAGACCCATGTTGAAAAAATATTTATCTCAACTTGAAACAATATTGAATTTGACTTTTTAGGTCTTAAGTCTTCAGCACTTTTACTTGCTCCCAATGTCATTCAGCTCCCCTATATCTAAAGGAATCTTATCCATGCGTTATATACTAGGCATAGATAACAATCTAAGTACCCAAGTCTAATAATTATCTGTCACCTATGTAACTCTTATCTCTCAATAAGATATAGTTTATCATTTGTCGCTTATATACTAAAGGTAATTCATACACGTAGTATCCTTACATGACACGATATCCAAATATGTTAATCCTATCAGTACGGATACTATCCTGTACAGAGTCCACGTAATCTTTACCCACCATTGGGCTAACTATGGGACTACATAATATCCCAATAAATCATACCCATCACTAAACGAGATAATGTACTAAATAGTTTCCAAGTAATATAGCTCATCACTAGTTTAGTTACTATACTATCGAATCTCATAGTAATGAATCCCCATCTTTGAAGTAGCTACTATACTACACAACATACAAGTGAGTTATGTGCATCATCGAACTATATACATTATATAACCACGCCAACGAGGATATCCTAGATTCCTATGGGGAACTTCTATGACTCTACACATTCTCTCTATAAGAGTACATACTCCCAATGGATCGAAACACACACAAAAAGGAAATCACTATGCTAACACATCTGTAGAGTAGCCATATACCAAGTTACACAAGAGGATACATCCTTATATATATATATATATATATATATATATATATATCATGTGATACGAATGACCCAAAAGTCATATCATCGAGATATTAGAGCTATAAAATGCATTCATCATTCGAAAAGGGTTTGGTACGTGGTACCACTAACAATCCCATCAATTCCCCCTTGATTAATTCGACACGATACTACTCACACATCCCGGTATATTCACGCATAGAACATACATAAAATGCAATAAAGAATATGCATAAAAATACAACTTATAACTTTAACCATACACGTCGGTAAAACCTTTCCCTAACTATACCTGAATGCACATAATAATTTTTACATATATAAATATATAACATCACCTTGTTAGTTCAATAATGGTCCTCTCTATGACCCCTTAATTTCCATGAACAAAACCTTTACAAAATATTTCCAAAAGTCTTAATTACGTGATCCTTCCAACCTGGAGTGATCAGGTGCCAACCCAAAATGATATCGCTTAATATCCAAGTTGGATCAATGTGCCACCAAGATAAATCTAACTGAGTCCCCAAAAATGTCACATTGGTTTCATGATATGATTTTGAAATTCCATGAATTATTTTTTCATCCATCCTAAACCTTTGTATAAGGATTTCCTAACCTTTAAACAAAGGAAAAATTATCTAAAATGATTAAAAATTATTATTATGTTATCCAAACATCAATAGTTCATCTAAAGGGATCATCCTTGCCTCTATTAAGAATTTCATTCTATAATCTTAGGTTTGATAATATATTTTGTTTACAAGTTCCAATTCCACATTTAATTTTTATATATAATCATATATCTATGACGCCAAGAATCTTTCATAAATATTAATGTAATTTATTCCTTACAATATAAGGATTCATCATTGATGATACCAAGTATGATCCTCAACTAATACCCTATTAAAGATTTCTAGAGATTTAAAATAAGGTTTAAATAGGAGAGGAATATCGGAACCTTTCACTTAACAAATCCAGTAGAAGGTATCGCCCTATGATTTAAGTCAAGATACCTCAGGAACTAACCTGGAGGAATTCCTATAGAATAGGAACATTCAACAGACTTCATCCCTCCATAATAGAGCCATAGTAGTAAATCAAGTACCTTATTGGTCACACATAGTAGGTGTTTTTGAAGAAAAAATATTTTCTATAAGGTCTTGTGCCAATATATGATATCTGTATCTGAGGGGGTAACTGGAGAGGCCTAACAGAGACCTTATAACGTAGAATCAACCCCAATTTCCCCTCTTACATCCCGACAGGGGTTAATCCCATTTATGTGAAGTCATTTCACCTTTAGAGTTCACTCCAGCAACCTCAGAATTGGGAAATCTCACAATTGACCACACAAAGGTTCCTAAACCAATCTAACATATTAATAGAAAGTAAGAACACTATTCCACCAACCGCCACTCATAATAAGCAGCTTGACCTAGTTCATTAAATGGAAATTAATGTTCCTAACCACCATTACCACAAACCTGCAAATTTTCTCGCCATCACTCAACCTTTTTTATTATATTGGTAGATCTTAGCGATAGATTCTCATGCTCCAAATGTCACTTCTTGACTCCCCAATTAGTTGAGTATAAAAGGGACACTTGGGGAAGGTTGTAAAGATTTGATTCAAATCAATAGTGATGATAATAAACACTAATAACAATATTTAACATTTTCTAAGGGGTTTTATACCACTTCTTACTTCTATATCATGTTCTCGACACAACTATTAGGTGTTTTGGCTTTAGTTTTGTCTCGTGTCTCCTACATGAGTAAGGAGTACTTAGAGATTTTAATCAGTTGATTTTGGGGGGACCGCTACTCATCATAAATATCTTAGACTCTTTCAAACCATCTTAGTTAAATTCTATGTTTTGTTGCACTTGTATTAATCATATTTATACGGAATATACTATAAAGAAACACCTTAAAAGTGGACGTATGTATCTCTTTAGAGGTACTGAACCACTGTATGTTTGTGTCCCTTTAATTAATAATTAGGTTCCCTCTCTTAGAGTAAATGTTTCCTGCATTTTGAGGTTCCCCTAAATGGGGTTAGCCACCTTTTTATAAGAGACCCCTAAAAGGGCCAAAGGACAAAGCTTCCCCCACGGGGTTGCCAATTGATTAAAGGCTTACCATAGTGATCAGTATAGATGTAAACTTGTGTATCAAGAAAAAAGGTGTTTGAAAATTAGTATATACTTAGACAATCTTCCTATATATTTGTGTGTGTCTTCTAGATTCACTGTCCAAGTCATGTCATAATTGTTAAGATTGTCATGTAAAGACTTACAATACTCATGTTAAACTATTTTGTTAATTTGGATGTTGTAAAAGGTAAAACAAATCCATAATTCAGTTGGAAGCCTGACATTCAAGTATCCAAAGGAATGAAGGTCCTAAGGGGTATAAAAATTGGTTTTTTACAATGAATCTTATAATTGGTTTTAAAATAATAATTGGACTTAAAATAATTTTTTAGGAAAATTAAAGGTGAAAATATTAAATTATAAAAGTGATGGGGAAAATCAAATTTAAAATCCCTAAACGATGTGTAAATCGGCATAAGAAGGCTCTTCTAATCAAAAACCTACCAAGAATATGATAAATTACATATTTTTAGAGGAGCGTGTTGATTAGAAAGGGCGTGTGTCGATCGATATTCCCTTTTACCCATATATAAGGAAACATGGTGGAGACTTTATTTACATCCCAAAGATCTCCAAATAAACTTTATATCTTTAAAATCATCATCCTTATATTTCTAATCAATCATTTTCCCAAAAATTTCCAACTCAAACCTTAGCCATGATGACAAGTGTACAGGGCTTGGTTGGACATCTCTAATGACCAAACTAATGTGATTAAAGATGAGAGGATGCCCTTGTGTTAGCTACGGAGACATCATTCGATGCACGTGAGCGAGTGAATTGACTATTTAATTGTTGTGAACTATTCTATTTTTAAATTAACATATTTAAATTATTATTTATTACCATGTGCTGATGTGATTAAGACGTTCATCCCTCCTATTTTCATCGAGCTTATCTCTCCTACACCGTTTGAAGCCTACTCTCATGGAAGCTATGGCTCCTCTTGCCATCAACCCTAAACCCCCTGAGATTCCATGCCCATCATCAAAACTCTTTGAATCCAAATACTTTGCTTCTCTCCTTCGAGGCAATAAAATTAACCATATTTCTGATCTAATAAAATCATGCATGTACGAAGGATAACCTGTTGTTCTCCTCCAATAAAGAAATTCAAACACTCTCAAAACTTTTTAGATTTTCATTGATTCGTAAGTTCAGTTATAGTCTCCCTTCAATGGAGATTATTAGGAAAATCTTCCACTCATTCTCTCTTAAAGCTGATTTCTCTTTAGATTTATTGGATGGCAAGCACATTCTCATTCAACTAAACTGTGAAGAGGTTTTTTTAGGCTTTGGTTACGAAACCAATGGTACATCAACAAATCTCCTATGAAAGTTTTGAAGTAAACTCCTCAATTCAAAGAAAATCAAGACTATTATATGGCTCTTATTTGGATATCCCTACCATATCTCCCTATTCCGTTCTTCTCCAAAACTGCATTATTCTCAATTACTCAACTTATTGGCAACCCATTGAAGGTGCATGAATCAAATCTACGCTTGGTCAGACCTAGTGTGGCTCGTATTTGTATTGAAGTGGATCTCTTAAAGACTACCAAAAAGAATCTGGATAGTCAATGATGACAGTGGATTTTGGCAAATAGAGGACAATGAAAAAATTATAGACTTCTGTAGGAAATGTAGGCATCTAGGTCACTCTGATATTGATTGCAAAAGATTTGGTCCAACTCTTCATCAAGATAAAGTCAACTATCAAATACCAGATGCATCATTAATAAAGGAGGCATACCAAACAAGTCTGTGAGCAACAAATGGATCATAACCAACTCTACTTTCCATGTGGGGGAATCCAGTGATCATGCTAACCCCCATAAGGAGGATAAACATTCTCAAACTTCTACTATCATGGACCAAGGTAGAGGTGGGCAAATAACAAAGATTTGGTTAATGTAGGTGAATTCTCCACTGAGCTTTAAACTGATGTTCAAGCTTCCATTGAGATTGAAGAAGGTGAATTATTAAACTAGGTGAATTCCTATAACCCTATCCCCCATAAACCTTTTCCTATCCCCAAACTCCCGATTCCACAAACAAAATTACTTTAAGCCAATAACCTCTCTCCCAGACCATATTGCTAAAAACCTAAAAAACCTCTTCTAGATTGGTGCACTAATAGTTTATCTGAAGGTGAATGAGATTTAGAAGAGCCTGACCCAACTCTCATAACTAAAAACTTTAAAAAAAAATTCTCTAGCCTTATCTAATAAATTCTCTTGCCTGAGAACTGAAGAGGTTCCCATTAGTACCAAGAAGAAGAAGAAAACAAACAAATTTAATGACTCATCCACCATTCGAATCAAATCTCAAGGTAGGAAATCTCATTAAAAATTCCTCTATCTTAACTTAATAGATGTTAAAAATCCTCTTTTGGAATGTTAGAGGCATAGGAAACAAGCCTACTATTCGTAGACTTAAGAAACTGATCAAAATTCATAAGATCTCTGTGGTAGATATCATAGAACCAATGATTAAGGCTCACAGTCTTAATGATCTTCTTCTCAAACTCAATTTTTCCAATGGCATGGCAAATATCTGCAGTAATATTTAGGTATTATGGAAGTATGATTGGGACATCAAACTTATCCACTCCTCTAATCAATCCATAACTCTTGAAATCTCCAACACATGTTTGACCTCTCCAGTCAAATTTATGGAAGTTTATGGTAGATGCTCTAAGGAGGAAAAAAATTCATTATGGAATGATACCACTCAACAGTGTTATGATAACTCCCCAATAATTGTAGGAGGTGTTTTCAATGTTATTACTAGCCCTCTAGAAAAGCTTGGTGGAAATGAGATTGATCATGAGGTTGCTCTTCAATTCACAAACACCTTAGGAGTGGAAGGCCTGACTGAACTTCCAGATACTGGATCCAAATACACATGGTGCAATAATAAGGATGGATCAAATAGAACATGGGCTAGGTCGGATAAGGTGGTTTTTACTCCCCAATGGCTCCAAATTTTTAACTATTCTTCTATCTCCATTTTAAATATAACCAATTCAAACTTTAGCCCTCTCCTTCTTACCCTGACCCTAGGCAGTGATATTATTCCTAAAAGTTTTAGATTGTAAATTTTTTGGGCCAAACATAGGTACTTTTATTCACTTATAGAACAAGCTTGGGCCACTTTATGCACAAGAATTCCAACGATGGTGTTTTTCCAAAAACTTAAGGCCACTAAGGTTGCCCTTTGTCAGTGAAATAAATCCACCTTTAAAGATATCTTCTAAGATATAAAAGAAGTAGAAGACATTGTCCTACAAAAGTAAGTATATGTGGAAGGCAATTACTCCATTGAAGTAAATAAGGAATAAAAAATGGCTATAGCAGACCTGAAATTCAAAATTTCTTTAGAGGAAGAGTATTGGAAGCAGAAGGCAAGAGTCAAATGGATAAAAGATGGTGATGAGAATATAAAATTATCCCATTCTATTGTAAATAACAAGAGAAACAAGCTTCACATTGTAAGAATTAAGGATGATAGAGGAAACTAGTTATCTGATTACCTTTTTATTTGTAAATCCTTTACTACTCATTTTAAAGGGATCCTCACCACACTTTTAACCACCCTCAACAATTGGTCTCTACTTCAACACATTCGTAAAAGAATTAATGATCAGGAAAATGAGGTGCTGACTGCCATTCCTTCCATTAAAGAGGTAAAAAATCATGTTATTATGATCATGGATTCATCTAATACAGCAAGTTCAGATGGATTTAATGCCTTATTCTACAAGAATTATTGGGGAATCATCCACAAAGATCTATATGCAGTAGTTGGAAGCTTCTTTATGGGAAGTACTATTCCCAAATGTCAGGCCTCAACTTTAATCACCTTCATTCCAAAAATTGATAATCCATCTTCCTACAGTTACTATAGACCTATTAGGATTTGTAATACATCCAACAAAATCATTTCTAAAATCTTAGCCAATAGGTTGGGAACCTTATTGGATAAAATTATGTCTCCAAACCAAGCTAGATTCATTAAAGGGAGGCAATAAATGAACATATCATCTTATCTTAAGAGGTAATGTCCAATTTTAGCAAGAAAATAAGAGGTGAAAACATGCTTTTAAGTTGGACATGTCCAAAGCATGTGACAGAATGTCTTGGCTCTTTATCACTTAATTTCTGAGGTAATTTTGTTTCAATGAAACATTTATAGACATGACTTGGGGGCTTATATCTGATTGCTAATACTCAATTCTTATAAATGGCTTTCCCTATGGTTTCTTCAAATAATCTTATGGTGTGAGGCAAGGAGATCCACTTTCACCTGCTCTATTCATCATCAGTAAAATTGAGTCATTCTCTTTCTTCAAAGTCTGTCTTTTGTTGATGATGTTCTCATATTTACTTCTGAATCTAAAAAATCTTTAAAGAATCTAATGAACCTCATTAAGGAGTATGAAGATGAATCAGGTCAGATGCTAAATCATTCAAAATGCAATTACATAGTCCATCCTAATTATTCTCCCTCTAGAAGAATTATTATTGAGAGGATAACTCAATTCTCCTATAAAATCCCCATCTTTGGAATCTTGGTGTCCCTATTTATTTAGGTAGAAAGAAGGCATCTATTTTCAATGACTTACTAGATAAAATCAAAAGGAGGATGGAAGGCTAGACTTATAGGTTGTTGTCCATTGGAGGTAAATTGATTCTTATCAATCATGTGTCTCAATCAATGTATTATCATCTTTTTGTAGCTTTAAACCCTCCAAAAAGTACAGTCAGAGCTTTAGAAACCATTTTCTCTAATTTCTTTTTGGGGAAAACAAAAGGTATTACAAATAGGCACTAGAAGAAATGGGAGGATCTTTTCCTTCCTTTGTAGAGGGTGGCCTAAGATTGAAGAAGACGGAGGAATTTATTGCTGCATCAACAAGTAAAATGTGGTGGAGACTCCAAACCATTGACTCAATGTAGTCTATATTTATGAGGAACAAGTATTGTAAAAGCTGCAGACCATTAGACTCTAGATGCAGACCTTATTCTTCACACATATAGAAAAGAATGCATTCTCACATTGAAGTAATGTTTTATTGGATTGCTCTATCTACTGAGATTACTTGGAAAGGCACTTCAAATGGAATCTTCAACTTAAAATCAGCTTGGGACATTATTAGATATAAGAGCTACTCTAAATATTCCTTAATCCATTGGGAGTAAGAGACTCCCCAAAAAGGTCTCTATTTTTTGTGGAAAATTCTTAATAAAGTCCTTCCTACTGATGATTCTATAAAAAACCTCAAGATTCCTCTACCTTCAAGATGTCATTGTTGTAACCTGCACCTAGAGGAATCCATTCACCATCTATTCTTTTAAGGGGAAGTAGCATATCAAACTTGGCTTCATTTTTAAAACTTAATGGGAATTTCTTCCATTGCATATTCTGTTAGGAATCAGTTAATGACTTGGTGGATGAAAACCAAGGGCAAAGGTCTAATTGCCACTCTTTACACTCTTATTCCCAGTTTGATCTCTTGGGAGCTTTGGAAAGGGAGAAATAGAAGCAAGTTTGATAATCAGCATATGAAGACTTCTACTACTATTTCTAACATTTACAGACTCATTTATGAAATCTTCAAAGCTAGTCCATTCTTAGGCTCCAAATCTAGGCTTGATCTTGAATTCATTAGAAAATTCAATATTGTGTGTTCCTAATTATTGTATTTGCCCTTGGAGAAGGGCTTTTCTTCTCTAATAAAAAAAAGTTCTTCCTTTGAAAATATTAAAAAAATATATAATGATGTGATTGTTTTTTCTAGTGTTACTCCAAACTGTGTCGGAAGACATATTTTTGTGAGAGCGGGGCTCAACAAGGGTAAAGAAGTTATAGATCTCTTTCCACAAAAGGATAAGCCTTTGGTTTGTGGGAACAACTTTGAGAAATGATGTATTGCATCGATGATACGCCACAACCTGTGGTGGTTAAGGCAAAATTTTTAAAGAGGTGGTGGGACAATATACACACATTTTGTCTACTATTCGTTGATATGACGATTAATCCTTTAGACTTGTATCATATTTCGGGCCTCCATTGTGTGGTCATGCATATTGTAGTCGATCATACATTGTTACTGACTCTTAAAGATATTATTCAATACATTAGGACACTCAAGCTTCATTTGGGTGAGTCGGTTATTTCTGAAAACATTCAATAAAGTGATCATGGGATAGCATATTAATGACAATGAGAGTGATCAGATGTGGTTTCTGACTCGCTTATCCATCTTTCATATGTTTGGCGCCATTATACTAAAAAAGAGTGGGGAATTCATCTACCTTTCGGGTCCCCACCCTCAGTTTATATGGATTTATCAACTATACTTTTTTACGACAAAGGGGATTCTTGTGTTCACGACTTCATATGCTAGGTTTGACTCATTTGGATTGTGGTGCCAGACTACTTTCATAAGTGCTACATACCTTTGGAGGTACATTTTCTGTTTAATTATCTTTTTTATTTTTTTAGTTTTGGTACGTTATTTTTGTTTGTTAATGTATTAGACATTTGTTATTATGTTGATAACTTTTGTTGGAGGAGAAAATTGGCTTGGGGAAGGCCATTTTTTCTTGGGGGTGTACGGATCTAATTTTTGGACTTGTATGAGGTGATGGATATCGGAGAACAGATAATAGAACTCCTCTATGTCATATTCTCATATTCAATAGATGTTGCATTAGATGATTATCGAGCATGTGTAGATCTAATGAGCATGATTTCCACTTTCATTATTATAATATATCTATATTTTTTTTCCATGAAAGTATATTCTTCGTAGGTACTATTGATCCCTTATCATGGGAATCTAAAGAACTCAGTCATGAAATGTATGCAGGCAACATGTATCACCTATTGGTGAATATTTTTAGGTACAATTGGTAACTAGTAGGTAGGGTGGTAAGAATAATATCGAACGATCATAAAGTAAGACAAACATCTCCCCAACATTATGTGAGGGGAAGTAAAAGGATATATATTGAGTTCCATAGATTGATATGGTTGAAGGGGATTATTTATAGCACATAGACTTTCTAGGAATCATGGTGTGGCCATTTGGGTCAGATTCCTTCGGGACGGGCTAGCCCCAAATCAAAGAGGAGGGAAAATTAGAGGAATCCCTCTCTCACCGCGTGTGGGGATTCAAGGACAGGGGAATCCTCTTTCTTCCACTCCCACTAATCTACGTAGGCTTCTATAAATATAAATCGGTCATTGTCTAAAGGGGAGAAAATATAGAGATGGAGTCGCCAACCTATTTTTCTCAAAACGGGCAAAAGAAATGTAGCCTCCCCAAGAGGACGACATCAAAAGACATTCAGATACATACAAAACCAAATGAATCAAACGTCAGGGGAATAAGTTACGAAATGGGAAGGTGTTAGGCACCCATTCTGCCCTTTCGGTCTCTCATGGGGTATGATAATATTCCATTTTCTCCCAAAAGTGATATATATATACATGTGTGCGGTGTGAATAATGAGATAAAGAAATCATCTGACTCACATCACGGGAAAGATGAGGAGGAATCATTCCAAGGAGTGTGCAAAAGAAATGACATAAAAATATATTATGAGTGTTCGTCGGATCACAAATCACTATGAAGAAGTGAATGTGTATATCAAGAAGAACAAAAATATGTAGGAGTACCCGTATTCACAATACTAATAAATAGAAAGAAACATAAAATTGATAAATGTGAAAATAACACTCGAATACCAAGATTGACTCTAGACGCTTACATAGCCAAAGGACATCAAAGTCATCGTCATTCGATAACACACAAGGGTGGGATTTAACCAATAAATCCTAAGTTAGAACTTCCTTTAGTTTGTTTTATAAAATGTGCGCAAGTGTAAAAAGTGTGAAAAATAAAGAAATTATATTTTAGGGTTTATAAGAAAATCCTCTTTTTGGCTTTTTTAGATTTTATAAAAATAATATTTGTGTGAACTAAATAATAAAAACTAAGATTAGTTTTAGAATCAAGAAATTAAATAAAGATATAATAAAAGTGGAAAGAAAAGTAAATAACTACTACTTAACTGACTGGGTTGTAAATGAATAAGGGTAGGCCTTCTAGAGAACTTTAATTATGATTTTGCAGTAGTAGCAGGCCAATTGTAGGTGATTGTATGGTGTTGAGGTAAGAACGAAAAGTGGGGTGAAAATGGATGAGAATTATGTAAGGAAGTGGAGAGAATGTTTGGAAAAGTAGAATTTTAGCGCAGTGATTTTGAGGGGAATGTTTTGACTTCAGAAAGGGGCCCTTGGGAATGAGGCCATGGTTTCCTTAGATAGTAAAAATTAGGGTTTGTCGGCATAGCCCTGCCTTTCTAGCTAAGGAAAGTACACCCTACCGATAAACAGGGGGTCTGGGGTGCCTATAGGAAGTTCATAACGAACTTTTTCAGAAATGGGCATAAAATACAAACCATAAGTTCGAATTGTGCACGACCAAGATCATTAAAAAGGGTATTCAGAGACCTACTATAATTTATTTAGAAAATATTAGGTTCAAGAGTTGAACAAAGTTAAATGGGTCTCGGAACGACCCGATGGTGGAGGTTCTCGGAGTAAAAAAGCAAGTACGTGTGAACTGTGAGGCCGATTCGCACACGGTATGAACTGTTGGAAATGGAATTTAGATCCCTATAAGATTTCAATGAGATTTGTTCTAGTTAAAGAATTGACCGAGGTTAAACGAGGCCCAAGAGCATCCGCTAACCTCTAGATTAGTTCTTATAGTAAAAAGGTGAGTATGCATAAAGTGTGAGGCCAATTTGCTCAAGTTGGAGTGTTGACTGAGGTCAATCGGGGTCTGGGAGAGCCCGATGGCCTCTAGATTAGGGTTTAGAGTAAAAAGGTGAGAACATGTGAGTCGTGAGCCCAAATCCTGCATGTTATAGACTGTTCGAAAGGCGATTCTTAGCCCCAAAAGGTTTCAATGACCTTCACTTAGATTGGAGAGTTGACTGAGGTCAAGCAGGGCACGGGAGAACCCATTGCCCTCTAGATCAAGGTTTAGAGTAAAAAGGTGAGTATGTGCTAACCGTGAGGTTGATTCGTGCACGAAATGGACCGTTGGAAAGGGGATTCAGAGCCTATGAGGATTTAATTATATTCGCTCAGGTTAGAGAGTTAAATGAGATAAAATAAGGCTCGATAATGCTCGGTGGCCTCTAAATCAGGGTTCGCAATAATCCTGTGATCTTATGGTGGGAGGAGAAGTGTGAGGAACTCAAGGAGGCATTTAGGTGATACTAGGATGGGGTGTCTGTAGAGCCCCTTAGTAGGAGATCTTGGAACAAGTGGAGTTCATCAAAAGATAGACACCTTATCGATGTTTGAGGGTGCAAGGACCTTACTGGGGGTTAGAAGATGGTTGGTTAAAGGGTTGAGGTTTATTCTACGTACCTAAAGAGTTAAGGTGATCGATTCAGTGGGTCGGGGTTGATTATGTGGGCCTAAAGAGTTGATATTACTGATTCATGGGGTCGAAGTCGATTGCATGGACCTAAGTAATTGAGATGCCCGATTAAGGGGGTCAAGGACAATTCTGTGGACCTAAAAAGTTAAAACGAACTATTTAGACTGTCGAGGTTGATTCTACGCACCTAACGAATTGAAATGATCGATTCGGGGGGTAATGGTCAATTTTGCAACCTAAGGAGTTGAAATAACCTCAGAGGGTCAAAATGAATTCTACTCACCTAAGGAGTCGAAATGACCTATTCAGACGGTTGAGGTTGATTCTTCAAACTTAAAGAGTTAAAATGAATTATTTAGACGTTCGAGGTTGATTCTACAAGCCTAAGGAGTTAAAATGACCAATTCAGGGGGTCGAGGTCGATTATGCAGTCATAAGGAGTTGAAATGACCTATTCAGGGTGTGGAGGTCGATGTTGTGGACCTAAGGAGTTAAAATTACCAATTTTAGGGGTCAAGTTTGATTCTTTAGACCTAAGGAGTTAAAATAACCTATTTAGAGGGTTGAGGTTGATTATGCGGACCTAAGGAGTTGAAATGACTTATTTAAAGCTTCGAGGTCAATTCTACGGACCTGAAGAATTTTATACGGGGTATGTTCTTCAGTGTTAACTATGTTGGGGGAGGATGTTTGTATTGAGAGTGCAGGAACACATGAATTTTGGTTCTATTGGGGAGTATGCTAGTGAGGAAAGGTTTATAAGTGCGGATGCCTTTTTCTTCTGATATGGAGATTGATTATAACTTTGTAAATGGTTCGACGACTTTTAATATATTTTCTCAGAGTAGTAATGTACTCGATCTTATAGGGACTCTTTAGGAATTTTTTTTAATTGTTCGGGCAATTTTTTGATTTTCTAGAATTTTTATAACTAAATTTTGAGGGGACTGCCAATAGGCATAGCCAGGGGGTGCCTATTGGCATATGTAATAGACTCTTGGGCTTTCTGGGGGAGGGGGAAGGTCACTGTCGATAGGAAAGTCTCGGGGACTACGGATCGACATATCCTTAGTCCCTAATAAAAAAGGGTGACCCTTCTCATTTTCTCACTCCTTCATTCGATTGAATCTCTTGCTTTGTCTTTCTAGAAATCAATTTCGAGTCTATTTCTCAAAAGAACTCATGGAGGGCACCTCGGGCAATAACTGGATGGAAATTGATGACTGGGAGGGCTTGGAATGATGTGCTGCCACACCGCTGGTATTAGGGAATGAGAACGTTTATGATAACTTCGAGCCTATTCTTGATGAAAGCGTTCTTTTGTGGGAGCTATAACATCATCGTTCTACGAGGGTGAAGAATCCTAATGTCCATGTAAGATTTTTCATTTTTATTTCCATTTTTCTTTATTTTTCTTTTTCTTTTTTATTCTTTGGATGCTAAAGGTTTTTTCTTGGTTTTTTTGTAGGTTGACATAACTTTGTTGAGATTTTACTCCCAGGGATCGAGTGGAATGAAAGAAGTATATGACCTCCTTTATGTGGTTATTCAAATAATGGTAGAGGCTACGACATTTAGCCCATTGGTGGGGGTTTGGATAAGACACCACGTTCCACATGGTGCTGTGCTCCTTGGGAGAGAGATGGTGGGACACGATCGACATATTCCTTTTGGGTGTTGGGGATATAATGGTTACTTCTCTGGAGGTTCAGTAGTTAACGGGGTTGAAGTGAAAGGGTTAGAAGGTAGTGGTGAACCACACCCTGCGCATTTTTGAGGTGGAAATAAGGGCTTCCAGAAATGACAAAGGAAAAGGTGTCGAAAATATTCCTATGCCAGAAATGACCCTCGAGGAGAGAAAAATCCTCGATCGGTTGAAGAAAACTCAAGCCAACATCACTCTGTGGGGACTCTTTATGTCTTCCCAGCTGCACATAAATGTTTTGATCAAGTTGCTCACCGAGCCTACAGTCCCTCCGTCTACCACACCAGAAGAAGCAGTAAATTTGGTCGGATCCTTAACCTGTACCCAAATGCTATCCTTTTTCGAAGAAGAAATCCACAGGATCGGGAGAGAGACCATAATCCTGCACTCAACATCTCTGTCGAAGTCATGGGGAAAGTTGTCCCACTCTCCATTGTCAATAATGGATCAACTCTAAATGTTTTCCCATTGAGAACCTTCAATTTCTTAGGACTGAAAGTGAGAGACCTTACCCCAACCTCTGCTACTGTATGTGACTATGATAACACCCGTCGAGAAGTAATGGGATCTATAAAGCTTACAATAGGAGCTAGCCCTATAAACCCTGTCATTGAATTCCAAGTCATCGATATTCGAGCTTGTTTTAATTTGTTGCTTGGACGACCATGGCTCCACAATATCAAGGGTGTGTCTTCCTCCCTCCATTAGAAATTGAAATTCTCCACCAATGGGCAGGTCGTTACCATCTTGGGAGACGATGACAATGCCGAGAGGGCAAGTACTAGCAACCCTATACTTGAGATACAACACGAATCGAATGATATGATTATATCAGGCTTAAGCCACTTCTACTCCTAGCAGGGGACGATTTCAAAGATAAAGTTTGTCTATAACACAACCCTTATGGAAACATCAATGTGATCCAAATGTTGAAAAACATGCATTTCATGCTCGGACTAAGGCTAGGATAGAGAAAATAAGGGATACTTGAATTGATTGTGCTAAAGAAAGATTTTCCTTCCTGCGGTCTAGGCTATCAGCCATTAGTAGAAGAACTCAGAATGATCCGCGAGCCTCAACTCAAGAGAAAGATAGCATGCACCAAGAATGTCCCAGGGGATTCCTTGAATAGACGATTCATCAAAGAGGGCGAAGACTTACCCTTTTATGGCTTCCTGAACCTTAGTTTGACCATGTAGATAAGAAGTTGAAGCTAGGAATGGAGATATTTTTCCAAGACAACTACCTATGGGCCAAAAGTTCCCAGCACTGTGTGCAACCGCTCATCAAAGAAACCAAATCTGATGCTAGAGATTCCGAGGAAAGTGACTCTGAGGATTCATTCGACTTGCGGACACTAGGGTTGACACTTTGCATGGTTCATTAAAGCACAACATCACTGGATACGTCCTGCCTAATTAAATCTGCTGATACTCCTCTCCTCAACTGGCATGCTGCGCTAGTTCCCCCTGCTGAAGTCCCGCCTAACCCCAATGTTCACCCCGTTTCTTCTTTTGTTGTCTATCTTTAATCTGATGTAATCGAGACCTCCTTTAATGAGGTTCTCAATGATTTTTTTTTCCTATTAATGAAATAAATGAGGATTTTGAGTATCTGGTTGTGCCTTACATTAATTGTCTAGATTCTAATCAAACTCTTGATGATGATGATTTTGCAAATGAACAATTCTTAACTAATCTAAATAAGGTTAATAACAAACAATATAACCTCTCTCAATTTAATTAAGAAGAAACTATTGTTATTAATCTTGGTTCTAGTAGAAAATTGCGCGAGATTAGGATAGGGTTAACCCTTGACGAGCATGAGCGCTTGCAATTTGAAGAATTATTGAAGGAGTTTGTGGATGTCTTCGCATGATCCTATGATGATATGCCCGACATTGATCCCGAGATAGCTCAGCGTGAGATCCCTACTCTTACGGAATACAAATCGGTTAAACAAAAACTGCGAAAGCTTCGCACCGAATGGTTGCTCAAAGTCAAAGAAGAAGTGATCAAACAGTTGAACATGGGTTTCATTCATGTGATAGAATATCCCACATGGCTAGACAACATCGTACCAGTGCCAAAATTAGGAGGGAAAGTCCGAATGTGCGTGGACTATCGAGACTTGAACAAAGCTTCACCCAAAGATTGACATGATTGTGGACAACATGACCAACCATGCTCTTAAGTCATTCGTTGATGGGTTCGCCAGGTATAACCAAATCAAGATGCACCCAGATCCCCATGAGAAAATCGCATTCATCACCCCTTAGGGAACCATTTTCTACATCGTTATGCCGTTCGATTTCAAAAATACTGGGGCAACCTACCAGAGGTGTTGGATCATGAGGCCCCCAATTTTTAAATTCTACAAAATATGGGATGGTTCAACAAATACCAAATTTTAAACTTACGAAAACATTTTTTAATTTCAACTTAAACAAAAATTAATCCAATTCAAGCTTGAACAAGAATGTTATCTAAGTAAATTAATTTGCACTTGAACTAAATTAATTAAACATTACCCAACCATTAATTAGCACCAAATTAAGCAAAATTGCAAAATAAACTCAATTTTATCTTTTTAACCTAAGCAAGCATTCTAGGTGAGTTAAACAAGATAAAATAAACAATATCACTACACGACGATTTATGAGGATAACCCGAATGGGAAAAATCTCGGACGGTCCTTGCCTAAAAAATCCACTAGTTGCAGTTTGTTTACAACGAAACGACAAGAAGACTTACAACACACGATTCGAGTCCATCCAGACCCTAACGCTTCCTTCTCTCTTCAACCTCTGCCTTATAGATAATCCTAGAGTCCATCGAAACCTTGGATTCCACCAATGGAGGCACAACAACCATCAACCACACATGGTGCCTTTCACCATGTGAGAAAGCCGCAGCAAACACAAGTTCTTCCTTTTGGGTTAGTGAAGAAACCCAAACCAACTTCTTTATGGGTAGAGAAGCAAAATCGGTGCCAAACACTCCAAGCAAGATAAATATATGATGGTTCTTGGACAAATAAACTATGGGTGCAAAAACATGTGTTCTTGAAAAGATTTTATCTAGAAATCATAACATATAAACATGGAACTTTTTCTTGGAGGAATATATTCTCTTTAAACTCTCTTGGAAAATGAAAAAGTTGAAGAAAAAGGATGGTTTTTCGCACATAAAAGTGGTTGGTAAAAGTTAGTGGGAAAGTGGGAAACATGGTTGGTTAAAATGAAACTGCCAAAAAAAATTCAATTACCTCCCAAGTTGTTCGAACGACACTGTTGGAACGAGAAAATAGTATAAAACAAGGCAAGAATTGTTGGAAAAACTCGTTCGAATGAGGACGTTAGAACGAACCTTCGAATAAAAAATCAAAAAGATTTGGCACAAAGTCATTTGAAAACTCGTTCGATTTCTCGTTCGAACAACAATCTTGTTCAAACGAAAATTCGAACAAAAAAACTAAAAATGCTATTTTTCATTTTAAGCCCAATTTATTTTATGAAAAGACCTAAAAAGATTTTCTGAGAAAAACAAAATTTGAAAAAAATATTTTATAACATACACCCAATAATAAACAAATTTTCCAAGTCTCTTCATATATATAAAAAGCATTCATACCTTTAGTGACTTTGGAATCCAAATGTTGATGATGCACAACGTGGCACTTGAAATCGACACGGATGAAACTCAAAATTTTGGGTCGCTGTGACTTCAACTCTTCAAACGTCATTGGCTTGAATGGAACAAACATCTATCCAATAACTCAAATGATTTTGTCCTTACGAATCTTCCCCTTTGGCTATTTGGGGACAAAATCCAACCAAAAATCCTAAAGGGCCGTCAAGCTCGTCTAGACATAACATCCAAAGGATAAACCGCTTTGCCGCTTTAGAATGCCGCTAAAACATATTTCCTGCACACTTAAACAAACTATCAAACGCATAGGGAATATAATAATATTAAAATCAGAAATAAATACTCCCCCTTAGGTAATTCTCCCCTTTTATCTAACATGATCTACCAAAGAAGGTCGCGACTCCCCCTAAGTTAAATCTTCCCGAATTTAAAGGATTAGATACCATTTCTCCCCCTTTTTGTTCAATAATAGACAAAGGTAAAATAATTATAAAATTAACTAATTTATCCCTTAATTAAAGTAATAACCATTTCTCCCCCTCAAAGTTACGCAAGAGATATCAATTTAGGAAGAACAATTTAAACAAGCGATGATGTAAAAACTGGATTAATAAAGCATGTGGACAACGATGAAAAGAACTAATCCAGACAAATATAATGGATACTAACTATGATGAGATAATAAAAAGGATACCACTTTAAAATGTATTTAGCTAAGCATGAGATATCAAACCAAAAATTGCGCAACAAGATAGATACCAATTTTGAATTAAAAGCATGAATGGACTAGCTAGTAAGGCAAAGACTCAAAACAAAATACCAAGTATATACATATGCTAAATATATCAATAACACACACGCACATATACATAGGTATAAACACCACAAAAGACACATAATACATAAAGCTTTCCACACTCATATGGCATCAATGTGTTTAAATGTCATGTGGTAAACGGAAGTGAAGGGGTGTGAACAAGTAACTAAAGGAATATAGACCCAAACACCTAAACATGTTCACGGAGTTCTCATTTGATTGAAAAACTTTATCACACTTAAATATAGCCTCATGTGACAATTTAAAGTGAACTCAATGACCAAACATACACAATGCACACAAGTCTAGAATGTTAATGATTCTACAAACTAATAGAGTCAAGATAAAATAGCTTAACTAGGATACAAAGTCATTGTGCAAACCCGTTGATATAGCCAACCAAACTTCCATGATAATATTCTTCTTTTCTTTTTCTTTTATTAACATACCAACTAAACAATAAAGAGCTTGGCTAATTTTTCTTTTCTATGCCATTCAATTTTTTAGGCCAAATTTCAATGGTGGCTTTTCACGTAAAGTAATTTTGACTTTCGCAGCCCGATTCCAACGACAAACAACTACATCGGATAAATATATTTTTCTAATTTTTACATCCGGGAAACGGTTCTTACATGCACAAATCCTCCAGAGTCATAACAATATGTAGATGACTAAATTGATAGAAGAATATCTCACTTAGCTCAAATATACATGTGAGTTTAATATTCAAATGAGCTCGTACATGTGTGAATCGAGGCATATAAAAAATTAGAATCCATTAAGCAACACAAAATCCAACTCCTCCATGTAATTATGATAAAGAACACTTTAAGGATTGAAAATCTTAACCAAAAGTTCTAGACACACGAAAGCAAAATGATAATAGGATTCAAACACAAGTATATGCCACATAAAATGTGTAAAACCAAAGTACACACAAAAAGCATATTTTTGAGTTTTTCAATTTTAACCAAAACAAAATAACTAACTAAAAAAAATTAAACAAAAATCTTTTTGTATTTTTCATTAAATACCCCAAAAAATAAAAGGAATACAATAAAAAAGATAAACAAGTCAGAATTCTAGCAAAGCATATGTGATGACATAAGGACTAGATAATGACAAGCAAACATATAACTAGCATGAATACATACCATGAAGCACAAAAGCTAGTGTATGAAAATAAAATCTAACACTTACAACCTTTAGATTTAGCAAGGGAGGTATCACGTGAAAGCAAATGTGAATCATAAATCCTACCTTGTAAAGTTACCAAGTCGGATCTCCAAACCTATATAAGTGAAGAGTGATAATCTCGGGATTGGGTGACGTTGGCTACCTTGGTGACCCTACTCTTGGATTTTCTAGGACCTCTTTTAAGATCAAAACAAAATTTCCTAAGATGACCTGTTTTGACCACAATGTGAAAACGTGAAGACTCAGCGAAAACTAGTACCTAAGGATTGGCCCTTAAAAGTGTTCCTAGAAGATTCTTCCAAACATATGGTTTTGGATTTATTAGCGGAAGAATTATGTGAATCAAAGCCTAAACCACAAGTGTTATTTTTTATTTGGACGGTTCCTAACATTTTGTCAAATTTAGCGGACCTACATTCCAATTCAAATTTTACCCTACTTGAATCTCTCAATTTCTCTTCCAACTCTAAAATTTTAGACTCAAGTAAACACTTACTCTCTTCAAATCTAAGAAGATCCTTTTTCATAGTCTCCATTAAACCTCTAAGACTATCTCTCTCACTCTCTACATACTCAAGCTTCTCACGAAGAGCTTTCACACGTGTCCTAAGATCTTCCACTAAAGTACTATCATTAATAACCTTGTCACGTTCTCTCAAACTAGCTTCTAACTTCAAATTTCTCCTTTTCAAACTAATAGATTCATCATACAACTCTTGAAAGTCTACTTGAGGTTCACTCACATCTTCATTCTCACTCTCACTTTCTTTTCCACTCACACTACCATAAAAAACATGGGATTCACAAACTTTGGCCTCCTAAGTGTCATGTATTGAGGTGTCATCATTGGACGATAACTCACTTTCACTCACATGACTTGCCATGAACGCGGTAAAGTTGCGCTCAATGGGGGAATTGGGTCCCTCTTCCTTATCACAATCACTAAGTGTGGAATTAAATTAAATAGGTTGTTTTCCCTACTTCCTTACTTTAGTTGGACACTCATATGCCCTATGGCCATAACCCTCATAACCATAACATCTATTCAACTCATACCTATTAAGGTTTACATTATGAGCTTTAGGGAATCTCTCGGCTTATCAAATTTATTATAATCTTGCTTAAGATTTTCTTTGTTAAAATTAAGAAATTTTTTAAACTTACTTATAATCATAGCCATATCCTCGGAGTCACTCTCACTCTCATCATCCGAAACTTATTTTTCTTCCTTTCGGGCTTTCAAAGCGATGCCCTTTTCTTTCTTATTATCATCCTTGGAGGTGAACATGTCAAGTTCATAGGTTTGTAAGTCACCTACGAGCTCTTCAAGTTTCGTAGAAGCTAAGGTGGGTAAAGAATTTAAAACGGTCACTTTTGGAATAAATTAATCGGGTAGGGACCTTAAAATCTTCTTTACTACACGGTTGTCGGGTATCTTTTCTCCCAAATTTAAAGATGAATTAACAATGTCGAAAATTCTAGCATAACATTCATCAAAAGTCTCACTTTCTAACATTTTAATGGTTTCAAATTGAGTGGTGAAGTTTTGGAGTTTTGAAGCTTTAACGACACTAGTTCCCTCATGGGTGAGTTGTAAAATATCCCAAGCTTCTTTAGCGGTTTCACAAGTCATGATACGTACGAATTCATCCGGTGTGACCGCAATAAATAAAGCATTCAAGCCCAGGAATTAAAATTGGCTAATTTAAGTTTGGCCTCACTCCATCTCTCAATGGGTTTGGGAACATGCTCATTTTCAATTAAACAAGTAGGTGGCGACCACATGGTGACAACCGACTGCCAAACCCTCTCATCTATGGACTTTAGTGTCGACCTCATTCGCGCTTTTCAATATGCCTAATTAGAACCATCAAAAATAGGAAATTTTGAAAACGGGAAAACTCCATTTTTAACCAAATAAAATTCTAAAACGATCTTAAGGCAATAAATTAGTGCTCCTGCTCTGATACCACATGTTGGAGCACAAGGCCCCCAATTTTTAAATTCTACAAAATATGGGATGGTTCAACAAATACCAAATTTTAAACTTACACAAACATTTTTAATTTCAACGTAAACAAAAATTAATCCAATTCACTCTTAAACAAGAATGTTATCTAGGTATATTAATTTGCACTTGAACTAAATTAATTAAACATTACCCAACCATTAATTAACACCAAATTAAGTAAAATTACAAAATAAACCCAATTTTATCTTTTTAACCTAATCATGCATTCTAGGTGAGTTAAACAATATAAAATAAACAATCTCACTACACGACAATGTACAAGGAAAACCCAAATGGGAAAAACCTCGGACGGACCTTACCTAACAAATCCACTAGGTACAATATGTTTACAAAGACACAACAAGAAGACTTACAACACACGACTCGAGTCCGTCCAAGCTCCAACGCTTCCTTCGCTCTTCAACCTCTGCCTTGTAGATAATCCCGGAGTCCACCAAAACCTTGGAGTCCACCAATGGAGGCACAACAACCATCAACCACACATAGGGCATTTCATCATGTAAGAAAGCTGCAACAAACACAAGTTCTTCCTTTTGGGGAAGTGAAGAAACCCAAACCAACTTCTTTATGGGTAGATAAGCAAAACCTGTGCCAAACACTCCAAGCAAGATATATATATGATGGAACTCGGATAAATAAACTATTAGTGTATAAACATGTGTTCTTGAAAAGATTTTATTTAGAAATAATAACACATAAACATGGAACTTTTTCTTGGAGGAATATTTTCTCTCTAAACTCTCTTGGAAAATGAAAATTTGAAGGAAAAGGTTGGTTTCCCGCACATAAAAGTGACTAGTAAATGTTAGTGGGAATGTTGGAAACATGGGTGGTTAAAACGAAACTGCCAAAAGAAATTCAATTCCAGCCCAGGTCATTCGAATGACTTTTCTAGGTCGTTCAAACGACACTGTTCGAACGAGAAAACAGTATAAAACAAGGCAAGAATTCGTTAGAAAAACTCATTTGAAAGAGGACGTTAGAACGAAACTTTCGAACAAAAAATCAGAAAGATTTGGCACAAATTATTTTGAAAACTCGTTCGATTTCTTGTTCGAACGGCAATCTCGTTCGAACAACAATTCGAACGAAAAAATAGAAAATGCTATTTTTCATTTTATGTCCAATATCTTTTATAAAAAGACCTAAAAAGATTTTCTGAGAAAAAACAAAATTGGAAAATTATCTTTTATAACATACACTTAATAATAAACAAATTACTCCAAGTCTCTTCATATATATAAAAAGCATTCATACCTTCGGAGACTTTGGAATCCAAATGTTGATGACGCACAGCGTGGCACTTGAAACCGGCAAGGATGAAACTCTAAATTTTGTGCCGCTGCCACTTCAACTCTTTAAACCTCATAGGATGACTCAAATGATTTTGTCCGAAATTGAGCCAACACTATATATGGACTCAATTGGAAATTTGTGTCCTTGTAAGAGGGATGCCACAACCATCCTGCACGATCTAATTCACAAAGTAGTTGAGGTCTATGTGGGCGATATGATTTTTAAATCCAAGACTAGGGAAGGTCATGTTCCCGCTCTTCAAAAATTCTTCGAGCGACTGCGATAGTACTAAATTCGACTCAATCCATAAAAGTACGTCTTCGGCATCACCAAAGGAAAACTCTTGGGATTTATGGCTAGTGAGAAAGGGATAGAAGCAGTCCCTACCAAGATAAAAGTCATACTTGAGATGCCACCACCCCGAACAGAAAAGGAAGTTCGATGATTCTTTGGGAAGTTATAATATATCAGTCGGTTCATTAGCCAGTTGACTTCTAACTGTGAACCCATCTTCAAACTACGCCGAAAGGATTCAACAAAGGTTTGGAACGAAGCATGTCAAGAAGACTGTGACCAAATCAAATAATACCTAACCCGACCTCCAGTACTTATTTCAACATGGCCTAGTCTTCCCTTACTCCTATACCTAACTGTAACAAACACTGTAGCTGGGGATTTTCTATCCCAACACCTAGAAGAAACTCGTAAGGAAAGAACCATATACTATGCCAGTCATAAGTTGGCTGGATACGAGATTAATTACACTGCTTTGGAAAAGGCATGCGTCGCCCTTGTCTGGGTCACCCAAAAATTACGGCACTACATGCTAGCCTTTCCCATCAAATTGGTATCCCGAATGGACCCCATCAAGTACTTGCTTAAAAAGCCTTCCTTTTCCAGTCGAATGGCCTGATGGTTGATGCTCTTAGCCGAGTTTGATATCGTTTGCATCATGAAGAAATCCATGTAAGGAAGATCCATCTCTGACTACCTCACTGATTACCCTATAGAAGAAGCTGATGTGTGAATTTCTAAATTCCCCGATGAAAACATCCTTTGCACCTCTCAGGAAGATCTTTAATGGCCAATGTTCTTCGACGACGCCGCTAACAAAAAGGATATGGCATGGGGATACTTCTAATTTCTCCAAATGACTCCTGCACTCCCATTGCCATCAAGTTGGATTTCCCATGAACTAGCAACATGACCGAATATGAGCCGTGCACAGTAGGCCTCAAAGTCTCTCTCAAGAAATGAATTCGATGCCCAGATGTCTACGAATATTCCGCCCTCATCATCGGTCAAGTACTCAGAAGTTGGAAAGTTAATGACGAGAAACTCTTACCCTTCCATGCCAACTTAGAAGAGTTGGCCTCCCAATTCAAAGATATCACCTTCCACTACTTACCCCGAGCAAAGAATAACCTAGCCGATGACCTTGCTACCTTAGCCTCTATGGTTTACATGCCCTAAGGAATAACAATGTCCCCCTTCTTAGTCCAAAAGCAAGATAAACCAACCCACTACTACCACATTAAGCTCATCACTGAAGAAGATCCTAATCTAGACGACTGCTGGTACTATGATATTTGGCGCCTCCTCAAGCATGGCTGGTATCCTGAAGATGCTAACAAGAAAGATCGAGCAACACTCTGTAAATTATCTTCCCAGTATATCATCTGTGATAAAGCATTATTCAAGTGGAATTTTGATGGAACACATTTGTACTGTATCGCAGGGGCTGACGTTAAAGACATGATGTAAAAAATCCATAGCAGGGAATACGGACCCCACATGAAAGGTCATATGCTTGCTAAGAAAATCATTCGACAAGGCTACTACTGGACCACCATGGTTCAGGATTGTACCGCCTACGTCCGAAGATGTCTTAAATTCTAACAGTTCTCCAACCTCCAACACCTGCCTCTACGGGAATTATACAACATGACTTCTCCCTGGCCATTCTCCACTTGGGGCATCGACATCATAGGAAGGGTTACACCCAAAACCTCCAACGGGCATGAATTCCTCCTAGTTTCCATTGACTACTTCACTATATGGGTTAAATCTGAGTCATACGCAAGTTCTGAATGCCAAGAAGGTAGCCAAATTCATCAAGAAAAACATCATCTGTCGATATGGGGTCCCGCACGAGCTAGTGTCAGACAATGGGTTACATTTCAAGGCAGAAGTCATAGAAGTGGTCAACAGATATAAGATGTAGAGACACAAATTGTCTCCCTACTGACCTCAAACCAATGGTGCAGTCGAAGCCGCAAAAAAAACTCAAAGCCTTCATCGGCAAGATGACCAAAAGTACCACACTTCAGTTCGGTCCTCTAATGGGGCTACCCCTTACTCTTTGGTATACGACATGGAAGCAGTCCTATCGGTAGAACTAGAAATCCCTTCACTACGTGTCATGCTGGATAACAAAGTTAGCAAAGAAGACTAGCATCAAAGCCGCCTCGATGAACTATCACTCTTGGATGAAAAGAGACTAAAAGCTCTATACCACATACAAGGGTACCATCGCCGAATATCACGATCATTCAATAAGAGATTCAAGGATCGCTGTGTCCGAGAAGGGGACTTAGACCTTAAAGAAATAGTGGAGCCTATCTGGGACCCCAGAGGGAAATTCAATCCCAATTGGAGCGGCCCCTACATTGTCAAGAAGTTCCTGTCAGGCGGCACCGCTATGTTCACCCACATTGATGGAGAAGAGATGGCTCGTCTAGTCAACCTGGATCATCTCAAGAAGTTCTACCCCTTGTCTGTCATCTCAACCCGCTACGATTCTTCTCATCCCCCCTTCTATTATTAAAAAAAATCTTCATTTCCCTCTACCCAGAACTACATGGGCCTGATCCTCTACAAAACATTTACTAAAAAATTTTAAAACCCCAGAGGTACGTAGGCAGATCATGTGCTTTACTTGAGCGCGACCCTTTATTTTTCATAAAATACTATTCTTTTCTTATATTCGAGCATGACAGTTAATTTTCTTAAACATATACTTGAACAAAAGGATTATGTATGCCTTAGCGATTTGTATAGGTAATTCAAAAAGAATCATCAAAAGGCACAGCTAGATGATAAAAAACTTATTTATTTCAATAATAAGAAACTTCAGTACAATTATAAAAGAAAGGCAACTTCCTTCCTTCCTAAAAAAGACAAATAAACTGCCCAAATTCATAAACCCCCTAAAATCCTACCCGCAGTTGCGAGAGGATCCAGCTCCATCATCATCATCATCATCATCATCATCATCATCATCATCATCATGGGGTCCCCAAGCTTGCCCTTCCTGAATAGAGTGCCGCAAATGCTTCGTAGACCGATAAGCTCGAACCAGATTGGGAAAGACCACAACACCTCCCTCCAGGGTATCAGATATGGCAAATCACCTTTGAGCGGTCTACACCACCAACACCTTGCCAACTACTCTTCTCCATAACCACTTCATATAATCCACATATATGTGCCAGACTCTCCCAACAGACTGGGAGGGATGGGATGACGGTCACCGACTCTCCCACAAAGAGCCAAGTCGCATGTGCAGACCCCCTACCATATCCTCTACCGAAATTGGCACAAGAGCCTCCAGGGAAAATAGAAAGAAACATGTCTAAGCCTAACCAACCGAACATACTGGCATTTAACCAACTCCAGAATGGGAAACAACTTCACCCACCAAGGCACAGACCAATGCAAACCGTTAGCCCCGTGTTCCACGGACCAACTCTCCCAGTGTTAGACCTCCAAACCCATAGCGAGAGAAGAAGTTGGGTACAGCCGGCAAAGGATATTCCAAAGGAATCGCCAGACGGAATCTTTTAGACAGCCACATAAATAACATCACAGGGATACCCCACAAAAATTTAGAATGGCCTTCTCGCCATGCATCCAGACCATTCAAGGTCTTCACTAGTATCACCGCCGTAGGATTGTGACGATACGACATTCAAGAAATAATGGCTACAAGTTGTGTGTCCACCTATAATTCCCCAGTTACCAATAAAAGTTTTGAAACCAAGCTTAGAATGACAGCTCCAGTATAACCAGCATCACCAACAGCCTACAAATGAATAGAATGTAGCACCGCTGGAAGGGAAATCATTCTTAACCAATGATCTAGCCGTCAAGGGAAAGATATGGAGAAGTCTAGACAACAGCTCCTGGGGAGATCGGGAAAATTTAGGCATGACCGCTGCCACACTGGGACTTATCCCCAATATAGCAGAGAATTCCTCATAAGTTGGACAAACTTCTTCCAAGCCAAAGCGAAAAATATGGTCTTCAGATGAACAGAAGTTAGCACCGCTGGAAGGGAAACCATTCCTTTAGTAACCAATGATCTAGTCGTCAAGGGCAAGATATGGAGAAGTCTAGCCAACAGCTCCTGGGGAGATCGAGAAAATTCAGGCACGACCACTGCCACACTGGGAGTTATCCCCAACATAGTAGAGAATTCCTCATAAGTTGGACAAACTTCTTCCAAGACAAAGCAAAAACATGGTCTTCAGGGTACCAGAATTATACTGCTGCCATCAGCATATTACACGCTATGGAACGATTACGCCATAAAGGGACTCGACGCATGTTGAAAGCATTGTAGTCTACATTATAGGAGCACATTGCTTCCAAAGTCTCAAGGTACTTAGCAAACTAAATGTTGCCAGGGAGATCCATATCACCAGATGAGAAAATAGTAAAAGAGAAGGATTGAGGAGGTGTGCAGAAAACACTACACCTTTAACCCCTTTTCATACTTGAAAAATTCAATAAAGGACACAACCTTGTAGAAATCGAAGGGAATCCTTCCCCACAAAGTACCAAAGGCTGAAGAGAGTACCAATCAAAGCCTTGAATTGATTAGACTGGACTGACATGCCGATAGGCAGGACAAAGGGCTTGCCGATCACAAACTCCTATTTTTAAAAACTTTCCTCTTTCATATTTTGTCAAAATAAAAAAAAAAACTCAAAAAAAGTAATTGTTATTCTCAAAAGAATTTCAAACATCTTTATGTTGTTACTCATTTTAAAAGATAAATAAATTTTCTTTCGCTTTCTAAAAAATATTCCTTTTTACGGTCTGAGCAGCAAAGTAAAAAGAGCATATGCATTCATTCATAATTAACAGAAGATAATAAAAAGACCATTTGCATGGCATATATTTTTCTAGGTTACATTTTTCATGAACTATAAAAGAAAAACAACGGGACTCAGCCTAAACCCACATTCCTTTCTCTCTTTCTCTCACCTATAATATCCCTCTCTCTCATCTCTCTCTCTCTATCTCTCTCTTTACGAGCCTCCATCCCTGTGGCACACTCTCTTTACCCAACAATGAGATGATGTGCCTCCACTCCCCGAACCAGATCCTTCTTCAGAAGAGGCATATGACACTAAGCAAGAAGGAACCAAAATCGTGTCCCGAAGATGGGCAGTCACTTAATATATCCAGTCCTGAATGTCCCTTAGCCAAGTAGTCGACACCCGAACTTGCGGTAAGAGAGGGGAAAATCAGTCTAAAGAAAATAAGAAATCATGAAAGCCAAAGAAATGAAAGGTATAACTCAGAGAGAAGGACCTCATTTGTCAAACCCAACTCCTCTGGGTCCTTCGCATTAGGACAATGCAGCATACACACAGACCCTCCGTCAGCCCACCGAATGTTGTAGGTAGGGGTGTGCAGCCGCAAAAAAGGAACCTCCGAGGTCACCGTTGCTGCGGATGTCGAAGGGCCACCAGTACTATGGGAAGACCCCACTGGCCGACTCAAACCCACATGAGGGAGAGGCATCACATCATATATGCTGGGCGCCATCAACCAGCTCGTCATGAAGTCCATATAGTCATATGCTGCTACCATGTCGATATACGACAAGTAAGACTCACCAATCATCGTCGCGACCCTCGCATCCTCTGAAAACATCCTCTCTCACCTCATGAACATAGAGGGTATAGCAGGAGGAACCACCACCTCACCCTCCAAAATCTGTCGAACTACTGTGTCCTCGAGTTACGAGGAGAAGCCGAACTCATGCGCTAATAGATGCCCCATCTGCGCATTCTCCCCGGTTAACCCCGTGTCCTGAATGGCCGTCCCCCAGGGGTAAAAGGTCACCTGGAAATCCCCGACAGATAAAGATCAACATTGAACAAAAAGAAATGAAAAGACAAGTCTAAAAATGAAAAAGAGCTTACCCGATCAGTAGTCAGGCCATTCAAGACCCGACGCACTACCTCCAAAGAGAGAGACTTCCTCGACTACCGATTAGCCTTTCACCACCGATATAACTGGAAAAAGTCCCCAACGGACTCATTTTCAAAGAAATCAATTGGGTATTACACCCAATCACCTCATAGAACCACGTCTGCAAATGGCAAAAGTCAACAATCAAAGAAGAGACACATAAGGAAAATGCGAATGCATAACGAAAAAATGCTCAAATTAAAGAATACCTCAAGAAGGTACGTGGCCACAGTAAAAGTTATTCGGTAGCACCGGTTAAATGCATCCAAAGAAAAATAAAGGGTCTTCAGGGTTAGGCTCCCCCAATCGTAGAAAGAAATATGTGAAAACACCCTCAGATACGGCAAAAACCATAAGTGGACACCAGAAAACCTCCCAACACCAGCAAAATAAACAGTTGGGCCAGTTATCATACCTGCAGCCCATCCTCCACATCAATCTCCCTCCTCAGCAAAACCTCTCTCAGAAGAGACAAACGGATAGAATCTACAGAAACTATCCTCCCCACATCACCTAGCGCAGCAGTCACCACCTCCGGCCTCACCCGTAAAGAACGATCCACCTTTATCTGCTCTCCATCACAATCTAGCCCCAGTAGCTGCTGCACATCTATTGGGGTCACAGTCATCTCCCCAAGGCCAAAATGATTGGTGTGGGTAGTGCCCCACCACCTCTCCCCCAAAGCACACAAAATAGTCATCGAGCGAGGTGTCTCATCTAGTGCAGAAGCCAACCTCCCAAATCCAGCTGACGACACTACCCAACGCACCATAGGTGGAAGGTGCTCCCAAACATCCTTAAGCCCTGTCATCCCGTGAGCATGCATAGTCGATAAAGAAAAGTCAGTTTGCCAAAGAAAGAAAAAGAAAAACCCTAGTCATAATCCAAGAAAAAAGGGAATGTCACCCAAAAGGAGAAAAGAATACCAAAAGTCCTTTGTACTTACATAACCACCAGGGTTCACCACTCTAGAAGAGAGATGGTGCGAAGTCTCATGCAGAAGATTCCACTCATCCGTAACAGTCTCAAACGCATCAAATGAATTCTCACTCCTCAATGTAAGAGGCACCCTGGCCCTCCATTCCAAGTTTGCCTAGTCATCAACAGCTAACCACTCCCTGTCACCCCTTCCCACCGATCGACACTGACCTTCCACCTTCTCAAGGAAGTCCAAAAGTTAGTGCCACTGCCGACTGACACCCTTCACACTATGCCGGTCGGTATCCTCCTTAAAATTTCGTACAAAAATTCCCAGAAAATGCTAGAAAATCCAGAAAAATTCTCGAAAATTTTCCAAAATTACCGAATGATATTTGGAACCTTTCTACCGAGAAAATCATTTTTTCTAACACTCACTCCACAGCAAAACCCCTATTTACCCAGCGGAATTTTCAAAAATCGATCAGATATTTCCCCAACAACATCACCAAGGTATACCAAGCTCTGAATTATTCCCTATTTCCAGCGGAATCCTCAAAAACAAATTTGGCAATGTCTTCAAAAGACACCGAATTCCCCTAACAAAGATGTCCAAACCCTAGATCACTTGGTCGCCCCTAGTGGAGCCACTAGATAATCTCCCTAGCAGAACCCCAAAATAACTTCCCCATCGGAACCTTCAGCATCAATCAGTTATTCCCCCACAAAGTCCCAGGAAGACATCGAAGTTTCCCCAGGGGAACCCTCACCTATCTTCAATAACCAATCACTTCCCCAGCATCCACTTGCTTAATACCCCATCGGAACCCCAAGGTAATTTCTCTGGAGGAGTTCCCGAAGAAAATCTATAATTTATCGAAATTGGCTTCGACCCATAGAATTGGTCACCTCAATTTAAGCCCTCGGAATTGGCTCCGACCCGCAAAATTGTTCATCTCAAGCAAGCCCTCAGAATTGGCTCCGACCCCCAGAATTGGTCACCTTAATTTAAGACCTCAAAATTGGCTTTGACCTGCATAATTGGTCATCTCAATTTAAGCCCTTAGAATTGTCTTTGACCCGCAGAATTGGCCACCTCAATTTAATCCCTCAGAATTGGCTTTGACCCGCAGAATTGGTCACCTCAATTTAAGCCCTCAGAATTGGCTTTGACTTGCAAAATTGGTCACCTCAATGCAAATCCTCAGAATTGGCTCCAACACGTAGAATTGATCATCTCTACTTAAGCCCTTAAAATTGGCTTTGACCCACAGAATTGGTCATCTCAATTTAATCCCTCAGAATTGGCTTCGACACGCAGAATTGGTCACCTCAATTTAAGCCCTTAGAATTGGCTCCGACCCACAGAATTTGTCACCTAAATTTAAGCCCTCACTTCAACCCCCAGAATTGGTCATCTCAATATAAGCTCTCATAATTCACTTCGACCCACAAAATTGGTCATCTCTATTTAAGCCCTCAGAATCAGCTTCGACTCGCAGAATTAGTCATCTCTACTTAAGCCCTTTGAATCGGCTTCGACCCCCAGAATTCATCATCTTAATTCAAACCCTCAGAATTGGCTCCAACCCACAGAATTGTTCATCCCTACTTAAGCCCTCAGAATCGGCTTCGACCCATAGAATTGGTCATCTCAACCTAAGCCCTCAGAATTGTCTTTGACCCGCAGAATTGGTCATCCCCTGCCTTACCTTAGGTCCTCAAAATTGACCTCGACCTACCGAAATGGTCATCCTTCCCCTTTAGGTCCTCTGAATTGACCTCTTTCTCAAATGAATCATGTGGTGTCAATTCCATTGCTATCGCTTATTACAAGCCCACACGTTGAGGGGATCTCTAGACACCCCATTCTAGCACCCCTAAGTCACTCCTTAGGTCCCTAGCACCTCCTAGTCTCACTATAACCTTAGGTCATACTCTGAGTAGAGACCTAGATACCATCTAGCACCCCTAGGTCCCATTTGAGTTCGATCAACTCTTTCCCCCGAGTGAATACTCTTTGAAACCTCAAAAGGAACTGAAATTCCTTTCCAGCAGTCCACCCCGTGCGTAATTTTGACTTACACTGCGGGCGAATGACCAATTTTACATTAAAAATTGATACGGAGTCCATCGAGACTGAATAAATCCTCAAAGGCCTCTAAAACACCTTTCCAAAGGTCCGTCCCGTGCCTAATTTTTACTTACGGTGCGGACGAATGATCCATTTTACTCCGACAGGCCACTTGGAACTTCCGACCCCGATTGACCAAAGTCAACTCTCCAAACCAATCAAAACTCTTTGGAATGTCAAAATAAATCTCCTAACCTTTTCAATAGTATGCCCTGAGTGCGATTCTGACTTACCGTTTGGATGAACGACTCTTCGTCATCCGGCGATCTCCCGTCCAAAGGACCGACGTGCACTTTCGAGCCATATTTGACCTAAAGTCAACTCGTGGACCCAGGAGCAAAAGGACTTTCAAAGGTCTCTGAATTACCTTTCAAATGGTTTGCCCCGTGCACAATTTGTATCGATGGATTGCGTTCGATAACCATTTTTCCGAGGAAATCTGCATGAGATTGGCAATCGGCAAGTCCAAGACCCTGCCAATCGACAGTGTGACTAGGGACACCTGTCGATTGGCAGGAGTGGGGCCATGCTGATTGGTAACCCCCTGACCCTATAAAAAGGAGGACATGACCTCATTTCCAAGCACACCAAAATCTGAGACCCATCACTCTCAGCGAGCTCAACAATTCTCTCTCAAAGTCAGTGCGATTTCCATACCCAAATTCCCTCCTAACATCAACTTTTCATCACAATTTTTACCAAAATTGGTAAATTAACTACCCATCACCTTCATGAAATTTCAAGGTCATCCCTTCAACACTCAAGAACAAGCTCAAGATCTCCAAGAAGGTCCATGCTCTCACTTTCCCCTTAAATTCTCTTGAATTCACATTAGATTACTTCATTACTTAGCATTTTTATTCCTTTAGATCACATATCTTAATATACCTTTTTATTAGTATTATCACACCTACTTTATTTTCCATATAAAAACCCCAAAAATCAAGAAAAAGAGGGTTTGCTCATAAATTCCAAACGGGAATTCTCATACTTTTCTCACACTAAAACACCTTTTTACACACACACACACACACACACATATATATATAAGAGAAATCCCTAGTTGGATTTATGGGATAAACCCCACCCCTCGTCTAGTATGCAAACTACATGGACTTTGATGCCTTTTTAGGCTACGTAGGCATCTCGGAGTCAGATCCGAGACTCGAGTCCTAATTTCCCAATTTCTTAGTTCTCTAATTTCATATTTTCCTAATTTCCTAAATTCCTATTTTCTTATTTCCTATTTGTATATATATATATATATACACACACACACACATATATATATACATATTCTATCCAATAGTGTCTCATTTTACATATATCATCGTTCCATTATAACGATCGATATTAGGATGAACGCATAAAGTCATATATTTTTGTATGTAATTTTGGGAATATTCCTACGTATGATTCACTTTATCCCTTCCATGGTACGAGTTTATGATTTCTATCTCCTTTATATATACACGCACATAATTCCCATGGAGAAATAAAGGAAAACAGTAACACAAATCCATGAGAGACCGAAAGGGCAGAATGGGTGCCTAACACCTTCCCATTTCGTAACTTAGCCTCCGAACCCCCTCTAGTCATTTGGTTTCGTATGTATCAGTATGTCCTTAGAAGCTGTCTTTTGGGATGGCTCCATCTTATTTTGTCTGTTTTGATTAAAATAGACTGGTGACTCCATCTATCTATATTTTCACCCCACACCGACGACGGTCGAAGCGCTCCCCTCCTTTGAGAATAGAGGGAATGCGGGACCGAAATCCTCCTCCTCCCCCCGCGAGGGAATTTTCGAGGATCGGGATGGTCACAATAAGAAGATAAAATAAATTTCTAGTTGCTCTCCAAAGATCTCCAATGCCTACTATGCAGCTACTCCTGCAACTAAACCTGATATGTTAGTCAACACTATGGGTCAGAACCCACCGTATGAATACTAGCTACTCCTCCCAATTAGGATCCGTAAACCCAAACAATAACATTATATGTGATAAACATCATAATAGAGTATTTTAAATTAAACGAGATATATTAACATGCGAGTAAAATAACTACCACTATCTATCCATATCACTAAGCCACCCCTATGTTTAAATTTAATTATGATATTTCAACATAACACTAGATCCCATAATTTAATTTAACTAGTTGGAAACCCGCACGATGTGCGAGCTATAAAGCAAAGTACGACATAAAACATGTTAAGCCAATAAATGAACTTAATTAAAAATCTCACATTATTTGTGATTCCCAAACATTCAAAACAAATATAACAATAAATATAACAACATAACATTACGGAAAACATATTAGATTAAACATTCATATAAGTATTTATTGTATCAACAGGTAGTTCCAAATCATGAACCATCTTATTTGGATCCTTTATTTCATTCTCATAATGTTTGGAAGTACTCCATTTCAGATGTAAAGGAAATTCCTTTTCATTTGATCAATGTTCCTGCAATTACGTATTGAGAAATATAAATTAATAACATATTTAAATAATGTATGAAATATATTATTGAAAATCATTGTAAAATTTTGCCGAATTACCTAACAATTTTCATCTATTTTGAACAGGTTTCTTGTTCATGTCATTCATCTCAGAGGTGCCTTTTATGGAAGGACAAATTGTAGTGGATTGTGGAATTCCTTAACTGCTTCTTTCACCTTCATCGAGATTGATAATGTCAGGATATAATGTCAATAATATAGGAAAATAGATATTTATAGGTGTTGAATGATTATGTAATGTAATTGAATTATTGGTTATATAATTTTAAAAAAAAATTGGGCACTCTTGTTTTTATATGCTTGAAAAATAATTTGTTATGAAATGTAAATTCTAAATAAAAAAACATATCAAATCATTCAACAAAGTTGATTTATTTAACCATGAGAAGAGAAACCTTGCAAGGACTAAAAATAATCATAAAAAACATATGAAATAGAATAATCTTCATCATTATATGCAACAAAGTACCATTACCCAAAAGTAAAATAGAAATTTTACCTAAATCAAAAGGCCAAAACTAAAATACAAAAGCACCCTTCCAAATTTTCAGAATCAAGGTGAGTTATCCACTCCCTTTTATCCAAAGATCTAACCAAAAAAGGAAAACCCCAATATTCGACAACAAAGGGATTTACTAATGAAATTCTATATCATTAATAGTTTTTCTATAGAATAATTCTAAAAATATGATAAATAATAAATTCTTCAAATTTGTACACAGTAGAGATAATTCATTTTTATCCATTTTTCTACAAAACACATAACATAAAAATTTTGAATGGAACATTTTTTTTTAATTTATTAAACAAAATTTTTTAGTGTTTCAAAATTTGTCTTTTTGAAGTCGTAGGAAGGGTGGTAGAGGGTTTAACTATAATAAAAATATACTATGAATTTTATAAAATGGAAATATGAACCCACTAACTAAATAAAGAATTGGACAACACTACGGCCTACAAATGACATATATTAAATTCTTAAAATATCTAGGAATAGAGAATTCAAATTTACCTCGAAAAAACATTTTGATTTAATTCACCAACTTTAAGCTGAAGCTGGAACTTGTCTCGATCCTCGAATTCACGTTTAATGTATATATGTTTGATCTATTAAAATGGACTCTTCAGTAGTCAAAAGCAAAGAAAAAAGACCTCAACCAAGCAACCTAACACTCTAATTATTTAGACCCATATAAACATCAACAATAAAGAAAAGCTTTTGATCCAGAAAATCAATTAAGCATAAAAATTAAGATTATCTTCCAACAAAGTGTCCGTTATAGATTGGAACAATAAGATTAGGGACACATACCAAATAGTCTCTAGAAATTTTTTTAATACACATTTAATCCAAGTTTTTTTATTTTGATTCAAAAAGTCATTTACCTCATATTTTGGAGAGGGAGTGTCACTGGCGCGAACCTTTAAAAAGAAAATAATATTGAGTAAATGAGTGTTTGAGGGACAAAATGGATTAAAATAAAAATAGGTGTCCTCTTTAAAAAATATGTATTTATGTTAGAAACTATTCAGTAATTGACCCATAAAATTAATAGACTAAAGTATGCCCACACACTTGGAAAAATTAACTCACCGGTCTCATGACACTAACATTTTCTCGAGCATTCCTATACCACTTTTTAGTTTGAATTAATAAACATGCTCATAAAAAATGACGACATTGAAGTTAGTTGGGTTTTATAGTGGGCCAGTTGTTATATTGGGGAATTTTCAGATGCAAAATTATTATGTGGAGTTTGATTTGAAGAATGAGAGGTTTGGGTTCCGACAACAACAATCTTGAAATTTATCATCAATTATTCAATAATTGTGTAGTTTATGATTTTTTTTTGTTTTTTGAATCAATAATTTAAGATCTAGTATTTCTCTTCTCTTTCTCTCATACGCACATAAAGTGCACCCAGTTATACACATTGTTAAAGAGTAGAATAAGGATTACTTTCGTAACACTTCTATTCGTAACTTTTGAAATCTAAAGAGATGATTGAAAAAAAAGATAGAGAAAAAATTGAATGATGCAACTTTTATCCTATGACTCAAAAAGTTTTGTCCGAAATTAAGCCAACACATACAAATTGACTCAATTGGAAATTTACCCTTACAAATCTCCCCCTTTGGCTATTCAGGGACAAAACCAAAAATAAAAACCCTATGGGTCGTCAAGCTCATTTAAAAGACTCAATCCTAACCCAAAAAAATATAGACCCTTGACCGACGCATATTCAGAGAAGTTTTTCGTGCATTGAAACTTTGCCGCATGAACCTGCACAATTAAACACACCATAAACGCATAGAGAATATAACAATTTAAATTGCATAATTAAATCCTCCCCCTTTGTCCAACAATGTCTACCAAAGAAAGACCTCTCCCCCTAAGTTAGATCTGTGACACCCCGCTTATTCAAATAAAGGGTGGCCAACGCACTACTAAGATAATACAGGAATCTCAAATGACTCATTCTTAGCATCACTGTCGAAAACAAATTACTTACTAGCCACCTATTATTTAATCAAGTCGCGTGGCAATTTTAAACTTTAAATAAATTACCGTAAATAAAATCACTTACCAAAAACCATTTCACAAAAATAATTTACTATACAATCACATAATCAAATATGAATGCCGGAATATAATAAAAATCTATTAACCGAATAAACCATTAGTTTACAATCCAATATAATATCCAATACAACTGAAGTAAATAAACTGAATAAAAACTGACATTGGGCGATATGCCCTGATAATAACTGACTGAATCCTATCTAGAATCTCAAAGATAGAAAACGACTAAACAATTCCTATAACACTCCACAGCCGCTGCATCTCCGATGACCTAGAAGTGATAACCATGCTTGGCATCCCTATGGCTGGACACCTAAAAAATTTTGAAAATATTTTGACACGGGTCAGAGCCCAAAATATTTTGAAAATATTTTCATGTAATTGAAATGAATAATAATAATGAATACATTCTACCATATTTAAATTAATGTCGCACCCACATGAGATAATCCTCACCCCTCAACTACACTATGCACCTAATGAATGCATTTTAAACCCTAGTTATGCTACCTAGCCTAACTAGTCTCAATGTACCCTTAAGTTCATATGCTACCCTGTGTCACGCTTATTTGATACAATTCACATTCTCATCCACTTAACAATTATAATTTCTCAATTGATTTCAAACAACAATTATAATATATCAATTCATGCCAAATAATTTTCACTAGTTACTAATTTAATGTTCACACATTAGTGGCATATACACGTATATATTTCACTTCACACACATTCACATACATATGTACACGTATAACTATAACATAAAGTACACTTATATATCACTCGCTATATACGTATAACTGCAATCCCCAGAGCATTACCTCGCGGATACGAATCTCTAAAATGCAATCATGCTCTAGGGTATACACACATCATCGGGGGCTACCGAGTCAAAATCTCACCACCGAACCCGCAAATCGTAAATATACTGGAGGCAGTCATATTCTTGAGCTAGGGACTCGTGACTATACCATAAAGCACCTCACTATGGCTCCAACATCACATAGGGTGGACATGCATGACCCTGCTGAGATTATAGATCTCCAATAAATTCGGCTAACCGTGCTTCTCACTTGTAGCATTAGCCAAAAATCCCCGGTCTAAACCCGACTCTAAATTATTCAATATTCACTTGTTTAAACAATTTATCAATTAAACTAATATTCTGGAAACATGAAATCCCAACCACCCAGTATCCTTTTTCTACCGAATTTTCTCCACAATTCATTATTTAATTGTCTGAGCAATATTCATTTCAAAATACTCCAAATGTCACCCCGAATATATCCCGATTATCCCAAGGCATTTTATCACCGTTATATTAATATTTCCAGATGTCCTAACTCACTCACGAACATTCTAAATCCACCTTAACCTAACCAGATAACAAATTCCATTTTATACCCAAACTGGGCATAATAGGGGTGTCGAACCGATTCGGCTTGAGAGCGAACTGGTCAGGATATAGAGCGATCCGGTTCGTCTTGAGAGAGAACCGGTTCACCCCTGCAGAACAGTCCCAATTCTACTTATTTCGAATTTTAGCAAGGTTTTCTCAATTTAATACACCAAGAATTCCAATCTCATCAATAATTCCCATTCTTCATGAATTCTAAACATGAAACTAACTCATTTTCAAATTCAATTCATATATACATGATTAACTACATGGAATTCATCATTATATTCAATACTTATAAAATTCTCAACACTATCACAATAATTCATAAATTTCCAATCTTTTTTAATCAAGATTTAATCTTTCTACATGGAATCCTATTTTCAAATTTTAATTCATATAATTCAAATCTCAATTCTATAAATTCATGTCCCAAAAACCCATTTTCATATAAATCCCACCCAAATCAATTTTCACCAACTATAATATGAATTGAATTGCAAACATAAATTACTAAGCAAATTAATCACTTGCCTTAATCACTTGTAGAGTTTGAATTTGATCTTTGATGATGCTAATCTAGTCCAAAAATCTCTCACAATTCTCTCCCAATTGATCTCCTCGCGAGTCCCTTTGGGTTCCTCTTGAAATTTCTTGAGTTTCATTCTCCTTTCTCTTCAAATTCTCTCTAACTGTTGGTGTAACACTAAGAAACCTTTGGATATAGTAGAATGACTATTCACATTACCCCAACCTTCCAATATATGGGTTAAATCTCGAAATTCCCTTTTCACATTCTTTTAAAATGACAAAAATACCCCTTTACGGGTCCCGACTAGTCTAAAAAGCCCCCGAAACCTAATCATTATCCCCGGGTACTTAATTTTGTCTAATAATGTCTACCAAAGAAAGATGTCTCACCCTAAATTAGATCTCCCCCAATGAAAAGAGTTAGACATGATTTGTCACCGTTTTTGTTCAGAATAGACAAAGATTGAGATGCAAAAATTTAATTAATTTCTCACCTTTTAAGACTAATGCTCCCCCTAAATGAAACAAGGGATAAACATAAAGAAAAAATAATTATATCACGAAATGGTGTAGAGTGATACAAGTACAACGAAGCAACTTGACAACACAAGAACAACTACTCCACATAAAGAGAAATAAATACCAACTAAGATTCGATAGCAAAATGATATCAACTCGAATGAACTAAAATGATCATGGGATACCAATGAAAAATCGCAACAGGATAGATATTGATATGAACACATAGCATACAAGGACTACTTGTGAACGCAAAGATTGAAAACAAATAGTAACATATATATATATATATATATATATATATATATAAATATACAAAATATATATCAATGAAGCATAATCACACACATATATAGGTATAAACACCACACAAGACACTAAACACAATTTCGACACTCATATGGCATAAATGTGTCTGAATAAACATGTGGTAAATGGAGCGAAGGGGTGTGAACTATATATAAAATAATTATGAACCAATCACTTAAACAAGTTCAAGGAGTTGTACTTGATTGCAAAACTTTAGAAAACTTAGATGTAGCCTCATGTGACAAGATAAAGTGAACTCAACGAATAAATAAGCACAATGTACACAAGCATAGAATTTTGATGATTCTATAAATCCCTATAGTCATAACAAAATAAGCATAACTAGGATTCATTGTGCAAATCCATTGATGTTCAACTAAACACTCTCAAAAGATAAACATATTATATATTTACTTTTCTTTTCTTAATTCTTTTGAAGTTATTTCTTTTAAAAGATCAAACAAACTAAACTATTTTGTCCTTAGGCATTTTTTTCATTTCCTTTAATCTTTTCATTAGGCTCTTGCCAATGGTGGCTTTCCCGCATAAGAGATTTTCTCCTTTTGTAGCTCTTTCCCATGCACCCTTAACTATTTTCAATACAATTCAAATAAATATCATGGGCAACGGTTCTTACATGCACAAATCCTACATACTCACAAAACATGTAGATGACAAAATTGATTGGAGAACATCTCACAAAGCTTAAATATGCATGTGAAGTTAACGTTCAAAAGAACTCGTGCATGTGTGTGAAGAGGCATATACAAAGAGAATCCATTAAGAAAATCAAAGTCAAACTTCTCCATTCAAGCATGGTAAAGAATAATTTAAGAATTGAGATTCATAGCCAAATGTTCTAGCCATATGGAAGTGGGTAGTGATATAGGATTCAAACACAAGGATATGCCACACAAAAATATGTAAAACTAAAATACACACACAAAAAAATATTTTTGAGTTTTCAAGTTTGAAAAAATTTAAAACATAAATAATTCGACGAACAAACAAGATATTTTTTGTATTTTTCAATATGACTTAATAAGTGCAAAACAAAATGCAAAAGATACACTTGCATCTTTTCTAGCAAAACATATATGATGAAGCATAGACTAGAATATGAATAATCAACATACAACTGGCAAGAATATATCATTGTAAGGACATATTTTGATAAATATATGTCACAATTATTTATGTTATATACCGTTACAACTGTCGAAGAAGTTCAAGAGAAATCTACATCAACACGGATCCGAATGTATCAAGGTTCTTCATGAAAAAGTCTCCGCACGATTTACTTTGGTAAGGTTATGTTTTAAATACCTTAACTTTGCACTTAGAGCTTTGAGATATTTTTTTCAAAATACTTTCTAAGTGTTGAAGCGGACTTTTTCATTAAAAATTTATGAATGAGTATTTTTTCTAAGTCCTATAGCGTTCCTCTATTTTGATGCCTAGGTCGTTCAAGCGAGATCCCCATCTCGTTCGAGCGACATGTAGATGTTGCGTGATGTTGTTCAAACGACACGTGTACTTTGCTCGAGCGAGATCCCTTTTTCGTTCGAGTGATCGAGGCGGCGTATTTTTCTATAAATATTCATTAAATGGTTCATTTTTATTAAGAAGTCCCAGCATTTTGAAAGACAGAAAACAGTGAAACTGCAGAATTCTTTTGACTTCTTCTTTTAGGGTTTAATCCCTTTTTATTTTCAATTCACAAAAATCCCATATGCTTTGGTGAATTATTTTGGTGTTCAAGAACACACTTTGCTATTTGTTCATTCTTTGAGGGGAGAACTTTACAACCGGAGAGCTGCGTGCTATTGTGGAGGGAGTCTCTATAAAGTTGCTCTTGTGGAGAAGCTGTCTCTTTTCCATTGCTACCCATCTAGAGTTCTTGCGAGAAATTCCAGCCAACGACATCAGAACCGACACCTGAGGGTATTTCGTATGTCACTCTTATTTTCAGTATAATTCGTGTAAACCGTCCTTTACAAATTATAATGGAAATAAAAGGTTTTTCCCTTCAGGGATTTTTCCTGAAATTTTGTGTTGGCTTAATTTATTTTGTCACGTAAATACATGATTATGGGCTGAGTTAATTGGTTTAAAAATAGACTCTAATTAAATAAGGTTTAATTGGAAACTTGTAAATTAATTTAAATCGGTATCACACACCGCATTTTATTCGATTTTACAAATTGGTATCAGAGCAGGTTGCGCTAATTTATCGCGTATTCCTATTTTCTACAAAAATTGCGTGATAATGATTTTTTTTTTGAAAAATCAATTTTGTGAAAAATCGCAATTTTTCCAATAGAACATTCATTTAATAAGGTGCCTATTTTTTATGGGAATAATTATGCCTATTGGAAAGCTTGCATGAAAGCACAATTAAAAGCTATTGACGAGCGTGTTTGGTTGTTGTGTGAAAACGGGTGGAAACCTCCCACGGTCATTGCTAATAATATCACCTCCTTAAAACTTGTGTCAGACTGCACTGAGGATGATCTTAACCTGTCTAATTTAAATTCTCGTGGACTAAGTACTATTTCTGGAGCTGTCACTCTTGATGAGTTTCATCGAATTATGACGTGTACCACGTCTAAAGAGGCTTGGGATGTTTTGAAATTGACACATGAGGGTACGAACGCGGTTAAAGAATCAAAATTAAAAAATTTGGCCATCCAATTTAAAACTATCACCATGTCTGAGTCTGAATGCTTTGATGATTTTTATGGACGTTTGTCGGATATTATAAACACCATTTTTAATTTGGGAGAGGTGATTGATAACACGCGTGTCGTTAAAAAGATCTTGAGATCTCTTTCAAAACGCTTTATTCCTAAAGTCACTGTTTTGAACTCTTTGGGAAATTTATAATCACTTAAGTTGGAAGAACATGTAGGAGATCTTCAAACCTATGAGATTGACATGTTTCCCCAAACCATTAAGGCTAAGGATAATGGCGTTGGAAAGAAGAAGTTTGTGAGTGCGATTCTGAGGAAGATTTTGATTTTAAAGATATGGCCTTGATTGCGAACTTTTTTAAAAATTTTCTGAACATGAACAAAATTAATTCTTCCAATAAAAGATTTTTTGAGAAAAATAAAAGTCCAAAGAAAGCGGTGAGGAAGAGAAGGAGAGAGAAAAAGAAAAGGAGAGGGAGGAAAATTTAGAAAGTTTGATGTGTTTTGAGTGTGGGGGTAAAGGGCATAAGGCGTATGAGTGTGCCACTAGACTTAGGAGAGAGGGAAAGAAAGTGTCTATGCCTACCACACTTAGTGATAGAGACATAGAGGTCTTTGATTCAGGTGATAAAAAAAAGCATGGTATGTGTGTCGGATTATTAGCTAGTCGGGTTAGCACACCTAGTTTGGATGGATATGAGGGGACTAGTTCTAGTGAGACCCCCGATGAGGATTATTTGAGTGTTTCGAGTGAGGAAGAAGGTGAGTGTGAAAGTGGAGATGAAAGTGAGCTCCAAATTTCCTTTAGAGATTTATATGCTGAGACTTTAAAGACTAAAAAATTGAATAAAGAGTTAAGTCTCAAGGTGAAAAATTTGGAGTGAGAGATAGAGATTTTGGGTGAGTTTGAGGCCAAAGCAAGTCAACTTAAGAAGGTGAAAGTGAGTTTGAGTGAGCAGTTGATTGCTTTAGGTAGGGAGAAGTGTTATTTGACCAACATGGTGTCTAGTCTGACGACACGTGTATCCCAACTCGAGAGTGATATCGAACGTGCCCGGGAGGTCAAAGGTCCTTTAGATAACGCATCTAAAAAGGTTGGAAATATGGTTCTCAATCCTATTTTGGGTAGTGGTGAGAGTTTAGGAATAAGTCAAGACGGTGCTTCAACTTCCCAAGTAGTTCCCGAGCTCGTTCCCACTTTAGTGTTAGATTCACATGAGTCTCACCCTAACCCATCTAGGCGTCCCATTCTTATTATGAGAGCGCATCCTAGAGTTTTTTAGAGAGGTGTTCCTAGGCCTATATATGTTTGTTTCCGTTTCAAAAGGAGATGGCACCTTAGGGAATTTTGTTTTAAGTTGGGTTATGTGTCACGTTTTTCTTCTACACGTGTTTCTGCCACACATGCACCCACACGTGATATTTTACATGCTCCTGAAGACTACATGAGAGAGTTTGCACATTTAGGTGAGCAAGTTAAGTTTTTGGTCAAAACTGCACAAAATTTGATGGAGTTTTTTCATAAGTTGGTACCACCTTTGGAAAACCCCTCTACACCTAATGATTGAGGTTTGACTTGTTTACTTGCATAGGATGTTTTTTTTCATGATGTCATTATTTGCATATTGCTAGTATGTATCACTTTTGTATGTTTTCCATGTTTTGAAAAATTTTGATAAAATTTTATTAATCGAAAAAGATTTTTTTTGTTTGCACCGTTTATGGATGGACACTTAGGATGATCTAGTCACGTCATCATTCCATTTTTTTTCATGTGGCTATTTGATAGTGTTTTGAGACAATATTCAATTCACTACACCAAAATGAAAAAATTGTCACGTTTTAGCCGGCCACCTCTGTCAAGGTCATTGACCGTGACAAAAAACACGCGTTTTTTGTCACGGTCATTGACCTTGACATGACCGTGTCAAAGAATTGTCACGGTCAATGACCCTGACAAGTCCGTGACAAAATCACTTGTCACGGTCATGTCACGGTCAATGACCATGATAATTATTTAAATAATTATCACGGTCAATGACCTTAACACGACCGTGACAACTTCTTCAGCAAAAACCCTTACCCCTTCTTTTTTACCTCGCGTCATTCCCTCCCTCCCTCTCTCTCTCTCTCTCTCTCTCTCTCTCTCTCTCTCTCTCTCTCTCTACGCTGCTATATCTCTCTCTCTACTTTCAGGTTTATTTCTCTCTCTCTCTCTCTCTCTCTTCCATTTATATATATGTTTGTGTGTATATATATGTGTGTGTGTGTATATATATGTGCGTGTGTGTGTGCATGTGTGGGGGGTAGGGCAGGGGGCTATTGTGTGTGAGTGTGTATATGTGTGGTGGGTGGGGGTGTGGAGGGAGGTGGGGCAGGGTGTGTGTGGGTGTGTGTGTGTGTATGTGGTGAGTGGGGTGTGTGGAGGGAGGCGGGGGTGGGTGTGGGTGTGTGTGTATTTGAATTTACCCATGAATTTGTATTTTTGTATTTGAATTAACCCATGAATTTATTTTTGTATTTGAATTAACCCATGAATTTGTCAATTTGTTTGTGGGGGTGGGGAGACGGGGTAAGTCAAGGTACCATTGTAATTCTCTTAATATCGTGCAAGTACCATATGAAAGTAGGATTGCCCCTCAGTGTAAATTAGTAAATTAATAATTCTATACGTTAATTGTTAGTTTAATTAATGAAATGAATTAATTGAGTAGATGAATTAGAAGGAGTACGAGATACACATTTGTTGTTGACATTGCTGTTGGATTATTTTGTTTAGTAAATGTTTGGTTGGTTAGTTTTAAAAGTGGCATGACCACTGGATTATTGTACATATGGGGGTGGGAATTTATAACTTTTTTTGAAAATTACTCTGTATATCGAACAATATATATATAGTATGATAATTAAATGAAATATACTTGAAATTAAATATAGTGCGCATATATACTAGCCTTCTAGTTCTTATGCGTACGCATTCAATAGCCCTTAGACCCGTTCGAGAGTCATTACCCCTGCAATGAGATCTCTCGAATTGTCCCGTTTGGACAGTTTAAGACTGTATAATTTCTGTATAATATTCTTATTGACTTACAGTTTTTACTTTTGGAGGAAGTTCTGCAGTCGTATCTTAATGTTCTCTGGGTAAATACTAGATTGACAAGTGTGACTGTTATTTCAATTGATCAATTGAAATAACACTCACACCTGCCAATCTACGTCGTGTACTTGGAGAACTACATGGATATGCTATCGATTTTTTTTCAAATCGTAACAATGTGTATGAGCTGTCAAGTATATTACAGAAAAATGCAGTCCTGAATGGGATAGGACCACTCACCCTTTAATAGGATAATTAAATGATGGGATAATTAAATAAAACATACTATAAATCTAAGTTTTGTTTACCTTTAATAGGTGTTTAGTTGTGGTAGTTGTGATGGGATATCCGAAATACAAAGAGTGGATGGGTGAGACTAATAGAATGGGGGATGTGTTTCGCAGAGGAGCTAACAAATTTGTGAAATATGCAAAGAGATGTCATAATGATGAAGAGTTTCTATTTCCGTGTGCTAGGTGTAAGAATGGTAAGGTGTTTGAGTGGAAAACAGTTGAACTACATTTTTTAAGATCGGGTATGCAAGATAGTTATCAATTTTGGAGTTTTCACGGTGAATTGAAAGTTCCTTTTGTCCCCGACCAACCTTCACAACATCCTTCAACAAGTAGAATAGATGTAGAAGGGGACGACGTAGATCATAATATGTTAGAAGATTTAGTTGATGATGCGTACGGAGTTTATGAAGCAGAGGAGAATGAGGTTACTGATGATGTAGGAGATTCAATTGCTCGTGAAGATAACACGATAAAACTTGACGATGACTACCAAAGTTTAAAATTTAAGGCGACCCAACCGTTATACTCTGGCTGTGAGAAAGATCAAATAACTTTACATGCCATAGTTGGTTTGCACAATTTGAAGATGCAGTACGATTTGTCTGGCAATAGCGTGACGGGAATTTTGAAATGGGTGAAGGGATTATTACCCAAGGTGAATACACTTCCAAATAGCTATCTTGTTATGAAGAATAGTTTAAAAGGTTTGGGAATGAAGTATAAATCAATTCATGCTTGTGTGTATGACTGCATACTATACCGAAAGGAGTATGAAAATCTCGATCGTTGTCCGGTATGCGATGAACCTAGACATGTCTAATCTACTAGTAAGGAAGGCACAAGCTCAAAAGTGCCTCAAAAAGTATTGAAATATTTTTCCGTTGGGCCTAGATTAAACCGATTTTTCACAGTACCATGGATTGTAGAGGCGATGACTTGGCATGCTAGGGCAGAAGTAGGGCGTAATATCATGCGTCATCCTATTGATTCTACTGCCTGGCGGAAGATGAATTTTGAGTATCCCGATTTCATTCGAGAACAACGCAACATTCGTTTGGCTATATCAACAGATGGTTTCAATCCATTTGGAAATATAAGCACCAATCAGAGTGTATGGCCAGTGATCCTAGCCCCACTCAACCTCCCTCCTTCACAGTGTATGAGACCTGAATTTTCAACGATGGCTTTGTTGATACCTGGGCCAAAGGCACCAAGTGATGACATTGACGTCTACCTAGCTCCTTTGGTAGAAGAATTAAATGAGTTATGGGAAGAGGGTGTGCAATCATTTGACTCTTTTAGAAAAGAAGAGTTTACGCTGAAAGCTATGTTGATGTGTGCAATTCATGATTTTCCAGCTTATGGGACATTATCCGGTTGTGTAGTACATGGGTATTTGGGGTATCCTATTTGTGGAGAGGAGACTGAATCTCTTCGTATATCCTCTAGCTTAAAAAATGTATACCATTGCCACAGGAAGTTTTTACTCCTAACTCATAGTTTCAGATCTGAGAAAGGTTCCAATTTTTTATTGGGCGGAGTTGAACATAGGCTACCGCCGAGACAACTTTTGGGTTCAGAAATTGAAAGTAAATCTTTTGAATGTGGCCCTAATATGCCAGGTAAGAATCCCAAATTTAATAATGTCAAGCATAAGAAGACCCCAACTGGGAATGAAACTGAGATAAGAAAGGCATGGTCTCAGAGGTCAATTTTATTTGACTTGCCTTATTGGAAGAATAACCCGGTGCGCCATGTATTGGATGTGATGCATGCAAAGAAGAACTTCGCTGAACATATTGTGGGTACTTGCCTTGGGGGGAGTCATTCGAATGATGGAGAAAATGCACGAAAAGACCTTAAAACGTTAAAACTTAAGCCACAACTATGGTTGAAAGAAGATAGTAGGGAAAGGACAATAATTCTCCCTGGTGCGTTTACTTTGACGAGTGGGGAAATGAAGGTGCTTCTAGACATAATATATAATTTGAAGGGCCCATCTACTTTTTCGTCCAACTTGCAAAGGATTGTGAATTATGCTACTCATGATTTACATAAGTGTAAGTCCCACGATTGGCATGCGATCATGCAATTGGTTTCTCTATTGTTTAAGCACTGTTTCTCCAAGCACAAGGATTTGCGTAGGGATATTATGCAAATTAGTATTACCTTCTCCCTCTTGTGTGAGAAGGTAGTGAATCGAGAACACATAGTGGTCGCAAAATTGGCTGTGATCGAAGCGATTTGTGTATTGGAGAAGTACTTTCCCCCAGCATTCTTTGACATAAGTGTTCACTTGTTGGTACACCTATGTGATGAGGAACTTCTTTGTGGTCCAGTTAGATATCGGTGGATGTATCCATTTGAAATATTGATGAAAGTTTTTAAAGATTACGTCAAGAATACACGATACATTGCAGGATCAATTGCAGAAGAATACATCACCATGGAGTCATCAATATATACTCGGGAATATATGCCTGACTTGACCAGCGTTGATGACACCGATGAATTCGTCGATGATGGTGGTCATGTGATGGGAAAACGAGTGAAATTAACGAGTTTACAACATGAACAATTAGCTCGTTATCTATTTGACACACATGAAGATGTCGAAGAATGGAAAAAGTAAGTTTCGATTATTATAATGTTTAACATTATTTTAGATTATTTTATACATGATTAATTTTGTAATATGCAGAAAATATGAAGCATGTGAGAACAATAAAAGACAAAAAATAATGGTACAATCAGACAGCGAATTTAGGCTGTGGTTGACACAAGAGGTAATTATAATGAAAACAATCGTTATATAACGTTACATTACACTCAAATTTTATCACTTATATAATTAATTTATCTATATTCTCAGCACCTAAAGACGGGTGATGCGAAATCAAGGCTTGCTCGTCTAGCCACTGGACCCTTGTTTGTAGTGAAAGAGTACAAAAAGTATCGATTCAACGGTTACATTTTCGGCGCTAAAGTGTACGAGGAAAGTACAAATATATAGAACTCGAGAATTTCATACAAAGCTCTTACTATCTTTCGAGCGAGCGCAAAAGATAAAAACCTCATTGAAGCTGAAATGACTTACTATGGTGTAATCCAAATTATAGTTGAATTGGATTGTATAAGCTTCAAAGAGGTTGTATTTTACTGTGACTGGGTAAGAGTTGAGGATAAAAATGCTTGTAAAGTTGATCCTGCCACCAATTTGATCATGGTTGACTTGTCCAAGTTGAAGAGCAACGACCACGTGAACGATGAGCCATTTGTTTGTTCATTTCAAAAGGTTAAGCAAGTGTTTTATTTGGAGTATATCAACAACGAGCCATGGTCAATTATCCAACATGCTCCAAGGCGTCTAAATAGTAGTGTGGATGACTTGGCCGCTCCTACCGAATATCAATCCATTTTTTATGATAACCCAAATTTATAACAATTTTTCAATTTGTAATAAATATTTCAATTTGTACTGAAACATCCATTTTTAATGCTTTTAATTGATTTACACTTTATCGTTTTCACTCTTGTGTGGTGTGCGTGTGTGGAGAGGAGATTAATACATAAATATTCCAACTACATCTAAGTTTTCTTTATACTAATCCATGGATATACGCTTCTTACCTTTAATAGGTGATTAATACATAGTTATTTGGCGTGTCCTATTTGTGGAGAGGATACTGAATCTCTTCGTCTATCCAAACACTAAGAAATGCCATAATCCTATGGAGTATGTTCTGCAAATTCCTCCCAAGCGTTATGTAGCCAAACATCACCGGTTGAAGTTGTCAATTCCACTTTCCATACCCCACCACTTAGAACCTCTAGCAAAACATGGGAGACCATTGAAAGATGGAATTGACAACTTCAACTGCTGATTTTTGGCTACACAACGGTTGGAAGGAATTTGCAGCGCATAACTCCATAGGATTATGGCATTTCTTAGTGTTTAGATATGAAGAGAATTATATTTGACACGATTGCCCGGGGTACATTAGTTGGAAGGAGGTGCCATATAAGCTCAAGTTAGCTGTTTGGGTGACACTACAGGTAACGTATTTATATTTATATGTCAATTTCGATTTATATTTATCTATATTTGCGGGACGGATACTAATTTTAATTTATTTATATTCAGAGGACAGGGAGTGGCCGTGAGGGTAGGCCACATATGCTCGATAGATATGTGGCTATTCAGACGAGAAGGGAAGGATAAGGAGGTGTCCCCGAGTGTCGTGGTACAAAATCTATTTTCCAGCTAAATAGTTTGTAGATTTGTGATAATTGATGGTGATGTTGTTTCTTCTTAAATTGTTTCTATTTTGAATATATACTTGCATTATCTTTAGTTTGTTTGGATATATGATGTTTGAACAGGTACAAATATACTGCTGGGCAGTGGCAGTGGCCATACTGCCCAGCAGATTTTTTTTAAATTCTGCCCAGAATTGTCACAGTCATTGACCGTGACAATTTTTTAAAAGGGTCAATGCTTTGTCACGGTTTTTAACCGTGACTAAACTTGTCACGGTCATGACCCGTGACACGATCGTGACAATTCTAACGAACTTGTCACGGTCATTGACCGTGACACATCCGTGACAATAAAAATAGTCTCACCCTGAATTATCATGATCATTGACCTTGAGAAGTCCAACTTGTCAAGGTCAATGACCGTGACAATAGTGTAGATTTGGTGTAAAGATTCATCCATGTGCTTTATAATGTTTGGAGTCGTTAAGATCTAATTAAGTGTTACTTCCTACATGTTTGACTCGTGATTTCCTTTAAGGCACACGTGCACGGACTTGTTTGATTATTGTGCTTGTCTTATCACATGTTGGTTGGGTGTTTTCACTTCAAATCTATCCTTAAAATGAACCAAGCGCGATAAAACTTGATAAGAAAGTTGTGCATATAAGAACCGTTTGTGAGTTTGTGTGCTTTATTTGAAAATGGGGAAGGGATGCAAAAGGTTCATTTGGCCTTTGCGAATACTAAGTCACCGTTGTATCGGACCTAAAAAAATAAGGAATTTTATTATCCGGGGTCCAAAGAGGTTTAAAAGAGCTCGAAAAAATTTAAAGGCAATAAAAAGAAATTCATGCCAAAAAGGTGGGCATTTAGGTTTTTGCACCAATTCTCCAATGTTTGAGAATTTAGATTACCTCGAAAAGAAAATATGCATGAGGGAGTTTGGATGGAATTTAAAACGGGTTTGCACGTCCTTGAAAGTCTTGAAAAATCACTACATAATTTTGGACGTTATTGGGATGGAAATCACTTTAACTTTGATTTGTTGATTTGTCATCTAAATTCAACATTTTTTAGACCTGCGGAGGTTTTTGATGTTCATTCGTTAGGAGTACACGTATGCATCATGCACACATGATTGATTGAGTTTATTTACCTATCGAATGTGTTCACACCCATTCATTCCATTTCCATGACTTGTTTGTTTGAGTTTAAATCCATGGTGTATTTTTGTAACATTATTTTTGTATGAAAAATTGAAAAATCCAAAAATAGTTTGTTGAATCTTTTGAGATATTCCTTTGCATGTGCGTAGTTTGATCCATGTTTGCTATGCTTTTGTCGTGACACTCCATGTTTTGGTTGTTTCTTCTTATCTGTTTATTTGGGACATCATAAAATGGGGGAGAGAGAATTATCATGTTATGGGGGAGTTTTTGGAGTATGGTGGAGATTTGATTTATTAATGATTTATTCTTATATCATTTCAAACTATATACGTCACGAAGGTTTTTGGTTTATCTCATGTGTGTAGGTACAAAAGTGATGATCATATGTTGCACACCCTGATGAGAAAAGCTTTGAGATTTGATGAAGGTGTTTGAAGAAAAGTTTGAGAACTTGCAAATTTGTACCTTTTCAGTTTTGGGATTTATGGGAGGGTAGATTCATATAGGCATTTTGGTATTTGATAATTCAGATGTTTTTATGTATGTTTCGGCATAGATATAGGGGGAGATTTGTAAGGACATATTTTGATAAATGTCCGTCACAATTAATTATGTCATATACCGTTACAACCGTCGAAGAAGTTCAAGAGCAATCTACATCAAGACAGATCCGAATGTATTAAGGTTCTTCATCAAAAAGCCTCTGCAAGGTTTATTTTGGTAAGGTTATGTTTTAAATACCTTAACTTTGCACTTAGAGCTTTGGGCTATTTTTTCCAAAATATTTTCTAAGTGTTGGAGCAGACTTTTTCGTCAAAAAATTATGAATGAGTATTTTTTCTAAGTCCTATAGTGTTCCTCGATTTTAACGCCCAGGTCATTCAAGCGAGATCCCCATCTCGTTCAAGCTACATGTAGATGTTGCGCGATGTTGTTCAAATGACACGTGTACTTCGTTCGAGAGAGATCCCCTTTTCGTTCGAGCGATCGAGGCGGTGCGTTTTTCTATAAATACTCATTAAATGGTTTTGTTTTCATTAAGAAGTCCTAGCGTTTTGAAAGACAAAAAAATGCGAAACTGCAGAATTCTTTTAACTTCTTCTTTTAGGGTTTAATCCCTTTTTGTTTTCAATTCACAAAAATCCCATATGCTTTAGCGAATTGTTTTGGTGTTCAAGAACACACTTTGAAATTTGTTCATTCTTTGTGGGGAGAACTCTACAACCGGAGAGCTGCATGATATTGTGGAGGGATTCTCTATAAAGTTACTCTTGTGGAAAAGCCGTCTCTTTTCCATTACTGCCCATCTGGAGTTCTTGCTGGAAATTCCAGTCGACGACATCGAAAGCGACACCGGAGGGTATTTCGTATGTCACTCTTATTTTCAGTACAATCCATGTAAACCGTCCTTTACAAATTATAGTGGAAATAAAAGGTTTTTCCCTTTGGGGATTTTTCCTGAAATTTTGTGTCGGCTTAATTTATTTTGTCACATAAATGCATGATTAGGGGCTGAGTTAATTGGTTTAAAAATAGACTCTAATTAAATAAGGTTTAATTGGAAACTTGAAAATTAATTTAAATTGGTATCACACACCACATTTATTCGGTTTTACAATCATGAAGTACAACTAGTGCATGTAAACAAAGCTAACACAATCAACCTTTAGATCTAGTATGGGAAGTATCATATGCAAGAAAATGAGAATCATAAAGTCTATCATGTAAAGCCTCCAAATCGGATCTCCTAACCCACATTGGTTTAATGTGATGCTCTCAGGATTTGGCGACCTTAGTGACCCTACCCTTGGACTTCCTAGGACCATTTGTAGATTGAAACAAGACCTCCTAAGATGACCCTTCCTACCATTATGTGTGCAAGTGAGAGAAAGGTGAGAAGTATTACTTAAGAGTTGATCTTTTCTAGCGTTCCTTATTTAATCTCTCAAAATCATATTTTTTTCTTTATTAGCAGAAGCATATTGAGTATCGAACCCAATACCACACTTATCATTTTTTATTTGAACAGTACCTAACATCTTATCCAGTTTTTCAGATCTAGACTCGAAATTAAACTTGACCCAACTCGAGTCTCTCATTCTCTTTTTAAGATCCACTATCCTCGACTCAAGTAAACTCCTAATCTCTTCAAACTTAAGAACCTTGAAGACTATCTCTATCACCTTCTACATACTCTAGATTCGCTTGAAGAGTCCTCTCACGTTCCCTAAGATCTTCCATTAAAACATTTTCATCATTTTCTACGGCACGTGCTTTTATCCTAACTTCCAACTTCAAGTTTCCCTTTTTCAATTTCAATGATTTTTCATATAACTAACAGAAGGCAACTTGGAGTTCACTCTCCTCATCTTCTTCTTCATTGTCACTTTTTATCCACTCTCTCTACCATTAAACACTTGGGATTCACAAATAATGGCCTCGAAAGTTTCATGTAAAGAACTATCTTCATGGGAAGATTCGTTATCAATTCTCACATGAATAACCATTAACATGGTGAAGTTGTGCTCAATGGGGGAATTGGGTCCCTCTTTTGGTTCATTATCACTAAGGGTGGCATTGTATGCAATGGGTTTCTTACCCTCCTTACTTAGTTTGGTGGGAAACTCAATTGTCCTATGACCATAACCCTCACAACAAAAACATCTATTCAACTCGTCTCTCTTAACATCATCGTTATGATTTTTAGGGACTTTATCAACTTTATTATACTTAGACTTCTCAAATTTCTCATAATCATTTTTAAATTTCTCTTTATTAAATTTAAGAATTTTTCTAAACTTCTTAGCAAACATAGCCATATCATTTGAGTTGATGTCAGACTCATCATTCGAAACAGGTGTTTCCTCCTTTTGGGCTTTCAAAGCTATACTCTTGTCCTTATCTTTCACATCATTGGAGGTAAACATGTCAAGTTCATAGGTTTGTAAGGCACGTACAATCGCTTCAAGTTTCGTAGATTTTAAAGTGCCTAAAGAATTCAAAACGACTACCTCTGATTTAAACCTACCGAGTAATGAACACAAATTTTTTTTATGACACGGTTGTCGACTATCTTCTCTCCCAAATTAAAAGACGAATTTACAATGTCGGACAATATAGCATACAACACATTAAAAGACTCACTTTCTAACCTCTTAATGGTTTGAAACTGAATGGTGAGGTTTTGGAGTTTGGAAGCCTTAACATCACTTGTGCCTTTGTGGATGAGTTGGAGTATGTCCCATGATTCCTTGGATAATTCACACGTCATAGTACGACGGAAATCCTACGGTGTGACCACACTAAAATGAGCATTTAAACCATGTGAATTGTAATTTTCTAACTTATGCTCATCCTCACTCCATCTTTCTACGGGTTTAGGAACATGAACTTCCCCTACTAAAGACATTAGTGGGGACCACCGTTTAACGATCGATAGCCCAACCCACTCATCTAACGACTTAAGTGTCGACCACATATATGATTTCCAGTAGGCATAGTTAGAAACATAAAAAACTACAAATTTTCCATATTAAAACCTAAAAGGATCTAACACGACAATTTACTGCACATGCTCTGATACCACTTTGAAAAATTCTAAATAAAGGTGCCATGTATTTCCAAATTTTAACTTTCTTAGAAATTAAATTTTCACATCTTAAACAAAACTTCAATTCAAGTTCAAATTAACACAAAAAAAACTAAACAAGATTTTTTTCAAATTAATTTTTTTCCCAAACTAACATAACCCAAATTAATTAAGCACCAATTACAACAATTTTGTGATTACACCAATTTTTTCTTTATATCCTAAGCATGCATCTTGGTGTTAATTTGTAAGATAAATAACCAAAACGCCGCGATGTACGAGTAAAATCCATAACAGGAAAAACCTCGGATGACCCAGCCACAAGTCCACTAACTACGGAATTACAAAAGGACACGACAGAATAATTACACAATGATTCGTCGCCCTCACAAGCCACGACGCTCTTTGTTCCTTCAACCTCTGCCAAGTGACAACGTCGGAGTCCACCTAAGTCTCAGAGTCCACCGATGGGGCACTGCTACCATCAAGCATAAAGATTCCATCATATGTACACCAACAAACATGGAATTCTTCACAAGAAACAATCCTCAATGATGTAGAGAATGATAAACCCAGTGCCAAAACTTGATCTCAAATATATATCATGAAAAGATTGGGTTATAAACCAATTTGGGTGTAAACATGTTTTTTGTTTTAAAAGTTGAACCATTATTTTATAACAAAAACACTCTCGAATTTTTCTAAAGGGTTCTCACACTTAGAAGTTGGAAAAGGCTCTGAAAAATGCAATCTTGCACTACATAAATGGTTGGGAAAAGGTAGTAGGAAGTTAAGGGAAAACTATAGTTTTCGAAAAATTTCTTCAGTTATCTGAACGAAAACCAATCTCATTCGAACGATAAAGCCATCTCATTCGAACAAGATAAGAACGAAATTTCTAGGAGAAAACCAAAAAGGGACTTCATTAGAAGTTGTTCGAACGAACACTAAATCTCATTCGAACGACCTGGGAAAGTCATTCTGAAGACCTGGGAAAAAAATAAAATATTTTTCTTGAACAAATATAAAGTCATTTTAAAGTAGTTTAACAAAAATTCTAACACCCAATATTAAATTTCCAAGGCTCAACACAGTACAAGCATTCATACATGAGAGATCATTGGAATGTTGATGACGAAAACGAAGCATGAAACACAGTATAGGATGTCATCTATCTTGACTTGGCCTCTACATCTTCAACAAAAATGTTATAAGCTTGAAAGGTCACAAACACAACTTCTATCCTATGACTCAAAAAGTTTTTTTCGAAATTAAGCGAACACATACAAATTGACTTGATTGGAAATTTGTCCTTACACCAACCAATGCGTATTTTAATGGTTTGGAGAGGATTTCAATACCTTCATCTGAGAATAGCACTGTAGGTTCTCCTTCGAATGTTGATGGTTTCTTGATTCCATGATCTTGAATATTTGATGATGGTTCTGAGATAATAGAAGAAAATGATCGATTCCATGCAGTTTTTATATCAATAGGCTTAAGCTCATATGGGAAAGGTGAGTTTGGTTATCCATGCAAACCCTAATTAGGGTTTACGAGTGGGAGAGAGGGGGAGAGAGTGATGGATAGAGAGAGAAGGGCATGAAGTAAATCCCCTTTTATTTTACTTATGTCGATCATCCTCTGAATCGTCATCATCCTAGATTTTCTTGGACTGCTTATGTTTGCTTTGGTGGCTGACACGAAGCAACGGACAACTGCTACTTGATCTCCCCTAATCTCCACCACCCCTTGATCGCTCAAAAACTTGAGATTTGGTAAAAGGAAGAAGGGTCAACTTTAATCTCGTGAATCTACCTTCTTCCCATTATGGCATTGTAGGGAAAATACGACTGGATTATGTGGAACTTGACATCTTTTTTAGCTAAACCAACCTTGACTAGTAGATTAATCTTCCCCAAGAGGGTTTTCATATTTCCATTAATCCCAATAAGTGTCCCTACATTAGTATTAAGTTCTTTGATGTTGAAGTCGATCTTATAAAGCACTGCCATATACATGATTTCCGAAGAGCTTCCTTGATCCACACGTATTCTTCTCACATCAAAGTTTGCAATTCACATCCTGAGGACTAGGGCGTCCTTATGGGGTAGGTTCATGCAGACATAATCATTGTCGGGGAAGATAATGACCCACACAACATCAATTTCTTTTCTCTCTCTCTCTCTCTCTCTTGGAAAAAAGATTTTAGACAAATCTACCGAGAAAGCCTGTTGAATGTTGGTAAAAATTCACACTTTCTCCCTAAGCTTCTTGATAGTTCACTACGCTAGATCGGTATATCCTTAAATGGTTGAAACTAGTTCTACTAGAGGATGATTCTCTTCTTCCTTTTAAACTGCATTGATCTTGGTCTAAACATTTACCTTCATTGTCTTAATGTACTCCTTGAGATGCCCGGCTTGAATGAGCTCTTTCAAATGCTTCTCGAACATCTATTATTTTTCAATTAGGTGATCGTGATCTTGGTGATATGTGAACCTAAGGTTTGCATCCCTATTATTCGAATCATTGGACACTACACCAAAATAGGCAAGTGGTCATGGATTCGAGACACGACCAGGCCCACGGGTCACGGATCTGATCTATGACCAAAAAAGGCGTGACCAAAACCACTGGTCACGGACCTCATCCCTGACCCAAAGGTGTAGTCACGAACCATGGCGTGTGATAGTATAAGGCAAGTTGGTCATGGACAAAGGTCGTGACCAGGAGGTCACGGATGGAATTCATGACCCAGGCCTAAGAAATCTTTAATCATGGTTGCGGACTAAAGTCGTGACTAGGTGTCACAAACCTTTAATCCTGGTCACAGACAATAGGGCCATCCCTTGATAATTCTTTCCCACCTTCCCCATGGGCGCTTCGGAGGGGAAAATAGAGGGAAAGGAATAAAGGTCTCGCACCCCAGTGTTGGGTGATACAAAGAGATAGAGTCGCTAGCCTATTTTGCACAAAATAAGCAAAAGAACATCTTGCCGCCTCGAGAGAGCAGCATCAAATACAAACTGATGCTTTCGAAAGAAATAGTTCAGAGATTAGGGGGCGAAATTACGAAATGGGAAGGTGTTAGACATCCATCCCGCCCTTTCGGTCTCTCATGGGATTATGTTATTATTTTCCTGAGTTTCTCCGTGAAGTGTGTGTGTGTATAAAGGATATCGGAATCATTCGACTCACATGATGAAAAAAAGGACGGAGTAAGGTCATCCATAGGAATGCTCCCAAAATAATAATAAAAAGTATGATGTGTGCGCTTATCAAGATATTGATGGTTGTGATGAAACAATAATATTTGTTAGATAAGATGCAATTATGAATCACAAGAATGATATATATGAAATAATGTATAAATAAAATGGAGAAAATAGGAAAATGAGAAAATAGGAATCGAGTCTCGGATTTTAACCCGAGACGCCTACGTAGACTACAAAGGCATCAAAGTACACATAGTTCGCATGCGGACAAATGGTGGGGTTTATCCCATAAATTCGGACGGGTGTTTATTAGATGTGTGTGTGTAGAAAAATATTTTTAGTTTTGAGAAAATGTGAAGAACTTCGTCAGAATTTATAGGTATAACCCTCTTTTTCTTATTATTGTTTTTTTATAGAAAATATATTATGTGGAATATAACTAATAAAGGATGAGATGTTAATGTATGTGATGAAAATCTAAATTTAGAATTTATATAACTAAAGTGAAATTAAAAGGAATTTAAAAAATAGATAAGAGTGTTTGGACCTTCTTTGGAGACTTGGAGATTGATCTTGATTGATGATTAATTTCCTTGCAAGTGAAGTGTGGCCATACTGAGGATTTGATCTCCTCCCCTTTCCTCTCCTTCGGGGATCTTGTCAGAAGGGATGGATAGGGGGAGAAAGATAAATAAAAAAAAGGTCCAGCACCCCGGCACTTTTGTTCAAAGGCGGAGCGCTTCGACCGTCATCGATGTGGGGGGATGTAAAGAGATGGAGTCGCCAGTCTATTTTACCCAAAATAGACAAAAGAAATATCTTCTCCTCGAGAGACGAAATCAAGGACTAACTGATGCTTATGAAACCAATAGATCAGAGGTTGGAATTTATGAGTAAAACCAATAGACGGCATCAAAGAAATGTGTTACTATTTGCCTTAATTTCTACGTGAAATGTGTGTGCGTGTACACATAAATGGAGATCGAAATCGATCGTCTCGCATCATGGGAAAGATGGAGTGAGGTTATCCAAAGGAATGTTTCCAAAATAATATTTAGTGAATATGATATGTGCGCTTATCGGGATATTGATCGTTATAATGAAACGATAACATTTGTTCGGATAAGATGCGATATATAAAAAGGCAAGTGTGATGTATATGAATAAAGATGAAAATAAATAAATATGAGAAATTAGGAATAGGACTCGAGTCTCGAGTCTCGAGTTTTACCCCGAGATGCTTATGTAGCCTAAAAAAGTATCAAAGTCCACGTAGTTCGGATTTGGTGCAAGGGGGGGGTTTATCCCATAAATCCAACCAGGGATTTCTCTTATTTGTGTGTGTGTAGAAAAAGGGGTTTTGGTGTGAGAAAAATGTGAGAATGCCCGCTTGGAATTTATGAGCAAAACCCTATTTTTCTTGGTTTTGGGTTTTTTTATATAGAAACTAAATTATGTGAAATAATACTAATAAAATGGTATGTTAATTTTGTGATTTAAAGAAAAAAAATGCTAAAGTAAATAATAAAGTAATCTAATGCGAAATTAATAGAATTTAGAGAGAAAGTGAGAGATTGGACCTTCTTGGAAATCTTGAACTTGATCTTGGATGTTAAAGGGCTACCCTTACACTTGTATTAAAGTGATGTGAGGAGAGGGAAGGTAATTTACCAAGTTTGGTAAGAGGATGATGGAATGGGAATGTTGGAAATGGGTTTGGATTATGGAAATCGCACTGACTTCAAGAGAATGACGCTAAGATTACTGATGCTGATGGATCTGAGGTACGTGTCCTGAGAGTGAGATCATGCCCTCAATTTATAGGGTCAGGGGACTGTCGATCGGCATTGTCCTTGTCCTGCCTATCGGCAGGAAACCCTAGACATACTATCAATAGGCAGGGAAATGGACATGGAAATTGGCAGTCTCGTGCAGTTTTTTTTTAGAAAAATGTCATGGGTCATACCGTTAGAAAGGTAATTCAGAGTCCTTTAGATTGCTCCCACATCTAGGAGTTGACTTTAGGTCGAATGTGGCTCATAAGCATTATTTGGTCCTTTGAACGGGCGATCGTCAGATGACGATGGACTGTTCGTCCCATCCGTGAGTCCAAATCGTGCACGGGGTGGACCATTATAAAGGTATTGTGACTTACTTCAACGTTCCAAAGAGCTTCACTCCGTTCGGAGAGTTTACTTTGGTCGATCGGGGCCGGGAAGCCCCCGATGACCTATTTGAGTTAAACGGGTCATTCATCCGTATCACAAGTCTAATTTGTTCCTAGGACGGACCGTTGGAAAGGGTATTCTATTCCCTTCGAAGATTCATTCATTCCCATTCAATTTAAAGAGTTGACCTTGGTCAAACGGAGCCCGGGAGCCCCCGATGGACTCCAAATTATTTTTTTAGGGAAAACGGATCGTTTGTCCAAATGGTTATATCATTTCGTGCACGGGGAAGATCGTTGGAAAGGTTTTTCAACAATCTAGGAGGATTCATCGATGCACGGGGAAGATCATTGGAAAGGTTTTTCTATAATCTAGGAGGATTCATCGAGCTTTCACTCTGACGATGATGTTGATTGGCGGCAAATTGAGGTTCGGGAGCGCCCGGTGGCCTCTAAATTAGTTTTCGGTATTAAAATGGTTCGTTCATCTGAACCGTTATGCCAATTCATGCTCGAGGAAGAACATTTGAAATGGGATTCATATCCATTCAAAGATTCATCAATATTTTTCTCTGACGATAGAGTTTACCATAGACAATGGGGCCTGGGAGCGCTCAATAGCCTCTATATTGGTACTCGAAGTATGACCTAGGGTTTGTAGTGAAAATGGGAAGTTCTAGTACATAAGGAGAGACTTAGGCGGGGTCCTATAATGTGGTGTATACATGAAGGATATTGGAGGATTTTTGCTAAATTGGATGTGAAAATGATGGGGATGAAAGGTGGAGAAAGGTTTCAAACAAGGAAACCTCGTGGATTTAAGAAGAATGTTGTTGAGATCACTGAAGTTGATATCTCAGAGGTGTGTCTTGGAAGTGAGCTTATGCCCTCCTTTTATAAGGTAGGGGGATTATCGATCGGCATAGCCCTTGCCCTGCCATTCAGCATGTGACCCTAGACACATTATCGATAGGCATGGAAATGGATCTACCGATTGGCAGTCTTGTGTAGATTTTTTTGGAAAAATGATCATAGAACGCAATCCAAAAATGAAAGTTGTGCATAGGGAATACCATTAGAAAGGTAACTTAAAGACCTTCGGGAATCCTTTGGGCCTCTCCCGATTCTGAGAGTTGACTTTGGGTCAAACTGGGCTCGGAAGCCCCCGCCAGTCCTCTAGACATGAAATCGTTGGACGGTGATGGATCGTTAGTCCAAAATATAAGTCTGAATTGTGAATGAGGTAGACCATTGGAAATTTTATGCGAGGTACTTCAATGTTTCGAAGAGATTTGTTCAGTTCGGAGTGTCGACTTTAGTCAATCAGGGCCCAGAAGTGCCCCATGACCTTTCAGAGTAAAATGGATCATTTGTCTGTACTTTAAGGATGATTCACGCACTGGGTGGACCATTAGAAAGGGTATTTAGTCACCTTTGATGATTCATTCAGTATCGTTCAAGATGAAGAGTTGACTTTGGTCAAATGGATACCGGGAGTACCCGGTGGCCTCTAAATCAGTTTTTGGTGGAAAACAGATCTCGTGACACCCCGCCCAATTAAATATCGGGAGATCAGTCCTTTATTAAATTAATACATAATGTTATGTGGGTTCATTATTAGCATCACTGTCGAAAAACATTTAATAAGTAAAACCCCCTAGAAATAATTAATCTAGTGTCAAAAATATTTTCCTTTTTATTTAACGAAATAAGTCCATTTATCAATTCAAGTATTAAGATATAAAATACTCACCATACACATGAATATAATAAATGTTGAATATGAATCAAGTACTAAAATAAATAAGACTGGATAAAATATTCATGTTCAAAACCTCAAACCAAAAGCCATAGTAAAACTCAATCCAACTAAAAGAACTGCAAAGTAAGCTGAGTACAATCTCTCTGATAAAAATGACCGAGAATGGGAGACACATGCTCAAAATAAGATGTCTAGATAAAACTGAATGAAATGATAGATGTGTCTAATCACAAAGACCTACATCTTCCACAATAGCTACAGCACGCCAAGTAATCCAAGTCTCTAAATCTAGTGTCCCTATGGCTGAGCACCTGATATGATACATATATATAGCAAAAGAGAGAAGAATTGCAAGATACGGGTCAGAGCCTGATGTTTTAAAAATGATTTAGCAAGTATTTAAAACTACAATGAAGCAAGTATGATGTGCATGTTAAATATCGAACTCTCACATGAGATTCTCACCTCTCATCTATTGTGCACGCCTAACATATATCTAATCGAATCTAGCTATTGCTACACAACCTAATTATTCTGAAGTCACAATAATAATAACTATGCTTACCAGTAGTATACCCGTATTGCCCATACAATACGCTATTAAATTAGTCTATGTCGAATAGCCAATTAACATATTTTCTCAATTGCATAATAAATCCGTTATACGCTAAGATTTATTTTATGTATCAATATTCCCATATCTACAAATTTCACACCGTAGAATTATTCACAAGTTCATATATATATAGTCACATCATCCCTATACATGTATATACTAATCCTCCACCCTTAAGTTAAGACCACTTGGCGCAATGCATACTCTGTTATCATATCCTGGTGCATCTCTCACTGCATAAGGGATTGTTGGTTCAATCTATCACGAACCATAAATTTAAATCACAAATATTCGGAGGTGAACATAATCCCCAGCCAAATGGGTTACGCATATACCTACGCTCCCATTCAGCCATCGAAACTATCCTACATCTCAGATAACACGTAACCAAGTTCATATGTTCTGGGTACAAGTTAAATATCCCCCCAATGGGCAACACGGGATAGGTATGCTATACACATAATAATAAACATATAATAGGCATTCAAACATCCTATTAAAATCCATAGGTATTCACCCAACCCAATCATATATATTCCATACGTATTATTCTCACTACTATGCATAATATAATTATTTTGATTACTAACTCTCTTGTAATCTCCAAGGTTATCTTCTCGTTCCAAGTACTCAAAGCCCTATAACCAAATATCCCAAATTAATTATGCACTAAACTGAATTCACTCGACACTTGTTTTTCCTCACCTTTAAGGCTGCCTATCTCAACCAGGGTAAAAATGGAAATTTCCCAAAATCTAAACTAACGCTCAAACTAGAACTAAATCTCGTTCAAACGAGATCGGTATGTCGTTAGAACCACTTCACGCGAGATGCCTATCTTGTTCGAACCAACTTCACGCGAAATCCTTATGTCATTCAAACCGAACTTCGCGTGACATCCTAATATCATTTGAACCACTTCTCATGAGATTCATATCTCGCTCGAACCACACATCGCGCGACTTCGCGCGACAGACCTTGTATCATCTTCAACCTTCAGAAACAACATTTTCCCCATGTTTTCAACCCTAAAACCTCTAAGGTTTATCATAAAAGCCAATCAATCAATATCAAACGTTATTCTAACATGTAAAGATAATTTCTAATACTCCAGAATCATTAAATACTCATTAATCATTCATTAATTTTGAAACACCCAATTTAATATATTAAGAACCCTAATTTCTTAACTTTCATCTCAAGAACATTCTAATCCCATATTTGTTCATCATACAAAATCATAATTTACGTGGACATCATCCTATCTACATGAGGGAATCACTTTTTTATCAAATCAGTCCTAGTTTATGGTTTAGTTCTCCAATTTCACCCTAATTAATTTCATAACAATGGTGTGTTAACCTAGTCTAACATGAACACAATTATCGCTAAAGAAAGTAAGTAATAAACACTTGCCTCGATTTCGAATGTCTGATCTGCTGGTGATGTTGGTATAAGTGTGTTCCTCACTTTCCAATCTATACGATGGTGGTGGTGGTTGTGCAAGGTAGTGCTAATTGGCCTTCCTCCTTTGGTATTTGCTCTCTCTCACCCTCTGTGGATATCCCTTGATCTTGGTGAAACTTAACCCTAATAAAACTCCCGTATCTTATATAATAATTCTCTAATTTTTGTCCATTTTAATTCTCCAAAAATCCAAATGACGAAACTACCCCCGCGGGGTTCCGGTTTGGCCTAAAACATCTCGGAGTCCAAATAAAATACCGGGGTAGAGTTTTTTGACAATCTATACCCTCCCAGACTCAATGGCACACTCAAAATGACCATACAAGTTATTAAAAATGAATTCTCTTTTTATTCCAATTAACCAGTCCTGATACGACTCACACGTGCGTCCGACTTAAATTACCAAACTGTCGTATTTCTTACTCGATAATTTATTAGATTACATAATGACATATTACATAATCACACAGTAATATTCAATCAATAAGTATTAACCCTTGGCAGGCTAGTTAATATTTATTTTAATCCGAATTAATTAACAATTAAATTCTCACATTTTAATTCAATTAATCCAACAATAATAATTAATCCCATAATTATTTAAATCATCAAAAGTACGGGGTGTTACAGATCGTTCATTCGAAAGGTTATGCCATTTCGTGCACAGGGCAGACCATTGGAAAGGGGCTTTAGTGACCTTTGAGGATTCATTTACCTTTCACTCTGATGATGAAGTTGATTGAGGTCAAATCGAGGCCGGGAGCGCTCGGTTGCCTCTTGATCAGTTTTTTATAGTAAAATGGTATGTTCGTCTGCACTGTTATGTCGATTCGCACATTAGTGGACCATTGGAAAGGGGATTCAGTTCCCTTCAAAGATTCATTGAGTTTTTGCTTTGACGATAAAGTTGACAAGGGTCAAACGGGGCCCGAGAGCACTCAATGGCCTCTAGATTGGTACTTAGAATATGACCTAGGGTTTGTGTTGGATGGGGATGTTCTAGGGACCTGAGGAAGTACTTATGAGGGTCCTAGAATGTGGTGTCTACATAGCCCCTCGACGGATGAGCTTGGAACAAGTGAAAGTCATGGAATAGACACCACGTGATGTTTAGGAAAGAGGTCAATTTTGTGGACCTAAAGAGACGAGGATGATCGATTTAGAGGGTCGAGGTCAATTCTGAGGACCTAAGATATTACTGGGGATGGACGATTTGGCGGGCTTAGGTCAATTCTGAGGACCTAAAGTTGGCACGACCAATTCTGTGGGTCGTAGTCAATTCTGAGGACCTTAAGTAGAGGCGACCAATTCTGAGGGTCAAGGCTAATTCTGAGGGCTTTAAGTTGTGGCGACCAATTATGACGGTCAAGGTCAATTATGAGGACATTAAGTTGGGGTGACCTTAAGTAGAGGTGACCAATTCTGAGGGTCGAGGTCAATTCTGAGGACTTTAAGTAGAGGTGACCAATTATGAGGGTTGAGGCCTATTATGAGAACCTTAAGTAGAGGCGACCAATTCTGAGTGTCGAGGTCAGTTCTGAGGACCTTAAGTAAAGGGGACCAATTCTGAGGGCTGGGATAAATTCCGAGGACCTTAAGTAGAGGAGAATAATTCTAAAAGCCGAGGTAAATTCTGAGGAACTTAAGTAAAAATGACCAATTTTGAGGGTCGATTTCAATTCTGAGGACCTTAAGTAAAGGCGGCCTATTTTGAGGGTCGAGGTCAATTCAGAGAATCTTAAATAAAGGTGACCAATTCTGCGGGTCGAGTCTAATTCTGAGGGCCTTAAGTAGAGGCGACAAATTCTGAAGGTCGAGGCTAATTCTGAGAACCCTAAGTAAAGGCGACCAATTCTGAGAGTCGAGGTCAATTTCGAGGACCCTAAGTAGAGGCGACCAATTTTGAGGGTCGAGGCTAATTATGTGGGACTTAAGTTGGGGTTACCAATTATGAGGGTCGAGGCTAATTATGTGGGCCTTAAGTAGAGGTCAATTTTGAGGACCTTAAGAAAATTCTTAAAGATTCCATATTAGGGAGAGATGTTCGGTTAGGGGACCAATTCTGATGTGTTTCTTGGAGACGCTATTAGGGAGCGATGTACGGTGAGGGCTTCTAGTTCTACTTGGAATATTTTGGGGAGAAAGTTTTAATTTGGGAATTCGTGTAGAGGAAACGAGTAGGATATTACGTAACCCTGTTGAGGTATACATTTGATTTCTACTGAGGATGAGTTTTAGGATTATGCTGGGGAGCTGTACTGATCTTGCAAGACATGGGTGAGATGATTTTTAAAGTTTAAGATGGGGATAAGATGTGGTATTAATTCGGCTAGGAATTTGGGAGCTTGAAAAATGGTTTTCTTGGTGAAGAAGTGTTTCGACATTTATTTGACAAATTCTAGGAATTTTTAGGGAAATTTTTGGAATTTTTTAGGATTTTTTGTACGAAATTTCAATGGTACTACCGATTAGGGGTAGCAAGACTTGCCAACAGGTAGTGGCACGGTCTTTTGGACTGCCTAGGGAAGGGTAAGGGACAGTGACGATCAGTGGCTATCAGGGAACTACATATCATCTTGCCCATTGGTCTTTTATAAACGGGGGAAAATTATCTTCCTTTTTCACAACTTCTAGCTTTTCTATCTTCTGCTTCTCTCTTCTACATTCTTCTCATCCATTCTTTCCTCATTCGAGCTTAGAAAATAGTAGATTTCTCAAGTAGATAGACCCACATGGTGTGGTTGGGTGTTGACGATTGGACAAACCTGGAGTGACGAGTTAAGGTGTCTTTAGCGTTGGGCAATGAGAACACTTTTGATTTGTTTGATCCAGTTCCTAATGATCACACTCCTTTGCACGAGCCTTTGCACCATCGATTGTCTAGAGTGAGGAACCCTGGGGGATATGTAAGTACCACATGTCTTTTGGCATTATTTTTCTTCCTTGCATTTTCTTGTTTCTTTGAATTTTGACAAAATGTTTGTTTCTATTTTGGTACACTGACATAGATGCTACGAGCCTTCATTCTTGGGGGATGACGGGATTTTGGGATATGTGGGAGCACCTTCCTATAGTGGTTCATTGGGTAGTCTCTTCCGTGGGTTTTGGTCATTTAGCGTCTGTTTTGGATGAGACGCTGCACTCTACGGTCGTTCTATGTGCACTGGGGGAGAGGTGGTGGGACACTCCCCATGCTATACATTTTAGATTTGTGGAGATGATAGTGACCCCAATTGACATTCATCATCTGCTGAGGATTGACTGTGAAGGCATGGAGATAAAGGTGTTACGGTATCTGAGGGTAACACTTGCGACTATTAATGATGCGCTGGATGATGTGGGATGGATAGTCTTAGGGGACTCAATCTGTATTTCTCTTATTTGGGAGGGTATATTAACTCACAGGATTGACAAGACCATCGGGCTATAGGTTTAATAGATGTCTCGTTTATTTATTCTCTTGTTGATGGGAGGGTTCTTGATGGCGTCGAGCGGCGACGTTGTTAACTTGTGTTTTTTACCATTTTTTAGGGTATTTTCAAATATCACTCTCTATGAATGGGGGAGCATGATTTCATCCGATGATGCTAAAAGACTTTTACTAGAGCCACGTATTTTATGGAGGTAATTTTTCTCATTTCTCTTTATGCATTTTCTCGCATTTTTCCTTTTTGAATTTTTTTGGTTGCAGACTCTTGTCCTTTTTACAGATGTGGTTTTATGAGGTGATTGGGATCAATTTCAATTTGATTGGATTACAAGATGAGGAGTTGGGGGGATTCTACCTGATGTACTAGTGGCGGAAGTCCAACCGGCAGTCGGAGCGGTCTCTTTCCTTGGAGGCAGTGAATCAGCTCTTTAATGTCCCGACGAGTGACCAGGGTATTTCTTATTTTCTCTTTTGAGTCCTTTTTTGGTATTATATTTTTATGCAAGTATTGAATTTATTTTGAAAACTACAAGTGAATTTCTATCCTAGGGGGATGACCATCCAGCACACAGGTGTGATTGGGATGAATATGCAGATACGCCGGCTGCTTACGCACGAGTTCATCTATTCTTGGTATTTGGGAGAGACAATAGTCTGACAGATAATGGAGGACGAGGTGGTGGTCCTATCGGCAATGCCCTCGAGGTACATGAGGTGGGTGCAAGAGATGTCGGAGGAGGATAGGGTTGCGGCGATGGTTGCCGAGCCCTATTCGTCGTATACGGAGACGGTGGACACTTACGATTTCCTTGACTTTATGACAAGATAGATGATGTCATCTTGTATCTATGATGTGGTGAATATGCCTATGCCTTCTATAACTTCGGTCAAGGGTACGAGTCAGTCGATGGGGTCTGCCTACAGTACTAGTGGTACGTCGTCGTCAGCAGCGGCAGCGATGGCGGAGGTTCCATTTCATCAGCTTGGTCTTCCTACCTATGATATCAGACTGCTCGTAGGATATCGTTGAGTACGAAGTACTGCCCTAATACGGTGGACCCGATGGGGTTGGGGTTGATGAAGGACAGCCTTCAGCTAGAGGTAAACCTTTTCATTTCTTTGTCCTTTGTCTTTCTGATTTCTTCTTTTGCTTTAGACTGACATATTTTTCCTTTTTTCTTTCTTGCAGCATGTCCGGGTGTTGACTACTTGTTTGAGGGACATCTGAGATTGGGTGGCTTCTACGAAAGCTCATATTTGGGAATCGATTCCGTTTCCTTCCTGCCTTGTGTTGTCTGCCTCTTCGGAGGAAGGATCTGGATCAGGTAGCAGAAGCACCTCAGCTCATCGTCGGGGGAAGCGCGTGTATCATAGGGATAGGGGATCCTAGGGAGAGGAAGAGAGTTTAGGGTTTCAGGATGAGTCCTGTTATTTTTCTTCTTTTGTTCTATAAAAAAATGTAATTATGGAAATATATATGGAATGAATGGGATTTTTATATATTTATCTTTGCTTAAATGACTTATTTTATATGCATTTTTTACTTTGTTGTTGAGACCCTATAAAAGGATTAGAATGACTCCAAAGAAAATTTATTTTGATAAAGGATAAGTAAAAATATAGGAAGAAATAACCTGAATTCTTTGAAATAATGATTTATTTTTTGAATTTTTTGATTTTGACAAAAAAGGAAAGATCGAATTTTCCAAAAATAGGGAGGTGCCAATCGGCATGCCCCTTGTCCTGCCTATTAGTAGGTCAGTCCAGCAAAATCACCCCAAGGCTTTGATTTACTTTCTTCAGCTACTAGTACTTGATGGGGTAGTCCTTCATTCGGATTTTACAGACTTCTTATTTTTAGCAAAAATTTTCAAGTATAAAAAGGGGTAAGATGGTGAGGTATCTTCACCCATTCTCATTTTCTCTATTTTCTTGCTTATTTCTTGCATTCTGTCTTATTTTTTCCCAAAACGTGCCTTCGCATGAGTGAAGAATTTGATTCATATCTCGAGAATTTGGAAGCTATGTGTCTGATCAATGTAGACTATGATGCTTCTAACTTGCATCGGGTTTCTTTGTGGCACAGTCGACCCATCGACTGGAACATGCTGGCAGCGGCAGCAGAATTGTGGTATCCCGAGGATCACATTTTATACTTTGGTTTAGACGATGTCTATCCAACCTATGAGGAGCTTTCAACTTTGTTGGGGGTTAATCCTAGTGTGGCAGTGGCCATGCCCAAATTCTGTAGGCCTCCTAGAGCACTATTAACAAAATTTCTCCACATTTCTCCTTCGGCAGCTCAACCATTAGTCAGTGGGGGAATGATTTCTCTCCCAGTTGTACTGTATTATGTGCATCTATGGGACTTCAGTGATGTGGGCCATGCCGAAGTCGTTACCTTAGACTCAACTTCGAAGCTACTTCTAGTGATCAGGGACCTGATGGTGGACTCGTAATTGACTGCTATTACGGCATGGATGTCATATCGTCGCAATCGTGCGTCGATAATACTGGCAGAGAACCTGAACGATCTAGATGCTTGGCGGGATGGCCGTTCTGGTTTTTTAAGAGGAATCCCGGTTATGCAGTTTATATGGTTAGCTAAAAGATTTTGTTTGGAGGTCCCTCCTTAATATCCCTTGGCATCTGTATCGAATTTCTTCACTCGCTATTCCATCAGCTTTAGTCCATCCATAGATAACTAGGTAAACTAGTTTATGGAGCATGGAGCTCGATGTCTATGATGGTTGGTGCCCAGGTGGGGGAAGTTAAAGTTTATTCTGGAATCGGGGGAATATTAGTACCTTTGGTTAGTTGGTCTTCGGCAGACCTCATTTTATTTCCCTTGGCGGCTCCTACATCAAGTTGGATGGGAGAAAATTGTGCCTTCCCGTATCTTAGATTTCTTCCATGTTGAGGATTTGACTGAAGGCTTACGCATGTGACTAGACTCTCTGTGGGAGAACCGTCGGCCATCAACCCATCTTTCTCAATCTATTGGTAGGGATTGGTATGTTTTTGGAGATTATATGAAATGGTTGTAGAAGAGGGTAATGGCTAAGATCTTGTCAGAGGAGACTAGGCAGAGATGGTTTGTCATGTTTGACACTATGGAGGGGGCATAGTGGTTTTCTCCAGGCTGGTCCGGGTTTATCGTTCCATGGAGCGTCTTCGGCATACCATCCAACAGGGGAAGTTTAGGGGCCTCAAGGATTAGATGAGAATGGAGCAGGGTCTTCTGACAGCTGAATGTAGGGTCCTTTGTGAAGCTAGTGTTTATTTGTGGAGCTTTTGTGATAGAGATGTGTGTGGTTGGTTTTGGTTGGTTTTTTTGGTTTTTAGTAAGGTTTAGTTATGTTTATTCTAGGAACAATTTGGTTAGCGGGGGAAGAGGGTAGTTGCTTGACTCCTTACATTGATATTTCGTGTAATTGTACCAAAATTTCCCATTTATGGAATAAAAAAGGATTTTAACTATATTATTGTGCCACTTGATGAGTTTTACATTTGAATTATCAATAGAAATCGCTATGGCATACATTATCATTTTGTATGTGTAAATGATGAAATGAACGGTCATTCTCGGAGGTAAGAAAATAATATCATTTTGTGAAAAAGAAGGGGATCGCGATCATGTAAAGCGTATGGGCTACCTACATACCTCTGCGGGTTTTGAAAATTTTATGAGTTTCATTTTGAAAGTAAATTTTTTTTTCTTTGAATAGAAGGGGGATGAGAGGAGTCATAGCATGTCAAGATTTTGAACTAGGGGTAGAATTTCTTAATATTGTCCAAGTTTACTAGACACGCCATCTTTTCTCTATCAAGGTCCAAGAGTTTAGTGATGCCACCGGAGAGGATCTTCTTCACGATGTACGGCCACTCCAGTTTGGCTTGAATTTCCCTCTGGGGTACCAGACGAGTTTTATGATTTCTTTGAGGGCTAAGTCCCCTTCTCAGACACCACAGTCCTTGAATCGTCAATTGAACCATTGCGCTATCAGGTGATGGTACCCTTTTATATGATATCGAGACTTTATCCTCCTCTCATCTAAGAGCAAAAACTCGTCGAAACGAATCTGATACCAGTCTTCTTCGTAGACGTTGATTTCAATCATTATGAATAATTAAGATATTTCTAGTTTACGAGTAGGACTAGTTCCATGTCGTATACCAGAGAGTAAGGGGTAGCCCCAATAGATTCTCGAACTAAAGTGTGGTAGACCCAGAGGGCGTAAGGGATCTGATCGACCCAATCTTGATAACTTTTGATCATATTTCTGATAATTACTTTGAGGTTCTTCTTAGTGGCTATAACTACACTGTTGGTTTATAGTCGGTAGAGAGAAGATTCATGTCTCTGAATCCCATAATCGTCAACCAATTATGTGACTTTTTCCTTAAAATGTAACCCGTTATCTAGCACAAACTCATGGGGAACCCCATAGCAGCAGATGATGTTCTTCCAGATGAATTTGCCTACCTTATTGACATTCAGTATTGTATATGACTTAACTTCGACCCATTTGGTGAAGTAATTAATGTCAACTAGGATGAACTCATGCCCATTGGAGGTTTCAGGTGTGATTTTCCCTACGATATCGATGCCCATATGGAGAAATGCCAGGGAGAAGTCATATTGTATAGTTATCGCGAAGGTAACTGCTGGAAATTGGAAAATTATTGGCATTTAAGGCATCTTCGGACATAAGTGGTGCAATCCTGAACCATGGTAGTCCAATAGTAACCCGGTCGGATAATCTTCTTGGCGAGCATATGGACATTCATGTGAGGTTCGCATTCCCCATTGTGGATCTTCTACACCATTTCTTAAACATCAGCCCCTGCTATACAATGAAATATGTTCCATCGAAGTTTCTCTTGAATGGTGCTTTATTACAAATAATGAATTGGGCAGCCAATTTGCGAATAGTCGCTCGATCTTTCTTGTTGGCATCTTGGGGGGTACCTATCGTGCTTAAGGAGGTGCCAAATATCGTAATACCATCACTCGACTATATCAAAATCCTCTTCTGTGATGAGCTCAATGTGGTAGTAGTGGGTCAATTTACCTTGTTTTTTGACTAGATAAGGGAACATCATTATTCCCTCAAGCATATCAAACATAGAGGCTAAGGTAAAAAGGGCATCGACTAAGTTGTTCCTAGGTTGGGGCAAGTAGTGGAAGGTGATATCTCGAAACAGGAAGGACAACTCTTCTAGGGGAGCGTGGAAGGGTAAGAGCTTTTCGTCTTTGACTTTCCATCTTCTAAGGACCTGACCGATGATGAGGGCACAATCCCCATAGACATCTAGGCACTGGATACCCTTTTTAGGAGTGACTTTGAGGCCTACGATGCATGCATCGTATTCGATCATGTTGTTGGTTCAGGGAAAATCCAGCTTGATGGCAATGCGAGTATGAGAATCATAAGGGGAGATCAGGATTATCCCAATGCCATATTCTTTTTTATTAGCTGTGCCATCAAAGAAAATTTACCACTGGATGTCTTCCAGAGAGGTACAAAGGATATCTTCATATCAGAATTCGGATACCCAAAGGTAGGCTTCTTCCATGGGGTAGTCATCAAGGTAGTCAGAGATGGTTCTCAATTTCATGGCTTTCTACGTGACATACATGATATCAAACTCGTCTAGAAACTTCAACCATCGGGCCACTCGGCTAGGCAGGGAAATTTTTTTGAGCAAATATTTGATAGGATCCATTCAGGACATAAGTCTGATGGTAAAAGCAAACATGTAGTGCTGTAATTTCTGAGTGACCCAGACAAGGGCGACACATGCTTTCTCTAAGGGGGTGTAGTGGACTTCATACTCATCCAATTTGTAACGAGCATAGTAGATGGCCCTTTCTTTATGAGTTTCTTCAAGGTATTGGGCTAATAAATCCCTAACTACGGTGTTTGTTACAGTCAAGTATAGGAGTAGAGGGAGACTAGGTTGCGGTGGCATAAGTACTGAAGGTCGAGTTAGATATTGCTTGAATCGATCAAAGGCTTCTTGACAAGCCTCATTCCAGACTTTGGTTGAATCTTTTCAGAGGAGATTTCAGATCAGTTCACAAATGAAAGTTAACCGGTTGATCAACCGACCGATATATTGTAATTTTCCCAAGAAACACTGGACTTCCTTATCTATTCGAGGTGGATGATATGGCCAATATATTCCCTATTATTGCGGATGATTAACATGAATCCCCTGCCTGGTCTCAGACAGGCCGCGGCCCTAATCGGACAAACTTGATCAATATTAGCCATTTTTTGGCCTTAGATAGGCCGCGACACCTCATATAACATGGCCACGGCACCCTTCAGACTTACTACTGCCTGGGTTCAAACAGGTCGCAGCCCTTACTCATTCATTGCTTCCCAGCTGTCCAGCTTCTAGAAGGAATCCTCATCCTCCAGACTTATCAATACGTCACGTATCCTTAGCACGTGACACCACCCTTATATCACCTATAAATAGAGTTGTTCACCTCATGATTAGGGGAACCTGGAGGAGAATCACAAGGTGAAGGCCTGCCAAAATATCTTCACTACCTCTCTCTCTAGAGCTGCACCCACCAGGGGTTTTTCCAGGCCACTGCTAATATACAAACTACATTGATAATTACATTCGGCCGACCCGGGGTCACTATTCTCATGTATTCTCTTCTCCTCTCTTACTTGTATGCCTATTTAGTCCTAATCATATTGTATTGTACAATGCATATAATGAGAGTATGGCAACAAAGTGGACGTTGGCTTGTATTTATAGCCAAATCGCTCTACATTTTTTTTTTTTCGTATGGCTTGCTTTACTTCTATTTTATAGTTGATATGATGATTGAATATGACTTGTGTCTGATTTATCATATCATCAATCTGGCGTCGTCCGTGGGAAACTAAGTATTTATATCTTGTTTCTTCTTATTTAGGGTTTTAAAAGCCTTATTTAATATACGGGGGCCCACTGGGTCATTATCCCATAGGTGTGATTTTGGTTATCGAACCCTTATATTTCTGTGCAACCCTGTGAGGAGGTTGTTCTTTTTTGGACCTAATTACCGGTCTTTTTAATGACCTCGGATCTTCTTTTTGTTCCCCCGGTGATGTTATCCTACCTAAATAGTGTTGAAAAACACAAAAGGCTATAGCATCGCAAAGGTGGGTAACTATGGATGAGATTTATTACCTCTTTTCTATTCTTCTCACATGGGATCTAAGGTTTGATACCAAACTTGTGCTAGTTTTGCACTTAAGGACAGTTTTGTCCCTGGTATATTCCTAATAGGTTACCTCTATACATTCTAGATGGGTTAAACTCATATTCTTGGTCAAATTGTGGAATCGCACCCTTCATTGTCATAAGTAGGAAGCAGCCTGGAAACAAAACTACCTTTAGGTCACAACCCTTCCATTACAGGTGCATACTTTGGGAAATACCCTTTGAAAGGCCACGACAGTAACTTTATGTGTTTAACGGCCCGCAACCATAGCAGAATAACTTTGCAGATTATTGAAGACTTCATCCTAATTACTATGCTTGGTTCTCTTCCTGCATCTCTTGATTTCTCACCATTGTTTAGTTCATCTCAGAATATATATCTCTAAAGACTAACAAAGCAGAAATGGAAGGAAGCGATGGAACAAACTCAAAACAGAATGAAGAGATAGCTCAGCTGTACAACTACATCCACCATTTGTATAACTTCCAGGCTTCACTCAAGAGCTAGGTGAACTTTCTAACCCAGAGGGTTCTATTATTGGAGGCTGCAGCCTTCACCTCTGTGGAAACAGCACTGTTCGCAACCTCAACTCCCATGGTTGCAGTAATAGAAACAGCGCTCTTATTGCAGAGGACGCGGAGAAAAGGCAAAAAAGGAAGTTAGAGAAGCAAAAGTCATAAATTGGATATGAGGACTACACTCCTTTGATGTATAACCTGGAAGACATACTAGATGTCATCAACGGAGACAAGTCTCTCATATTTCCAGATAAGCTAAAAACTCCATCGCACAAGAGGGAACATAGCAAATTCTATAATTTTCACCAAGACCATGGCCACAACACCGATGCATGCCATGCCTTGAAGAATGAAATTGAAAGGCTGGTTAGAAAAGGGATGATTCAACAATTTCTAAGGGCGGCTTGAGGGATGTAGCCATGGACTGAAAGGTCACATACTTAACTCTAGTATTGGTTTATGTTTTCTATTAAGTAGCTGAGGTGTAGCTTTTACACACATGCTCTGTATATCCCTTATAAAACTTCATATATATATATATATATATATATATATATATATAAATGATGGTTTTAATCATATATCAACTCTTGTTCTCATGGGAATTCTTTGTCTTATCATATTTTCAATGTCTCATTCTTAATGGCTAATTATCAAGGAAGATTATTTATTTCTGGAGGAGCAGCCTGATGAGGAGACGAAGTGATAGCCATAATCGACCTATGATATCCCTAATTTACAAAAAAATTTAAAGATTCATGATGCTTCAATTATCCACGAGGGCTTATAATGCCCGTTCTTAGCTTTCGGGATGCTTTAATTAGCCACAGGGGCTCATAATGCCCGTTCTCAACTTTCGAGATGCTTGAATTAGCCACGCGGCCTCACAATGCCCATTATCTTCTTTTGGGATGTGTCAATTAGCCATGGGGGATCATAATACCCAACTAGGGATGGCTTGATATATATCTGATTATAGCTTGGGGAAGCTTCATAATACCTAACTTGGGGAGGCTTAACAATAACCCATCCAATCAAAGGGGCCAAGGACTTAATCGTCCGCAGACAATCCTAAATTTTTGCAATAACATTCAAAGGGGCCGAGGACCTAATCATTCGCGGATGATCCTAAATTTTTGCAATAACATTCAATCAAAGGGGCTAAGGAATTAATCGTCCGCGGACGATCCTAAATTTCTATAGTAATATTCAAAGGGGCTAAGGAGTTAATCGTTATTAGACGATCCTAAATTTCTATAGTAGCATTCAATCAAAGGGGCCATGAGGACACAATCCTACATTTCTGCGGTAGTATTTAACGTATTCAAGTATTCAAAAGCAGAGCATAGTAAAAAGACATTCAAGCATTCAAGTAATCAAAGCTAGGAGCAAGAAATGAATGAAGCGTGGAAATAGGTGACAATCAAAATGGTACAGCCTCATGGATATAGCTGCAACCCTTATTTAATTACAAGCCAATTCAATAACTATTGAAGTTAGAAAATGATGATTGAGGCCGCGGCCCCTTATAAGTTATCAGGAGTTCAAAAAATTATAGATTGATTAGAATAGTCGTAGCCTAAAAAGATTCTACAAGGAGTCATCTATGATGTTGCATCAACATCCTCATCCCCAGCATCGTCATCTATCGCTGTCTCCGTATCCTCCTCCGTCGCGATAGTAATCTCCAATTGCTTTGCTCTCTCCTCTTCCATAGCCTTAAGTTCCGCCACACATTCGTTGTGCTCACCATCACCTAACTTCCAAGATATTACTTGAACTTTTGAATCAGGGAAGTTTTTGACCACCCTGTGCCTAAGCTCCTGGAAGCCACGGAGATAAGATTTCATATTTGTAAGGAAGAAGTTCATGGATTTTTTGTATGCAGCTACAGCATCGTCCGCATCTTTTGCCAGGGCTACAACATGGGCATCCTCCTTCCGTGTTAAGGCTGCGACATGATCTTTATCTTTCTGTTGGAGCGCCGAGGTATTGCTCTTCTCTAACTGATCATATTATTGCTGGATGAGATTAATTTTATTTTCGAAAGAGGTGGCTTTCCTATTAGCCTCTACATCCGTAAGAGAGTCTGTAGCCTTGGAGAAATTTTGTTCAGCCTCTTCTTTTGCCTTAGTTGTTGCCTCAAAATTTAACTTGGTCAGATCAAGTGCCGCGGTGGATGAGTTTTTTCCTGCCTAAAAAGAGGAGGTCCTAGCAGCCTCCATGTTAGTCTTATGAGAGGACCCCGTAGCCCTATAGAGCTTGAATAGGCCTTCGTACTTCATTCTCTAGGACATGACAACGTCCGCAGCCTAAAATTTGAAAAGTTTGTTAGTTTAAAGAAATAGCCAAGCTTATAATAAAAAGATGAAAGGCTTACCCAAAGCATGCTATGGAGGGCAGATTTATCCAAATTCTCGTGATCTTCTTCAATCAGGCAGTTAAGATCAATATTATCTACCATTTTCCTCATTTTGCTGACCGCTCTGACTATTGTATCCCAAGAAGAATTAGGATCAAGTTGTCTCAGGTGAGTCCACGGATGACCATTAATGTCAACCCTTGCCCCGTCTTAGGGAGTTGGCAAGTTGACATTAATTTCCACCATGTTTCATGGTGGTGGAGGAGGAGATCCAGAAAGAGAAACATATAGGGGTCTGTGCCCACCTTGGAAGTCATCAGGGGACATTATTCTTACTGTGACCAACTAAGGGTCTATATCATCATCAACTTGCTTATCCCCTACCGCAACATCATTATTAGGGGCTGCAGACTTATCTACAGGAAGGACTACCCTAGTCTCTGCCTCAGACGTTTTCTGTAGAGGCATAACCGTTGGTTCATTTATAGAGTTTTCCTCTTTTTGTGCCATCTTCCTCTTTTTCCCCATTGTTCTGCGATTAATCACTGAGGCATCCTCGTCCATCTCTAATAATTGTGCCACCAGAAGATCACGGTCAATCTCCTCACCAAAAATTATGAAGAGTTGATTAAAGATTTGAGGATGCTGAGAAAATAATGTTACGGATAACTATTACCTTCCACAGTCATTTTCTTAGGGATATCTTTGGACGCAAAGTATCCTTATTCAAGAATGGAGGTAGAAATGACCAGTTCAGAAAACTTCTTCTCCAAATCATCTAAGTGGGCTACGTCCTCAATCCTCTTATTCTGCCTACTATTAAGCTTCAAGTTGTCAATATCCGTATCATAAGAAAACATGAAGTGTGAGTGAGCAAAAAGATTAAAACCAAAATGACTAATGTGAGCCGTAGACAGTACATACCTTTGAAGGACGACCCCACGTTCGTTGTATTTTTATAGTTTTTTCCCATTCAGTTTCTTATGGGAAGATTTCCCAACTGTCCCCAGACACAAAAAAGTATTTACCTTTCCAGTTCTTCACACTGGTAGGCCTATCGATGTACAAACACCTATCACCGCTCCGCAGCGTGAAATAATAGTACCACAGGAGATCTTTGGATCTCTCCTTTCATCTATAAAATGGAATAACTCCACGGGCGTAATCTCTTTATCAAAGTGCTTCTGCCAAAGCACTAAGCTAGCAGGGATGGACCTCCAGAAATTGGGATTCAGTTGGGCTGGGCCAAGTACATGGCACTTAATATCCTTCTAATAGGCACAGGGACAGGAAGTCGCAACCCCAGAAGGAAGCCATGGAAAAGAAAGCAAACACCATTTACCACAAAACATGACCTTTATTTCGCAGAAGGATGTGCACAGATCATTCCTTCAGTAACATCAAAAGTTATGAAAACATAAGCAATCCAGTCCTCTCTCATAATGCAGTTATGATTGAGAGCGATGGAAGCCTTTTCAGAGGACTGGACGTTGCCAGAAGCTTCAACTAGTGGATTCCTAGTATCAGGTGGGACAACCGTTGTTCCAGCAGTTTTTGCAACCACTACTTCGACAGGAGGATTATTATTGGAGTTTATATCCTCCTCCATAATGTCTGTAGCCTCTTGAGTATCCCTACAATTCAAGGAGTCCGCAGAGTCAGAATCAAGGGTGACACAATTGGGGCAGTCTTTAAGCAGATAATGCACAATAGCCTTCAAAGGTTTTACAAGAGGGATTTAAAGAGGAGAAGATCCAAAATGAGACTTCTAGAAGTCGTCCAAGAAGTCCTGAGGGTTCCAACTCATAGGTCCGCAACAAGAGCTAAAAATAGGACTCCGGAGTTAGGTGTCGCAACCACTATGGTTAGAGAAGTCTCTAAGAGGCCATGATAGATACAATTAGTAGAAGTGCAGAAAAAATAAAGTCAGCTGCAGGCTGCAGCAAAGTGATTTCCTAAAGGCTACAGCCAATTATTCTAAGGACTATAGAAGCAATTTTCAAGTTCAAACTACAGATTGCAGCCAAGATAAGGAATAACAAGAGGCCACAACCTAAGTAGCATAAAGTCATACTACCACTCATGGCCAAATGCACAAATAGGAAATTTGGATGAAGTGGGTGTTCACAAAAACTAAAAACCCATGACTCTAGGGTTTTGGCCAAGAACAAGTTCTTGGTGTTCTTGGCCAAAAAAAATTCAAAATGGGGTCAAGGTGTGGATCAAAACCCAAAAAATTCAAATTCCTATCCTACAATCCAATTCAAACACCTCAAGTTAACCAACATATGTCAACCTACAAAAGATTCAAACATCTACCTAGAAATTCAGAAATGGTACCAAATGGAAATTAAGGTCTACAACTAGTTTTTTTTCTTAAATCCTATATGTTTTATCAACGAAGCTACAAGTCCTACCAAACAATTTATAATCATCAAGACCTAGTTTCTACATTAAATCCTAAGTTCTAGGCTAGATTCAATGTTCAAACAGAAAATGGGATTCGACTAATGCATTCAACAGGTTTATAGTTGGGAATTAAAGTTGCAAAATTTAGGTTATAAATCAAAGAAAACAGGAAGCAAATTATAATTTTACCTGGATATCAAGGAGAAGTGGTTGTTCAAGATCAAAAACCACCATGTTCTACCTCCAAACGCCTTGTGCCCCCATCAAGAGCTTATCGAAAAACTCAAAGGTTGAACTTGCAAAACATCGCTCTCGATTTTCTCTCAGAGGACTGGAAAAGGTAATGATATGCGCGGAGAATACCCATTTATATAAGAGGTCACATGAAGATGAAGCCTCACTTTGTAAGGACCATGACAAAATTAATAAAGTCACAGCCCCAACTCACCAGCTCTTGGCACCACAGCTTGGGGGCTTATTGATATGGCCAATATAGTCCCTACTTTTGCGGACGATTAACACGAAGTTGCTGCCTAGTCTCAGACAGGTCGCAACCCTACTTAGACAGCCTTGATCAGCATTAGTCGGTGCCTAGCCTCAGACAAATCGCGACACCTCATATAACATCACCGTTGCCTAAGCATGGCCATGGCATCCTTCAGACTTGTTGATGCCTAGGTTCAAACAGGCTCTAGCCCTTACTCATACACTTCTTTCCAGTTGTGTAGCTCTAGAAGGACTCATCATCCTTCAGACTTATCCATACATCACGTTTCCTTAGCACGTGACACCGCCCTTAAATCACCTATAAATAGTGGTGCTCACCTCATGATCAGTGGGACTGGGAAGAGAATCACCAGGTGAAGCCCTGCCAAAATCTATGCACTACCTCTCTTTCTAGAGCTACTTGCACCTGGGGGCTTGCCATGCCACTGCTAATATACAAACTACCTTGTGAATTACATTCGGCTCACCCGGGGTCACTATTCTCATGTATTCTCTTCTCCTCTCTTACTTTTATGCCTCTTTAGGTCCAATCATATTGTGCTGTACAACGCATATAATGAGAGTATGGAAACAAAGTGGACGTAGGCTCATTTTTATAGCCGAACCCCACTACATTTTGTGTTCTTTTCCTTATGGCTTGCTTTACTTTTATTTTATACTTTATATGATGATTGAGAACGACTTGTGTCCGATTTCTCGTATCATCAGTGGCGCCATTTCGAGTATGGATTTCATTTTGGTAGGGTATGATTCTATTCCCATCTCGCTAACCATGAATCCTAAAAGCTTTCCTTTGGTGACTCTGAAGACACAGTTCTGTGGGTTAAGTTGCATTTGGTATCGCCGTAGCCATTCGAAAAACTTCCAGAGAATGGGAACGTGACCTTCCCAAGTCTTGGGTTTAATGATCATATCATCCATGTAGACCTTAACTTATTTGTGTATCAGATTATGCAAGATGGTTGTGACATCCCATTGGTAGGTAGCCCCTGCATTTTTGAGCCATAATGGCATAAGTGTGTACCAAAAAGTTCCCTAAGGGCTGATGAATGCGGTTTTTTCTTAATAATCACGATGCATCTTGATCTGATTGTATCTGAAAAACTCATCAACGAATGATTTAAGAGTGTTACTGGTCGTGTTTTCTATGATCATGTCGATGTTGGGTAATAGGTAATCATCTTTTGGAGAGGCATTGTTCAAATTTTGGTAATCAACACACATGTTAACCTTTCCTCCGAATTTTAGCACGGGTACAATATTGGATAACCATATGGGATATTTGATCACTTCGGTGAAGACCACTTTAAATTGTTTGACCACCTTTTCTTTAACCTTAAGAGACCATTCGGTGCGGAGCTTTTGCAGTTTATGTTTGACCAGTTTGCATTCCGGGAGGGTTAGAATCTCGTGTTGGGTGATCTTGGGATCGATGTCAAGAATGTTATCGTAAGACCATGAGAACACGTCCATAAATTCCTTTAATAATTCTTTGAGTTACGCGTGCTCATGCCCTTTAAGAGTGAACCCTATCCAAATCTCGCGTTTCATCCTCATTAATTTGAACGCGGTTATGTTGTTTGCTATTAACCTTATTAAGATCATTTGAGAATTGTTCATTTGCACAATCATCATCATCAAGAGTTTTATTAGAATCAAGAAAATTAATGTAAGGTAGAGCAAGATACTCAAAATCTTCATTTATTTCATTCTAGGGAAAAACCGCATTGAGAAACTCATCGAAGGAGGTCTCGATTACATTGTTATCAGAAAAGGGAGGAACAACAAAAGAGGAAGAAATAAGGTAAACATTTGGGTTGGTTTGCATTTCAGCAGGTGGAATTGGTACAACATTCTAGTTGAGGAGGCATTAATCAACAGCTTTGATTAGAGTGGATAGGTCCAACGATGTAGTGCTTGAGTGGATCATGCAGAGTGTCAGCCCCAATATCTACAGATTGAAAGAGTGTTTAGAGTCACTTTCCTCAGATTTCTTGGTTACAACTATGGCTTTCTCAACGAGAGGTTGCACATGATGCTAGGAGTCTTCAGCTTAGGAGTAACTATCTTGAAAGAAGATCTCCATCCCTGGATTCATCTTCTTGTCCATGTGATCACACCATGGTTCGAGAAAGACACAAAAGGGAAAATCTTCACCCTCTTTGACAAATCTTTCATTCAAAGAATCTCCTGAAACAGTCTTGGTACTTTCTAAACTTTGCTTCAACCGGGGTTGACGAAGCATTCTGAGTTCCTCTGATGATGGGTAAAAACCCAGGCTAAATGGAGGAAAGGCCTTTGTAATAACCCATATTTTTTACTAATTTTAATTATGGGATTAATTGAATTAAATTGTGATATTATTTAGTAATTAATACGGATTTAAATACTAGAGAGACGAGAGTTGGTATTTGATTATGATGATGATGTTGAATATTACTGAGCGAGTATAGTAATATATGATTAGAGTTTTATTTATATTGTCGCGAGTTGAAAATATGGCAATTTTGGTAATTAAGTTAGGACGTACGTGCTAGTAGTGTCAGGACCCAATTTAATGGATTGAAAAGTAATTTATTTTTGTATCATCCGTATGGTCATTTTGAGTATGCCAACGTATCCAGAAGGATCGATATAGTCAGAAAACACTATCCGGGGGTTTAGTTTGGGTCCCAGGGTAGTTTTAAACCAAACCGACAACCCGGGAGGGTATCTTGGACATTTTGAATTTTGGGGTAATTAAACCTACGAAAATTAAGAATCCTTATCAGTTCTTAGGTTATAGTTTTCATCACCAAAGTTCACAAACCAGCATTAGAGAAGAAGTGGAGAAGTTCCAAGGGGTTTCTAAGACCTTAACAACCACACACCACCACCATCGCCGGATTTGTGACTGGAAAAAGAGGGAGAACCAGCCATTTTCTCCATCAAAGGATCAGAACTTATAAACAGAGGGAAGTGATTTAACTTGCAAAGATTCAAGGCATATATTTTACATGATAGTGTAGATTTGAGGTTTTATCATAAATAGTGAAATTCGAGAATTAAACCTTTAATCTGGGTAGGTTGCATGTAGATAAAATTCTGGACGTATACTAGTTACGAAATCATGATCCATGTGTAGAGAATCACGAAATTATGTTGAGTTATATGAAGATCTTGATGAAAACAGGAGAATGAGGGTTTTTATGAAAAATAGGTGATTTAATCCCAAAAAGTGTTAATCCATGTTGATTTAATGATTCTAATATGTTAAAGATTATGCATATCTCTTGGCTTGATGATTAGAATGCTTGTTTGGGAGTTTGAGACATTGTAATGGAGGATTTGGGGTGTAAAATATATAGAACCTGTAACCGTTATAGGAATTCTGGGCAAATACCTGCTTAATCGATCGATTGACTCAAGAATGTCGATCGATCTAAGGATCGATCGATCGACCCCTTCTGATTTTTTTGTAAGTTTGTTTCCCTTTAAGGTTTGACGAATCCCAAACTTGCAAGAATTTGTAGTGTGATTTTTAAAAGATTGTGAGACTTGATTGAGGGAAGTAGGGTTGTAGTTAGTGCCCAAAAAATGTTATACCTTATGAAATTTAATGGAATTCTTAGGGATGCTTACCGAGTGAGGTACGGTTATAAATTACATAAATTAAGGGTGAGAATGGGTGGATGATAATGTAAGGTTAGGACCAGTAGCAGAGGGACTTTACTTTACTGAGATAACCTTAGTAATAAGTGGGAGACCTAGTAACCTTTTGGGATAGGTTTAGGTACTCGAGTGTATATGATGAGAGTTGTCGCGTTATTACGTAGGACTGTTTAGGTAAATGTACTACGTATGGACTTATGATATGGGTTGGGTGAATTCATATATTAATTTATAAATACTTAGGTTATGTGATTACCTAGTATATGGATGATTTTGTGTATGACATACCTACCATACTTTCTATGACGAGAGGCTATTTTTGGAAGAGGACAATCTTACCTTGTATGCCTTCGGGGGGTATTTAGATTTGTACCTCAAGAACAGAGGACTGTGAAGACTTATTTGTGAGTTGATAAATCAGTTGCCTATAGGAGCATAGGTATGTGCATGACCCATAGGTATGTGAACTATGTTCGCCTCCAATATGTGTGTTTCATATTGATATTGTTCCTGAGTGATTCGGAACTCGTGAGACTCACGTACGTGATGTACCGATATTTGATAGCAGAGTATGTATGCACCGCAACTCAGACTAGGGGTGCCGTATTTGTGTGTATATATATATATATATATATATATATATATATATATATATATATATATATATATATATATATATATACACTGAGGGTGATAAATGTGTTTGTAATTGTAGTGGTTCTACTGTGTTGCTGAGTAGATCAGTTAGAATGAGATTCTATAATAATGATTAAATGTGGGAACTAATCTGAGTATTAATCTATGTGGAATCGGTTAATAATAATACAGAGTATGTTAGTATGTATTAATTGGGGCATTTGAGTAATCGTAAAGTAGTCTATTTTGGTTAAGCATTTCTATAGACTAGTTATACTGGGTAGTGTAACTAGACGGGTTATTTATTTATACGTTAGACGTGCGCAATAGTTGAGGGGTGAGTATCTTAATTGAGGGAACATGACTAACATTTTTATAATATGTGTTGTTTAATTGTAATTTAAACACTTGCTATTTTTAAAATATTTTCCCCTCGAACTCTGACCCGTTTTCTTCCAAATCTATTTTTGTAAAACCTTTTAGGTGCCTAGCCACAAGGACGTCAGGCATAGGAGTTCCATTACATTGACGTGTTGCACCTGTTGTGGTAGTTACAAGATCTCAGTATTAGACACCTCCACATTCTGCATTTGTTTCCATTAAGAGTTATTTTCATCTGATATTCTCATTTAGAGATAGTAGTTCAGTCATTTATTTTATTTTAATTTTGGACTTATTTATTCATTCAGACGCTTGTATTGGGATTTATTCAGTATTCAGACTATTGTTGGAGTGTGTGCTCCAGATTCAATTTATTTCATTTAGTTACTTATTCTTGAGATTACTTATAAGTTGTTTGGATGGTTTTTCTTTTATTGCCTGTTGTTTAATTGGAAGATAAAATTTGGCATCAGTCTTTTTAAATGTTAGATGGCTAGTAATTAATAAAAATGTTTTCGACAGTGATGTAGAGAACGAACAAACTTGATATTATGTATCAATTTGATAAAAGATTAGCTACCCGATATTTAATTAATTAAGGTGTCACAAGTGGTATCAGAGCATCAGGTTCTAGTGTCTTTAGGATCTGTACGGCTTGTTATGTTTTTCGCGTAGCGTCCTTTGATATAGAGCCCTATATTCTAGGATTGTTGTATTCTTTTGTGCATTTTATGTCTTCAACTATTATGAGATATTAACTATAGACTTATAAAACTTCTCTCTCGTTTCAGATGCCTCCTCGATGTGCAAAGCAAGTTCCTATGGATGCCCACTCAGACCCTCAGCCTACACCAGTTCAGGGTACTACGAACGCCGCTAAAGTTACCGCTATTGTAGCCCTGGTAGTCAATGCAACTTTAGCAGTTGTGCAGTAGGCACCACCTCAGGCTCCGGTGGTAGCCCCAGTCAAGGCTTATGCATTCCTATCTTCTTGGGAATGTGTCAGGGATGCCTTTCAGAAGGCACATCCTATGGAGTTCGCAGGAAGCTTGGATGTTGTTGTTGTGAGCCAATGGAAGAAGGATATCGAGAGGCACCTGAGGATGTACGAGCGCACGGATGTGCAGAGGCAAATACTAGCTGCATTTATGTTAGTTGGAGCAGCGTTGTAGTTGTGGGAGTCTATTACCACTATTGAGGAGAGAGATGTCTTTACTATTCAGGACTTCGGGGTGCGGTTCGACCGCAAGTATTTTCCTTTCGCCATTTAGACTGAGATGAGGAGGAAATTACGAAACCACACCCAGGAAGGGAAGACTATAGCTGAGTACGAGGAAGAGTTTACCAGGCTGATATACTTGGTACCGAAAGAGGTGCCTACTGAAGAGAAGAAGATTAAGATGTTCATGGATGGCCTTACCTGGAGGATTAGACATCATATTTTGGGTAACCTCTCATTACAGACCTGCACCAATGTGATTAATGCAACACTACTACACTTCCAGGACCACCGCTTCCATATGACTGGGCATAAGCGAGCAGGGGAGTCCAGTCAGCAGGGCAGGATAAGAGGTAATGGTACCAGTGGGGCACAACCAACTCAGGGTCAGCAGAGGTAAGGTGTTCAGAGTTCTCATCAGGGGAATTCTAAGTGATTCAGTTCAGGAGGTTTTCGATAGGGTCGGGGAGGTTTTAGGCATGGCCATCAGGGTCAATAGGGATATCAAGTCCAACATCAGTTTCGGCAGGGCCAACAAGGCCAATGGGGGGGGGTGGAAATGACCAGCAGGGCCGAGGGAAGCAGGGGCAGCGAGGGGAAAACTTCAGTGGGAAGTGTTTCATATGTGACAAGACTATCCACAAATGCCATGAGTGTCCTGAGAGGGGCAGGGCCCCGCAGCAACAGTAACATGGTGCTCGACAGGAGCCCGAGAGATCGTTATTTCCTGTCGCCCTCCCAGCACCACCTCAGATGCCAGCACTTCTAGCTATTCTAACAGTCCCAGTTCAACAAGGGAAGTTTTAGTATGGACATGTTTACAACCTCCAAGAGGTCGCATTTCCACATGCTCCACCCGTAGTTGAGGGTACGTGTTCTATGCAGGGGACTATGGGGCTTATTTTATTTGACACGGGGGCCACACATTATTTTATTACCACGAGATTTGCACGTGCTATGGGATTAATAGATTCAGCAGAGATTACTTTTACTTCTGTAGATTCACCGTTAGGTAGTGGTTCCCTTATTTTCTTTATATGTCGGGGCGTGGGTATAGATATTTGGAGATGTACTTTACCTATCGATATGCTTGTATTATATATATCTGAGTATGATGCGATTATCGGCATGGATTGGCTTGCTACATATAGATCCATGATCGATTGTTATGGTAGGAGTATTATTTTTGCTATACATGGTCAAGAGATGTTCCTGGTGGCGATGCCTCTTCCTGAGGGAGGATCGTCCACTCACTTGTATTACAAAGAGGAGGAGACCTCTAAGGACGTGGTGATACTGCTTGATTCAATTCCAGTAGTTTAGGAGTTTGCTGATTATTCTAGGATATTTTGGGATTACCACCTAATAGAGAGATAGACTTTATTATAGATTTCACATCGGGCACTCGACCGATAGCTTGCGCGCCTTATCGTATGGCTCTAGCGGAGACGAGGGAGTTACGAGATCAGATAAAGAAGCTCTTGGGTCAGGGGTTTAACCATAGGAGTACTTCACCTTGGGGTACTCCTGTTATGTTTATTAAGAAGAGGGATGGATCTTTAAGGTTGTGTGTTGATTACTGAGAGTTGAATAAAGTCCCGATATGCAATAAGTATTCATTACCCCGAATCGATGACTTATTCGAGCAGTCGAGAGGAGCTGACTTCTTCTCAAAGATTGACTTGAGATTGGGATACCATCAGTTGCGTATCAGGGAGCATGATGTGTTGAAGACTTCCTTCATGACGAGATATGGTTCCTATGAGTTTAGGGTTATGCCTTTTGGGATAACCAATGCCCCAGCCATGTTTATGGACTTGATGAACTGGGTATTTAGGGAGTTCTTGGATCAGTTTGTTATCATCTTCATAGATGACATTCTGATTTACTCCCAGACTAAGGAGGAACATGCTGAGCACTTGAGATAGGTTTTGCAGACACTGCGTCAGCATGAGTTGTATGCAAAATATGAGAAGTGTGGATTTTGGTTGAAAGGGGTTCAATTTTTGGGGCATATTATTTCTGATATAGTGATATCAGTAGATCTGGGTAAGGTGTTAGCAGTGAGGGAGTGGGGATAGCCCACAACACAGACAGAGATACGTAGTTTTGTGGGTCTAGCAGGATACTACAGGAGATTTATTCAGAGATTCTCGAAGATAGCGGGTCTATTGGCACATTTGACCCGTAAAGGGGTGCCATTTATCTGGGATAATGCCTGCCAGTTAGCTTTTGATGAGTTGAAGGACAAGCTAACTTTGGCACCAGTTTTAGCACTGCCCAGGACGGGTGTGGAGTATTTAGTCTACACTGATACGTCCTTATTCGGACTTGGGGGTGTGCTTCAGGAGGAGGATCGGGATATAGCTTATACCTCCCGTAATGTTAAGCCTCACAAGAGGAATTACCCCACACACGACTTGGAGTTAGCGGCAGTTTTTTTTGCACTTCGGATCTGGAGACACTATCTTTTGGGGGAGAAATTTCACTTGTTCACTGATCACAAGTCACTGTAGTACCTCCTCATACAGAAGGAGCTGAATATGCATCAGCGTCTGTGGCTTGAGTTTGTAAGGGATTACCATTTCGATACTCAGTACCACCCAGGGAAGGCTAACGTGGTAGCAGACGCATTGAGCCGTAGGCCAGTAGGCGAAAGGGTCGAGGTGTGGAAAGCAAAATGGAAGGGGTTGGGACACTAGGATGCAGTGGCCCGATCATTTATGTATGTGATGACAGTTATGCCCCAAATCATTATGAGGGTGGTATAGGCTCAGGTAGCGGATACACTCTGCTAGGAGAGAATAGTACAACTCCTAGCAGAGGGGGACGAGTCTTATACTATTGGTTCAGACGGAGGCTTATGCTTCAATGGGAGACTATTTGTTCCTTAGGGGGAATACTTACGACACGAGGTGATGACAGAGTCGCACGGTTCACGATTTGCGATACATCCCAGTGGGGATAAGATGTACCAGGATATGAGGCGACAATATTGGTGGAGCAGGATGGAAAAGGATATTGCAGAGTTTTTCTCGAGATGTTCCATTTTTCAGCTGGTAAAGTTGAACCATCAGAGACCTCCAGGACTTATACATCCATTAGAGGTTCCTATGTGGAAAAAAGAGAGCATTTCCATGGACTTCATCACGGGGTTTACTACATCGCAGAGGGGTCACGATTCGATATGGGTAATTATGGATCGTTTGACTAAGGTAGCTCATTTCCTGCCAGTCTGGACAGACTACACTACAGGATAGTATGACCAGATCTTCATAGTTGAGATAGTGAGATTTCACGAGGTTCCTCTTAATATCTTATCTGACAGAGATAAGAAATTTGTGTCTCATTTTGGGAGAGCTTACAGGAAGCTATGGGTACAAAGTTGCGGTTGGGTACAGACTATCACCCGCAGACTGATGGGCAGACTGAGCGAACGAATTAGATATTAGAGGATATGTTGCGCATGTGTATCCTTGACTTTGGTGGAGGATGGGAACTATATCGTCCACTAGTGGAAGTTTCTTATAATAACTCCTACCAATTTACTATTGGTATGGCTCCATTTGAGGCATTATACGGTAGACCTTGTCATTCTCCACCATGTTGGCTAGAGGTGGGGGACAACAAGCTACTTGGGCCGGAGGTGATCCGGGATACTTCAGCGAGGATAGAGCTGATACGGAGTCGTATTCGGGTTGTGCAAGACCGACAGAAGAGTTATGTCGATGCTAAGCGGTTCTTTGGAGAGTTTAATGAAGGAGACCAAGTGTTGCTGCGAGTGTCTCCTATGAAGGGGATTATGCATTTTGGGAAGAAGGGGAAGTTGGCACCTAGATATGTGGGGCCATTTCCTATTATCGAGCGGATTGGGCCCGTAGCGAGAGGAAATTGAGGTCGAAGGTAGTACCGCTAGTACATGTTCAGTGGGGGCATCATAACGCCGAGGAGCCTACCTTGGAGCGTGAAGATGATATGCGCGACAAATATCCAGAGTTATTTTTACAAGGAATACCTTTTTATCCAAATTTCGAGATAAAATTCCTTTTCAAGGGGGGAAGTATGTAATATCCCGTATTTTTTACTGATTTTAATTATGGAATTAATTGAATTAAATTGTGATATTATTTAGTAATTAATCCGGATTTAAATACTAGCGAGATGAGATTTGGTATTTGATTATAATGATGATGTTGAATATTACTGAGCGAGTATAGTAATATATGATTACAGTTTTATTTATATTATCACGAGTTGAAAATACGACAATTTTGGTAATTAAGTTGGGACGCGCGTGTCAGTCGTGTCAAGACCCAATTTAATGAATTCAAAAGTAATTTATTTTTATATCATCCGTGTGGTCATTTTGAGTGCGCCAACGTGTTCTTAAGGATTGAGATAGTCAGAAAACACTATCCGGGGGTTTAGTTTGGGACCCAGAATAGTTTTAGGCCAAACCGACAACCCGGGAGGGTATATTGGACATTTGAATTTTGGAGTAATTAAACCTTCAAAAATTAAGAAGCCCTTATCGTTTGTTAGGTTAGAGCCTTCGGGTTTTCATCACCAAAGTTCACAAACGGGAATTAGAGAAGAAGTGGAGAAGTTCCAATGGGTTTCCAAGACCTTAACAACCACACACCACCACCATCGTTGGATTTGTGACCGGAAAAAGAGGGAGAACAAGCCATTTTCTCCATCAAAGCATCAGAACTTCTAAACAGAGGCAAGTGATTTAACTTGCAAATATTCAAGGCATATATTTTACATGATAGTGTAGATTTGAGGTTTTACCATAAATAGTGAAATAATTGAGAAATTGGAGAATTAAACCTTTAATCTGGGTAGGTTGCATGTAGATAAAATTCTGGACATATACTAGTACGAAATCATGATCTATGTGTAGAGAATCATGAATTTATGTTGAGTTATATAAAGATCTTGAAGAAAATAGTAGAATGAGGGTTTTTATGAAAAATAGGTGATTTGATCCCAAAAACTGTTAATCCATGTTTATTTAATGATTCTAATACGTTAAAGATTACGCATATATGTTGGTTTGATGATTAGAATGCTTGTCTAGGAGTTTCAGACGTTGTAATGGAGGATTTGGGGTGTAAAATATAGAGAACCCGTAACTGTTATAGGAATTTTGGGCAAACACTTGCTTAATCGATCGATCGACTCAAGAATGTCGATCGATCGACCCCATTCCATCGATCGATCGACCCCTTTTGATTTTTTTGTAAGTTTGTTCTCTTTAAGGTTTGATGAATCCGAAGGTTGCAAGAATTTGTAGTGTAATTTTTAAAAGATCATGGGACTTGATTGAGGTCAGTAGGGTTGTAGTTAGTGCCTGGAATATGTTATACCTTATGTAATTTAATGGAATTCTTAAAGATGCTTGCCGAGTGAGGTACGGTTAGAAATTACATAAATTAAGGGTGATATTGGGTGGATGATGATGTAAGGTTAGGACCAGTAGCAGAGGGACTTTAGTTTACTGAGATAACCTTGGGAATAAGTGGGAGACCTAGTAACCTTTTGGGATAGGTTTAGGTACTCGAGTGTATATGACGAGAGTTGTCGCGTTAAATATTATTACAGAGGACGATTTAGGTAAATGTACTATGTATGGACTTACGATATGGGTCTGGTGAATTCCTATATTAATTGATAAATACTTAGGTTATGTGACTACCTAGTATATGGATGATTTTGTGTATGACATACCTACCATACTTGCTATCACGGGAGGTTATTTTTGGAAGTATCTTACCTTGTGTGCCTTCGGGGGGGGGGGGGGGTATTTAGATTTGTACCTCAAGAACATATGACAGTGAAGTGAACTATGTTCTCCTCGAATATGTGTGTTTTGTATTGATAATGTTCCTGAGTGATTCGGAACTCGTGATCCTCACGTACGTGATGTACCGGGATTTAAGAGCAGAGTATGTATGCACCGCAGCTCAGACTAGGCATTCTGTATTTGTGTGTGTGTGTGTGTGTGTATATATATATACCGAGGGTGATAAATGTTTATAATTGTAATGGTTCTACTGTGTTGCTGAGCAGGTGAGTTACAATGAGATTTTATAAAATGATTAAATGTGGGAACTAATCTGAGTATTAATCTATGTGGAATCGGTTAATAATAATGCAGAGTATGTTAGTACGTATTAATTGTGGGCATTTGATTAATCGTAAAGCAATCCACTTTGGTTAAGTATTTCTATAGACTAGTTTGACTGAGTAGTGTAACTAGATGGATTATTTATTTAAACGTTAGGCGTCCACAATAGTTGAGGGGTGAGTATCTCAAGTGAGGGCATGTGACTAATATGTGTATAATATGTGTTGTTTAATTGTAATTTAATCACTTTCTGTTTTAAAAACATTTTCACCTCGAGCTCTGACCCGTTTGCTTCCAAATCTATTTTTTTGTAAAACCTTTTAGGTGCCCATCCACAGGGACGCCAGGCATAGGAGTTACATTACATTGACGTGATGTAGCTACTGTGGAAATTACAGGATCTCGGTATTAGATGCCTCCAGATTCTACATTCGATTCCATTAAGAGTTATTTTCATCTGATTAAGGCATGTCACCCGTTCTCATTTAGAGATAGTAGTTGAGTCATTTATTTTATTTCAGTTTTGGACTTATTTATTCATTCAGACGCTTGTATTGGGGTTTGTTCAGTTTTCAGACTATTGTTGGAGTATATGCTCCAGACTCAGTTTATTTCATTAAGTTACTTATTCTTGAGATTGTTTATACGATGGTTGGATGGTTATTTTTTTATTGCTTATTGTTTAATTGGAAGATAAAATTTGACATTGGTTTTTTTAAATATTAGGTGGCTAGTAATTAATAAAAATATTTTCTACAGTGATGCTAAGAATGAACTAACTTGATATTCTGTATTAATTTGATAAAGGAGTAGTTACCCGGTATTTAATTAGTCGGGGTGTGACAACCTTCTTCAGGACTATGGGGTCCAGTATCCCCTATTGTCGTCGTCTTAGCCCTAGTCCGGCCATGAAGTGCATATTCTTGAATATCTGTATCACATTGACTTTTTTGTGAGGGTTGTGCTCTGTGCGGACTTGATCTTTGAAATCATCCCTTATCGGGAGTGGAAGCGGTTTGACTTGAAAGATAGATAGAAGCATGTCATTTTCCCCATGTTGTATTTATAGTACCGAATTACTGGTTCTTGCATTCTCATCATTATCATCGTCGCCCAAGATTGTGATGACCTATCCTTTGGAGAAGAACTTCAGTTTTTGATGACGAGAGGAGGATACCCCCTTGATGTTGTAAATCCACGGTCGACCAAGAAATTTGTTGAAATAATTAGGTATGTCAATAACTTGGAACTCGATAAGGGGATTTATAGGTCCAACCACTATTATGTGTGTTATGGATCCCATCACCTCTCGACGGGTGTTGTCATAGGCACGCCCTGCGGTAAAAGTTGGAGAAAGGTCACTTACTTTAAAACCCATGCATTTGAAGGTTCTTAATGTCCAAACATTGAGTGTTGATCCGTTATTGACGAGTGAGACCAGGACTTTTTTTCCTCGTTACCTCAATCGAGATATTAAGGGCAAAGTTATGATTAGGACCAAACTTTGGGATTTCTTCTTCAAGAAGGAAAGCAATCTAGTATAGGGAAGAGACCCAACTAGGTTCACGGCTTCTTCTGGCATGGTGGAAGGAAGGATTGTGGGCACAGTAGGCTGTTTTATCAGAGCATTTTGGTGTAGATGAGAAGACATGAAGAGTCCCCACAAGGTGATGTTATTTAATTTTTCTTGAGCTGGTCGAGGATCTTGCTTTCCTCGATGGTCATTTCTAACATGGGGAGTTCCCTGATAACACCATTTCCTTTATCCGTTGCTGCTGACTGTGAATTCAGACTCTGGTGGTGCCTCATAGATCTTATCATATGATTTACGGAGGACGAGATGAATAGAAACCCCATTTCTTTTTCTACTTCGGGATGTACGACCACTTTATTGATTTCCCCTAGAAGATCTTTAAAATATATCATCCCACATATACTAATCACTAGCCAAATACTTTCTTAGCTTGGTTCTTCATCTTAGCTATCAAACTCGTTCCCCCCATCCGGTGGCAACGATGTCGTCTTGCCATGAGAAGTCAATGTATTATACAACTTCCATAGCTTCTTCATATAGGTCCTCATACTCAACGGGGAGATGCATAAGTGAAGGGACCAACCGCCCTTGTAGCTTTATCGCCTCAAGTAATGCAGGCATACTATAAATCTCACAGGTCTGTTGAAAGAAGTCTTCCATAATCTGGACTACATCATCTAAACTAACTTTTCTAATGGGTACCACCCGATTATCTGACTCTCGAGCCCACTTTTGGGCTTCTAAGAATATGATGCTGAACTTCTGGCAGTCAATGGTCATTTCAAATGGTAATTTCAACCCAAACTCCAGAAGTTGATTCAATATTCAATTCGATATCCTTCCCTCCGAGCCGGGTACGAACGGTAATACATGCTCTTGTGAGAAGTGACAGGGCTTGGTCCGAAAAAATAGGTGGGGTGTAAGAGAAAATATAGGCAGATTTTAAGGGGTTTAGGTGAAGATACGAGTATAATGGGTGATTTACTGGGTATAATTTGGGTAGATGGGTGAAATTCTAGATCATTTTCTAGGAAGATGGCATTTGCATGATTTATGAGTGGATTGTGAGTGGTTTTGGGTTTAGGATTAGCTGGTGGGGTGATGACACCCCAGTCAATCACACTTTGGATTACATTCTGTAAGTGGAAGCACTGATTAATGGTCTGGCTGGAATTTTGATGGAAATCACAATGGGCGTCGGGTTTGAAATTTTTGGGAAGTGGGTTTAGTAATGGATGAAGGTCCAACGGCTTGATAAGATTTTGGCATAATAGGGCTTGGTAAACTTTGGAGAGGGGAGCATGAAGCTCGGTGTATACTTTTTTACTAGGCTAGCCCAATTTTCTGGCGCCCAAAAAGTAGCAGGTTGAGAGATGTTATTGATGGTCGAAACTGTGGTATTGGCAAGCTTCTCATATTTTCTTGGAGTGATCTGTTTGAATACTTTCTTTGGCTCAGCTTATATCTTAGAAATACTTTCTTCAATATCCACTCTTGCTTCCCGGAGGGCACAGAAATGTGGGTAATAGAGTCCTCACATCATCGCTTGAACATGGGGTAAGAAATTTTTCTTCACATTACTAACTTTCTCCTCTTCGGAAGGCAGATTGGTCATGGTGGTCGCTTTCTCCCTCAACCTTTCTATGAAATTACTGACAGTTTTTCTAGGTTTCAGCTTAAGAAGTTCTAAATCATGGTGTGTAACCTCCAACTCCTCGTTGTACTTGTACTGCTATATGAATTCATGGGTAACATCCTCCCAACTTCAAATTCTGGATTCCTCGAGGGATAGGAACCAAAGAAGAGCATTGTCTTTCAGAGTTTACTAGAACATCTGGGCCATTATTTCCTCAGAGGCACCTAGAAGAGTTATGGCTCAGTGATAGCTTCGGAGATAAACAATTGGGGGTGCTCTACCCCTGAACTTCTCAATGTTAGTCATCTTAAATTTTTCTGGTAACCTTGCTTTAGGGTAGGGAGACATATGGGTGTAAGCCATGTAATTCGCGGAGATTTGGACCTGGTCAAACTTCTTGGTCAATAGCTTAAGGTTCTCCTTGACCTTGTACAATTATTCTTCCTTCGAATTGACAGGTACTGGCATGTTAGCCTCTAGCTAAGAAAGATTCGGCATAAGGAGTTGAACTGGTGGTGGCCCATTGGCAAGCAAGGAACGCGGAGCATACGAATATTCTTCCCGGACCCAAATAGGCTCAGGTGCGGGTGGACCCATAGAACAAGCAAAGAGGACCTCAGGTTCCTCGAGAACTGGTCTTCAGTTTTACTGCATCTTGTGAACCTCAGTTTGAAGGTTATCAATCTTGGCAGTAAGTTGGACTAGGACCGTCATTAAATTAGGCTGCACATTGGTACTGGGTTTGCATTCTCCATGGAGAGATGGTTAATGTGGACTTCGTATTTAAAGGAAGTAGAGGGAGAACTAACGGAGTTTAGGAATGGTTTGACGAATGACCGAAGCCAATAGGGAGTCAGGCCAAAGGTCTGGTATGCGATCGATCTGAGAAGGAAAATGATTCGAATTTACTTTTGAAAGATAAGAGGGAGATTGTTTTTGACATTTTTTTGGAAAGGGAATGACAAATGTTTCTGCTATATTTTTTATAAAAGGAGGGAAAAATGTTTTCGACATTTATGATAAAAGGAAGAAAAAATGTTTTCGATATTTTATAAAAGAATGGGAAAATGTTTTTGACACTATTGATAAAGAAGGAAAAATGAGGGAATGGTCTCACTATGATTATTATTTACCATCTTCTCACTTGTATAAGGTTTACCTAAATACAAAAATAAATGTCGGACAATACCCAAGCCTGGAAAAAATGGGCTTGAAAAATATGTAAAACATGGTTTGACTTGTTACCAAGATCGTGACAGGGTCCTGTTTTGGAAAAAGACCGAATCATGCAAAAATTTGAGTGGCATACCGACCCAGTAGTTTGGGAGAGTTTAGGGTAGAAATCGGCAAACTTTTTTACGCCTATATAAGGGTATGCAGTTGTTGTGTTAGTGAAAAAGATCCCCCCTTTGGTATGACTTCCACAATATACATCTTGGTTTTGAGGGTAATCAGTATGTGTGGACAAGCCATTTGATATACCCGAGTGTACATGAATTGCCTCACTATATACCTCGTCGGGACAACACGTGTGAGAGAAAATTCGACATTCTCGACGTACATTAACGAGTTCCTTATTATATACCTCCCGTCATGACTTCGATCAAGCGGTACGATGCGAGGGGAACCATTCGATATATGTCAAAGGTACTAGGCCAATGAAAGATGAGAGTCATATTACTTAGGGTAACTGCGACCTACTGGACCAGTGCCCATCAAAAAGTGACCCCCCAGTACGGGATAATTTTTTGTCAATAACCATGCTCTTGGTGATATAGTGTGAAAAATGCAGGATTCTTGATTAGTATATTATGGAGAGAGTATGTTATTTGTCATGATGAGCACTATACTAATAAGGAAGAATGCACAATTATCATTGAAGGTTAATCTATCATGGAGCATGAAGATTACACTAAGCATGGATACGTGAGAGTGTGTGATGTGTGAATATCTACAAGTGAGTGTGTAGTAGTGAACCTAAGCATGGTCAACTACAAGTGGTGTGTGAAACATGTGGATATAAGTGATCCTACGTGTAAGTAGTGTGAGGTGTACATGGAGAGTATCTACAAGAATAAGGTAGACATATATAAGAAATAATAGACAAGAAATAAAAGGAATATACATGTAGGTGCATATGCACACAAGAAGAAAATGATAACACCCATGCAAACAGAGTCTAGCACGCTTATGACAAGTCAGTCCCCAGTGGAGTCGCCACTGTGGCCATCCCCGGATAATTCCTTCCCCCTTACCCTTACCCGTGGGCGCTTTAGCGGGGAAAATATAGGGAGAGGAATAAAGGTATCGCGCCCCGCCACTATTAAAAAAGGGGGTGCTTCGGTCATCGTCAGTGTGGGGTGATGCAAAGAGATGGAATCACCAGCCTATTTTGCATAAGCAGGCAAAAGAAAATGTCGCCGCCTCGAGAAAGAGAGGCATCAAAGACAAACTTATGCTTACAAAACCAAGAGTTCATAGGTTCGAGGGCTAAGTTATGGAATGGGAAGGTGTTAGGCACCCATCTTGCCCTTTCGTTCTCTCATAGGCTTATGATACTATTTTCCTTAGTTTCTCCGTGAAGTGTGTGTGCGTGTATATATAAATAGAGATCGGAATCGTTCGACTCGCATCATGAAAAAAAGACGGAGTGAGGTTATCCATAGGAATGTTCCCAAAATTATAATAAAAAATATGATGTGTGTGCTTATCAAGATAGTGATCGTTATGATGAAATGATAATATGTGTTAGATAAGACGCAATTATGAATCACAAATATGCTATATATGAAATAATGTATGAATAAAAATGAGAGAATAGGAAAATGAGAAAATAGTACTCGAGTCTTGAATTTTAGCCCGAGATGCCTACGTAGCCTACAAAGACATCAAAGTCCGCATAGTTCACATGCGGCATAAGGGTGAGGTTTATCCCATAAATTCGGGTGGGGCTTATCCCATAAATTCGGACGGGAGCTTATTATATGTGTGTGTATAGAAAAGATATTTTTAGTTTTGAGAAAATGTGAAGAATCTCGTCGGAATTTAAAGGTGTAACCCTATTTTTCTTGTTTTGGGTTTTTTATAGAAAATAAATTATGTGCAATATAACTAATAAAGGATGAAATATTAATGTATGTGATGAAAAGCTAAATTAAGAATTTATATAACTAAAATGAAATTAAAAGGAATTTAAAAAAGAGAAAAGAGTGTTTGGACCTTCTTTAGAGACTTGGAGCTTGATCTTAATTGATTATGAGCTTCCTTGCAAATAAAGGATGTTGGAGGATTTTTGCTAAATTGGATGTGAAAATGATGGGGGTGAAAGATGGAGAAAGGTTTCAAACAAGGAAACCTCGCTGAATTAAGAAGAATGTTGTTGGCATCACTGGAGTTGATATCTTTGAGGTGTGTCTTGGAAGTGAGCTCATGCCCTCCATATATAGAGTAGGGGTACTGTCGATCGTCATAGCCGTTACCCTTCCAATCGGTAGGTGACCCTAGACAGACTGCCAATAGGCAGGGAAATGGGCTTGCCAATTGGGAGTCTTGTGCATATATTTATGGAAAAACGATCGTAGAATGCAATCCATAAATCCAAATCGTGCATGGGGTATATCATTAGAAAGGTAATTAAAAGACCTTCAAGATTTCTTTGGTGAGTCCAGGAGTTGACTTTTGGTCAAATGGAGCTCAAAAGCTCCCGTCGGGCCTTTGGACAAGAGATCATCGAACGGTGAAGGATCGTTCATCCAAACTGTAAGTCCGAATTGTGCACGGGGTAGACCGTTGGAAAGGTTATGCGAGGCACTTAGATGTTCCAAAGAGACTGATCTAACAAACAGGATATTTATACCAAAATATTCCAAAATATATCAAAATATAAACAAGATAAAGTATGTAGAAACTGATCTAACTAATAGAGTGTGAAAATATATCACTTTGAGTTAGATCATTGATTTTATAAGAAAAATCAATCCCCTAAACAATTGAAGGTTCTTTTCTAAAGAAACTAGATGTAGAGGAGTTTTGGTTGACAAATAGGGAAGTAAATCTCTCAAAACTAAACTCTTGTATGAAAATCCTAGTGCTCTTTATAACATTAAGATTATAGTTTTCATAGAAAAATTTGGAGAAAAATGAATGTAGAAAAACCTTTCTGATTTTTTAGAAACCTAAAGCTCTCTCTATTTTTTGAATATATTTTCTCTCTTATTTTATTCTCTCAGAGTTCTTTCTCTCTAATATCTACTTTATCTCTATCTCCTCTCTCTTATATGGAAACTGTCTCAAAATGAGAAGACGAGGTTCCTTTTTATAGTAGTGAGATAAGTTTCTAGAGACTCAGATGGAAATGGATGCTTGAGATTGAATGTAACGGTCTAATCAAAATCCAACGGCTGAGGATGAAGCGTACAAGGTAAGATTATCTAGTTATAATTGGTTTTAAGTCTAAGCCTCTGATTGGTTAAAATGGTTAACGCATGGATTTATTCAAGATTCGAATTAACCTATTGATTAAAAAAGATCTATGGTCCAAAACTCAACAACGGTTTCGTATGTGTAAACAAACACAATCTCAAACATTAGGAATAAGGTAGGTAGGATACATGTGATAGCCTAACACATGGTTAATTAAGCATGTTATAAAGAGGTTAAAACATTATAGAAATGTTAATTTCCTCACCAAAGGTTTTAGGAAAACCATTTTTGACACCCTAAAAATGTTTAAAAATTGATTTTAAATCCAAATAGTTTCCAAAAATTATTTTAAAAATCATAAAAATTTCTAAAAATTTTAAAAAATTATTGTGACACAAATAATGCAATGTGTGTGCAAATGTGTCCTAAAGTGTGCCATTTTATACCTTTTGGAGATCAAGTGAAATTGCCAGCTGGAGTAGATACCCTATATTGAATGTTGTATTACCTTATGAAGGGGCTCTTGGCTATTAAAAATATTTTTTCTTCATATCCAAACTAGTTGAAAAGCCTATATGGTGAAAACTCCTAGTAAGTCAACCATATTGGGTGTTTCATATGTCATTTATATACACCTCCATCGTATCTCCTAACTTGTCCTTGAACATCTTTGTCACAAGTCTCTAGTAGGTTGCCCCGACATTCTTTAATCTGAACGATATCACCCTATAGTATTACAAGCCCATTGTGGTGATGATGGAAGTCGTTTCCTAGTCGGAGTGAACAATAGGATTTTATGGTACCATGAATCGGCGTCAAGGAAGCTCATATATTCATGGTCGGCGATGGGGTCAACCAGTTGGTCTATCTTGGATCAAGGAAAACTATCCTTTGGACACGCTTTGTTCAGGTAATTGAAGTATATACATACTCTCCATTTCTCGTTACTTTTCTCCACGACAACTAGGTTTGACAACCATTTGGAGAATCGAACTTCTTTTATGGACTACGCCTCTAGAAGTTTCCCACTTCCTCTATAGCTGCTCTAGTTTTCTCGGATATAGTTTGTCATGACTTTTGAGTCACTAGACGATGAAATGGATTCACATAGATTTTATGACATATCACCTCTGGATCTATTCCCGACATGTCATACATTTTCCAGGAAAAAAAGCCATGGTTGCTCTTGAGGAAAATAACCTTTATTCATTATCTTTTTTAATGAGTGAGATGTCGACCAAGAACTTATTCTCAAGTTGATTTTCATCAAATTCTATCTCTTGAATAGGTTCCATAAGCCGATCGGGAGGGGAAAATATGGTTTCCTCAACACCAGGTCGTCTGTACTTTAGTCGTTAATTAGAAGGTATGGATCCCTGCGCTGGCTTTGCAGATTTATCCTTCTTCTTCTCCTATTTTGTTCAGATAGCATCTAAGAAACACTTTTGGACCAAAGCTTGATTTCCTCAGATTTCCATGACTAATTTATTGGTGATGAATTTTATCTTCTAGTGGTAGGTAGATGATGCAACCCTCATGGAAGGCAACCATCCTTCATCGAGGATAACATTATTTGGGGAATCTATATTTACCAATAAGAATTCAATGATTTTAGAGATTCATCAAGCCCAAATGGGCAGAATAACCTTACCCAAGGGAAAAGTCATCCTTCTTTTAAAGCTAACTATGGGCACAGTGAATTCTTATAGGTCTTTTATGTGGCTGTTCAACTGGTTGAACATCTTATGATACATTACTTTCGAAGAGCTCCTTTGATCCCCTAACATCTTGTCCATACCCTAATTAGAAACTCTAAGTGTGATTATAAGAGTTTCATAATGGGGAGTCCTTACTCTGACTAAATCATCATTGGTGAAAAAAATGTGCTTCGTATAATCAATATCTTTAGGTCAAAGGCGTTGCCCCACAATAGGTTTGGTCAGGTCGATCTGAAAGTCTTTCATAACTGTTATGATTTTCTTTACTTCCATCCTCAAAGAATTACCCTTGATCTGTTTTGGGTTTGAGGCCCCATAAATCACTGCGAATTCATGACCCAAACATGCATCCAAGAAGTTATCTGGTCTTGGGCCCCTATGGATTACCTCAAACTCATGTTCCATATCATCCTCCAATACATTGCCCGGTCTTTAGTTATGAACATGTCGTGTTTTACCTTCCTTATTCTCTATGAATTCTTTTAAGTTCCCATCTTGGACCATTTCCTCGAGGTGGTACTTGAGTGCCTTGCAATTTTTTATCTTATGAAAGTGATCTTTATGATATTCACACTTTTATACCGAATTTCTCTTTTTGGGATCGTTGAACATCTTCTTGAGCCACTTGAGATATTTACAACTTTTAATCTTGCAAAATATCTTGTAGATCGATTCAGAGAACACTTTTTAAATGACCATGGATGATTTTTTGGGATCCTTCTTCTCGGCTCCTTTATGCTTTTTATTTTTCTTTCTCCCTCCAATCATATTTGCCCCGTCTTTGTCCTCATTCTTGGACTTCTTTTATTGATCTCCTTCCTGACCAACTTGGAGCACCATATCTTCAACCTTGGCAAACTTCTCAATTCTGCCCATAAGGTCATTGATTGTAATGGCCTGTCTCTTAGTGAGGGATTGCTAAAGCATGGAACTGCTTAGCAGACCAATTTTGGAGGATTACACCGTGACTTTCTCGATTAAATCCTCTACTTTATTATACACCTCCTAGTACCTACTACCGTACTCGTGGAGTGTTTTTTGTGGCTTATTCTTCATTTTCAGAAGTGATTTCATCCGTTTGGGATAAGTGTTACTAGTAATGAATATGGCCGTGAATAATTCATCTAACTATCTAGAGGAGGCAATCAATCAATGTTGAAACTTATCAAACAACATTTAGATAGTGTCTCTAAGACTCGAGGTAAATATTTAGCACATGAATCCTTCATTAGTGTTCCACATTGTCATCGTTTGCCTATATTGCTTAATATGATCGATAGGGTCATTTTTCTCCTCATAGATCTTAAATCGTGGACTAGTAAACTTCTTAGGAGGCTCAAAATTTTTTATAGCTCTGCTAAAGGGAGATTTCATCTGATCAACAAGGGTTTTTCTCACAATCTCTTTGGTAGTGGGATCCCCTTGATGGGTTAGATGTCTTTCTACATTTCTTATAATAAGATAACAGAGATCTTTACCTCCTTGCCACTCATGAGAGCATATTCTCCTTCTATGAGACATCTATAGAGGAGAGGATTCCTTAGGTCGTTGAGTGATCCTTCCTCAGTTCTTAGCCCCGGTCACATGAGGCCTAGGGGTTCGCAAATCGTACCCATGCTTGCGATTCTCCTTATGGGTTTCTCTCTCTAGCTTTTCTAAACACCCCATTAGACCGCAACATTCTTCTCCTATTGATTCTAGTTGGTAGCCATTTCATCTCAGAGGCGCTTCTCATAGTTGTCAATAAGCCTTGACATCTTGTTAGATCGGCCAAGCTCATCATTGTTCACCATTTTCTCCTCCAGAGGACGATAGTGTGCATTAGAGGTTTGGTAATAATTACCAATCTCGGATCTAACCCTATAAAAAGGAGGAGATGGTTGATGGATCTCTTCTTCATCATGATCATCATGGTGTAGGGGATTACACTCCGAGTTCCAATAACCATGTTACTGATGACCCTCCTGTTAATCAAGCTTTTGATGATCTTAGTTGGGTGAGTGAGACATCTTAGGAAATTGGCTAGTCGCAAAGAACTGAGATCATTCCCACAGATGATGCCAATTGTAGGTGTTAATTTCCTACAAATGATAGTATCCAATGATAATAAGCCAAATAGGAATAAATTTCAAATAGCGTAATGAAATCACACCTAACATAAGATGTACGTGGTTCGCTAACGTGCCTACATCCATAGGGTTTAATGTTTGCATTTAATTACTTTAGAGAACTAGTCGGCAAAGTTGTAGTACTTATCGATGATACAATATCACACGCTCCCCTGAATGGGGGACTACATTACATTTATAGATAAACTTAGGAGAGTACCAAGATTTATTAATTGATATCCATAATAATTTGAACCTATCCTTTATTAATATTTGTAGTTCTAAGTGGTGAACATGTGGGTGTCTTTTGTGACTAGGATTCTTCATTAGCTTTGGGCCCACATAGCCTAGACGCACGTGTCCATCACATGTCTGCATAACTATGGACCCCGTAATATATATATATATATATATATATATATATATATATATATATATACACACACACACACACACACACACACACACACACACACTATATATTTGATTTATGTATAAAAAGTTGTTATAAATGAATATTTATTATTATTTATAATTTGTCTTAAATTTTTATTTAAATCTATATATATAAAAAAATAATGAGAAATTAGATCGAATTTTCAAATCCTTATTATATTTTGATTCAGTATAACAGATTCATGATATGTTGGATTGTGGGATCAAATCTGAATGTGTTAACAGCATAACAAATCGGATTAGAATCACCCATGTTCCAATCTTAATCCAATCCGTTTAAAACCCTACTTCCGATTATGACAAAGGTTAGATGGACACCTCATTGCACCTGGATGAATCCAGGAAATTAACCTACAAGCATGGTTTGCTAAATGGCTTGGTCGTCTACAAAATCCCTAGGGATTCCCAATTATGGCATTAATACTAGGTATATTCTCCCATTTACTCGGATGCCTGCCTTTATGAGAGATGAGCATGGGATACCTCCTGACGCAATGCCAATACAACTGGTGAAGAACTATCTTGTCGAGCATGTTAGGGACGATGAGTTCTAGCCTAATCCAAATGATGGTCAGTGGGCTACTATATTCGATATGGTGAATTCTCAAATAAAATAATGATTTGCATCTAATATCTTCATATCATTCGTCATCCATTTTATAATTAATCGACCTGATATATAATGACTATCATGAATGAGATATAATGTATTTCCCATTTGTTTACATTCTCCTACTTCGCGTTACGCCTAGCTTATGTTTTTGGCTTACCTTTTAGGAACGTGTTGTCACACTATCTTATTCCTGACACCAAGTTATGCTAAGAACACACCTGGTCGTTGTGCAGTTTACTTGTTCAGGAACTTTATCCGACCAAGATTGGTCCGGCTACTTAGTGCTTAGGGACACCTTGTTGGTCTTTTACCTTACCTGGGAAATTCTAGATGTTTTGTGTTTGAAAATGTTGAAAACTTGTAACCTTAAAACATGACTATGTTTAATCATAATAAGGTATCAAAATGACAATCATAATTTGGTTGAACAGATTTGTAATGATATTGACCTGCCACTTGGAATAATAAAAAGCTAATTGCATTAATTGATCTTTAAACATCCATAAAGTTTGAAATGATAACCTAAATTTTTCATAAAGCTAAAAAGTTGATAAGAACTTCAGAAATAAAAATTCCTAAGGTTAGTTGTGTTCTAAGTCCTAGGTATCTCCCTGCCCTCCATTTTTTCCAAATGGTAGGCTCTATGGGGGTCCTCCCTGATGACTTTGAATGGGACTTTGTAAGGACAAATTTCTAATTGAGTTAATTTGTATGTAACTAAGTTAATTTCGAAAAAAATAGAGTTTAAGTCATAGGATTGTATTTCAAGTCACGATCCATATAAGCCTATGTCGTTTTGTTTGAAGACGTAGCGGCCAAGCTTCAAAGATAAATTATGCCCTGTTTATTAATTCACGTTTCACGTCTTTATTATGTTTCGATCTCTCAGGTATGAATGCATAATGTTTATGAGACCCGAAAATTATTTTAAGGATCTTATTTTTTTTTATTAAAAATGATTTCAAAATGTTTTTAAAACATTTATTCAGAGTTAAGGATTTTTTAGAGTCGTATGGATTCTTCCCTTTTAGTTTGGAGGATCAAATGACTTTTCCAGTCGTTTAAATGACATTGCAACGTCGTTCAAATGACATTGCAACATCGTTCAAGCGGCATGGCTATCTCATTTGAGCAACTTACTGGTCTCGTTCGAATGACCCTGCTGATTTAACTTTTCTATTTAAAAAGTTTTCCTCTCAGAATTTTGGGTGTGCAGAACCAAAATATTGTACAGAACAATTACGTTTTTCTGTACAAGTTTTCTAAGGATTCCAAAGCTAAAATAATCCTTATTGTTTAAAAGATCCGATCTATCATATACATATGCTATAGAGATCTTGTTTGCACCAACAAGATTTTGTTCATCTCTATTGAATAATTGTTTCATCATTTTGCAGTGAAGAAGATATGGACTCCGTGTTACGAATCATATATGTTTCCAAAGCCGTATTAGTGGACACCGAGGAACGCATGGACGTGTGTGCTGTGGACGACTATCATGTAAGGATTTATGTGTGAGCACTGTGGAGGAGTGTTGAACCATAGAATATCGTCAAGGATTGTGGGGATTGAGTTGTTGAGTAAGTCTATGGTCTGTCTTTGTAAAACCATATCATAGTGATTGTCTGGATTAAGTCGTCCGAGGTTTTTTACCCGTTCTGGTTTTCCTCATACGTCGACATTATGGACTTGGTTTATTTACTATCTTTAATCACCTAGATAGATGTTTAGGATTAAGCAAGAAAAAATTGGTGCTTAATTAAAAAGTGAGATTTTTGGAAAATTAAGTTTGTCTTAAAACACACTTTGATTAAAAAGGGTCCACCAAATTGGTGTGAGATCTAGAAACACTATTTTATTGTGTTTGTGATCCCGTGTGTTTTTAAGCATGAATTTCAGGCAATTTAATGGTTTTAGAACTCATGTTTTTTATGGCAAAAATTATTCTTATTAGAAAATGCGAATGATAAGTTCTTTGAAATCAATTTATGAGTGTGTGTGGTTAGCGGTAGAAAAGGGGTGGTCACCACAGATCACGAGAGAGGGAGATGCCACTTCTTCAAAACTTTTTAAGTCATGGACCGAAGTCGAACATATACTTGATCTTTATAATTCAAAAGGCTTACATGTTATTTCCTCACATGTCACACCGGATGAGTATAATCATATCATGACGTGTGAAACCTCTAAAGAGGCTTGGGATGTTCTTTCACTTACTCGCGAGGGAACTAGCACGGTTAGGGCGTTTAAACTTCAAATCTCACTACCCAATTTGAAACAATTAAGATGTTAGAGAGTGAGTCGTTTGATGAGTTTGATGCTAAATTGTCCCATATCGTCAATTCATCATTGAACTTGGGCGAGAAAATATCCGACAATCGAGTCATTAAGAAAATCTTTAGGTCGTTGCCTAGTAGATTTGATCCTAAAGTGACTGTTTTAAACTCCTTGGGTATGCTTAATTCATCGAAATTAGAAGATCTTGTTTGTGACTTACAAACTTATGAGCTTGACATGTTTACCTCCAAGAAAGTGCCAAAGAAAGAAAATGGCATCGCTATGAAAGCCCAAAAGGATGAGACTAAAGTTTAGAATGATGATTTTGACATCGACTTTGAGGATGTAGCCTTGTTGTCAAAGAAGTTTAAAAAATTTATTAAGTTCCAAAAGCAATCGAAAGATGCCAAACGACTTGAAAAATTCAAGAACAACAAGGCTGATTACGTCCCTAAGAATCGAAGTGAGATGATAAGAGGGATAAGTCAGATAGGTGTTTTGGTTGTGAAGGTTAAGATCATAGGGTTAAGTAGTGCCCCACTGGACTTAAGAAGGAGGACAAGAAATCGATAGCACATAATGCCACCTTAAGTGATAGTGAACCGGAAGAGGGAGAGGATTCCCCTAATGAGCGTTACTTTGTAGTGTTCATGGAATGTCATGTGAGCGACAACGATAAATCTTCTCATGAAGATAGTCATGTGAATGACTCTTTCGAGGCCGTTGAGTGTGAATCCTAAGAGATTGAGGGTGAAGATAGTGAGGAGGAGGAGATAGATGTCAAAGAGTTACAACTTTCCTTTAATGATTTGTATAAGGAAGCGGTAAAAGTGAAAAAGGAAAACTTGAAATTGAAAGATAAGTTGAAAGATCATGCCATAGAAAATAACGATCATTGATTTACGATCTTAGGACACGGGATAAGACTCTTCAGGAGAAACTAGAATATGTTAAGGGTGAGAGAGATACTCTTCGGGGTTTAATAGAGACTTTAAAGAAGGAGATTCTAGAGTTTGAGGAGTCTATGAATTTTTTTAAGTCTAGGATTAGTGAGTTAGAGGAGAGATTGAGAGACTCGAGTAAGATGAAGTTTGATTTGGAGGCTAGGTCAAAAAGTTGGATAGAATTTTAGACACCGTTCAAATTAAAGCAGATAAGGGTGGTATAGGCTTCGACGATCCTATTGCACCCATTCCCAAAGCCAACCCAGTACGTGTGGAGAGACAACTAGGAACCTTATGAGAGGTTCACATTTAGATAATCATTCCCATCGTCGTTTCACTTGCACTCATTGCTTTAAGAAAGGTCACCTTAGATGTTATTGATATGACCTCAGGTATGCTCCTAGGAAGTTTAGGAATAAAGTCATTTCGATTCCCAAAACCCCCATGCGTCAATACACACCTACCTAGGTTAGGAAATCAGACTTAGAGGATTTAGGAATTAAACTTTATGATTGACATTTGGTTGCACTTGATTATTCCCATGCTAAATTTAAAGGATGATTGTGTTACCATGTTTGTCATATGCTAGTTCTTGCTTCATGATATATATCTTTCTAGTATTATGGAATGTGTATCATTTTGTATTATATTTTTCTTTATTCGAGTCTTATTGCCAAAATACAAAAAGTTTTTTGGTTTCATATATTTTTTGAGAAAACAAAAAAAAAATATTTTCTTTTTATTTGAGTCAAAATATGTTGAAAAAACAAAAAGATTTTCGAATTGTTTTTATTTTTGAGTTTACGTGTTTGATGTGGCGTATTGGTGTGCTTGGACCCCCATCGTTTCATTATCCATGTGGCTAAGACATTTGGGCATAATTATTTATTCTTAGAATGATCTTAACCATTGACTAATGGGGTTGTTTCGAAGTTGATTTGCATTTTGGTTCAACTTTGTATATATGCCATCTTTGCACACATGCACGAGCTTACATGAATGTTTGACTTCTCATGCATACTTGAGTTTGGTGAGACGTTCTCCTCTCAATTTTGTCATCTATGCACATATTAGACTTAGGAGGAGGTGTGCATGAAAGAATCGTTGCCCGTGAGGATTTTATTAGGTTTAAAAAAATTATGAGTGTGCATAGGAAAGGACTACAAGAAGATGATAATTTCGTCGTGAACGTCACTGTTCAAAAGAGCCCAAGAGAAATTTAAAGCAACAAAAAAATATATGCCAAAAAGGGCCAATAGGTTTTCTCTAATGAGAGAAAGTAGAAACCTCAAAAGAGCTAGAAAAGGAAATTTGCAAATATGAGGGTGTTTAGATGGAAAAGTACAACGGGTTTGCACTACGAATCCTAATGTTGAATAAAAACATGTCATTATGCTATCATTTGTAGAATCGTCAAAATTACGGATTTGTGTGCATGTTGTTTGTTTTGTTCATTTAGCTCCATATATTAATTGTCACATATGGCTAAAACAAAGTTTGATGAAATTTAGCTATAAATTAGAGCTTCTTGATAGTCTCGATGTGTTTAGGTTGTGATTCATTTGTTGTAGTTCACGTCCATTCATTCCATAACCATGTTTGAGCACATCGATACTATGTTAGCATGTAATTCATATGATTTTTTCTTGCTTTATATTTTCTATTTTTAGTCTGTTTTGCTACTGTTTGGTCTTTCTAGTTGCTATTTTCAGGGAAAAAAAATTCACTGGGCAAAACCTCAACATTTTTGGCATTGGAATTGAAATTTTTTTATGTCCCTCAAATGATATCTAGACTTCGTCTGAATGACACATCCAGGTTGCTTGATGTTTTGATCTCGCGAGGTTCAAACAAGGTTAGAAAAGTGTCGGGTATAGGTGGCGAGATGGGTCGCGAGATGGTCGTTTGACAGGTTTGATCGTGCGACATAATATTGGTTTACATTGTTTGAGGTGGCTTGATGCATGGTTCAAACGACATGCAAAGTCGTTCAAACAACACTACATAGTCGTTCGTGCGACCTGATGAGAATGTTTGCTATTCTCTTTGTTTCGTACCTACTTCAATTATATGTTAATATCATACATCTTTGGGTACATCTGAGTTTTTTTTATTCATGCAGTTGTACACTTTCATGATTAAATCTAACATTGCATTGTTTGTTTTAGTCACATCATTACTGATTTTGATGATTTCACTCGTGTGACTGTTTTCTAGCTACGATTTAGTATCGTCTGATTTATTTTTAGCTGGCTACATTTGTTTATCTAGTTATGATTCATACGATTATTCTCATGCTAGATACGATGTTATTTGTTTGTCTTTCTCACTGGTTGTCTATTCGAGGGAAGAGATAGTATGTAATGTAGGGGTAGTTTTGAACGATGATCACATGCTTAAATTGGTATCATGTCTTGATCATATTGTTTACATATTGGTATCATTGATTCGAGCTAAATTGAAAAAATTATATACAAATTTTGACAAATTGGTATCATATGTTTCTTGTTAACATATTGAACAAATGATTTGTTTTATAAATTGATATCATATGATTTAATATCATGTGTTACTCCATAATTTACTGGGTTTTTGTCTTTTTCATATGTGTAGGTATTCTTCAGAGATTCGAGATTTTGCGACTACATCACATTCAGATGTTTCATGATGTCGGTCCTGCCTAGACTAGATTGTGTCCCTGTACTTTTTGATTTTGGGTTTATGCGGGGGGATTTAGGTGTCATACGGCTTGACGGCTCGGCTTAGCATTCATTATTTTTGGTTTTCCCCCGAAATCGTCAAATGGAGAGATTTGTAAGGAAAAATTTCTAATTGAATTATTTGTATGTAATTGACTAAATTCCGAACAAAACAAAGTTTAAGTAATAGGATTGTATTTCAACTCATGATCCACATAAGCCTATGACGTTGTGTTTGAAGATGTAGCGGCCAAGCTTCAAAGATAAATCATCTGGTGTTTATTGGTGCACGTTTCACGTCTTCATCATGTTCCGATCTCTTAGGAATGAATGCATAATATTTACGGGGCTCAAAAATTATTTTAAGGATGTTATTTTTTGAAAAATTATTTTAAATTTTTTAAAAACGTTTATTATGAGATAAGGATTGTTTAGAGTCGTATGGATTCTTCCATTTTAGTTTAGAGGATCAAGCGACATTTGTAATCGTTCAAATGACATTGTAATGTCATTCAAGCGACATGGATATGTCGTTAGAGTGACATGGACATGTCGTTCGAGCGACATGGCCATCTCGTTTGAGCGACTTGTTGATCTCGTTCGAACGATCCCTCCAACTTAACTTTTCTGTTTAAAGAGTTTTTCTCTCATAATTTCGGGTGTGCAAAACCAAAATATAGTAGAGAACAATTATGTTTTTCTGCACAAGTTTTCAAAGGATTCCAAAGTTAAAACAATCTTTATTGTTTAAAAGATCTGAGCTTTCATACACATATGCTATAGAGATTTTGTTTGCACTAAAAAGATTTTTTTCATCTCTATTGAATAATTGTTTCGTCATTTTGCGGTGAAGAATCGGTGGGCTCCGTGTTTCGAATCTTAGACATTTCCAAATGCATATCGGTGGACATCGAGGTATGTGTGGACGCGTGTGTTGTGCATGAGTACCGTGGAAGGATTTCTGCATGGGCACTGTGGAGGAGTTGTTACAGCATAGAAGAGCATCAAGTCTTATGGGGATCGAGGTGTTGAGTAAGTCTACTGTCAGTCTTTGTAAAACCATATCATAGTGATTGTCTATCTTGGGTCGTCCGAGGTTTTTTTAACCTTTGTGATTTTCCTCGTACATCGGCATTGTGGAATTGATTTATTTTACTTTCTTTAATCACCTAGATACATTTTTTGGATTAAACAAGATAAAATTAGTTCTCAATTAAAATTGTAGGGTTTTGGAAAATTAAGTTTGGCTTAAAACACACTTTCATTAAAAAAGGGTCCTACAGCCTTCCCAATTAGTTCCCAATTTTCTATCTCATGTCTTCCTTGCACTGCTGATGGCTTTTCTCAACACATAATCTCTGATGTGGAACTTCATTGGATTGATGAATTTATTATATTAGTTTTCCAAATATTATTAGTAGGATGTTAGTTTAATCAAGGCTTGTTCTCTTTTTTCCTCGGCTAGTTCGAGATCAGTTCTAATAACTTCTTCATTCAAGCTTTAGTTAGCAAGCCGGTCCTTAGTGGTATTATGTCCTACATCCTATAAGCTAAGAGCATTTCCTCTGTCTTCCTCATGGGTATTTTCAGTATGTCTAGAGGACATAGGGTAGCTCATCCACCCAAGCACCTTTTGTTTTTTACGGTCTCTTCTTCATTTTGGGATCACGATTTTGTTAGAGGCCTCAGCTTGTCCTTTTCTTTATGGATACATCACCGAACTAAAGTAGTGTCCGGTGTCATTGGTGTTACAAAATTATTGGAATGGTTCAATCTCAAATTAAGTTCCATGGTTAGTGATAAGCATGTTTGTCACCCCAAAATGCCTCACAATGTTCCTGTAGATGAACCTACTGTATTGACATTTCTTATGCTCACCATTAGTTTTGCCTTAACCCATTTGGTGAAATAATATATGTCGATTAGGAGACACCTTTCTATTTTTTAGGATTTATGGGTGGTGGGCCTATAATGTTCCACCCCCATTGTACAAAAGGCCAGGAGCTGGTTAAGGCCTTGAGGTCACTTGCCGGCTAATAGATCATTGGCGCGGACACTTGGAACATTAAGAATTTTCTCACATAGGAGAAGATGTCCTTCTTCATGTAGGGAAACCAATATCCCATTTTTAAGGATCTCAATGCTAGAGATCTTCCCCAATATGACTTCAACATATTCACTCGTGCATCTCATAAATAACTTAGTCAACATCATTGGGATGCACACAATAGAGGTATGCACCAATAAAAGATCGTATATAAATCTTCCCCTCGAGGGAAGGATAAAATTGAGCAACCTAGACTTTTATCTGATGAGCCTTCTTTTTATTGACTGGAAGTGTATCTTCTCATAAATATTCAATTATTATGTCCATTTGACTGCGAACCTTCTAGACATCGAGAACGTTTTCAACACCCATCTTCTTTGTAATACTAAACTGAGATAGGTATTCGACTTTAATGGTTTTCTTTATATCGATGTCAACAGTTGAAGCTAGGGTAGCTAAAGTTTCTTCGTGACTATTATTTCCTCGAGGAAATTGTCGGACTTATACATACTTGAATTTGGTAACCATATCCTGGGTAATCTAGAGGTATGTTGACATGAGTTCATACTTTTCATTATAATATCTTCATATTTGGTTGGATACCATCCTTGAATCATATTAGACTTCAAGGTGACTGTTGTGAATGGATATAGCCTTCTTTAATTCAACGATGAGGGACACATACTCGACCTTGTTGTTCGATGCCCAATTCTGATTCCTTCATCGATCACAGTATGATCTTGAGTTACTAGGATAATTCCTACCCTTTATCATTTTGAATTGGATTCCCGATCAATATACAATGCCTATTTGTTGAGTTGTTCAGTCTCTCCGGTGAGCGCTTAATCAGTGAACTCCCATTAGTCAGGTTGATATGCTTCAACAAATTTTGTAAGGCATTCTGTCGAAACATGTCCTTTGATAGAAGTTCAAAGTTGAAAATGGATATCAAACCTCCCCAGTTCCACCAATCACCTTGACATCCCTCCACAGAGGTCGACCTTTCTAAGAACTGCCTTTTATTGAAATGAAGTGATTACTATAATGAAGTGCGCCTCAACGTAGTGCTTCAACTTGCATGAGATGATGAATAATGAGTAAGACAACATTTTGAAAAGGAGGCAGCATTTCTCGACATCCAATAATGTCTTATTAACATAATAGACTAGGGTCTGGTTTCCCTCCTTTTTACACACTAAGGCCGAGCTAACTGTGTCGTCGAACACTAAGAGATACAACTAGACTTGATCATTTGGATTTGGTACCACGAGCAGATGAGGTCAACTTAGGTAGGTATTTATTTCTTCAAGTTCCTTTGAACGTTCTTAATTCTAGGTTCGGCCCTTCTCCATTTTTAAGAGCTGAAAGAAATGTCAGCACTTTTCAAAGGATGTAGAGATGAAATGGTTGAATGTTGTCAACATCTCAATCAACTTTTGAACCTCTCTGATTATTTTAGGTGATTGAATATTATTTTATGGTTTGATATGATAGGGGTCAATTTTAAATACCCTTTAACTGACCGTGTAACCAAAAGGTTTCAGGACTAGACTCCGAAGGAGCACTTAACGATATTGAGCTTCATCTTTTAATATCTGAGCACCTTAATTGTCTTCACTAGGTCCGCTAGATGATCGATCTTATATATTTTATTTAAATCATGTCATATGTGTATATTTCCATGGTATCACCCAACTGATGCTTGATTAACTTAGTGACTAACCACTGGTAGGTCGCTCCCGTATTTTTTAGCCCAAGCGACATGATCGTGCAGTAGTAGAGGCCAAGGGTAGTAATAAAGTAGGTATTTTATTAATCAGGTCCGAACATGGGAATCTAATGATAAACCGAATAAATATTTAGAAAACTCATTTGTTCACGGCTAGCTGTGACAATAATAAACTCGTGAATTTTTAGAAAGAGAAAACTGTCCTTGGGACAAGCTTTGTTCAAGTCGATGAAGTCTATGCAAACTCTTCACTTTCCATTTATCTTTTTGACTACAAACGAGCTTGAGAGAAATTTGGTAAGTTTAACTTCTTTAATGGACATTGCCTCCAAATGTTTTCCTACTTCCTCTTTTACTTACTTTTCCTTGTTTGGGGTTGTTAATCTTAGTTTCTATGTTATCGATGAAAATGTTGGGTCCATGAGAAGTCGGTGTCACATTACCTCGAGATCAATTATAGGCATGTGATACAGATGCCAAGAGAACATATCCTTATTTTCTTTGAGAAAATAAATCAGTTCTTATGTCTCGTGATTGGTGAGTGAGCTGCCTATTAGAATTTTTTTTGGTGAAAGTCGTGGAATAAAACTTCTTGTAGTGGTTACATGGAACTATCTGTAAGTGATACCTTTGTTTCTTCTACTATGAATCTCTTATACTTTAGTTGCTATTTGGAGAGGGTGACTACCTCCATGATCACCTTTTCCTTCAACTTTTCTTATTTGGGTCTGATGATGGAGATAAACAATGGTCGAGAAGTATCTTGGTTCCCACGCATCTATATTACCCCCCATCAGTAAATGCATTTGAGCTTCTAGGGTTAGGTGGATGGAAACGCTTTCATAGAGTAGAGCCATCCCCGCCCCAAGATCACATTGTAGGGAGACTCAATGTCTACTACTAAAAACTCTATCAACTTGGATATGTTTGTAGTTTTCACTAGGAGTGTGGCTGACTCGAAGGGGTCCGAGGAGGGCTTCCCTACTTCTGGCGTGTGCACATGATTGTGCCCTTTCTCGGAGTGCTCAACCATCATCGATGTGGGGTAATATGTAGAGATGGAATCGCCAGCCTATTCTGCACAAAATAGGTAAAAGAAATGTTACGACCTTGAGAGAACAACATCAAGGACAATACTAATGCTTATGAAACCAAGTACTTTAAATGTTCGGGGATTAAGTTATGGAATGAGAAGGTGTTAGGAACCCATCTGGACCTTTCGGTCTCTCATGGGCGTGTGTTATTCTTCTCTTGTTAAACTCTGTGAAGTGTGTTATTATGTGCGTAATATAAATGGATAATGGCATCGTTCAACTTGCGTCATGGAGAAGGACGGAGTGAGGTAGTCCTTAGGAGTGTTCCCAAAGTAATAATTCAAAATATAAGGTAAGTTTTTGTCAATTAACAAGTCGTTACAGAAGAACAAATGTATACATTGGACAAGACACAAGCATGCAAGCATACAAACTACATTAAGAAGATGTGTATATATATATATATATATATATATATATATATATATATATATATATATATATATATAATAAAAACAATGGAACTAATGAGTATAAAGGAGGACTAGAATGTCAAAATTTACCCAAGACGCCTACGTAGCCCAAGGGGCATCAAAGTCCACTTAGTTCGAAGATAACATAGGGTGGGGTTTAATCCATAAATCCAAATGGGGGATTTCTATTATATGTGTGTGCAGAGATAAACGTGCTTTAAGTGTGAGGATGTGTAGTGAGAATCCATCTTTTGGAATTTATAAGCAAACCCTCTTTTTCTTGTTTTTTTTTATGAAAATAAAGTATGTGCAAATACAAATAATAAAGGTTTGAGATTAAGGTATGTGATGTAATTAAATAAAGCACTAAAGTAAAAATAAAGTAACTAATGCTAAAATAAGATATTTCGAAGACAAGGTTGGATAATTGGACCTCCTTATGAAGACTTAAGGTGGATATTTATCATAGTTGAACTGATCTCCCAACGAGGTGATGGTGGTATGGGGAGATGGGTGAGAATTTACTAAATGAAGTAGGAAAATGATGGAAAGAATGTGGGAGATGGGATTTTTAAGAGGGGAACAACTATGAATTTGAGAGAATGTTCTCTAAATTATTAATCGGATGTTTAGGTGTGCCTATCAAAGAGAGGTCATAGCCCCTATTTATAGGGACAAGGGAAGCATCGATCGGTAGGGTCCTGGACTTGCCTATCGACACACAACCCCAGACACACTGATAATAGGTAAGGTCCTCGGGGTGACATTCAGGAGTCTAAGATAGATTTTTCCAAAAAATGGTCATAAAATGCAATTCGTAAGACAAAATCGTGCACAGGGTGGACCATTAGAAAGGGTATTCAGAGCCCTTTAAGAATCCAGTGATCCACTCCCGAGTTCGGGAGTTGATCGAGGTCAAACGGGGTCCAAAAGTCCCTAGTGACCCTTTAGAGTAAAATGGGTCATTCATCCGTACCGTAAATTTGATTAGCGCACGGGGTGGACCGTTGGAAATGAGATTCAGAGTCCTTAGAAGATTCATTCAGCTTCCTTAAAGGTGGCAAGTTGACTAGTGTCAAACGGGGCCTAGGAGTGCCTAGTGGCCTTCATATCCATTGTTTGGGTAAAATAGAGTGTTTATCGATATCGTAAGGTCGATTCACTCATGGGGCAGACCGCTAAAAAGGGGATTCAGAGAACTTCGATGATTCATTGAGCTTCCACTCAGGAGAGAAAGTTAATTAGAGTCAAACGGGCCCTGGGAGCGTCGAGTGGCCTCTAGATCAGTTTTTGATAATAAAATGCATTATTTGTCCGAACCATAAGGCCAATTCACACACGGAGTGGACCGTCTAAAAGGGGATTCAGAGCCCTTCGATGATTCATTGAGCTTCTGTTCAGATAATAAAGTTAACAAGAGTTAACGAGTCCCTTGAGCATCCGGTGGCCTCTAGATTGGTACTCAGAGTATAACCTAGGGTTTACGGTGAATGCGTGAGTGATAGGGACCTAAGGAGGTTCTTAGGGGGGCCCTACGATGGGGTATCTAAAGTGATCCCCTCGACGGGCTACCTTGGAATAAGTTAAGGTCATAGAATGATAGACACCACATCGACATTGGGGAAGAGGATTTTAGGCCAATTATGTGGACCGAAAGGATGAGGTTGAACGATTCAGAGGGTCGAGGTCAGTTCTGAGGACTTAAGGAGATGAGGACGACAGATTCAGTGGGTCGAGGTTAGTTCTGAGGACCTAAGGAGATGAGGATGACCGATTCAACGGATTGATGTCAGTTCTGAGGACCTAACGAGAAAAGGATGACCGATTCAGCGAGTCAAAGATGTGTTCAGATTTTTTCTAAGGGGATAAGTGACCAATTCAGTGGGTCGAGGTCAATTCTGAGGACCTAAAGTTATGACAACCAATTCTGAGGACCTTGAGTTGGGACGATCGATTCTGAGGGCTGAGGTCAATTTTGAGGACCCTGAGTTGGCGACGACCAATTCTGTGGGTCGAGGTCAATTATGAGGACCTTAAGTTAGGGGTGATCAATTTCGCAGGTCGAGGTCAATTCCGAGGACCTTAAGTTATGATGACCAATTCTGAGGGCCAAGGTCAATTTTGAGGACCTAAAGTTGTGTCAACCAATTCTGAGGGTCGAGATCAATTCTGAGGACCTTAAGTTGTGACGACCAATTCTAAGGGTCGAGCTCAATTCTGAGGACCTAAAGTTATGATGACCAATTCTTAGGGACGACGTCAATTCTGAGGATCTTAAGTAGTGACAACCAATTCTGAGGGCCGAGGTCAATTCTGAGGACCTAAAATTGTGATGACCAATTATGTGGGTTGAGGTCAATTTTGACGACCTTAAGTTGTGACGACCAATTCTAAGGGTCGAGTTTAATTATGAGTACCTTAAGTTGTGATGACTAATTTTACGGGCCTAGGTCAATTCTGAGGACCATAAGTTGTAACGATCAATTATGAAGGTGGAGGTCAATTTCGAGGACCTAAAGTTATGGCGACCATTTCTAAGGGTCGAGGTCAATTCTGAGGACCATAAGTTATGACGATCAATTCTGAGGTTCAAGGTTAATTTTGAGGACCTTAAGTTATGATGAGCAATTATGATGGTCGAGGTCAATTATGAGGACCTAAAGTTGTGACGACCAATTCTAAGGGTCGAGGTCAATTCTGACGACCTTAAGTTGTGACACCCAATTCAAAGGGTCGAGGTCAATTATGAGGACCTTAAGTTGTGACGACCAGTTCTGAGGGTCGAGGTCAATTCTAAGGACCTAAAGTTATGACGACTAATTCTGCGGGTCGATGTCAATTCTGAGGACCTTAAGTTGTAGTGTAGGGAGTTACTCTCTTAGGGAAATTTAAATTATCTTGAGGGTGCAAGTGCACTTGGGGTTCCGCTGGGGATTTATGTCTTGAAACTCCACTAGGTGATGTTTAGTTTTGGGGTTCCATCTAGGAATTGTAGTAGACTTGGATGCGAGCGCATCAATGGTTCTGTTGTGTAGTATATTGAGGATAGGAGTGTAAGATTAATCCAGCCAGGGATTTTGAGAGTTTGCAAGGGGCTTAGGGTTCCAAAAATGATTTTCGTGAGGAAAATATTATTCCATATTCGTCAGGGATTTTTGGAAATTTTTCGAGCAATTTTTGGATTATTCTGGGATTTTTAGTCATTTTTTGTACAAAATTTGAAAAGGACTGCTGATAGGCAGGCTTGAGGGGGTGCCAATCGACAATGGCAAGACTCCTAATCTACAGAACCTTTAACCTTCTAAAAAAAGTGGCGATCCCTCCCCGTTTTTCACACCTTTAAGTGTTTGAATCTTCTCCTTTCTCTCTCTAAAAACCATTCCTAAGCCATTTTTTCTTCAAGACTTTAAATGGCTAGTTCTTCGAGCGAGGTGTACAATAATGAGTGGTTGGTCATTAATGATTCGGTAAGCCTGGAGTGGTGGTCTAGGGTTATCCTTGCATTGGTCAATGAAAATGCCTTTGATTTGTTCGAGTCTGTAGCTAATGAGCGTATCCTGCTAAGCAAGCCTGCATACCACCATTCTTCTAGGGTGAATAATCCTAGTGGCTACATAGGTACGATGACCTTTGGTATTCAAATTCATTTTTCTCTATGTTCTTTGTGTTGATGAAGAGTTTTTCTTCTTTTTGTTACAGACTGACATAGCTCCTTTGAGCATTTGTTCTCCAGGGATGATTGGGCTAAAGGAGGTTTAGGAAAATCTCCCTATTATTGTGTGCTAGATGGTTTCATATGTCGGTTTTGGCCATTTGGCATAGGCTTTGGATGAGACACCGCACTTTATTGCGGTGTTGTGTTCTCTGGGGGAGAAGTGGTGGGACACTACCCGCACTTTCCAACTAGGCTTCGGGGAGAAGATTGTTACTCGCATAGATATCTAGCACCTGATGGGGGTGAATTGCGAGGGTTTCCAGATAGTGGTGGACTGTACATTGAGGGTGACACCAGAGGCGATGTAGGCATCGTTGGTGGATGTGGGTAGGATGGTATTTGAAGATTCTATCTGTATTTTTTCTTTGAGGGAGACCCTTTTAAGGAGGAGGTCGATGTGACCGATTGACGGAAGGTAAGACATACAGCATGTCTATTTATTTTTCTTTTGTTCGGTGGAATTTTGGTGGCAATGAGCGGCAACTTCGTCCATTTTTGGTTCTTGTCGTATTTGAGGATGATTTCTGACATCCAGCTGTATGATTATGGGATCTTGACTTTGGCTTCCCTTTGTTCTTCTTTGGATGCTTTTAGACAGTGTTGTGGGTTGTTTTTTATGGAAGCAACGTATCTTTTGGAGTTAATCTTGTATTTATTTTTCTTTTTATGGATTTCCTTGCATTCTTATTTTGTTCCTTTTACTGATTCCTGCCTTTTGCAGACATGGTTCTATGAGGTGATTAGGCATAATGCGGGGTTGATGGAACTTAAGGATGATGATTTTGGAGACTTTTTTTGAATGTTCCGATGGAGGATGTCCAACCTACGATCGAATCAGTCCTTAGATTTGGCGGACATGCGACAGGTTTTAAATGTCCTAACGAGCTACCAGGTTATTTTTCGCTCTTTTTTAAGTTCTTTACTAGCATCTTCATCTCTTGAGTAGATTTTAAATCTCTATTGGGGATTGCAGGTGACTTTCTACCCCTGGGATATTAGGGTGATGGGCCTACATGCGCAAATGCGATGGTTGATTGCGCATGAGTTTGGGTACATCTGACACCTAGGAGAGAGGGTGATGAGGCAAATTGTTGAGGAGGAGATGGTGGTCCCACCGTACGCGGCCCCTGTGTATATAAGGTGGGTGAGAGAGATGTCAAATGATGACCTAGTGGCAGCGATGATCGGTGAGCCCTATACGCTCTATACGGATACAGTGGCGATATATGATTATCAGGATTTTGTGACGAGCTAGTTGATGCCCTCCTATATCTATGATATGGAGAACATGTCTCCACCTGCCACGACTTTAGGTAGGGGTACTATCTCGTCGGTGGGATCGGCCCATAACGTAAGCCGTGGCACATCGGCGGTGGCGACAAAGGGGGCTCCGATCATTCAGATGATTCCCCCTTCCTATAATTTTTGACTAATTAGCCGGGAGTCACTGAGCGTGTCGCACCGTCCTAATGCGTCGGTGTCTGGGTTAATGGGGCTTAATGATGAGGCAATCTAGCCTGAGGTATATTCTTTCTTTTTCTCTTATTTTGTTGATTCTTCTTTGCTTCTTTACTAAGTGATTTTCCTTTATTTGTTGCTCTTTGCTTGCAGTATGTTCGGGTATCGATGAATTGGAAGAGGGATATCAAGGACTGGATGGCATCCATGTCTGATTATATCAGGAAGTCGGATCCTTCCGGTTTTTTACTGCTTTCCATCTCAGATGAGGGTTTGAGTTTTGGGAGTCGAGGATACACCTCTTGTCATCGGGGAAAGCGTGTTTGTCGCGCAGGTTGGGGGCTTAATAAGGACAGTTTAGGATTCAAGTGAAGTCCCATTTGTATTTTTCTTTTTTTTTCCTTTTCTATCTGCAAAATGTAACCATGGGAAGGAAAAAAAAATATATATGTATATATATATATATATATATATATATATATATATGCATTATTTGGCATTTTTCTTGATTAAATGGCTTATCCTATATGCGCATTTAATTTTCTGCAGATATTGTTCATTTTATGCAAAGATAGAGATAAGTATGGAAATGATAATGAAAGGTAAAATGTTTATTATTATTTTTTTAGAAAAGGGGAGTAAAAGTAATTAACTTAGGGAAAATATTGTTAAGTAAGAATTTATTTTGCGAATGAAAATGACTTTCTGAGGAGAATAAAATAGAGAAAATGAGTAATTAAAAAGGAATGGCCCGGGGGCAATTTTTCAAAATAAGGATTTTTTCTGGAAATTGATTTTGGTAAAAGAGGAGAGATGGAGCTTTTCAATATAAAGGGAGTGTCAATCGTCATACCCCTTGACTTGCCTATCGGCATGGGGATCAAGTCAAGTCATCCATAGGCTTTGATTGCACTTTCCTACACATTAGTGTACTCCCGTAGGGCTGAGAATTAATTGAGTTTCCAGATGAATAATTTTCCTCTTACATTGACGTTCTGAAGCCCATGTGCCTATACAATGTGGATTATGATGCTTTCAACCGGCATCGGGTCTGTGTGACATAATCGAGATAATGACTAGAACTTGCTAGCAGTGGCGGTACAATTCTGGTACCCTAAGGACCATGTCTTTCATTTTGGCCTGGACGAGTTCTGTCCTACCTATGAGGAATTCTTGGCAATGCTAGGGGTCGGCCCCAGTGTAGCGGTGGCTATGCTCGATTTTCTCGTTCTCCATGGGCATTTATGGTAGATTTTCTCCAGATTTCACCTCCGGCGGCTCAACCATTAGTTACCAGAGGAATTATTTCTCTTCAGGCAATTATGTATTTCATGCACTTGGGGGGGGAGGGGGTTTGAGGATGTTATCTTTGCTGGATTTGTTGACTTGGACCTTATTGCAAGGATTTTATTGGTAACAGGGAACTTGACGGCGGATCCCCAAGTGGTTGTGATAGCGGCATGGATATCTTATCCCCATAATCCGACGGCGGTGGTGTTGGCTGAGACCTAGAACGGTCTGGATGCTTGGAGGGAGGATCATTTTGACTTTCTGAGGGAAATTTCAGTAACCTTGTTCGTGTGACTTACAAAGAGGTTTCGTCTGGTCACCCCTTATGAGTATCCCTTGGCGTGTGTGACTAATTTCTTTATCTGACCTTTCTTCAGTTTCAGCTTATCTTTAGAGAACTGGGTCAATTTGAATGTAGAGCACGAAGCCCAGTGTCTTCGTTGGTCAGTGCCATGGTGGGAAGACTTGCAGCCTATTTGACAACTTGGAGAGTAATAGTATGTGCGATTAGTTGGCCTTCCCCAGGCTTCTTTAAATTTTCCCTATCATCTTTTGCACTAAGTCGGGTGGGAACAAATTATGCCTCCTCGCATAACGAACTTCTTCCCGGTGCAGTACCGAACTGAATAATAGCAAATAACGTTGGGCTCCTTGTGGCTGCACCGCCAGCCGTCTATCCATCCGTCACAATCTCTAGGAGGGGCATGTCATGTGTTTATGGACTACTTGAAGTGGTTATGGAAGTGGGTAGTAGAGAAAATCATGGGGGAAGATACTGATCAAAGGTGGTTCGTTGCCTTCGACCCCATGGAGGAAGGTGTTGGGGTTCTGCCCAGGCTTCTCATTGTGTACCGCTCCATAGAGCGCATACGGATTGTTAACCAAGAATGGGAGACTTGGGGACCTCCGAGGGCCAAAAATGATGACAAAAAGGGGCCGTAAGGCCGTTGAAGACAATGTCTTGTGAATCTTAGGTGATTTTTTGTGAAGCTAGAATAACTTTGGGTGTTTTGGTGTTTGTGTTTTTGGAGTTTATGATAATTTCTGTTTATATTGGTAAGGGTTATGTTTGTTTAAGGATGGCTTAGTCAGTGGAAGGGGGTGGTCTGTTTAGCTCCGTTTACTGATACTTCATGTAACATAGATGTATTCCTTAATTAGAAATAAAAATAATTTTGATCAAATTTTGTTGTGACGCTTGATGAGTTTTTCTTTTGACTTATCTATACCAATCGTTAAGGCATACATAATCCTTTTGTTGATGTAATTAATAAAATGGACCGCCGTTCTCGAGGGTTAGAAAAGAATAACATTTTGTGAAAAATAAGGGGACCCTGCCCATGTATGGCATACGGGTTGCCTGCGTACCTCTGGGGTTTTTGAAAAATTTCAGGAGTTTCATTTTGAAATGAAAATATTTTTGAGAGGATCACACGTAGTTCTAGGTAAGAGGAAATGAAGAATTTTTTTTTAGAATACAAAGGGGATGAGACGAGTCCTAGAGCGCTAATGGTTCGAACTAAGGGTAAAATTTCTTGAGATGGTCTAGGTTGACTAGACGTGCCATCTCGTCTCCGTCAAGGTCTGTGGGCATAGCAGCGCCTCCTGAGCGAATTTTATTTACAATTTTTGGGCTGTTCCAATTCATTTGGAATTTCCCTCTGGGGTCCTAGACGAGTTCTATCATCTCCTTGAGGGCGAGGTGTTCTTCTTCGACACCACGATCCTTGATTTTTCGATTGAATGATCACGCTATTTGACGATGTTACCCCTGTAAATGGTATAGAGCCTTAAGTCTCTTTCCAAGAGTGATAGTTCATCAAAGCGGCTCTAATACCAGTCTTCCTAGCTAACTTTGTTTTCAAGCATGACGCACGGGGAAGGAATTTCTATCTCATTGGGTAGGACTACTTCCATGCCACAAACTAGAGAATAAGGGGTAGCCCCAATAATATTTTGAATAAAATGTGGTAGCCCCAAAGGACGTAACGGATTCGATCAGTCAAATTCCTGCAACTCTTAGTCATTTTGCTAATGATGGCATTGAGGCTTTTGTTGGCGGATTTGACAACACCATTGGTTTGTGGTCTGTAGGGAGAAGATTTATGTCTCTGAATCCTGTACTTCGACTAGTTATGTGGCCTCGACTTCAAAGTGGAGTCTATTATATGATACTAGCTCATGGGTAACTTCGTACCTGCATATGGGGTTCTTTCGGATAAACTTGGACACTTTCTTAGCATTCAGCATCGCATACGACTCGGCTTCGACCCATTTAGTGAAGTAATCAATGGCGACAAGGATAAATTCATGATCGTTTGAATCTTTGGGAGTAAATTTTCCTATGATGTTAATGCCCCAGGTGGAGAAAGGACAGGGAAAGGTCATGTTGTATAGTTCTCGAGGAGGCAAGTCTTGGAGATTGGAAAACAATTGACACTTGAGGCATCTTCGAACGTAGGTAGCGCAATCTTGAACCATGGTTGTCCAATAGTACCCTTGACGAATGATCTTCTTAGCAAGCATGTGACCGTTCATATGGGGTTCTCATTCCCCACTGTGGATCTTCTGCATCATTTCTTTAACATCATCCCCTGCTATGAAGTGCAAATGGGTTCATCGAAGTTTCCCTTGAAAAGTGCTTTATCGTATATGATATATTGGGCAACCAATTTGCGAAGGGTCACACAGTCTTTCTTATCTGTGTCTTGAGGATATCTACCATGTTTAAGGAGGCACCAAATGTCATAGTCCCTCCCATATTGAAATCTTCCTTAGCGACGAGCTTAATATGGTAGCAGTGGGTGGGAATAGCTTATTTCTGAACTAGGGAAAGGGCCATTGTTATTCCCTCAAGCATGTTGACCATAGAGTCCAGGGTAGAAAAGGCATCGGCTAGGCTACTTTTTACACGAGGCAGGTAATAGAAGGTGTAATCTTTGAACTTAGAGGCTAACTCTTCTAGGTGGGCATGAAAGGGTGGGGGCTTTTAATCTTTGACTTTCCATTTTCTGAGGATTTAGCCACAAATGAGGGCAGAGTATCCGTAGACGTCTAGGTGTCGGATTCCTTTCTTGAGGGCAATCTTGAGGCCTACAGTGCATGCCTCATACTTGGTCATGTTGTTGGTGTAACGGAAGTCTAGTTGGATGGCAATGGGGGTATGAGAGTTATCAGAGGTGATCAGGAGTATCCCAATGTCGTATTATTTCTTGTTGGAAGCTCCATCAAAGAACATTTTCCATCTAAGGTCCTCCTAAGAGGTGCAGAGAATTTTGGTATCCAAGAATTTAGAGACCCAAGCATCGCTCCCTTCCATGGGGTAATTAGCAAGGTAGTCGGAGATGGATTTCCCTCTCATAGCTTTTCATGTGACATACACAATATCGAACTCGTCTAGCAATATCAACCAACGGGCCATTTGGCTGGATAGAGCGGGATTTTCTAGAAAGTACTTGATGGGATCCATTTGGGATACTAATTGTATGGGGGAGGAAAGCATGTAGTGTCGTAACTTCCATGTGACCCATATTAGGGTGACACATGTTTTCTAAAAAGCAGTGTAGTTGACTTCATACCTGGCTAGTTTTTTATTAGCATAATAAATGTCTCTTTCCTTGCAGGATTCTTCAACGTACTGGGATATGTGGTATTTGTTATAGCCAGGTATAGGAGGAGTGGGATACCTAGTTGCGGAGGCATAAGCACTGGAGGTCGGGTGAGGTGTCTCTTGATCTGATCAAAGGCTTATTATTCGGCCTCGATCCAGACTTTGGTTGAGTATTTTTGAAGAAGTTTGAAAATGGGTTCGCAGATAGAATTTAGTTGGCTGATGTACTGTAGTTTACCCAAGAATCCTCGGACTTCCTTCTCCGTTCGTGGTGGTGGCATCTTAAGTACGACTTTCAAATTGGCAGGTTCTTCTTCTATTCCCTTCTCACTGACCATGAATCCCAAGAGTTTTCCATTTATGATGCCGAAAACACATTTCTGTAGATTTAACCGCATATGGTTTTGCCGTAGTCCTTCGAAGAACTTTCAGAGGGCGGGAATATGACCTTCCCGAGTCTTATACTTAATGATCATATCGTCTACATATACTTCGACCTCCTTATGAATAAGTTCACACATGATGGTAGTGCAAGCCCTTTGGTAGGTAGCCTCAGCATTTTTTAGTCTGAATGGCATGATAGTATAGGAGAAGGTTCCCTATGGGGTAATGAATGTGGTTTTCTCGTGATGGTCTAGGTGCATCTTGATCTTATTATATTCGGCGAATCCATCAATAAATGACTTGAGGGATGGCTAACTATGTTGTTCGTGATCATGTCGATGTTGGGTAATAAGTAATCATCTTTTGGGGATGCTTTGTTCAAATTCAGATAGGCAACGCACATGCAGACTTTTCCTCCTGACTTCGACATAGGGATGATATTAGCGAGCCATGTTGGGTATTCAACTATGCAAATGAAACCCACGTTTAATTTCTTGACCACTTCCTCTTTGACTTTGAGTGACCATTCGGTGTGGAGTTTCCTTAGCTTCTATTTGGCCACCTTGCATTCTGGGAATGTCGGGATCTCATGCTGAGCTATTTCTATGTCAATATCGATCATGTCATCACAGGATCATGTGAAGACGTCCATGAATTATTTCAATACCTCTTCAAATTTCACACGCTCATTCTCATTAAGGGTGGACCCTATCCTAATCTCGCGCCGATGGCTACTAGAATTGAGATTAATAATAATAGTCTCATCATCATTAATTTGAACGTGGTTATTTTATTTGTTCTTCTCCTTATTAAGATCAGCTAAGAATTATTTGCAAAATTATCATTATCAAAAGTTCGATTAGAGTCAAGACAATTAATGTAAGGCACATCAAGACACTCAAAATTCTTATTTATTTATTTTCGAGAAAAAAAGCATTGAGAACCTCGTCAAAAGAGGTCTTAGTTACATTGATATAAGGAAAAGGAAAAGCAGCATCAGGTGAAGAGACTTGGATAGGGTAAACAGTAGGGTGAGGTTGAATCTGAGCAGGTTAGACTGGTATGGCATTCCAGTTGAGGAGAGGCATATCAGCTGCTTTGATTTGAGCAGACAGGTCTAATGGCGTGGCATCTAAGTGGATCATGCAGAGATTCAGCCCCAGTGTCTGCAAGTCAAATGATTCTTTCATATCTGTCATAGATTTCCTAGTACGAGGTTGCACTTCATGTTTGCAGTCTTCGGGACAAGAGTTACTCACTTGAAAGAAGATTTTCAACCCTGGTTTAATCTTCTTGTAAACAGGGTCATACCACGGTTCGAGGAAGCCACAAAAGGGGAAGTCTTCACCCTCCTTGATAAATCTTCCATTCAAAGAGCCTCTTGAAATAGTATTTCCATCTTCTAAGCCTCTTTTCGATCGTAGTTGACGGAGTTCTTTAAGTTCATTTGGTGAAGGCTGGTAACCCAGGTCACATGGGGAAAGGCCTCCCTCAGGACTATGGGCTCAAGGATCCCTTGCTAGCGTCACCTTAGCCCTATTCCAAGCATGAAGTGCAAGTTCTTGAACATCTGAATCACATTAACATTTCCATGAGGGTTTTGTTCCAGACAGACTCGGTCTTTAAAATTGTCTCCTCTTGGGAGTGGAAGTGGATCAACACTGAAACTAGATAGGATTATGTCATTCGTCCCATGTTGGATTTCCAATACTAGAACGTTGTCCCCCAAAATGGTGATAACCTGACCTTTGACGAAGAACTTCAGTTTCTGATAAAGAGAAGAAGATCCCCTAGATGTTGTGGAGCCATGGGTGACCAAGGAGTAGATTTAAGCATGCAGGTATGTCAACGACTTGGAACTCGGTGATAGGATTGATAGGGCCAGCCCCTAGTGTGAGTTTTATACACCCCATTACTTTCGGCGGGTATTGTCATAAGTACGCACGACGGCGAAAGTGGGAGTGAGATCACTTACTTTCAGTCCCAAACAGTTGAAGGTACTTAGAGGACAAACATTTAGGGCAGATCTGTTGTCAATAAGTGAAAGTGGGACCATCTTTTCGAAGAATTCAACGGAGATTGATAAGCACCCAAAAGTGTTTAAATAAAATCCTAGATGGACAGTTTTTAATTGTTAATTCTCATTAAAATCAGTCTTATATGCGTATATGTCTTATAGGTCAAATGCCATTTGCAGTCTCAAACACTTCAATTCAAGGCAAATGCGCCGTACCTATTACCCAAACCCTAACCAAGCCCCGACCATCTCTAACCTGCCCTATAATTGTTTATTGTGTGTGTGGTATTATTGTTTATATATATATATATATATATATATATATATATATATATATATATATATATATATATATGTTCGTGTCATTTTTATTTCCTTTTATTTGTGTCTTTTTTATTATTTTATTTCATTTAGTATTTTATTATTTTATGTAAATATTATAACATCCGTGTCATTATGTCAGTGTCTGTATATATTTAGGTGTGTGTTTAACATTTTCTTTATTACATTTTTTTAGCGTTCTTTGTTTTAGATATTTTTATATTTTATTTTAATTTGAGTCTTTTTATATTTTATATGTGTTTTTGAGTTTTTATATTTTTATTGTGTGTTGTAAATATATATATATATATATATATATATATAGAGAGAGAGAGAGAGAGAGAGAGAGAGAGAGAGAGAGAAAAAGGCTCACCTACATCATGCACTGTACATCACACCGTACATCACACCTAATTCTAGGCCCTAGAAAACTCTTTTTCCAAATTTTATATTTTTTCCTTGAAACTAACCTTCCAATCAACGTACATGCAAAAAATTAGGTCAAAATACATTTTGTAGCTATTTTTAAAAAATTCACAAAAAACTGCTGGCGCAGACCCTTATTTATAAGGTAATCTTAGCAGTTTTTTGTGGATTTTTTACAAATAGTTACAAAATATATTTTGACCTAATTTTTTACATATGGGTTGATTGGGAGGTTAATTTAAAGGAAAAAATATAAAATTTGAAAAAAAAGTTTTTTAGGGCCTATAATTAAGTGTGATGAATGGATGATGTATAGAACGTGATGTAGGTGAGCCTTCTCCTATATATATATAAAGTACCCACACACACACATTATTTCCATACACACCCATATACCTAACACACGTCCTAACCTATACCCACATCCCATGTACCTTACCCACACTCAAGACACACCCACATGTCAAACCAAAAGACCAATCAGATTTACTTATACTCTCTCTCTCTCTCTCCTCTTTCATCTCTTCCACAAACCCACATCCTCTCTCCTACCTCCATTAACAAAAAAGCTTACCTACTTCTACCAAACTCAATCTATCGCCAAGCTCCTTCTATACCCTTTAAACCCATACCTGGGTGAAATCTTCCTGACCCGCTGGAGCCATACCCCATTTCACCCAGCTAAAACTCGAAGAAAAATTCGGAGGCCCGAAAACTCAAATCGTTGGACTGGACCTACTCCCTCATTGGCGATTACATCCGGCCGACACCATCCTAAACCCAAACCCCTACCACTACCGGCAAACTAACCCTCCAAAACCCATTCCGACCAAACCTTAAAACACCCAAACCCGAACCCATTTTAACCTTCTAAACCCAGCGACCAATTCTAACTTGAGCCCGCTGCCAAACCAAGAACCCACTAACTCGGAACTCCAACCTCAACCCAGTTCCACTTAAAACTAGCCTTAATCTGAACCCATTTCCTCTTCTACCTGAATCCATAACCCATCTTAGACAGACCCATTTTAAACCCATGAACTAAACATCTGCCCATTCTCCAAAAATAAAAGTCACATGTGCATAAACTTCTGCCCCATTTTCCTTAAAAAACCCTGCCAAAACCCATTTACCTTTGACCCAAGCCAAAACCTTTTTTTTACTGTCATGCCTTTGCTAATCCGGCCAAACCCATTACCTACAATACCCAAGCATATGCCATTCTCCAAAAATAAAAGTCACATATCCTAAATGCATTTTACCCCCTTTTCCTAAACTACCCTCATCCATTATACCCTCTATTTTTACCCATAGCCACATGACTCTTATAAAAGAAGACCCTCTCTTCATTTCAAGAAGGGAGAGTAAGGAGCAAGTAGAGTGTGAAAGGAAGCAAGAAAATAGTGTAAACGATAGAAAAAATTATAGAGATAAATTTTATTAGTTTACTGAGAGAAAAGAGTGAAAAAAAATTTGTAGCATCAAAAAAGATTTTGTGTTATATACTCATATGAAGTCCATTGTTTATTTTATGTCTTGAAATCCCATTATGGAGGGATAATCTCCCGTTCAAGGGATGGAATGAAGCCCCCATGGATCCAATGTATCTAGCTTGCTAATTTTATTCTTATTTGATTTCTTTTGATTAATAACTTTGATTCCTACACTTGTTTTTGCATCGAGAAATGGAAAACTATCCTTGAGAGAGGATTGAAAGTTTGTGTTATAATTTTATCATTTTAATTAAAATTAGTTTGGTGAATTTCCCCTAGTGGGTGATTCATTTGATTAGTTTTTATTTATTTTGAGTAGTGTTGTGGGAATTAAAATTACTTTTCTAAAAGAATATTTAATTAGTTCATTAGTGTCATGAGAATTAAATGTATATTTGGGAGATCAACCAAATTAAAATAGTTCAAATTAGTGTTAATTGTGTAAAGTGGGGGTGGATTCAATTCCTTGTTTATTTCTCATATGAATTTAATCCTTGTTTTATTTTTCATCATTTTATTACTTAGATTACCTTATATTTGTATTCACCTAAATTTAGTCTCATTCACACCTTGAAAATTATTTTTAAAACAAAATAGGAAAAAAATATAAAAATATATATAGTTACACATTTGAAAGTGAAGTGCATTTATATTCTCATTTTAGCTCTCTTACTTTTGAAAGTTGGTTTGACATCCTTACTTACTATTATACAAGTTCATATTATGTCTGTAGGTTGAAGGATTTTTATTGGAAAAAGGCTTATTCTACAACGCTATACCTCAAAAAGCTTTCCATTAGAGATTTTGAGGGCATAATTATGACTAGGGACGAAATTCAGTATCTCTTCTTCGGAAAAGGAAAGGAGTATGGAAGAGTTCAGGGACCCAACCATGTTCACGGCTTCTACGGGAGTAGTGGAAGGAGGGACTGTGGGTACTTTGAGGAGTTTTATCAAGGCATTTTAGTGCAACTGAGAGGACATGAAAGTCCCCCATAGAGTGATATTGTCTTGGGTCTTCTTGAGTTAATCAAGGACTTTGCTCTCTTCGATGGTCATTTCTGGCATAGGAAGTTCTTAGCCAACTCCCTTTCCTTTATCTTTTTTGGTTGAATGAGGAACCAGATCTTTGTAGTGTCTCCCTGACCTGGTCATCTAATTTACTAAGGCGGGGAAGAACAAGAATCCCATGACTTTATCTATCTCAGGCTGAACTGATGCCTAATTGATTTCCCCCAACAGATCTTTGAAGGATATCAATCCACACAGGCTGGCTACCGGACTAACTTAGTTTGTCATCTGAGTTGTCAAAATCATCCCCCCCCATTCGGTGGAGACTATTTCCTCTTGCCAAGAGTAATCAATATATTCACCAACCTCAATGACTTCATCGTACAAATCTTCCCACTCGGCGTGGAGGTGAAGGAGTGAAGGGACCAACTGTCCCCGAAGCTTCAAAGCAGTGAGTAACTCAAAAATGCTATAAATTTCACTTGTTTGTCGAAACATATCGGTCATGGTCTGTACCAAATCATCTAGACTGACTTCCTCAACAGTTACTACCCATTCATCTGATTCCCAAGCTCACTTACGGGCTTCCATGAATAAGCTACTGCATTTCTGACAATCAACGGTCATCTAGGCGAGCAATTTCAGCACAAACTTTAAGAGTTGATTCAACACAACCGGTAACTCCATGTCTCTCCCCTCAGATCTACGAACAGAGATTGATCCATTAATCATAGAGGGTGAAGGAGAAAATATTGACAAACCTTGAGCTGTTTGGGTGAGATTATAGGGATGATGAGTGATTTGATGGGCACGATTTGAGTAGACAGGTCAAATTCTAGGTCACTTTCTAGAAATATGGCATTTGTAAAAGTTAGAAGTGGGTTATGAGTGGTAATGGGTTTAGTTAGTAGGTGGGTGATGATACCCCGATCAATTAGGCTTTGGATCACATTTATAATATGGAAGCATTGGTCAGTGGCATGACCTGCGGATTGGTGGAAATCACAACGGGCATCCGATTTGAAGTTTTTAGGGAGTGGATTTGGTAATGGATGGGGGTACAAGGGTTTGATGAGATTTAGACTTAACGGGGTATGGTAGACTTTGGATAGGGGAGCGAGGAACTCGATGTATTCTTTTTTGGAAGGATTAAGGCGACTTTCGGGTGCCCAAAAGGTAACAGGTTGGGAAATGTTGTTGATGGTTGAGACTCTAGCACTAGTGGGCTTTTCATATTTCCAGGGAGTGAAATATCCGGTCACTTTCTTTAGTTCATATTCGACTTTGTTAATGCTTTCCTCAATTTCTTCACCAGCCTCTCGAAGGGCTCCAAAGTGTGGGTAATATTTTCCTCCCATGGACGCTTGGATATGATGTAAGAAGTTCTTCTTCAAAATACTGACTTGATCCTCCTCAGAGGGTCTGTTAGTCATGGTAGCTTCTCTATATCCACCTTTTTATGAAGCTACTGCTTGTTTCCCCAGGATTTTTCTTAAGAAGCTCTAGATCTCGATTCGTAACCTCTTGTTCTTCATTATACTTGTACAGAGACATGAATTCTCGGATGACATTTTTCCAACTACGGATCCTGGATTCTTCAAGTGACAGGAACCACCAGAGGGAAGTTTCTTTCAAGGTCTGCTAGAACATCTAGGGCATTGTCTCTTCGGATGAACCAAGGAGGGTCATGGCTCGATGATAGCTTCGAAGGTGAACAATTGGGTGTCCGCTTCCCCCTTCCCCCAAACTTCTCAATATCTAGTATCTTGAACTTCTTTGGCAATCTAGCTTTGGGATAGGGAAATATATCGGTGTATTCCATGTAGTTCCCAGATATCTTGACTTGGTGAAACTTCTTTGACAACAGTCTGAGTTCTTCCTTTGACATTGTTCAGTTATTTTTCTTTAGGATCCACGGATACTAGCAGTTTAGCCTCTAGTTGGGCAAGGTTCAAAATAGGGAGTTGAGCAGGTGGCGACCCATTGGTAGGCGGGGCACATAGAGCATGCTGGTACTCTTCTGGGACCCATATAGGCTCGGGAGCGGGTGGAGCCATGGAAAGAGGAAAGATAACTTCAGGTTCACTACAACAAAAAGTGGTTCTCATGACATAGTTTTTACGACACTTAACATATATGTGTCATAAAAGACATATTAAGACGACACTTTTGTGACAGGTGTTGTGGATAATTCATTAAGACTAACAGCCACGACACCTAAAATAAAAGAGTCATGAAAAGTATTTTTATTTTAACAACCACGACACCTAATAAGGTATCGTTCAAGGTGTCGTGGATTTAACAACCACGACACCCAAAATAAGGTGTCGTGGAAAACAGTTAAGACGACAAAGACGAGGTTTCATGGACTCCATTCTAAATTTTTCACTAGGGAACTTTAGCGGGACCCAAAAAAATTCTCCCTCTTGTCTTTACATTACACATCGCATTTTAGGTCTTTGGGTGAAAAAAGTCACCCACTTTGTTGAACTCTCATCGCCGGTCTCACAAATCTCCGACCGGCCACCATCGGTACCCTCCTTCTCTTTCTTTATTGATGTTAGTCTTGATTTTTCACTGGTTATAGTTTCAGCGTTTGGATATTTGAGTAGTTGTTTAATTGATTTTTGATGGTATCTATGTTTAGACCGATTTGTGTGAGTGAAGATTTATTATTTTTCTATTGTTAGTATCAAATTATGAAAGATGATGATAACATATTGGAACTCTAAGAAATTGGGATAAAATGGTTTTAGCCAGATATTTAACCCAACATTTGGATTATATTGCTCAGAAGTTTGTGAGTGGCAGATTTATTATTCCGACCCCCCACCACACACACACACACACACAGTTTCCCTTATTTTATTTTGAATTTTTTAGTTGGGCAGTAATACAAGTGTCGCCGACCAACGATAAACCCAACAAGACAGATGTAATTTAATAAATAAAGAGAATGAGTGGAAGACAAAATGCCCTAATATTGCATCCTAGACTCTAATATTCCTTGTCTAAAATCTTTTCGCTTTATTGTCCGGCGAACGTGTTGTTTTAATCTCAAAAGTGTTAAGCTGAGATAAAACTAATAATGTTGTAATTTAGTTTATTAAGGTTAAGCGAGGTAATAATGAGGTAATAAAACTAATAATGTTGGGAATTTTTGTTGAGGATTCGGCATGTTGTTGAGTGAAAACATATGTTTGATATTATTAGTTTACTTCAACTGATGTTTGAAAATTTCCTTATTCTCTTCACATTGTCATTATTTATTCATATTTTTTGAATGATGTAGGAAGACAAAATAAATGATCTGATCGACTGAGTTAATCTAGTTCCAGACATTCAAGTTACAGTATCGTCGAATTGATACGAATAAAGGTAATTTTAATTCTTGGTCATTGATTAATATCATTAGTTTTTGTACTCAATTAATTTGTAGCGGTGATAGGATGTTGAGGGTGAGCCAATTGAAAACTCGGATTGTCAGTTGGTTGTTAGAATATAGTTTTAAGATTATTTTATGAAAATATTTGTATACTTAATTGTGTGAATTTTAGTTAGAATTATTGATGTTATCTTATGCATTATATTTTCAGTATGTATATGTCCTACATTCTTGCCTAAGAAACAAGAACAAGAACAAGCACAATCTCAATCTCATTCTTGTTCTTTTTTTTTGGTTATTTCTTCTGCTTGGTAATAGACTGAGAGTAATGATTTTGATTCGATTGGTGTTTTCATCTTGATTGTGATAGCAAGTGTTCCAACGATTTTTAGTATAAGTATGCTGCTTCATTATTCGTGGTCCCAATGTCTTTTTTCCCTTTATGTTTCTCAATGTCTGACTTGACTTAGTTATGCTTGGTAGTGCTCATATTAGGTTGAATTTTACCTTCTGAATTATGTTAAAACCAATGTCTGAGTCGACTTGGTTATGCGGGGTAGTGCTCAAACCATTGAATTATGTTCAGGCCTTTCAAAAGCCTATGTTGATTTAAGGTCATTCAACATTGGTTCTACATAACTAACCATGTGAAACTAATTATACTAATATGTTGGGAACTTGAATTATTGTTGGGTAGGGCAATAGTAAAACTATCTTTGTATATGAATGCATGTTTTTAATATAATAATATTTTCAATCTCTCATTTATGTGTATGTTATATACCGAGTTTGTGACTACTTCAAAAGAGAATAGTAATAGGGCAGTAGCAAACTTGTCTCTATATGAATTTATTTCTCTAATTTAACAATATTTCTCGTCTTCTGGTTCCATTTCCGTTTATAGTTATGTAACCAAATTGTGGATACTTAATAAGAAGGATTAAATGCATTGTACTAATGGATTCATATCCATAACCATAAACTCTATACACGAGTTGTGGATACTTAATAAGAAGGATTACTTGCATTATACTAATGGATTCAGATCCATAACCATAGCCTCTATACACAAAATACTGTGAACTTACCTAAGAGGCACTCAAATAGGATTACACTATTACACAATATCTTTGTGCTTTGTTACATGTGGTCCTAGTAGCGTAGAATATAGATATTCCCTATGTAGTTCGCTCTAGAAGGCCTATCTCACTCCTTTCGTAGAGAACACAAAAAGAGTAGCCACGAACTTGATTTCTCAGGGTTATAGAGTATGATTAGGCGGTGTTTGGATGGTTTATTTTTTGTTGTTTTAGGGAGGTTGAATTAATCTATGCACTATAATCAAAATCTAGGACTTTTCAATTTCAATTTTGTTATTCAAGGGGTTTGTTTGTTTTTTTATTTTGAACAGTGGATTATACGCTTAGGGGAATGACTCGTTAGATCTATAGTAAGTCTCAGGAGACAATTAAGTGTTAGTTGAGCTTCACAAGTGGTTACTAAGCGTAGGCTCTTAGGTAACTTAAATCAATCGAGATTTTGGAGCGTGAGGAATCTATGATTCAGGGAGCATGGCTATGTAATTCACATGCTGACATGTGCAAGCACAAGTTTCAATTCATATGGTCATGTTTTAGAAACAAGGTTTATAAACCAGGATACGACATTGGATTATATTTTTGTCCAGTGGTAGGGACATACCAAGGTCAATAAGTTGGGCACGAACCGATGAAACATTTTTCCTTTTATCAAGTATAGAGGCATATACATTGTAAGATTTTTTGTGGATTTAGTCCCTTTCAGAAGTTACATAAACGCAAGGACAACGTCATGAATAAGGCCATCCCTGAGATATATGAGGCCCTAGGCGAACATTCAATTTTGAGCCCTCTATGCATATTTATACAATATAATATTTGATCCAGTACACAAATTTTTATATTATCTACTATAATAACATAAATAATACTATAGTGTAATAGAATTAAAAATTGTAAAAAAAATTACTAGCATTTCCTAGGGGTTCAGATCATGCATCAATATCTTTGAATAGATACTTTTGATATTTGTGAGTTGATCCAGTTTTCACCTGAAGATATTTGAAGCAGTTTTATAACCTGGATGTTGAATTGTTGTCATATAATCTATGAAAACCCCTTTACTTTTAACTAATGTAAAGGGGCTGCTTTGAAACACAAGTGTTGTACAATAGAAAAATAAATAAGGGAGAGGAGGATAATCACTTAAAAGCATAAAAAAGCCTTCACTATCACTTGCCCAGGTATTACAATGATAGTGGTTATCAACAATCATATTCCAAGTGGAGAGACAAAATTCTATGCATTTTGTAGTTATTAAACCTGTAGAATGGGACTTGGGATGTGGCATTGGACATATAGAAGAAAAACTCAGGTGTTGGTGTGGACCACCATTACAGGTTACAATGGAAAGAACCAAGCTAAGACAGATTGTTAGCACACATGTTACCCTCAGTGTAAATGTAATTGTAGACGAACTACATTTGAGAGAGTCAAGAATTGCAATTATTCCACCTAATACGCAATGGACAAGGGGGTGGTAGAAAATACTTAAGAGGTATGAGATCACTGTGGTTGAATCTGATTCAATCCATAATTTTCTCCAATTGTTTATTGTAAGATCTTCTACCATGGGTGGGAGCATCACTATTCTTTATTCACACATTTGACATGGACTCAAAACATAATTTCAGCAACTATTTAAAATAGAATTTAAAAAACTACTCAAAATATAATTTCAATACAGAATTTTAAACACACGACAATAATGTATTGCAACTACTAAAAACAGAATTTCATCATTGTAAATACATCGAGGAGTGTGGTCATATAACTCCAACATACATGTACTAAAAGTATGTACTACAATAAAGAAAACCTCAGGGCATCTCCGATGGTTATGTAAAATTTGAGTATATATCTTACACACAAATGGGTTTTATAAAGTGAAAATAATCTACAGACACCATAGGCACTTTGCTTAAATATTTACATTAAGATTGACTTTAGCTGTAAAAAATATTGAATGAAGCTGGTATTTTCATCTCGAGTAAATTCAGAGTCATGCGTCGAGGTATTTATGGTTGAAGTTTAATTCTTTAGATGAAATAATATAAAGCTCGTATATACTTGGTGTTTCATTATGAAATGACAAACGTTGTTTGTTGGCTAGAAAATGATGACTTTGATGTTATATGTTGACATGATTTTGACTTTTATCCTCATTTCAACTATGATTGCCTTTTATGGAGAAATCTTTAGGAGAGGTAAGGCTGTGAAGGTCCCATTATGTCAGGGGCATAAGTTTGTTACAGTTTGCGATATATAGTAATGGTAGGTTAGGTGTGAAATCAACATTAGGAAAGGACTCGAGAGAAGTACAATTGGATATATTAAGGACTCGAGAGCAGTACAATTGGATATATAAAGTACAACATTAGGAAAGGACTCAAGAGAAGTACAATTGGTCTCGAGAGAAGTACATTAGGAAAGGACTTGTTTGTGTGAATTTTAATTAGAATTGTTGATGTTATCTTATGCATTATATTTTTAGTATGAATGTGTCCTACATTCTTGCCTAAGAAACAAGCACAAGCAAAAGCACAATCTTAATCGAATTCTTGTTTTCCTTTTTTTGGTTGTTTCTTGTTCTTGGCAATAGATTGAGAGTAATGATTTTGATTGGATTGGTATTTTCATCTTGATTGTGATAGTTCAAGTGTTCTAGCGATTTTGAGTAAGAGTATAACTAGGTTGCTTCATTGTTCATGGCCCCAACGTCTCTTTTCCTTCTATGTTTCTCAATGTCTGACTTGACTTAGTTAGGCTTAGTAGTCCTCATATTAGGTTGAATTTTACCTTCTGAATTATTTTCAAACAATTGAATTATGTTGAAACCAGTGAATTATGTTAAAACCAATGTTTGACTCGACTTAGTTATGCGTGGTAGTGCTCAAACCACTGAATTATGTTCAGGCCTTTCAAAAACCAATGTTGATTGAGGTCATTCAAATCTTTCTCTATATCCCCCAAATAAATTAGGCATTTTTGGGACTTAAAATAATGTTGTTAACAACGTTGCATGTTAACGAATGTACAATGGGTGGCTTTAAGCGTATGATGTTAACTAATGTACAATGGTTGACTTAGATTGTGTGATGTTAACAAATGTACAATGGTTTGTCCACAATCCTTTTAGATGTAGTAGGAAGCTAATCATGATGAGTTCATCAACATTCTTTGAATTGAGCATGCTACAACAAGTAGTTTGGTCATAATTACCCGAAGATATTCTTAGGTCTAATCCTTAAGATCTCTAATTTGCGGAGATAAATCCCTGATGATCTGAATTAGATTTAAATCTTACCTAATTTGAGGAGATAAAGGGCAGTCCTCTTTTTATTTTTGCGGAGAAACTTAAGAGAGTTAAATCTTTTCTGAAAATTTGGCCTTCTTCTAAATACGGTGATATTTTTCGGGTGGCTCGGAAAGGGGAAGATGATATGTTGAGGCATGAAGTTGAGTTTGATTTAGTCCCCTCCTCGATTAACAGAAACTGTTTCCATAGAATTCAAGCGTATTACTTAAAAGCTGTAAAGGTGGAAGATGATTTCTGGAAATAAAAATCGAAGATCAAATGGGCCTTGGAAGGTGATGCAAATACAAAAAAATTCATGGGATCACGAAGAAAAAAAGGACAGATCTTAATGTCAATCGTATTGAAGATGACGCAGGTCAATGGTTCGAGGATAAGGATGAGATTGAGAGAGTTCTCGTTAATTCTTTTCAAGCGTTGCTGGGTAACGGCGATAATAGTTGTTCATCCAGGTCTAGTGACACTGCGATTCTGCATGACAACAGTGATAACCGTTCCCAGGTGTTGTTATCTGCTACTTTTAACAGTAGTTGAGCAAACACAACGGGGCTACTAGGGTTCTATCTTGAAAATTTTGTAATAATATTCCTTAAACTGTACTCTCTAAAGTAGTTACAATAAAAAATTCAAAGAAATGAAACTAGATTGCATTGTATAGAAACGTAAACCACAGAATTACCAGTCTAAAGAAATAGAAAACTGATATCTCACAAATCTAATAGCTAGGCCGACGATTGTTTTAATTGCTTCAGCCAGAATATTCCGCTTTCATTCTAACATTGATTGAAGTACTATAACCTGATGGTACCCCTTTCATCTGAACAATGCTCACTCTTCAGTTGTAATGTGAGAATTAGTATGTCCCACGCTAGTAGAATAAATATACTGGTACCAGATTATCCCAATTTGGATTAGTTTGATACCCTTCAAATATCAGGACCCATAAGCAATCCAACGATTCTTATTTTGTCGAATCAATGTACCATTTGAAAATAGGAAGGATAATACATAAATATTCAACACCAATAAATTATTTCAGTTTTCTTCAAGCTGTTTCCCAACAAATAAAGACATTGACGCCACCAACACCTCCATGATGTTACCACTGATAGTGCATATATAACACCTCCTGCCGCGGACCTGTAGAACATAGGGTACGGCCCAACAAGACATAGGGCGTGGCCTTACAGAAGCACCGCGGCCTTATAGGAACACGGAGTGACCCTTCCCTAGCCAAGGGCGCTGCCCTAGAGAAACAAGGGCGCGGCCCTCCTATAGCCAATGGTCGCGGCACGACTGGTTGCCTTGTAGGTTACGGCACTCTCCACTACAGCAACTCCAGACCACGTGCTCATGGCACGTGACAGCTCATATCCCTCCTATAAATAGAGGACCACACCATGAAATAAAAGGGGGATCGGATCGATTTCCTCTCCTAGGGAATTACTGTCTACAACACCCGACGAAGCCTTGCAAAACTCTCTCCATACAACCTCAGCCTACGACTCCGGGGCTACTCACCTACATCGTGGTCTGACTTTCAGCACACCCGGAACTGCAACAGCCATGTATTCTCCTTTATTCACATACTTGTACGCCTCTTTAGGCATGTTATACTGTACAATACAACGTATATAATGAGAACGGAGCAACACAGTGGACGTAGGCCTATTTTAAGGGCTGGACCACTCTATATCTTATCTTCTCTCTGTTTGTTTGCTTTGCTTGTTTAACACACACACACACATACATATAGCTTTTGATCTGCTGGTATGAGAACACCCTATGGTCGATTTTTTGTATCATCAGTTTGGCGCCGTCTGTGGGAACGAGATATTTCAATCTTGTTTCTCTGTATTTTGAGTTCGTAAACACCTTATCTTACTCATGGGGATCCCTTGGATCATAATCTCATGAGTAAAATTTTGGTTATTGAGCTCTGTTTCATATTCACACCCTTAAGTGGGTATTTCTTATATCCAGATATACTCCATCTTATGGCTTTAGATCTATTTTGCATACCCCAGTGAGATCATTCTATCTAGCTAGTGCTGAAAAGCATGATGGGCTTTTGCCCCAAAAAGATGAATGATTAGGGAGGGATTGTATCTACTCCTTTTTTGCTGTTTTTGGCATATGATCTAGGGTTTATCATTGAAACTGTGTCGTGTTGTGCACCGAGAGGTTATTTACTCATGGACAAACCCTAGTAGGTGTGCTCTCCATAAGTTTCGGGAGAAAAACTCAGTTCCCGAGCTTCAGGTTTGGGATTGCTCCTTGCTGCTTAGGAGGGGAGGCGGCCAGACAGTAAATATGTCTTATGGCCGCAGCCTCCACTAGGGTAGCTATTACAAAAGTTTCAAGCGTTGAGGAGCGTAATCAGTTGGGCTCTAGCTCAACCATGGTGTATCATATGAGGCCGCGGCAGTGCATCATACTACGTGCCTTATGGCTGCGGCCGCGGTACCCCGTAGCAGTGAAAATGCTGCTTCCCCATTTCCTACTTGATTACTTCAGTATCTCTGAGATTGCTCACTTCTGTTAGTTTGTTCTCAGATTATATATATACTTTGTAAAGACTAACAAAAGCAGAGATGGAAGGAGAATCCAGCCGGAGTCCAGAAGTCAAGGATGAGATTGTGCAACTATACAATCACCTTAATCACCTCTATGACAGTCACGCCTCACTTGAGACCCAGGTCAATTTTCTAACTCAGAGGGTGATAATGCTAGAGGCTGCGACATCTAAAAACATAGGCGCGGAAGTGGAGGAAATAACAAAGCCAGCCTTGCCTGCCGTGGCAGTAAATGAAACCGCGGAATCAACCGTTAGAGGTCAAAAAAGGCGAGCAGAGAAATCAGAGAAAAAGTCGGGTGTCTATACTCAGTTGAGCCTCCCAATTGAAGAGATCTTGGAGTACATCAAAGAGGACAAGATTTTGAGGTGGCCAGAAAAATTGAGAGCTCCACCCCACAAGAGTAACAAAGCTACCTGGTGCAAATTCCATCAAGACCATGGCCATGACATAGAGCAATGCTATGCTCTGAAGGATGAAGTTGAAAGGCTAATTGGGCAAGGGATGCTGCAGCGATTCCTGAAGAATGTATAAGGGATTCAGCCAGAACTGGCAGAGGCTGCATACCGCATCTCATCCTTAGTCTTTCTAATTTCAACTATTTCTATTTATGTTTTATGAAGCTCATTATATCCTTAATACTCAAGACTTTATGATTTATTAACACAGTCATTAGCTAGAGCATGCATATATAAATATATGAATTAGCAAATTTTGCCATATCTGATTTCTCTCTCTTGCTTTTATAATCTGTCATCTCACAAAAAGACCTTTTGTCTTGAACAGATTTCAAGGGAGGAATAATAAATTATCTCGAAAGATTATTATTATTTCGGGATGCACCTGTGGAGAGATTGTGATCTTAATTAACTCGGAACTTCCCCTCACGAGGTGCAACTATATCTTATCATTTGATGATCATATTCATGAAAGCATCCGAGGATTCAGGGAGCTTCAATTGGCCACGAGGGCTTACAACGCCCGTTATCAGCTCTTGGGATGCGTCATCGAGACTGGGGAGGCTTCATAATGTCCCAAGATAGCCTGGGGAGGCTTCATAATGTCCCAAGATTAGCTGTGGGTGGCTTAATAACATAACCCAGCCTGGGGAGGCTTCATAATGTCCCAAGATAAGCCTGAGGAGGCTTCATAATGTCCCAAGATTAGTTGTGGGTGGATTAATAACATAACCCAGCCTGGGGAGGCTTTATAATGTCCCAAGATAAGCCTGAGGAGGCTTCATAATGTCCCAAGATTAGCTGTGGGTGGCTTAATAACATAACCCAGCCTGGGGAGGCTTCATAATGTCCCAAGATAAGCCTGAGGAGGCTTCATAATGTCCCAATATTAGCTTTGGGTGGCTTAATAACATAACCCAGCCTGGGGAGGCTTCATAATGTCCCAAGATAAGCCTGGGGAGGCTTAATAATGTCCCAAGATTGGTCTGGGGAGGCTTACGAAGCACAATGCTCATAATACCTAGCCTAAGGAGGCTTGAAAGTATCCTGCATGTTACCTGTGGGTCGCTTAATAACGTAACCCAGCCTGGGGAGGCTTCATAGTGTCCCAAGATCGACTAAAGGAAAGACATGAAAGGCAATCGAAGCGACTATAGGAGGCTCTGTTACGATGATCATGAAGCATGTCAAGGTTATAGAATGATGGCCTCGATTTCCTAAGGGCAAGGTTCTGCATCCTCATTATCTTGTCCGCAGGCAAGTAGATGCCGCGGCATCCTCATCCACCGCTGCCTTAGCGCTGGATGGCAACCTGCCATAGCTGAATGGAAAAAGCGACTGAGAATCGCTGAGGTGGACTTGAATTCAGAAGACGCAGCCCTTGTTCAAACTACCGCGGCATTAATCTATTCATTATTTCTATATGGCAAGCAAAGTATATAACAAAAGGCGGTCGCGGCTTCTACGAAAAATTGAAGAAATTAAGCCGCAGCCCCAAAACCATACTTCATTGGCACCGCGGCTCGGGGGATCACAGCCCTACAGTGAAAGTGCAAGGGCAAAACAAAAAAGGCCACATTGTAAAGAATTAATTGTCCGCGGCAAGGAACTTGCTCCAATGTTGTTAACCAAAGTACGAATGAGTAAAAGCATAGTAAGCTACAGCTATGTCCTAAAGTTCGTGATATAGTCATCCAGAAGAACAAAAAGGGGCCATAAAGTGACAAGGACACCGCGGATGATTAATAAGAGCACAAGATTGCATCAAATTATACTATGCTTCCGCGGACCTAGCTACAGGTCCTACAAGTTCATTCAATATAGAAAGCAATTTGCAAATATGAGAGCAGGTACATTCAACCATTCATTAAGGCATGAAAGTAAATGAGCAAAGAGTCGCAAGCAAGCAAGCATATACAAGGCAGTAAACATGGCTGCAGCCTTCATATTAGCAGTTTACAGAAAATAAGGCCGCAACCACAGTAAAAGATAACTAGCAAAAGGGACGCAGCCCTGTATTAAGGTCAGTTCAAAAATTGACAAGATTACAAGTTCATGACGCGGCGTCATCATTCTCGTCTTCCTCCTCACCAACCGCGGCAGTTTCTGTCCCCTTATCCACGACCTCTGCCTCTGCTTGGGCTCTCAGCCTTGCTCTTTCTTCAGTCGCGACCTTCAGCTCAGCAATGCACTCTTGATGTTCTGCATCACTTAATTTCTAAGCGAGGACCGTCTCCTTGGCATCAGGGAAGTTTTTAATAATTCTCTGCCGTAACTCCTGGTAGCCGCGGAGGTATGCCCTGTTATTGATGAGAAAGAAATCCTTAGAGCCTTTGAATGACTCCACGGCATGATCTATGGCTAGCTGGAGGGCGTCGCCATGATCAACCTCCAACTTTTGTATTGCCGCGGCGTGAGCTTCATCCTTCTGAGCAGACTTGGCTTCCAACTCTTGATATTTCTGCTGGAGTAGGGCGAGTTTGGTATTTGAAATCTCTGCAACACGGGCGGCTTCAGCTGTCTGGGCCTGTGAGGATTTCAGAGATTCTGTAGCTTGATTAAAATTCTCCTCCGCGTCCTCTCTAGCTTTGTTGGCCTTCTCCAGGTCCATATGGGCTGCCTGAATAGCCGCGGCAGCAGACTTTTTCCCTGCCTCAAAAGAAGAAGTCCGCGCAGCTTGCAAAACCGCGGTATGGGCACTCGTCTCGGCCTCTTTCAATCTATACAAGGCCTCGTACTTCCTCTTTTGGACCACAATCACATCCGCGACCTGAAAGAAAAGACATTAGAAAATATGGAAAAATATGGAATGCAAGGTCAAATGACAACTGGTACGTACCCTCAGAAGGCTATGGAGGCCGCAGTCCTCCAGATCTTCATGATCTTCTCCAACCAGCTTGTCAAGGTCCGTGGCATCCAAGGCTCGCTTCATTCTCCATGCATCCTTTGCGGTAGTGTCCCAAGAAGAATTGGGGTCAGGCTGCCTTAATTGAGGCCTGGGTCTACCATCAGGCCCAGACTCTCCGCAGAATTGAGGAGGTGGCAAGTTCGTAACCGCCACTACAGTTGGCGGTGGAGGAGAGGATGATTGAGGGGGGACTTCAGTTGACATCAGGCCAGCCGCGGTCAAGTTTTCCCCTATATCATCATCGAAGTCAGCAGGGGGTTCAGGGGCCACAACATTTGTTTTCTCCGCAGAAAGAGGATTCGGTTCTCCCGAAGGTTCCGTAGCTGTAACCTTTGTCTTCGCCCTCTTCCTCTTCCTGCTCCGCGCGGTATTGTTGAGAACCACCGCGTCCTCGTCCATTTCCGCCAGTTGGGCAGCCAGCAGCTCCCTATCAACTTCCTCACCTAAAAAAGAGAATCAACTGTAAACACAAGTATTTGAACAAAAATTGCAGAAACATTTTATACTCCACGGACTATTAGTGTTACCTCCCGCGACCATTTGCTGGGGGATTGACTTATTGGCGAAGAAACCTTCTTCGAATATGCTCGCTGATGTAACTAGTGTGTTGAATTTCTTATGTTCAGCAGGTACCGCTGAGGCCTCAGCAACCCTCTTTTCTTGCCTCTTATTTAAAGTCAAGTTATCAAGGACTACAGAAGAATAAATACAAAGGTTAGCAGATATTTAACAAAATATGCGGAAGGGACGCGGACATTTAAAAATTACCTAGTTTGGAGGGAGTTCCCCATTGCCGCAGCATTTGAAATGACTTTTCCCTCTCATTCTCTTCAGGGTGGAACTCCCACCCTTCTCCAGAAATGTAGAAGTACTTCCCTTTCCAATTTTTTACACTGGTCGGCCTCCCAGTGTAAAGGGTTTCATTCCTGTCACGGATTGAAAAGTAGTAATATCATGCAAACTTTACGGAGTTCTCTTTTGGGTGGTAGAAATGAAAGAACTCCGTGGGAGTAATGTCCTTTTTGAACAAGTTCTCCCAAAGCACGACCGCGACAAGAACAGCTCTCCAACCGTTGGGATCTAACTGGGCTGGGGCCAGTTTTATTGTCTGGAAAATGCGATGGATGGGAACAGGAACAGGCAGCCGCAGCCCATAGATAAAGGCATGAAGTGGGAAATAAACTCAATCTGCCAGGACCGTGCAAGGTCTTTGTTCCGCGGCAGGTGCCGAGTAGATTGAATTTTTTGGAAATTCAAAGGCTTTCGCTACCTGATCTACCCATTCGGATATCAAGCGCAGCTAAGGGCCGACCAGAAGGACCATCAGGGTCATCCCTAACGGCCGCGGCATCATCACGTGCACCCGATGGAAGGTTACTTGAATTGGCCCCTTCTTCCATGGGCGCGGAGTGAAAATCCTTCCTAGGCGCAGAACCCGTGGAATCCGAATCTAACACTATGCAATTGGGGTAATTCTTCAGTTGGCAAGTCCCTATTGGTCTCAAAGGAGTCGCGGAAGAAATTTTAGGAGGAGAGGACCCAAAATGCTTCACCCAAAAGCCTCTCAAAAACTCGTCTGGGTCAAAGTTCATATGGCTGCAGCGGTACCTGAAAAGCAGAGTCCGCAGTTAGGCGCCGCAGCCAGTATGGTTTGGAAAAGACCAAGAAGCCACGGAAAGATTATTTACATGAATTGCCAACTATTGATTGAACCTAAAAGGGTGACCATCTAGCCCTCCATATCAAAGGGCGCGGCCCTCATCTAACCAAGGAGGATAAATCAGCCTAAGGGGCCTAAGACAGCACCTACTAAACACCGCTATTTGGTTCCAGAACGGGGTTCAACATTACTGGTATTTTTTATAAATCTGCGACCTCTCCCGCAAACAAGTAAATATCTACTATCGTTTTTAAGATGTCTGCAGTTATCTACTCTTATTTTGCAAAGGGAAATCTCAAATTTAAGAGACCGCGGCCGACATCCACGGTATGCCACAAGGACCAAAATGGGAATAGATTAAAGTTGGGGCATCATGCCGCGGCTTTACTCTTAAAACAATTGATGTATATAATGTTTAATCGTTTTGAAGATCAAAATTCGCAAAATATGAAGAACTTGGTGAAAAACATCAAGAACAGCAAGAACAGTTATATGATTTTCATGGCATCTCGAGGATCCTAATAATTATTAAACTTAGGTCTGAGTTCAGCATATGAAGATTTATCCTAGCAATTATTGATGTACTCAGCATTCATGTGTTCGATTCTGAGGGAATAATCATATTTTAAATTGAAGCCCTAGATTCCTATCAAATAGCTAGAGTTTGTTCATGAAGATTAGAAATAGGTTTGGTGTACGATTCAGATGTTGGATTATTAAAAACTGGAAATAAATGCAAACTACGAAGTCTATTGATCGAAAGATTACCTGGAAATGAAGAAATCTGCGATGCTCAGCCTCACACCACCTTGGAAACACCACACGCAGCTTCAAACCACCTTGGAAGGCTGCTGGAAAATGCTTGAGAAAGGAAGAACAAGATTTTCTCTCGATTTGATCTCAAAGTTTTGGAAACGTAATGAAGTCCACGGCCAGAGACAATTTATATAAGAAAGCGCGGAAGATGAATCGTCGCCCAGACTACTACCGCGGCATGCGGTTCAGTAGTCCGCCGCTTGGTATCAAACAGGTCGCGGCAGTGTCATAATCAAGCCGCAGCCCCAAAATTGATAACTCTTTGCACTACGTCTTGGGGGCTTATTGATAGTGCATATATAACACCTCCTACCGTGAACCTGGAGAACATAGGGTGCGGCCCAACAAGACATAGGGCACAGCCTTACAGAAGCACCGCGGGCTTATAGGAACACGGAGTGGCCCTTCCCTAGCCAAGGGCGCTGCCCTAGAGAAACAAGGGCGCGACCCTCCTATAGCCAATGGCCGTGGCACGACTGGTTGCCTTGTAGGCTACGACACTCTCCACTACAACAACTCCAGACCACGTGCTCATGGCACGTGACAACTCATATCCCTCCTATAAATAGAGGACCACACCTCGAAATAAAAGGGGGATCGGATCGATTTCCTCTCCTAGGGAATTACTGTCTACAACACCCGACGAATCCTTTCACAACTCTCTCCATACAACCTCAGCCTACGACTCGGGGGCTACTCACCTACATCGTGGTCTGACTTTTGGCACACCCGGAACTGCAATAGCCATGTATTCTCCTTTATTCTCATACTTGTACGCCTCTTTAGGCATGTTATACTGTACAATACAACGTATATAATGAGAACAGAGCAACACAGTGGACGTAGGCCTATTTTAAGGGCTGAACCACTCTATATCTTGTCTTCTCTCTGTTTGTTTGCTTTGCTTGTTTAACACACACACACACATACATATAGCTTTTGATCTGCTGGTATGAGAACGCCCTATGGTCGATTTCTCATATCATCAACAACCATGTCAGTATTTCCACCAGGAAGCTAGGTTTATTCAAATGTAACATAGCCATTGCTCCCTCTACCTTTGTCTTTTTATCCTTTTTGAATCTTCCCCTCTAGTATGGTCCACGTGGCGGCGGGCGTGGGACGAAGGAAGCTAAGTGAGAGGTAGGCTTAGATTAGAGGGAGGGGGTTGCCCGGGAAATCATACATGTATTAGTTTAAATGACAAAGGATAAGTTCTAATATACAGATGTACTATCTAGATAATTTTGTATGGACGGATTTATATAACAAAGGATAAGATAAGTTATGTTGAAAATAATTTATTATCATTCTTAATACCGTGGTTCGTGGAGACCAGCTACATGCATCAGTTTGAAAGAATAAAAAGTTTTGTACTAGAAGTCGGGTCATCATAAGAAGATAAAATAAACATTTGAGGTTTAAGCTAACCACATTCTATTTACAATTAATTTGGCCATATTTTTGTTCCATCAGAAGTTACAATAGCAGCCCCTTTATGTTTTCTCAACTACTGCATGACAGCAGTGATAACCGTTTCCAACTCCCTAAGGTTCTAACCACCTCCTACCCCACGTGGCATAATTTCTAATAGATACACCATTTTATATATTAGATATTATAAGTGTACTATTAAATTGTTTCCCCCGTTAGTAAGGTAACATATATCTTATACCCTATACAGAAATTTGAATAAGCATGATGTGAAAACATTAAAAGTTACTATGGAAATAAAGAAAAGATACCTTGATGGTTTGAGTAGACAATTGTAGATATTTCGGGTCGGAGAACAGTTTAATAAGTGTACATGTAAGAAAACTCATCTTAAGGTTAATGTCCTTATTATAATTTAAGTCTAGATCAATAACTACAGGTAACAAATATATTGTATGCATACAGGTAACATATATATTGTATGTGTACATGTAGCATATATATTATACGGAGAACTGTTTAATAAGTGTACATGTAATGTATATGCATATTACCATAAGTATATCACATCATAACAATGTTACCTATTTATATATAACATGTAAAACAATATTGAAGCCGACAAAAGTTATATATAAATAGTTGTATATAACTTTTATATATAAACAATTATATATAAATTGTTATATATAACTGTTTATATTTATATAATAAAGGAGGAGGGACTTTTTGTCCTCTCCAACTAATGGCTGAGATTAAATTTGAGAGATATGGTGTTATCAACTCACGGTTGAGATTAAATCTAACCAACATGAATCTAATTGTTCTACATCTTACCAATAGAAGCACAAGGCTCAAGAAACATTGGTGCTTGAAATCTTCCATTTACATCCATGTTGGTGCGGAGTAAAGTACCCATCACTTTTTTTTTTATTCTTCATCTTTCTCTCTCTCTTTCCCACGACAAAACCCCTTTTTTGTCTCTCTCTTAACACTCCCTCTCCAACCCCTCATGTACTCCTTCATTTTATACACGTTGCAGAATGGGTTTCGATTTTGAGGGTTTTTAGGTTCAAAAAATGGGTTCCGATTTTGAGGGTTTTTAGGGTTCAAAAAATGGGTTCCGATTTTGAGGGTTTTTAGGTTCAAAAAATGGGTTTGCTTTTTCGTTTGTTGTATGTTGTTATTTTTTTGATTTTGTATGTTGTATGTTCTTTTTTTTTGTTTAGATCTGCGAACATACTACACGGACCAATGTGCTTACAAGTTTGGGTAACCATTTCTGATGAATAAGCTAGGTACTGATTCTTTCTTTGCAATTTGGGTTTTCTTTTTTGTTTATAGAACATACTACACAGACCAGTGTTCGTTCACAAGCATAGGACTGTCCATTGTTTAGAGTGTAAGGTATGTCCATTGTTCTGCAGATCTAACATTTCAAAGTGGCACAGACATGGGTGCGAACCCGGCGGTGCCGATGACGAGAACAGAGATGTTGGCGTGGGAGCGGATCCTCCCATGACTATATATGTATTAATTTTTTTTACTTCTCTATGATTTTTTACACCTCTGTCTTTCCTTCTCTCTAACCTCAAGTGATGTTGATGATTGGGTCTTTTCAAATCCAACGATGGTGCCTCTGGGTATTTTCAGAAATGTTGTTATCTCTTGATGCCTAAGGTGAGAAACATGGTTGGGGGATGTTTATACCTCAGGTGTTTTTATGAGTTTGTTGAGAAATTTGAACTGAAAGAAGGGGAAACAAATTTGGGTTTGGGTTTTGTCTATGCTATTTCGAACGAATCCAAACTTACGGTTCTATACTAGGGTTGACGATCAAGGCTGCTGTTGTCGATCTTTGATATGTGAGCTTGAATTAATATAATGTGTATGTTATATCATACAAAGTTGTCAATCCTAACTTCCAAATCTGTTTCTTGGGTTAATGTTTTTCTGTCAAATAACAAATCATTTTCTCCATTTCTGAATACATCCATATTACTAATTCCTTAGGATTCATTGTATACCTGATTTGATAACTGTGAGTGGGTCATTGCGCGTGGCTCGAGAAGTATTGGGAAGTGGATTTTACTTTAATTTAAAAGTTTACACTCATTTTATATCAGCTCTCTCTTTCCCTTTAAAGTTGCGATACAACCATCTCCCTCTCTCTCTCTCTCTCTGACTCTCACTCTCTTACACTCATTTTATATCAGCTCGAGAAGTATTGTGATGCAACAAAACAGTTACAGGATCCAACCATCTGCAGCGAAAAATGAGTGCGGGTTTAACTCGAACTCGGGTTCCTGATCTCGGTTTTGTTTTTTCTATCTTGATCTTTTTTTCATTTTGTCTATCTCCGATCTAATAACATACGGGTTAGATCTGTTTTATTGTTAGTGTAATCAAAGTTTGTACAGTTGTAAAGCTTTTTCATTGCTAGGGATTTTTGTTCATTTTTGTAACTACTGATAGTTTGAGTTTTGCATTTTATGTTTTGGTTTGAGTTTTTGTACAAGTACCATCTCTTCCACACGCTGGGATTTGCGTTTTGGTTTGAGTTTTTTGTACAGGTACAAATCTTTTTCATTGCAAGGGTGCGAGTTTTAGTTCTCACTTGGGATTTGGGTTTCAGATCTAACAATTATTGGCTCTAAATTTGAGTTTTTTATTCGCAACCTCCGTTGCAGATCTGGTTCGAAATAAAGGGCTAAACAATAACCCATAATCACTGTAGATATGGTACTAAATTGAGCTTCATTTTCTTCCCTTTCTATACACCAAATACGTGGTAAAGTTTCGATGTTTTATTTCAGTTTCCTCCACCCATAAAATTTTGTACTTTTGCAATGGCATAAAAAAATGGGGTAACCACTGATGAAGCTTTGCAATGGATCAAAATCATATCAGTGAAACTTTACGATGACATACAAAAATGGGGGAAGCACTAATAAAAAAAAGCATGTTGCGTAATGGCTCAAAATCATCTCAGTGAAACTAAAGAACCAATGTTAAAAATTGTTTGGAGAGAGATTTGCTCGGTGTTTACCTACCAAATAGGACTTGACACAAGACCGTTCTTTATATTTTGTTATTATTCATGTATTGTTTCCAATTAATATTTTTCTTTCTTTAATATTGCAGGTTACTTAGTTATTAACGGTTGTGGCATTTTGATTAACGGCTGTATGTTTTTACTGGGTTTCAACCGATGTATATTTTTTGTGGTTTTGATATTTTTTTGTGGGGTTTAGAGGATTAAAGATGTCCTATTTTTAGTTTTACTCAACTTAATGTATATTTGAAAAACTAATCTTATCCCAAAGTCCTCTGTATCAGCTTTTGTTAGAGTCTCTGATGTACTTTTGTGATAATAATTTCGGGACTGAGCTTAATAAATTTTGAAAAACTAAATTTAATTCTTTTTCACCGTGTCTTAACGGTGACGCAAATAGGATTGAAAGTAGATTCTGGCCTTTAATTTGGGTTGCTTCATACCAAATGGTAATATGCTCCAACGGGTTATACTTAAGGTTATTCATTGAATATAAAACTCCAACTTTAGCTTCTGAGCCACTTCAATGGACTATTCTGTGTATTCATATTGGTTTATCATATGTCAGCTATCATTTAATATTCACCACTTACGGAAAAAATAAGAATTTATTTTTCATTAATACAATACTATGTTTTTTTTATTTTGGACATTTATTAAAATTAGTTAGTTTATATTAATTAAAGTTATGAAAAGTTGAATGTTTTGTATGAAAATTTTGGGTTTAGGAGTGAAGTAAATGTGGTTGGGTGTAGAGAGTGAGGAAAGAAATATTTGTGTTTTTTGTAAGGTTTAGTCAACTACGTGTAGCTTAAGTTTTTTCCCCAGAAGATATTTTTTAATTTAATGCACAAATATGAGCAAGTTTCATTTTGTTCCATTTGTTTTCTTTTCTGGATGCCACTCTTTCATTTAAACTGTACAAAAGGATCTATGGTGATAGTTATTACAAAAAAGTTGACTTTGTATCTTTTGTTTACATAACGATTAACATAACTAAAATTCACATATTTTAGGCTCTTTATGACAAATCAACAGTATATTTTGACTCCTTTCACCCTGTGATCGTTTTGGCAGCCTACAAAGAAAAAAGAAATAAGAGTCATGATACTGACCCTTAAAAGCCTAAGTATCAGTCATCTAACAGAGAATCCTTTAAATTCATGGATATTGATAGTCCTATAGGACATACTAACATACATTTTTATATTATATAGGGTTCACGGGAGATCATAAACTGGATATCATATAGGGTACAAGTACGATGTGTTAGATATGGTTACTTCATTGCATGAAATATATTGGGTAATACTTTTAGTTACACAAGTAATATATTAATAATAGTTACATGTGTTGTAGAAAAAAAATCATTTTATCTTTTTATCCAAGCGTGTTGTTCTCAACATTTAAAGACCACGTGTGTTGGTATAGACACATGTGGGTGTCTCTATCTGGTTAAAAAAATAAACATTTATTTGGTTTAAATATGTCAAAAACAAACGTTCTTTTGTTTACGTATTCTACCATAATCTTTACAATAAATTTATTAGTGGTATTTCACGCATTAAACACAGTTAAGCGGGTCCCCTACAAAGTTAAATTTTCTTTTTTTATTAATAGGTTTTATTCGTGTTGATGGCACAATTAAAATATTTTAATAATTTATTACTCTTCAAATTTATTAGTTTTAATCATTATGGAGTAGTTGATAATTTTATACGTGAAAGGAATATGAACACATTGGACGTTATTTTTTTTAAAATAATTACTTTTGAAATTAAATTTACACACAACACTATAAATTTTGACTCGAGAACGAACCCCTGTGCATTGTGTGGGTAGATGTTTAATTTTACACTACGAACTTTCACTTTAATCTACAACAATTTTTTATAATAATTTGACATTAAATAAGTAGCAAAATTGACTTTATAAAATCGATATTGGAATTATTTTTAACTGGACTTATATTTTTACCATGTCATCAACAAAATAATCCTCAATATTTTTAAAATTTAGATTGCGGTGGTTGTTTACCCACACTCAATATGAAACATGTTGGTTTGAATTTTGAATTATGACCTATTTTTTGGGAGAGGGAATAGAAGCAAATCATCATTTTTGGAGATGTTTATCATCATGTCATGCATCATTACTTTGTAATCAATTTTAAATATAACATGTTGAAAGAAAATTGACTAATGGGAGTGTGAGTGTTATATAACCACAAATATTCGGAATTAAATTTATCACCATGTCATTGATACAGGTATGAGTGTGCGATAACTAGAAAAATATCCAGGAGGAAATTTATCACCGTGCCATCGGCATGGGTACACCCTAGTATATATATATAGGGAGAGGTTCACAAGTGAACCTAAAAGATGAACTTTTTATTAAACCTTAACAAAATAACACCTAACAACTCATTACTTTTAATTTCTATGTTGTAATTGGTTCGCGCCAGCGGTAACGAACACGCGTGTCGATCGACCCCCAACTCCCCCCCCCAACCACCACCATCACCATGGCAGCTCTTATGGAAGCAGGGCTGCCATGGGGGTGGGGGGGGGGGGGGGGCGCCTGGGTGGGTGGGGTGTGGGTGTTGGGGATCAATCGACACACGTGTCCGTTGCCGCTGGCGCGGACCAATTACAATATAGAAATTAAAATTAATTAATTGTTAAGTATTTTTTGTTAAGGGTCATTAAAAAGTTCATCTTTTAGGTTCACTTGTCAACCTCTCCCTATATATATATATATATATATATATATATATATATTGTTTAGACTTAAGATAATATGCATCTTTTTTCTAAAAAGTGAAATAATCCTATACTCGACCAATAGGTAGAACTTGTGATGAGATTCTAGCACTCCATAGGTTATTATCAAAAAACTTTTGTCCTCTAAATTTGTCATTGGTGTACATTAATGATCGTTGATATTTTGGTAATTGTTGTCACTCCCATAGAGAAAGTACATGTGCATCAAGTGCTTCAACACCATAGAAATGCAAGATGCAAATTATTACAATGGTTGGGTATAGGATAAGAGGTGGTTAATGGACATATCGCATCTACGGATTCAAAGTCAATGGTGCACCATCAAATGTTGGGACCTGATTGTTATAAAGTGAGGATTATTCGAACTATTGTTCCAAAAGTGCCAGTGTTTCGATTCTCGGATGAGTTTGCTACACTTGATGATGCAAAAGAAGGTACCATTGCATGGCCATGTCCATATATTAAGTTTAAATAATTATGTAAGTCACATAACAGGTATGTTCTTATAAATTATAACCATTACTAATATTTTTAAGCTAGATCGTGCGGGCCGATGAATATTTATGTTGATGAAACTGTGCTCATTTGTGTTCTAATTGGTGTAAGTGATCATTGGTGGTTTAGTAGTAGCTTTTGTTGTTGTTGAGTTGAATTTTAATGTTAAAACTGGTTGGATTTTATGAATAAACAAATAAAACTCAATCGAAATTTTTAAAAATAATAAGTGATTTAAAAATAATTAACACAATGATATGTGGATTACCCTAGTTAAATATATTACTACTTTTACATGTTATATAATAATATCATTATGCTGAAATATTAGATATTGGACTAAATTATGTTTATTTTTTCTTCCACAGGTCCGATTACCATTTGCTTCAACGTGGATATCAATCGTTGAACACATTTATAGATTTTGGGAGGATGAATTGCTTTTGGGAGGATGCAATATTTTTTGGGTAGGATGCAATATTTTTTGGAGAGGATGCAGCTTGAAGACTACTTTGAGATGCATTATGTTTAGAACTTCTGTTAAGTTGTTTGGCTTTTTTTCGAATATGTGGTTAGAGATCAATATGTTATTTATGGCTATGACCTTATGTTTTAAGATTGTATTTTGGAATATTTTTATTATGAATGGAACATACTTGCAGTTATTTTCATAGCATTAAAATGTCTAATGAAATGTAATGTAATGAATTGTGATATAATTTATGGATGATGTTGACTAATAAAAAAATATATTTAAAAAAATAAAAATAGCTTTCACGACACAATTGAAGTGTCGTAGAAAAAAATTTGCACGAAACATCTATTCATGTTGTAGAAAGTAGTTAAAATGACGCCTAACATTAGTCGTGAAAAGATTTCGACGACATCTTACTGGTGTCGTGAAATGGGGTTGCACGACACCTATATACATGTCATAGAAAGTACTTACAACGACACCTAAAATTAGTCGTAAAAATATTCCAATGACATTTGACAGGTGTCGTGAAAAGGGGTGAACTTTCTGCAACCCCCTTTCAACGACATCAAACAAGTGTAAAAAAAACCTTTCACGACTCCTATAGTTACCTAACAGGTGTCGTGAAAAGGGTTTCAACAACACCTGACAGGTGTCGTGAAAGCGTTGGACTTTCCACGACTCCCCCTCTCAATGACACCAGAAATGTGTCGTAAAAACCCTTTCACGACTCATTTTAAGTGTCGTGGAAAAGACTCTTTCTTGTAGTTGTTCTTCGAGAATCTGGGCCAAGAAGCTTCATTTCATGGACGTTGGTTTGAAGGTTGTCAATCTTGGCATTGAGTTGGGATAATACGATTAGCAGATCGGGTTATACATTCGGTGCTTATTGAATGTTCTCCATTAAGAGCTCGTGAAGGTAAATCCCAAACTCGAATGAAGTAGGAGAAGAAAAAGCAGAGCTTCGGGGTGGTTTGATGGAAGATCGAAGTTAATAGAGAGCCAAGCCAAAATTGGGTATGCAATCAACTTGAGAGGGAAAACGGTTCATATTTATTTTTGAAAGAAGGAGGATTTTTTTTTTTTGGTATTTTGGAAGAAGTAGAAAATATGTTTTTGTTATTTTTGGTTTTCGAAAAAGGAAGGAAAAAGGAGAGGAATATCAACATGATTATTATTAATGTTATTATTAGGTTCTCACTTGTATTAGGTTTGCCTGAATTCAGAAAAAATGCCGGACAAGATCCAAGCTAAGGAAAATGGGGTTTGAAAATATATAAGACACGGTTGAACTTGTTTCCAGGTTCATGAACGAGGTCCTATTTTGAAAAAAAGGCGAAATGGCACAAAAATTCGGGCGTTATGCTGACCCAGAATTCAGATAGTGTTACGCATGGTAACCGAAAAACTAAATATGAATGCCCTAGGTTTGACACCTATATGAGGTTTATGCACTTATTGGGTTAGTGGAAGGGTTGCCACCTTTGGCATGACTTCCACGATGTACCTTTTGCCAATAAGGGAAATCATTCATCGGTACGCGTGGACAAGCCATTTGATATACCTGAGTGTATGTGAATTGTCTCACCATATACCTCGTGGGGATAGTACGTGTGAGAGAGAATTTGATATACTCAATGTACGCGAATGAGTTCCTTCCTATATACATCCCATCGTGAGTTCAGTTAAACGATACGATGTGAGGGGAACCATTCGATATACGTTGAAGGTACGAGACCAATGGAATGTGAGAATCATATCGCTTAAGCTAACTGCGACCCAGAAGACCAGCGCTCGTCACAAAGTGACCCCTCAGTACGGGACAAAATTTGGGTCAATATTGTTATGCTCATGGTGATGTAGTGTGAAAATGCATGAGTCTTAATTAACATATTATGGAGATTATTTTTTATTTTTTATTTGCATGATAAGTAAAGGGAGCACTACACTAATGAGAGAGCATATACAAGTATCATGAAAAATCTGAGCATGGATGCAAGTGAGTGACATGTGAATATTTACAAGTCAGTGTGTGTGGTAGTAAGCCTATACACGGATATATATACAAGTGTAGGAAGTGTAGGTATGTGCTGATGAAGCCTGAGCATGGATATTCTAAGTGGTGTGTGAAGCATATGAGTATAAGTGAAGCTAAGTGTTGGTGTGTGAAGTGTGCATAGAGAGTATATACAAGTGTGTGAAGTGTATAAGTGAGTGAAAAGTGATATATACATGAGAGAGATATACAAAAAAAGTAGATAGAGTAGAAAAGGGAACATGAAAGTAAGAGCATATGCACGCATGCAGAAAAAAATAACACCCATGGAGAAATAGAGTCTAGTCATCTTAAAATGTCCCCAGCAAAGTCGCCACTGTGGCCATCCTGAGGGGGTTGGAGGAGAGATTCCCATCCTTCTAGCGCGCACGCAGGATTACACCCTTTTTCAGAGCGTTCGATCGTCGTCGATGTGGGGTAATATGTAGAGATGGAGTCGCCAGTCTATTTTGCACAAAACAGGCAAAAGAACTGTTACCGCCTCGAGAGAATGGTATCAAGGACAATACTGATGCATACGAAACCAAGTAGTTCAAAGATCTGGGGACTAAGTTATAGAATGGGGATGTGTTAGGCACCCATCCCGCCATTTCGGTCTCTCATGGGCATGTGTTAATCTTCTCATTTTAAACTCCGTGAAGTGTGTACTTATGTGCGTAATGTAAAGGGATAATGAAACCGTTCAACTCACGTCATGGAAAAGGACGAAGTGAGGTCATCCGTATGAGTGTTCCCAAAATAATAATTTAAAATATAATGTAGGTGCTTGTCGATTCACAAGTAGTTACATAAGAACAAATGTATACATCGAAGAAAACACAAGCATGCAAGCATACAAAATCCATTAAGAATATATTTATATAATAAAAACAATGTAATAAATGTGTATAAGGGAGGACTCAAATCTCGGGATTTACCCAAGATGACTACGTAGACCAAGGGTCATCAAAGTACACATAATTCGAAGATAACATAGGGTGGGGTTTAACCTATAAATACAAACGATGTATTTCTCTTCTATCTGTGTGTAGAGATAAACGTGTTTTAAGTGTAAGGATTTGTAGTGAGAATCCCTCCTTTGGAATTTATAGGCAAACCCTCTTTTTCTTGTTTTTTTTATGAAATTAAAGTATGTGAAAATACTAATAGTAAAGGTTTAATATTAAAGTATATGATGTAATGAAATAAAGAGCTAAAGTAGAAATAAATAAACTAATGAAAAAATAAGAGAATTTAAAGACAAGGTTGGATAATTAGACCTACTTATGATGACTTGAAGTGAATCTTTAATTGTAGATGCGCTAATCTCACAATGAGGCGATGGCGATATAAGGATATGGGTGAGAATTTACTAAATGGAGTGTGAAAAGGATGGAAATAATGTGGGAGATGGGCTTTTTAAGAGGGGAACAACTCTGAATCCTAGAAAATGTTCTCTGAATGGCTAATAGAAATGTTCAGGGGTGCCTCTCAAAGTGAGGTCATGGATCCTATTTATAGGGTCAACGGGGGTGACGATCGACAGGGTCCTGGACCTGCCTATCGATATAGAACCCTAGACACACTACCAATACGCAGGGTCCTCGGGGTGCCATTCGGTGGTGTGAGAGAGACTTTTTTCATAAAAAATGTCCTAAAATGCAATCCGTAAGCCAGAGATATGCATGAGGTAGATCGTTAGAAAGGGTATTCAGAGCCCTTTAAGAATCCATTGAGCCAATCCTAGGTTTGGGAGTTGACCAAGGTCAAACGGGGCTAGGAAGCACACGTTGGCCACTAGACATGAATTTTTTAGAGGAAAACAGATCGTTCGTCCGAACCATAAGGTCGATTCACGCATGGGATGGACCTTTGGAAAGGTTATTCATAGCCCTTAGAGATTTCATTCATCTTCACGTGGTTCAAAGATTTGACCGAGGTCAAATAGGGCCCGAAAGTGCCCAGTGACCTTTCAGAGTAAAATAGGTTCGTCCATACCGTAAGGTTGATTCACACACGGGATAGACCATTGGAAAGGGGATTTAGATCCCTTCGAAGTTCTATTTAGCTTCGTTTAAGCTGGAGGGATGATCGGGGTCAAACGGGGCCTAAGAGAGGCCGATGGCCTCTAAATTAATTTTTGAGGTAAAACGAACAGTTCGTCTATACCGTAAGGCCATTCGTACATGGAGAAGACCATTGGAAAGGGGATTCAAAGACTTTCAATGATTCATTAAGCTTCCACTCAGGTAAGAAAGTTGATCGGAGTCAAATGGAGCCCGGGAGCTCTTAGTGGCCTCTAGATCAGTTTTTTATAGTAAAATGGACCATTCGTCTGAATTGTAAGGATGATTCATGCACGGGGTGGACTATTGGAAATTGGATTCAGATACCTTAGAAGGTTTATTAAGCTTATACTCAGATAATAAAGTTGACCAGAGTTAAATGAGGCTCGAGATTTCCCGCTGGCCTCTAGATCGGGTTTTTGATGAATGAGTGAGTGCAAGGGACCTAAGGAGGTGCTTAGTTTGGGTCCTAAGATGGGGTGTTTATAGGGAGTACCACCTTCCCTAGGGCCATTTTCAGTCTGTCGGTGAGGCTAAGCAAAAGGATGGTCGCTTCCTTCAGATCCTCCACCTTGAGGTTGAATTTTTTAAACAACTTTAAGTATATGACCTGCGAAGAGATCCAATGGTCCACTAATAGCTTATCCAAATCCCAATTTGACATTTTGAGAGTGATTCCTAGCATTTCATAATTTGGAGTCCTGATTCCGACCAAGTCTTCCTTGGTTAAAACGATGTACTTGGAATATTCAACATCTTCAGGTTGACGATGCTTTCTCATCGAGGTTTTAGTAGGTCCAATTTGGAAAGCCTCCATGACCGTATTAACCTTATTTAGTTCCATCCGCACATCATTACCTTGAATCTGATATGCGCTGAAGACGTGCGGAGGTTGTGCGTAGGTTAGAGGTGATGAGGGATTTACTTCTTAGGGCTGAAGATGTGCGAACGTATGTTATAGAGATGAGAGATTCATTCATTTATGACTGTAACGTGGGAGGTTAGAGGTGAGAGATTTTTTCGGAGATATGGTTTGTTATATGTACAATTTTTTTTTGATACGCGCTAGTAAAAGAGGCGGCAAAAAAATTTCCCCAATTTTTTTTAATTGGACGACACCTTTAGGAAAAAAAGTAGTGTAAAAAATTACCACATCTTATAAAGTGTCCTCTTTCAAAAAAACACGACACATTTATTTTATATGTCATGGTATTTTCTATAATTGAATTATTTACGACACCATTGATGATTATGTCGTCTTTAACTACTTTCCACGACATATTATTATAAAGTGTCTTCAAATATATGTCATGGAAAGTAGTTTTTCTTGTAGTGTCTACCTCGTTGTAGGTTTCCCAATATCGTCGACTATACTCTCATAAGGTTTCTCGTGGCTTCTTATTCACGAGGAAGGAGTCTATCCTCCTTGGGTGTGTGCTACTAGTAATGAATCTCGCTGTGAAGTTTTCTACGAACTGCTTAAAGATTATGATGGATCAGTGTTGTAACTTCTATTCACTGTCCTCTAGATTGAAAGGGAAAATACGACACATTAGATCCTTATTATTAGTGGAATTAGTTTTCCCATCATAAATCTAGGGGAAATACCCCTAGATTATCGGACATTATCAGTGGGATTAGTTTTCATGTCATAAATCTTGAACCTGGGGATTGAGAACTTTTTAGGAGGCTTAACATTTTAAATCATTCGGGAAAAAGATATTTCATCTGGAAGCTGAGATTACTCTTCGATAATTCCTTGGTAGTTATGTGTCCTCAATGGACAAGGTGATTGCTCATCTTTCTTCATATAAGGTTAAGATTGTCATTCTTGTCATGGTGGCCGCCGCAGTGATCCTTTGCATCTAGTGATTATTGTCGATATGGGTGATCCTGATCGTACCATGAACTCCTTTCTCAGCTATGAGTTTTACTCATATAAGGGGTAGGGGTAAGGGCGTTCTCACGACATTTTCTCTTCCCCATTGACCACTTCCTCCATACTATTCAAGGGACTTTGGTGATGGGAATTATCCTCCTACTGGTAGGGTGGTCCTCCTCTTATTTCCAGAGTTTTTTCTCGTAGGATTCCACGAGCCTATAAATCTGGTTCGATCACGGTAACTCATTTTTCCTCACGGTTTGATCCTCCTTTGGGAAATAACGCGAGATGGGAGTATTGACGATATTGTTGGGTTGGATTTCAGACGTAACGTAGGAGCCTCGATTTTGTTATGATCGTTCTTTCGACTTTTGTGAGATGGTGAATATTGGTTGTGTGAGTGAGACATGGTTTATCATTGTCTTTATTTGGTTGAGAAAATGAAGTCGATTCCCACACATGGCTAGTTTGTAAAATCTTATTGGTATTTGATGAACACAATTAAAGTTGAGAAAAATATAAACATGCATAATCACACTAAAGGATGGTATGGACGTGGTTTGACAACGTGTCTACGTCCATGGGGTGTTTGTCTCTCTTTTATTGATCTTATCTTGATAAGAAATATACATGCCCTCTTCTCTACGATGAGGGTTAAATTTATAGATAAAAGGAATAGGTTGACTTGTGTGGGACTCCTTGAAATTAAATAGCTATCTGGACTTGATCGATTGTATCTAATTCAAATATTTCCCACTGATCGGTTTCAACCATGATTATCTCCTTAGAGTGATATTGTTGTTAAGATTAATGGACACACATCCATTCCTCGAGTGTAGGCGAATAATCCCCCACATATAGTATACATATTATTTTATAATGAAAAATGATTTGTAATAAGTGTCATATTGGTAAGTCAGGGAGATTTGTCCTTGAGCTCAAGGGTTCAAATCCCATTGAGCTCACTAAACATTAAGGGTATTTTATTGGGCCTTTGGCTCTCCGGATCCTTCTGAGTTGTCTAATCTTTTTACTACTTTTTAATTAGATTTTTTAAATCAAGTTTTTAATTTGGGACAAGTCTTTTAATTTGTCTCAACTCACTGAGTGGTGGATATATAATAGGAGTTCCATATTTTCCCCATACTTCACCCTTATGAGAAACACAAAAATATATATCGTCTTCTTCTTAGATATTTTCACTCCAACTCCCTTAGGTTTCTTGAACTGGAGTATCCTTAGAGTTATGGGATTACCCATTATTGTTGGTTGATTAATCTGTTCATTGAATCCTAAAAGTTGTTTGTCCAAGAGGCTGACGATATCAATATCAGTGGGAAATTTCACCTTTAGGACTTTGTGTTTAATAAAATCCTCATCCAATAAGTTCTTCCAATTTTATTTTCTTATGAATTTGTATTTTTCATATATTCTTCAATATTTATTTCTAATAGAATTTACTAAACAAAAATTTAGCACTAAAAAATTTATGAAGGACATATTTACATGCCAAAGGTTTTGAGCAACACAACCATAATGATAACTTGTCACCAACTAAGACTATACTACTATTTTTAAGAAAAAACTATAATATTTTGTTCATGTTAATATATTGTTAGAAACTACAAAACAATAATGATTTTTTCTAGTTTGAAAACTGAGGGCCTGCCCCACATTGATACGCAGTATAAGTGACTTCTCAATAACAAGAAACATACAGGAGTCTCTCTCTCTCTCTCTCTCTCACACACACACACACAAGCGCGCCCATAAATAAACACATTCTCATTAGTGTTTGTAGGTGTAACCCAAATTTATTCTTTTAAACATAAGAATTGAAAAGTAACACTTTTGTATTTTTTAATATTTCCGTGACGGACATAAATAAAATATTTGATACTCAACTCAGCAAAGCCTTTGTATAATTATTTGCGTCACTAGATGAATCATATTTTTTTGTTCGATATCCTCAGTTAAATGACATTATATCATGTCCTTTTTTATAATATCCCATCAAGTCAATTTATTTCCACCTCTACCCCTAGCATTGCCATCAATGCTAACTAAATCACTCTCCCTTATGAGGGCATCTAGTGATTTACATTTGATATGTTCAAATTATATAAGTCAATTTTCTCTCAAATATCTATTATAGAAACTACTTTTATCATTTTCATTTTTTTCTTCATTTATAATTTATCCTTTCTAGTTTAACCATAAATTCATCTTAACATCCGCATCTTCGCCATTCATTTTCTTCATATGTGGCTTTTTGGTTGCCCAAACTCTGCCTCATATAACATTACTAGTCTAATAGTTGTCCTATAGCACTTCCTCTTTAACTTCGAAGATATACGTCGATCACATAATACGCCGCCAGCACTCCTCCACATGACCAACCCAACTTTAATTTTGTCAGTAACATTATAATTAACATCCTCATCTCTTTGCATAATTGAGCAGAACTAATAAAAATAATCATTTATAGGTATCTCTTGACCATCTAGTTTCACTACATCCCTATTTGTCCTCTTGTGATTATTATTATTATTATTATTATTATTATTATTATTATTATTATTATTATTATTATTATTATTATTATTATTATTATTATTATTATTATTATTATTATTATTATTATTATTATTATTATTATTATTATTATTATTATTCTACTCCACACATATTTCTTTAGTTTAACTTCCTCTTATTTCTATAGTTTATCTCTAAGATTCCTTCTTAACATCAATCGTTACCCTAGTTTTATCAACTAAAATAATATCATTTGTAGACAGTGTACACCGTGTCACCTCATCTAATATTTTCCACTCAACTCATCCAAAACAATGGTAAAGAGAGGAGGATTTAGTGTTGAACCTTGGTGCTGACCTACAATAATCGGGAATTCAATACTTTCTCCAGTCATTGTTCTTACTATGACCCCATCATACATATCCTTAATCCCATTAATATATCTACAACCGCTTATCATTTATCTAAAACTTACCATACTATACATATTGGTATTAAAGCATAAGATTTCTCCAAATCTATAAAAATCATATAAAGACCCTTTTTTTCTCCATACACCTTTCGATTAATATCCTCAATAAATAAATAGATTTTATTGTTAACCTCTAATGCATAAACCCAAACAATTATCAGATGCCGTTATTTTCAACTTAAATCTATTTTCAATCACTCTCTCCCAAAGTTTTATTGTATGACTCATTAAATTAATACCGCAATAATTTGAATATTGTATATCTCCTTTATTTCTATAAAACGGTAATAAAACATTGTTTCTCCATTCATCGGCCATCCAGTTAATCTTTATAATTTTATTAAAAAAAATCCAATCAAGACACTCCTTCTTATACTAAAAGTTTTCAAACCTCAATGGGGATACCATCTGGTCCCAAAGCCCTATATGTTTTTCATATGTTTTTAGAGAAATCCTACACTCCATTGTCTTAATTCTGTAAAAATATATATTTTCTCGATTCGCTCAAAGTTCCTCCATATTTAATTTACCCACATTATCTTCATTCAATAATATCTCAAAGTAATTTTTCTATTAAAGTGTCTCGATCACTTGAGAGGCACATGCAAATTTTCGACTAAAAAGTTAACACATTAGTAATTTGGCATTATTAGCATATTAGTCAAAGTTTCAGTATCTAAATTACTAATATTAGAAGATTCAGGGTAAAATTTATGGAGGAAAGTATAATTAGAACACTACTAACTTAAAATATAAATTAGAACTGGCGCAACAGGTCGTGTCGAGTCGTGTTCGTGTTGATTTTTACCTTGTTCAGATCTTATTGGGTTCGTGTAAAAAAGGGTGACTTTTTTATCGTGTGAAAAAACCGTATTCAAACCCGACCCATTATCACAACCTGTCATGTCGGGTTCACACATTATTACCCATTACATTAATGAATTATTTTGAATCGTATAGAATTTAACATATCAGGTCAATTTAAATACAATTCGACCCATTAATTCATTGTCATTACTAACTCCCTCGTTGTGTAAAATTCATTATGATTAAATTAACATTAAGCTGCATAAATTACTTCTATGTCCGAGAAATATATCTTATTTACTTAAATTAAAAGATGTCAATGGATCTTATTGGGTATTAATGGGTGAAGGTGACACACCCCAACCCAGTTACTTATAATTATGTTTGAAAGTCAAAGTGAGTCAAACCATAATTAATTTAACCAAAACATAAACACGAGTTTTAACTATAGAGCCATCAGTGTAGTTCCATATAACTAAAAACTTTTTTTACAACATTAAAGTAGTCATGCTTATAAAAACTTGCTTGAAGGATAAGTTAACTTAATTACATCATTTACATTAAACCAAATCTTTTTTTCTCCCGTTCCTGGCTAACCCAACCCAACTTCCTAGATTTGACAGTGACCTCGCATTACCTGAAAAACATAAATATTGGAATCGTGAGTAACACAGCTCAATGAATGCACCACTACTACACTATTGCATAAATTTTAAATGCAACAAATCATATTCCTGTAATAATATATATATATATATATATATATATATATATATATATATATATATATATATATATATATATAGAGCAAGGCTCAAGTGCATCACCCAAAATACATTATTGATGCATCATAAATGAAACGTAAGGCTATATGAGCAAAACGACACTTTAACTGTTAAACCATCAAAAGCTCAAGACCCATCTCATTCTCTCTCAAAACAAACCGGGTTCCAACTCTATCTCCTCACAAGCACCAAAGAGAAAAACGTGGCAGCTCAAATCTGCACCGGAGCAAGAAAAAAAAGCGGCCGATCTGTAGAAATCATCACCGGAGCAAACGCAGCAGCTCGCAAATCTTCACCGGACCACAAACTTCACCGGGTATGTAAACCAAGTACCCCGATCTGAAAAAAAAGCCCCCGATCTGTAGAAATCATCACCGGAGCAAACGCAGCAGCTCATTGTAGTTCACCGGATCACAAATCTTCACCGGGTATGTTATTTAACTACTCCGATCTGAATAAAAATAGCCCCCGATCTACAAAACTTAGTTTCCTTAATTTTTATTCACTTCTTTAATCAAACTCAGTTGCATTTTTAATTAATGAGGTTGCATTTTTTTAGTTTAATTTCTTAATTAAATGAGGTTGTATTTTTTTAGTTTAATTTTTTAATTAAACTCAGTTGCATTTTTTTAATTTATTTTTTTTTTGTCATTTTTTGGTACTGTAATTAATCAGTTGCATAAATTTTTTTTTTACTAAAACTAATTTTATTGTATATTACAGAAAACTGGAGCCTTCTTCTGTTGGGAATAACAAAGAACTTTGGATGGGAGAAGATATGCGAATTGAATTTGAATTTGAGAACATGGAAAATGTGGAAATTGAGAAAGTTCAAGAGGTTGATTTAAATTCAGAACACGACAATTTATTCAACCCTTATGTAGAGGTGGAAAAAACACCAAAGATTGGGCAACAATTTGAAAGTTTGGATGAGGTTTGGAACTTCTACAATGAATATGCTAAAAATGCCGGATTTAGTGTGCGTAATTCCACAGTTAATATGTGTCGGGAGACAAATGAGATTGTAAGAAAGTCGTATGTATGTTTTAAAGAAGGGAAGAGTACAGTTGTAGCGAAACCGGGCACATCGAGACGTCGGGGGGCCATTAGAGAGAATTGTAAAGCTAAGCTTGTGGTGTTACGATCGAAATACAACAAGTTTGTGGTTAGTATATTTGTGGAGGGCCATAGTCATCCATTGGCTAGCCCAACAAAAACTCATTTTCTATGATCACATCGAGTTGTTTCCAATGCCCAAAAATGTTTGACTCAACAACTTGGTGTAGTTAACATACCAAAGCATCAACAATATAACCTATTGGGATTGCAAGCGGGTGGGTTTGAGAATGTTGGCTTCACTCAAAAGGATTTGTACAACCAAGGTCGGAATACCCGTATGGGTTTAATTGGTCGTGATGGAGACATGTTGTTTGAGTTTTTGAGTTTAGAGCAACAAAAGAACCCTTCCTTTTATTTTAAAATCGAGTCCGATGATGAAAATAGAATTATGCATTGTTTTTGGGCGGATGCCACGTCTAGACGTGCTTATGGGTGTTATGGTGATGTGGTGGTGTTTGATACCACATACAATACAAATAAATATAGTTTGATTTTTGCACCACTTATGGGAGTTAACAATCACGGCCAAACAATTATATTTGGTTGTGCTTTCTTGAGCGATGAAACAATTGAATCATTCATTTGGCTATTTAATGACTTTTTGGAGGCAATGCCGGGTGATGCGCCAAAATTGATAATTATCGACCAAGATCCGGCTATGACGAGGGCTATAGCGGAAGTACTACCCCACACACATCATAGGCTATGCTCGTGGCACATTTTGATGAAGTTTTTGGAGAAAATAGATGTGGTGAAGTACAACACGTATCGCCGGGAGATTTTCGACTGCATATGGAATTCTAAGACAAAGGAAGAGTTTGATGTCAAGTGGCTTGATCTTATGACAAGAAGCGGTTTAAGTGAAAATAAGTGGTTGATAATGTGGAACCATCACAACCCTTGTTGCAAGCCCCTAGTGGGAGAGTTGATGTTAATGTGGGAGCAAGTGGAGGAGTTTCGGTAAACATGAGTAGCAATTTCAATCACACCTATAATGAACCGCAACAAATAAGGGCGAAAGGATGTGGTAAGCGACTAAAAGGTGCGAAAGAGAAAGCCTTGAAAAGGGGAAAAAAGTTAAAGGAGCGACGTTGTAATGGGTGTGGACTGGTAAGGCAAGCTCACGACAAAAGAAATTGCCCCGTATTGAATAATAGGTAATATTTTTTTGGTTCGAGTGTTTATAATATTTTTTTTTCGAGTTTTATTTTTTTTTGGTTCGAGTGTTACTAATATTTTTTTGCTCTTGTAGGGACAAGGATGGTAATTCGGAAACTAGCTCTGTTGCAAGTTCGTCCGAGGAGATGTCAAGTTGAATGTTGAATGTTGAATGTGTATTGAATGTTATCATTTGTAGAACTGTCCATTGTTATCAGTTGTAGAATTGTCCACTCTTATTTGAATTGTCAAGTTGTAGAATTGTCCACTGTTTTTAGAATATGATGTATGTTAGTAAAATATGTTGTATGTTAGTAATATGATGTTTGTTGATAAAATATGATGTATGTTAGTAAAATATGTGTAAACAGGAAAAATGAGTATAAACAAAAGCAAATGAGTGTAAACAGGGAAAAAAAGTTGGAACTATCTCATTTGACTAAAATTATTTATACAGGTGGAGGAATTTCTTCAAAAACAATTTGAATAATTGTGTTCATGACAAAATTAATCCAATTATAGTACCAGGATGAATTGCTGCCCATCTTGATGGTAAACATATTTGAGCTCATTGTAAGTAAATCATTTTAGAAACAACAAAATAAAAATGCTAGAAACATTGTGGTGATTACCTTTCATTATAGGTGTACGTTGACTGCAATTCATCCCGTATATGCAACAAAACAGAATGAAATGAATTATAACCAATCTCTGATATATGAGATGTAGTACTGTTCCTAAGTAAAAACTACTACACATGCATGACAGATGAACTGTCATTAGCTTTATGCTCCACTCTTATTTTTTGTATCTTGTTTAGATTTTAAATTTCATATTTAGCTAATGACAGTTCCATGTTTTATAGGTGTCCAACAGTTCAATAGTTAGTGAGAAGTGCTATTCAGAAATGTATCCACTGCATTCAAAAGTATTCAAAACCCAATGCATTCAACATTCCAAGAAAATCCAACATTAAAAATTCATTTCAAATGTCCACTGCATTCTCTCATTTCAAATTCCAACAAAATCTAACATTGCAAATTCATTACAACAAAATCCAACATTACAAATTGCACTCGCAATTAATTGAGAAATACACGATAAATGAAGAACACGAGCAATCCTACAAAAAGACATTTAATTTCCATTCTAAACTTCTGGAATTCGTTTCGGAGTGTCGCCAATTCCATGTCCATCGAATTGGTCTTTGTCGCCCTAATGTTATTGAATTCGGTTCGTAGTATTGCCAATTCCATCTCCAATGCATTGATCTTTGCCGCTAACTCGAATTTTTCATTGCACACCGATTTTTTTTCGTCCAACCATTTAAAAAAATTACAAGATGCATCTTCGGATTTAGGACAACACATAAAACGCCTTCCGGGATTTGCGGTTGTCTTCGATGTACGAATAATGACATCAACACCACAAGCACATTTCACTCTCGAATAATTTGAACCACTGCTTGTTGTCATTGCTGGAAAAAAAACAAATTGAAACTGTTAGTTTTACAATAAAGCAATGGAATGGAAATTTAATTGAAACTGTAATTGAAAAAAATAATGGTTGATTACAGTAAAAAAAAATTTATGCAACTGATTAATTACAGTACCAAAAAATGACAAAAAAAAATAAATTAAAAAAATGCAACTGAGTGTAATTAAATATGCAACTGAGTTTAATTAAAAAATTATACTAAAAAAATACAACCTCATTTAATTAAGAAATTAAACTAAAAAAATGCAACCTCATTAATTAAAAATGCAACTGAGTTTGATTAAAGAAGTGAATACAAATTAAGGAAACTAAGTTTTGTAGATCGGGGGCTATTTTTATTCAGATCGGAGTAGTTAAATAACATACCCGGTGAAGATTTGTGATCCGGTGAATTACAATGAGCTGCTGCGTTTGCTCCGGTGATGATTTCTACAGATCGGGGGCTTTTTTTTCAGATCGGGGTACTTGGTTTACATACCCGGTGAAGTTTGTGGTCCGGTGAAGATTTGCGAGCTGTTGCGTTTGCTCCGGTGATGATTTCTACAGATCGACCGCTTTTTTTCTTGCTCCGGTGCAGATTTGAGCTGCCACGTTTTTCTCTTTGGTGCTTGTGAGGAGATAGAGTTGGGACCCGGTTTGTTTTGAGAGAGAATGAGATGGGTCTTGAGCTATTGATGGTTTAACAGTTGAAGTGTCGTTTTGCTCATATAGCCTTGCGTTTCATTTATGATGCATCAATAATGTATTTTGGGTGATACACTTGAGCCTTGCTCTCTCTCTCTCTCTCTCTATATATATATATATATATATAGAGAGAGAGAGAGAGAGAGAGAGAGGAAGGCTCACCTACATCATGATATATACATCACACCTAGTTCTAGGCCCTCAGAAATATTTTTTTCGTATTATTTATTTTTCACTTGAAATTAACCTTCCAATCAACCCATATACAAAAAATTAGGTCAAAATACATTTTGTAACTATTTTTAAAAAATCCACAAAAAACTGCTGGCGCAGACCCTTAAAAATAAAGTATTTTGAGCAGTTTTTTGTGAATTTTTTATAAATAGCTAAAATATGTATTTTGACCTAATTTTTTTAACATGGATTTATCGGAAGGTTACTTTCAAAAGAAACATTAAAAATTAAAAAAAAAGTTTTTTAGGGCCTACAACTAGGTGTGATGTATGGATGATCTATAGAACAAGATGTAGGTGAGTCTTCTCATATATATATATATATATATATATATATATATATATATATATATATATATATAACCCATTTATAAAAACGACCAACTTTTTCGAATCATGATTCACATATCCTGTCTAAATAGAAAAATCTCCCCCATTCCGAGTCGGGAATTAACCTCCCATTTCGGTAAATCGAAATGAACAATTTTATATTCATAACAATATGATCATATTCGTAACAGTATACAAATACATCATTCTAGTGAGTACACTCACCTTGGGTTGTAAATTATGTATTTATGTTTCCTTCGGGTGGAGCTGAATTGGGTTGATTAGACCTTACACCTGTCAATACAACTAAATCAATATTAAATCTCAACCATAAGTATTATCCTAACACACTTATGTAAATTTCAATGACAATATAACAACAATATACTTCCACTTAAGTCACATTCCATGAAACATGAGTAAAGACAAAACAATGGTATACATGTTGATAAAGTTATGGACATTCAACTATAGGAAATACCTTATAAGAAATTTATAACTAAACCCAATTAAATATAAAATCAAACTTCTAAATGTATATACACATGAAACATGGACTCAAAATACTCTTTGGAAAGAGGACATAACAATATTCTTTTATGGGTTATCCAGTATGGCCCCAAATTATTGTCCTCTATACTCAAGCATCCTATATTCATAAATTGTATAAATATAGGTGTCCAACCTTATCAATATGAAAACATATATGAATATACTTTCCAATACAAGTGACGGTGTAATTTTCCAATCTTCCTAGAGAAAGTTATGACCATTTCTTTACAACACAAGAAATCTACCCTACAAGCTCCTCTATTCTTCCTTCAACTTCCAATAATTTTCATAATTTTTATCCAGCATAACCTTCCATGATTTTCAACCCATTTTCAGTAAACATACTGAATAGTATATAATTAAAGTTTCATAATTTTTTAAATTCATTTGCTATCTCAAAATCTTGACCAAACTCAGGGCATACCGAAATAAAATATACAAACAACAACTATATACCAACTTTCCAACATCACTAAGGCCTAAACACAAGGATTTAAATTCTAATTATCGGATATGATATGAATATATGAGTCTACTTTCATATCCAATTGGAATTTCTCAATTCCATTAAGCACACAAAGAGACATGGAAGTTTCAATATACAAAGCAATATGACCTATAAACACCACTTATCTCACATATGAACCAATACATATTATCACAAATAATGATGGGATTTTAATCAGTAATTCACGATTTATATACTTTTAAATAAGTATAATACAAGATTAAAACAATATTAACAAATAATTTTACCTTGGAAACACCTTAAGGATTTTCTTGGAATTTTTTCCTAGCTTTTTCGTGTAACCCTTTCTTCCTTAACTTCTACTTCTCTTTCCTCACGCTAATAACACTTAAAACTGAACCTAGGGACTTATTTGATGAATAAATAGGTTAGAATAAGAGTTTTAGGTCGGAAAAGGCATGCCTCCTTTCCATCCAATCAAATTGAACCATTTGGTTTACTAAAAGATAATTTACCACTTAAAGGGAATGGACAGATTTGCCCCTTGTTCGTAAATTCGGCATAACTTCTTACTCGGACATCCATTTGATACACCGTTTGTTGTGTTACAACCCTAAATCAAATTTATACAACTATGTACTTTTTACCTCAAGTCAATTGTAATGTTATAAGGGTCAAAACTAGTCTTAAACAGGAACATTTTTATCGAAAATAACAAAATTTTGTGTTCGTACATAACTCGACATTTCACGATTTATGAAAGTATGATTAGACCAAACATAATCACTTAACATTGGATATACTAATAACACATTATTCATATCACATAAGATAAGCATGATTTAAATATAATTTATCATAATTATATCCGAGTTGTCACAACTTCCCCCCTTAGGAAATTTCGTCCCCGAAATTTAATATAAAGGTCACTTACCAAACAAATGGGGATACTGTTTCTTCATGCTATCCTCCATTTCCCAAGTTGATTCTTTAATTCCATGGATCATCCACATAACTTTAACTAATGGAATAACTTTATTTCTCAATACTTTCTCCTTACGATTAATAATTTCCATTGGTTCCTCGATATACGACAAGTCTTCCTTCAGTTCAATTGGTTGAGTTTTCAAATGATGAGATGGATTTGCAAAATACTTATGAAGCATCGATACGTGAAACACATCATGTAAATGGGATAAATCTGGAGGTAATTTTAATCTATATGCCAGGGTCCCAATTCTTTCCAACACCTCATATGGTCCAATGTATCTTGGACTTAATTTCCCCTTTTCCCCAAATCTCATGATGCCTTTCCATGGTGAAATATACAGGAATACAAAATCCCCATTTTTAAATTCCAATGGATATTTCATCTTATCTGCATAAAATTTATGCCTGCTTTGCAATATCTTTATCCGTTCCTGAATTATTTTGATCTTTTCAGTCGTCATATCTATTAATTCAGGACCCAATATTTTCCTTTCACCCACTTCATCCCAACACAAAGGCGCTCTACATCTCCTCCCATATAAAGCTTCATAAGGAGGCATACTAATGGTGAACTGATAACTATTATTATAGGAGAATTCCATCAAGGGAAGATGATCATCCCAACTAACTTTGAAGTTAAATACACAAGCTTGTAACATGTCTTCTAATATTTAAATCGTCCTGTTAGATTGTCCATCAGTTTGCGGATGAAATGAAGTGCTGAACTTCAAACTTGTGCCCACGGCATTCTGTAACTGAGGCCAAAACTTATAAGTGAACGTTGGATCTCTATCTGATACTATTAACACTAGTGCCCCATGTAAACGGATAATCTCATCAATGCACATACATGCATACTTACCAACACTGTAGGTGATCTTAACTAGAAGAAAATGGGCTGACTTCGTCAATCGGTCTACAATCACCCAAATAGAATCATGGACTTTTGATGAACAGGAAATCCTATTACAAAATCCATCGTTATATGTTTTCACTTCCATTCTAGAATAGGAAATGACTGCAATAATCCTGTTGACTTTTGATGCTCCGCCTTCACTTGTTGGCATACTAAACATTTAGATACAAATTCTGCAGTTTCACGTTTCATATTGTTCCACAAGTAATACTCTTTCAAATATCTGTACATTTTGGTACCTCCCGGATGCATAGAGTAAATAGAACTATATGCCTCTTCTAATATATCCTTCTTTAAGGATGGATCATTTGGTACACAAATTCTATTTTTATAACACAACGATTCATCATTCTTAATATCAAACTCACTCTCTTTACCATTCTGAACTTCTTGTCTCTTCTTCTCAAGGAATGGATCATTAATCTGCAAATGTCGTATGCGTTCTGCCAATAAAGGTCTCACTGTAACATGTGCTAACAATCCTCCCCTTTTTGAAAACTTTAATTCAATCCCCATCGATGCTAAGTCAAGAATATTTCCAACACGTGCACATTGTATGCAACCTAGAATCCCTAATCATTTTTTACTCAAAGCATCGGCTACTACATTGGCCTTCCCCGGATGATGATGGATGGTACAATCATAGTCTTTAATCATCTCTATCCAATGCCTCTGTCTCAAATTCAGTTCTTTTTGTGTAAACAAGTATTTCAAGCTTTGATGATCCGTATATATCTCACAAGTTTCTCCATACAAGTAATGTCTCCATAACTTCAAAGCAAAAATAATAGCTGCTAACTCCAAATCATGCATAGGGTAGTTTCGTTCATGTGTGTTTAATTGTCTGGAACCTTATGCTATTACCTTCCCATTCTACATTAGAACAAATCCTAACCCTGAAATGAAGCATCTGTATAGATTACGAAAGACTCATTCCCACACGAAATAGTAAGTATAGGAATTGAAACCAACCGCTTCTTTAATTATTTAAAATTCCTTTCGCATTCTTCATCCCACAAAAATTTCACTTATTTACGAGTCAACTTTGTCAATGTTAATGCTATTGATGAAAATACTTTAATAAATCTGCGATGGTAACCTGCCAATCCTAGGAAACTCCTAATTTCTGTCACATTCTTAGGACTCTCCCATTCAACGATGGCTTCTATCTTCTTTGGATAAACATATATCCCATTCCCTGAGACAATATGCCCTAAAACACAATTTCATTCAACCAAAACTCACACTTGTTGAATTTAGAAAATAATTTCTTCTCTCTGAAAATATGCAATACAAGTCTTAAATGTTTCTCATGTTCCTCCATGCTACGCGAATAAATCAACACATCGTCTATGAATACAATAAAAAATGAATCAATGAAAGGGTGGAATACCCGGTTCATCAAATCCATAAAAACTGCTAGAGCATTAGTTAATCCAAATGGCATCACCAAAAACTCACAGTACCCATATCGAGTTCGAAAAGCTATTTTGGAAATATCACTATCTTTTACTTTCAATTGGTGGTAACCCGATCTCAAATCAATCTTCGAAAATACTTTAGACCCTTGTAATTGATCAAACAAATCATCGATACGAGGTAGAGGGTACTTGTCTCTAATGGTCACCTTATTCAATTGCCTATAATCAATACATAATCGCATTGCTCCATCTTTCTTTTTCACAAATAACACTAGGGCTCCCCATGGAGAAACACTAGGCCGAATGAAACCTCTACTTATCAGATCTTGTAATTGCATTTTTAATTCTTTCAACTCTGTTGGTGCCATCTTGTATGGAGCAAGGGAACCGGTACCTTGAATTAATTTAATGGAAAAATCTACTTCCCTATCGAGTGGCAACCCTGGCAATTCCTCTAGAAAGACATCAGAAAATTCTCTAACTACCGGTATATCTTCAACTTTAAGAGACTCCATACTAACATCAACAACATAAGCTAAATACCCTGTACAACCTTTACTCAATAACTTTCTACTCTTAATTGTTGAAATAAGACAATTAGGAACAACATTTCTTTCTCCTATAAATTCGAACTCGGGTTCACCTGGCATATGAAACGTAACTTGTTTTTTAAAACAATCAATGGAAGCATGATATGATGATAACCAATCCATCCCCAATATAATATCAAAATCCCGAATGTCCAATGATATCAAATCAACATAGAAATCTCACTCACCCATTCGTAAGACACAATCTTTATAAACACGCTCCACCAGAATTACACTTTCCGTTGGGGTATAAATCTATAAGGAATGGTTGAAAAATGAACATGGTCTACCCAAATATGAAACAATATGTAATTCCACAAATGAATGCGTAGATCCAGGATCAATGGGTGCATATAAATCTGTGTTTGCAATAGAAAGTTTACCTGTAACCACTTCTGGTGTATCATGGGCATCTTGCAATGTCATTGCAAATGCTCTTCCTCCTTCCTTTAATCCACTTGCTTGTCCTGTACCTCTTCCCCTGGTTGTACTACTTGAAGATGATTTTTTACTAGGCCCCACACTACTAACTGAAACCGCTCTGGATAATATAGGATAATTCTTTCTCAGATGGCCCTTCTGATGACAGTTAAAACATTCTATATTCAGTAACTTTGGGCAATTTCTCTTTATATGACCCGATGTCCCATAAAAGAAATAAACATTCGGATCTCCTTGTACTGAAACTCTTGAAACTCTTCCACCACTAGTTTCACCCCTTTGCGAACTACCTCCCATACCTCTACCCTGCTCAAATTTCGGCCCTCCAAGTCTCGAATATTCTGTTCCACTATCTTTTTGATAATTCAGATCAAATCTACTTCTCTTTATACCTCGTTCTCGATTCCCTCTCACTTTATTTACTTCCTTTTCTACCAGCATGGCTTTGTTTACCAAGGCTGAATAGTTAACAGTTTCTAAAGTCGACAACCATGATTTAATGACTAACTCAAGTCCATCGAGAAATCGGCTGCACATATCTTCCTCATTCTATATAAACCTCGAAGCAAACCGAGATAAGGCTATAAGTTTAGCTTCGTATTCTCTGACTGTCATTCTCCCCTAATTCAACATGAAATATTCCTCCTCCTTTTATTTTTGATACATTGGGGGAAAATACTTATCATATAAAGCTTTGACAAAAACATCCCATGAGATCACATTCCCACCTCTTGGAGTAATCAACAAATGTTTTGTGGCATCCCACCAATACTTAGCTTCTCCTTTCAGCATACATGTCGCCAAGGTCACTCATTAATTTTTAGGCATTCTCATCACCCCAAAAATAAGTTCAATCTCTTTAATCCATACTTCTGCCTCTATTGGATCAACTGCTCCTTCAAATGAGGGTGGATTCATTTTAATAAATTTCTCATGTGAAGTACTCCTTTCTTCCCGGTGTATCACCTCCTCATCCCTGGCCAATGATTATGCCTCCAGTTGCCTGGCCTGTTGTTCTTCCATCTAAGCCATAAATCTATCTTGTTGTTATGCCATTAAAGTCATAGCACGAGCCATTTTTGTATGTCTGTCAATTGTTTTGGGTCAGGTTCTATATTTCCATGAATAGGTTGCTCAACCTCCGCCACTGCTGCCATATTTGAAGCCTCATCTTCTATTCCCACATTCACATTCCCTCATTCCATTCTTTTATATCTGAAATAGATCAAAGATATAACAACATACATATATACATATCTTTCCTACCATAATCGTTAGTATCAAACTAAATATATTTCTAACATTCACTGTCAAATCTAGACTCTTCTCACTCCAGAACCTCTAAAACCTAGGCTTTAATACCAAAAGATTACACACCCCAACCCAGTTACTTATAATTAAGTTTGAAAGTCAAAGTGAGTGAAACCATAATTAATTTAACCAAAACATAAACACGAGTTTTAACTATAAAGCCATCAGTGTAATTCCATATAACTAAAAACTTTTTTTACAACATTAAAGTAGTCATACTTATACAAACTTGCTTGAAGGATAAGTTAACTTAATTACATCATTTACATTAAACCAAATCTTTGTTTCTCCCGTTCCTGGCTAACCCAACCCGACTTTCTAGATTTGGCAGTGACCTCACATTACCTAAAAAACATAAATATTGGAATTATGAGCAACACAGATTAGTGAATGCACCACTACTAAACTATTGCATAAATTTTAAATGCAATAAATCATATTCCTGTAATAATATATATATATATATATATATCGGGCTCATTCATAAGAATGACCAACTTTTCCGAATCATGATTCATATATCCTGTCTAAGCATAAAATTCTCCCCCATTCCTGGTCGAGGAGTAACCCCTTGTCATTAATAGACAAATCTCCCCCATTTCGGGTCGGGAATTAAACTCCCATTTCGGTAAATCGAAATGAACAATTTTATATTCATGACATTATGATCATATTCATAACAGCATACAAATACATCATTCCAGTGAGTACACTCACCTTGGGTTGTAAACTATGTATTTATGTTTCCTTCGAGTGGAGCTGAACTAGGTTGATTAGACCTTACACCTGTCAATCCAACTAAATAAGTATTGAATACCAATCATAAGTATTATCCTAACACACTTATGTAAATTTAAATGACTATATAACAACAATATACTTCCACTTAAGTCACATTCGATGAAACGTGAGTAAAAACAAAATAGTGGTATACATGTTGATAAAGTTATGGACATTCAACCGTAGGAAATACCTCATAAGGATTTATAAATAAACCCAAATAAATATAAAAGCATACTTCTCAATGTATATACACATGAAACATGTACTCAAAATACTCTTTCGAAAGAGGAGATAACAATATTCTTGTATGGGTTATCCAATATGGCCTCAAATTATTGTCCTCTATACTAAACCATCCTATATTCCTAAATTTTATAAATACAGGTGTCCAACCTTACCAATATGAAAACATATATGAATATACTTTCCAATACAAGTGAGGGTGTAATTTTTCAAGCTTCCTAGAGCAAGTTATGACCATTTCTTTACAACATAAGAAATCCTCCCTACAAGCTCCTCTATTGTTCCTTCAACTTCCAAGAATTTTCATAATTTTTCTTCAGCATAACTTTCCATGATTTTCAACCATTTTCAGTACACATACTAAATAGTACAAATTAAAGTTTCATAATTTTTTAACTTCATGTTCTATCTCAAAATCTTGACCAAACTTAGGGCATACGGAAATGAAATATACAAATAACAACTATATACCAACTTGCAACCATCACTAAGGCCTAAACACAAGGATTTTAATTCTAATTATCAGATATGATATGAATATATGGGTCTACTTTCATATCCAATTGGAATTTCTCAATTCCATTAAGAACACAAAGAGATATGCAAGTTTGAATACAAGGGGTTCCAATACAAAACAATATGACCTATAAACACCACTTATCTCACATATGAACCAATACATATTATCACAAAGGATGATGGAATTCTAATCAGTAATTCATGATTTATATACTTTGAAATAAGTATAATACAATATTAACACATAATTTTACCTTGGAAACACCTTAAGGATTTTCTTGGAATTTTTATCTAGCTTTTCCTTGTAACCCTTTCTTCCTTAACTTCTACTTCTCTTTCCTCAAGCTAATAACACTTCAACCTGAACCTAGGGACTTATTTGCTGAATAAATAGGCTAGAATAAGAGTTTTAGGTCGGCAAAGGCATGCCTCCTTTCCATCCAATAAAATTAAACCATTTGGTTTACTAAAAGACAATTTACCACTTAAAGGGAATGGATAGATTTGTCCCTTGTTCGTAAATTCGGCCTAACTTCTTATTCGGACATCCGTTTGAGGCACCGTTTATTGTGTTACAACCCTAGCTCACATGTCTACAACTATCTAGTTTTCACCTCAAGTCAATTGTAATGTTATAAGGGTCAAAACTTATCTTAAACAGCAACATTTCTATCGAAAATAACAAATTTTTGTGTTCGTACATAACTCAACATTTCACGATTTATAAATGTATGATTAGACTAAACATAATCACTTAACATTAGATATAATAATAACACATTATTCATATCACATAAGATAAGCATGATTTAAATATAATTTATCATAATTATATCTGGTTGTCACAGAAAGGGTCGACATTAACCCTACTCGTTTACTATTGTGTCTTATCGGATTGACACTAATATGATCTGAGACCACTAAGGGTCCATCCATCTAATATATCTATATTATACCTCTAATACGATAGTGTGGCACCCCGACTAATTAAATACCGGGTAGCTACTCCTTTATTAAATTAATTCAAAATGCCAAGTTGGTTCAGTTAATAGCATCACTGTCGAAAACATTTTAATAATTACTAACCACCTAGTATTTAAAAAGTAAGTGGCAAATTTTAACTTAAGTCTGATTAACATGCAGTAAAAGAATAATGGAAGAGTCAACATAATCCATTCACCATACAAAGTAATGAAATAACCAACAATAATAATAATACATCGAGAGGAAAAACTCCTCACAATAGTCCCAACAAATGTAAATAAAACTACAAGTCTGAATCCTGAATAATTACATTCTAAAAGTCTGAATACTGAAATAAATGAAATGTCTCTAAAAGAAATGGGCGACATGCCCTACAACTGATAACTGATGAATATCGAGTCAAGATCAATGAAGCGTCTACAAGCAAAGTCCTGTAACTTCCACAAGCAGCTACAGCTCGTCACCTGAATGAGAATCCTATGCATGGTGTCCTTGTGGCTGGGCACCTAAAATGGTTTTTACAAAAATAGATTTGAAAGAAAATGGGTCAGAGCCCGAAAGTGGAAAACGTTTTTAAAACAGCAAGTGTTTTAATAACATTAAAACATTAAATGCAAAATACATGTTAGGACGTGCACTCACATGAAATCCTCACCTCTCGACTACATGTGCACTCCTAACATACCGTACCCATCTAAATGACATTCATAACTAACCAAACCGTAATAAGTTCTAACCCTTACTACTCGATCCCCATAGTACATTTTAGCGTTAACAAATGAATAAAGGGCTTTACTTAAACTCGGATTCTCAATAAGTAATATAGTTCACTATCGGTTAACCCGTTATGTTTTCTCAAAACAATACCGTAATTATATTCACAATATTAACATGAAAGTTCCCATTAATTAAAATGTATATTATTCACATCATAAATATACAATACAATACAAGCACCCCGAGAACTAGCTACGGTGCACACATACTCTGCTATCCATCCCGGTACATCACGTACATAAGGATCACATATTCCGAATCTCTCAGGAATAATTCACAGATAACAACATCACAAATAATGGAGGCGAACATAGTCACATCACATGGGTCACGCACATACCTGCGCTCCCACGATTAGCAGACTTATTAACATCCCAATAAGTCCTTCTCTGACCTATGTTCATCGAGGTAACCAGTCTAAATCCGGGCAACACAAGGATTAGAGGGCCCTAAGCGAACGCAAACCTCCCGTGATAGCAAGTATGGTAGGTATGTCATACACATAAAATCAATACATATACTAAGTATGCACACGTCTTAGTAATCACCATAATATATTGGTACATATCTCTTCTCGTCCCGACATATAATACTACACCATTTATATGCCCCTGGTTAATATAATTAATTAGGCCGTCAATAGCTCACATCGTAATAGACACTCACGTCCTACTTCATATTTTCCTTTAGGTTCAAACTAAACTTCTAGGTTTGACTCCTCATTATATCCCAAACATCCCAAATATATCAATTACTCATCGAGGAAAGGCTATCTCTACCTACACACAAGGTTACGGGGCACTCGGGATCAAAACAGGCTAAAAAGCCTAAACTGTCAACTCGTTCGAAGTCTCGTTCGAACGAGGCTGTTCGAATGAGAGTTCGTTCGAACGAACTGGGTCTTCTAACGAGATCTCGTTCGAATGAAAATCTTCGAACGAACATCACTCTCGTTAGAACCCAGACTGTCAACTCGTTAGAAGCTCGTTCGAACGACCTGGGTAGGTCTTCTAACGAGTGGCCAGATTCAAGCCCAGAAATTCCTATCTCGTTTTTCCAATTTATCTATACTTCAAATCTCATCCAAACATTAATCCAACGATTGTTTAAGGTTCCTAATCGTCCCTAAACATCCTTAGGTCACATATTAACAGGTTTGGGGGTGTTAATTCATCCTAACATCATTCAAATATCAAATCTCTACATATTTTTCCCCAATTTCAAACACATGAACCCTAGAATTTATAAATCATCTAGAAGTCTAATTAAATCCGTTTTTGGTTTCGTAGTAATTGTAATATCATCAGAATAATCATCAACTACTAATCTACATGCAATTTCCTCATCAAGAATGTAATTTCTATTTCCAATTTAATGGGTTTTTCATTAACTCCCAAGAACAAATCAGATTTTTCTCAATTCCTACACATGGAAGGAACATTCTCAATAAAAACGAAATTAAATCACTTGCCTTAATGGTAACTCTGGATTTGATGACGAATTTGATGAAGTATTCCCTCTCTCTCTGCAGAATCCTTCTATCTCTCCTTCTACAAACTCTTCTCTAATGGTGGCTATGGAGGCTAGGGTTTTGCCTTAGGAACTCTTTGGAATAACTTTTAATAACTTCCGTAGCTTATTTGGGTATTAGTGGGCTTAGTGGGTTAATGCCTAATAAGATATTAATTCCCAATTTTCGTAGCTTTTAATTCCTCAAAATACAAAATTACCAAACTATCCTTATACGTTGCCGTTATGGCCTAAAAATACCCCGGGACCCAAACCAAACCCCCGGCTAGTGTTTTCTGACTATTTCGACCCTTCCGGACGGGTTGGCGCACTCAAAACGACCATACGGTTAATAGAACTAAAATTAACTTTTTAATTAAAATAAATATAACTCTGACGCGACTGTCACACGCGTCTCAACAAAATTTCCAAATTGCCGTATTTCAATCTCACGACAATTTCATACTTCATATTCATATATAATCATATATGCACATATAATCAAATACCAACTCGCATTTCTCTAGTATTTTAACCCGGATTAATTTCTAATTAATACGCATTTAATTTAATTAATCCCATAAAATAAATATCACAAAAATACGGGGTATTACATACTTCCCCCCTAATAACTGAATTTCGTCCCGAAATTCGGAACTAGAAAGTACCTGGTAAGAACAACTTTGGATAACGTTCGCGCATCTCATCCTCGCGCTCCCATGTGGACTCCTCGACATTATGATGCCGCCACTGAACACGCACTAACGGAACGATCTTTGACCGCAGTTTCCGCTCACTTCGGTCCAAAATGGCAATCGGCCCCTCCTCGTAGGAGCTATCTGGTTGGAGATCGATGTCCTCCAAAGCAATATGAGAATGAGCCAAATCATCTCGAAGATATTTCCTTAGCGAGGAAATATGAAATACATCGTGAATCCGATGCAAATGCTCCTGTAATCCAAGCCTATACGCAACTGGTCCAATCCGCTCAACAATAGGAAATGGTCCCACATATCTCGGTGCCAACTTCCCTTTCTTCCCGAAACGCATAATCCCCTTCATAGGAGATACTCTGAGCAAAACCTGGTCCCCCACTTGGAACTCTCTGAAGAACCTCTTCTCATCAGCATAACTCTTCTGCCTGTCCTGAGCTACCCGAATGCGACTCCGAATCAATTCTATCCTCGTCGAAGTATCCTGAATTACTTCCGGCCCAAGTAGTTTGTTGTCCCCCACCTCCAACCAACATGCTGGGGAACGACAAGGTCTACCGTACAACGCCTCAAATGGAGCCATGCCAATGGTGAACTGGTAGGAGTTGTTGTAAGCAAACTCCACCAGTGGAAGATACTGCTCCCATACACCTCCGAAATCAATGATACTCATACGTAGCATGTCCTCCAACATCTGGTTTGCACGCTCCGTTTTCCCATCAGTCTGCGGGTGATACGCCGTACTCAACCGCAATTCCGTGCCCATGGCCTCCTGAAAACTCTCCCAAGACCGTGAAAGAAATATCTTGTCTCGGTCAGACACGATATTTAAGGGCACACCGTGAAGTCTCACTATCTCTGCAATAAAGAGCTGGGCATACTGTCCCGCAGTGTAGTCTGTCCTTACGGGTAGAAAATGAGCGACTTTGGTCAACCTGTCCACAATCACCCAAATAGAGTCGTGACCTCTCTGTGATGTAGGCAACCCCGTGATAAAGTCCATGGATATGCTCTCCCACATCCACCTCGGGACCTCCAACGGCTATAGCAGTCCTGCCGGTCTCTGATGATCCACTTTTACTAGCTGACAAGTGGTGCATTTAGAGACAAACTCGGCAATATCTCTCTTCATCCCGCTCCACCAATACTGACGTCTCATGTCTTGGTACATTTTGTCCCCACCGGGATGTACCGCGAACCGTGAGCCGTGCGACTCGGCCATCACCTCGTGCCTCAATTCCTCCCCTTCCGGAACTACTAACCTCCCATTGAACCGTAATCCCCCGTCTGAGCTAACAGTATAGGACTCGGCTCCCTCTGCTAGTAATCGAACTATCTGTTCCTGACAGAACGAGTCATCTGCTTGTGCCTTTACCACTCTCGTGACAATCTGCGGCGTAACAGTCATTACCGACATGAATGATCGGGCCACTGCATCCTGGTGTCCTAATTCCTTCCACTTGGCCTTCCACACCTCTGCCACTTCATCTGCTGGCCTACGGCTCAACGCGTCTGCTACCACGTTAGCCTTTCTCGGATGATACTGGATATCAAACTGATAGTCCTTCACAAACTCAAGCCACCTTTGCTGCCGCATATTCAACTCCTTCTGCGTGAATAGGTACTGTAGGGACTTGTGGTCTGTGAACAATCGAAACTTTTACCCCAAAAGGTAATGTCTCCATATCCGAAGGGCAAATACAACTGTCGCCAACTCCAAGTCATGAGTGGGGTAATTCTTCTCGTGAGGCTTTAGCTTACGGGAAGCATAAGCTATGGCCTGACTCTCCTGCTGTAATACACCTCCTAGTCCTTGCAAGGACGCATCGGTGTAAACTAAATACTCAACTCCCGGTCTCGGCAATGCTAACACAGGTGCTGAGGTCAACTTATCCTTCAACTCATCGAATGCCAACTGACAGGCATCACTCCAGATGAATGGCACACCCTTACAAGTCAGATGTGTCAAAGGACCTGCTATCTTCGAGAATCCCCGAATAAACCTCCTGTAGTATCCTGCTAGACCCAAGAAACTACGGATTTCTGTTGGTGTCGTGGTCTGTCCCCACTCCCTCACCGCGGATACCTTTCCCGGATCAACAGATATCCCCCAGTCGGAAATAATGTGTCCCAAAAACTGGACCTCCTTCAGCCAAAATCCGCATTTCTCATACTTTGCATACAGCTCGTTCTGACGTAGCGTCTGCAAAACTTGCCTCAAATGCTCGGCGTGCTCCTCCTCTGTCTGGGAGTAAACCAGAATATCATCAATGAAGACAATGACAAACTGATCCAGGAAATCCCTGAATACCCTATTCATCAAGTCCATAAACACGGCTGGAGCATTGGTCAAACCAAAAGGCATAACCCGAAACTCGTAAGAACCATATCTCGATAAGAACGCAGTCTTCAAGACGTCCTCCTCCCTGATACGCAACTGATGGTGTCCCGATCTCAGATCGATCTTTGAGAAGAAAGAAGCTCCTCTCAACTGGTCGAATAAGTCATCGATTCGAGGCAACGGATACTTATTCTGTATCGTGACCTTATTCAACTCTCGGTAGTCCACACACAATCTCAGTGAACCATCTCTCTTCTTCACGAACAACACAGGAGCTCCCCACGGTGAAGTACTCCTCCGAATAAACCCCTGACCCAACAACTGCTCAATCTGATCCCGCAACTCCCTCATCTCAGCTGGAGCCATACGGTACGGTGCTTTTGCTATAGGTTTCGTACCTGGTAATAAGTCTATAACAAAGTCTATCTCTCAACTGGGGGGTAGGCCTGGTATCTCCTGAAACACATCAGAATACTCCCTGACAACTGGGATCGAATCTAAAGGAATCACAACCTCCTTAGAGGTATCCTCCTCTAGGTAATACAAATGAGCGGTCGAGCCTCCCTCTGGGCGAGGCATCGCCACTACAAACATCTCTTGCCCCGGAATGGCAAAAACAATGCTCCCACCGAAGCAATCAATCATGGCTCTATAATCAGTGAGCCAATCCATACCGATAATCACATCGTGAACATGCATATCTAATACCAACATATCTGCAGGTAATACCAGACTACCAATCTCTACTCCCACTCCCCGGCATATAAAGAAAATAAGTGACCCACTCCCCAATGGTGAGTCTACACACGTCACTATGCTCTCTGTCGTAGCTAACAACCCTAAGGCTTTCGCAAAATGTGTAGCTATAAAGCAATGCGTTGCCCCCGTATCAAACAAAACCCGACCCATAGTACCATGGATAGGAAACATACCCTCAATCGCGGGTGGTGCCTGCGGAGCTGCTGCCTGGTGGACGTTATAGACACGTCCATACTGTAACTGTCCCTGCTGCACAGGAACTGCTGGAATGGCTGGAAGAGCTGGCACCTGGGCTGGAGCTGGGAGGGCTGGTGGAAAAAGTGGCCTCTGTGGCTCCTGTCGAGCACCCTGCTGCTGCTGCGGGGCCCTGCCCCTATCAGGACAGTCCTGGCGTTTATGGCCAGTCTTGCCACAAACAAAACACTTCCCCGGAAAGTTCCCCCCTCTCGGTCCCTGCTGCCCCCGGCTCTGGTGGCCGTTACCATTCCTCCACTGGCCCTGCTGAAACTGATGCTGACCATTCTGACCCTGCTGGTGTTGATGGTCGTTCGGACCCTGATGGCCATGCCGGAAACCTCCCTGACCGTGCCTGAAATTTCCTGACCTGAACCTCTTGTGATCCCCCTACTGGGTACCCTGATCACCCTGCCTCTGCCCCTGAACAGATTGTGCCCCACTGGCACCATTTCCTCCAGTCCTTCCCTGATGGTTGGACTCTCCTGACCTCTTGCCTTCGGTCATGTGAAAGCGATGATCCTGGCAATGGAGCAATGCAGCGTTAACCACATCAGAATAAGTGGCTAATGAGAGGTTCCCTAACAAGTGCTGACGAATCCTCCATGTCAACCCGTCCGTAAATTTCTGTATCTTCTTTTCCTCCGTCGGTATCTCATCCGGAACAATGTTCAGAAGATCAGTAAAATCGGCCTCATACTCGGCCACAGTCTTACCCTCCTGTCGAAGGCTCATCAACTTTCTTCTCATCTCCGTATGAACAGCTGACGGAAAGTACTTGCGGTCGAACCGCACCCAGAACTCCTGAATAGTGAGAGTATCCCTCTCCTCTACGGTGGTAATAGACTCCCACCACTGCAGTGCTGACCCCACTAGCTTAAAAGTAGCTAGTATCTACTTCTGGACATCTGTGCACCATACATCCTCAAGTTCCGCTGTATATCCTTCCTCCACTGACTTGAAACTACCACATCGGAGCTACCTGTGAACTCCGGAGGGTGTGCTTTCTGAAAAGCATCACGTACACATTCCCAAGCAGACGGGAATGCATGAGCCTGAACTGGCGCGGCTATCGGGGCCTGAGGTGGTGCCTGCTGAACTACAGCTAGTGCGGTATTTACCGCCTGAGCCACAATGGTTGCAACCTCGGCGGCATTCATCGTGCCCTGAGCTGGTGCGGGCTGTGGTTCTGGCGTCGCATCCCAGGGAACCCTTTGTGCACGTCGTGGAGGCATCTAAAATAAGAATGAAGTTTATAAGTTCGAAGTTATAAACTTAAAATAGCTGAAGAACGTAGCATATACAAGAGAATACAACAGTCCTAAAGTATAGGGCTCTATATCAAAGAAAGCTCAGCGGAAACATAATAAGCCGTCAGATCCTAAAGGACACTAGAACCTGATGCTCTGATACGATAGTGTGGCACCCCGACTAATTAAATACCGGGTAGCTACTCCTTTATTAAATTAATTCAAAATGCCAAGTTGGTTCAGTTAATAGCATCACTGTCGAAAACATTTTAATAATTACTAACCACCTAGTATTTAAAAAGTAAGTGCCAAATTTTAAGTTATGTCTGATTAACATGCAGTAAAAGAATAATGGAAGAGTCAACATAATCCATTCACCGTACAAAGTAATGAAATAACCAACAATAATAATAATACATCCGGAGGAAAAACTCCTCACAACAGTCCCAACAAATGTAAATAAAACTACAAGTCTGAATCCTGAATAATTACATGCTAAAAGTCTGAATACTGAAATGAATGAAATGTCTCTAAAAGAAATGGGCGACATGCCCTACAACTGATAACTGATGAATACCGAGTCAAGATCAATGAAGTGTCTACAAGCAAAGTCCTGTAACTTCCACAAGCAGCTACAGCTCGTCACCTGAATGAGAATCCTATTCATGGTGTCCTTGTGGCTGGGCACCTAAAATGGTTTTTACAAAAATAGATTTGAAAGCAAATGGGTCAGAGCCCGAAAGTGGAAAACATTTTGAAAACAGCAAGTGTTTTAATAACATTAAAACATTAAATGCAAAATACATGTTAGGACGTGCACTCACATGAAATCCTCACCTCTCGACTACATGTGCACTCCTAACGTACCGTACCCATCTAAATGACATCCATTACTAACCAAATCGTAATAAGTTCAAACCCTTACTACTCGATCCCCATAGTACATTCTAGCGTTAACAAATGAATAAAGGGCTTTACTTAAACTCGGATTCTCAATAAGTAATATAGTTCACTATCGGTTAACCCGTTATGTTTTCTCAAAACAATACCGTAATTATATTCACAATATTAACATGAAAGTTCCCATTAATTAAAATGTATATTATTCACATCATAAATATACAATACAATACAAGCACCCCGAGAACTAGCTGCGGTGCACACATACTCTGTTATCCATCCCGGTACATCACGTACATAAGGATCACATATTCCGAATCTCTCAGGAATAATTCACAGATAACAACATCACAAATAATGGAGGCGAACACAGTCACATCACATGGGTCACGCACATACCTGCGCTCCCACGATCAGCAGACTTATTAACATCCCAATAAGTCCTTCTCTGACCTATGTTCATCGAGGTAACCAGTCTAAATCCGGGCAACACAAGGATTAGAGGGCCCTAAGCGAACGCAAACCTCCCGTGATAGCAAGTATGGTAGGTATGTCATACACATAAAATCAATACATATACTAAGTATGCACACGTCTTAGTAATCACCATAATATATTGGTACATATCTCTTCTCGTACCGACATATAATACTACACCATTTATATGCCCCTGGTTAATATAATTAATTAGGCCGTCAATAGCTCACATCGTAATAGACACTCATGACCTACTTCATATTTTCCTTTAGGTTCAAACTACACTTCTAGGTCTGACTCCTCATTATATCCCAAACATCCCAAATATATCAATTACTCATCGAGGAAAGGCTATCTCTACCTATACACAAGGTTACGGGGCACTCGGGATCAAAACAGGCTAAAAAGCCTAAACTGTCAACTCGTTCGAAGTCTCGTTCGAACGAGGCTGTTCGAACGAGAGTTCGTTCGAACGAACTAGGTATTCTAACGAGATCTCGTTCGAACGAAAATCTTCGAATGAACATCACTCTCGTTAGAACCCAGACTGTCAACTCGTTAGAAGCTCGTTCGAACGAGCTCGTTCGAACGACCTAGGTAGGTCTTCTAACGAGTGGCCAGATTCAAGCCCAGAAATTCCTATCTCGTTTTTCCAATTTCTCTATACTTCAAATCTCATCCAAACACTAATCCAACGATTTTTTAAGGTTCCTAATCGTCCCTAAACATCCTTAGGTCACATATTAACAGGTTTGGGGGTGTTAATTCATCCTAACATCATTCAAATATCAAATCTCTACATATTTTTCCCCAATTTCAAACACATGAACCCTAGAATTTATAAATCATCTAGAAGTCTAATTAAATCCGTTTTTGGTTTCATAGTAATTGTAATATCATCAGAATAATCATCAACTACTAATCTACATGCAATTTCCTCATCAAGAATGTAATTTCTATTTCCAATTTAATGGGTTTTTCATTAACTCCCAAGAACAAATCAGATTTTTCTCAATTCCTACACATGGAAGGAACATTCTCAATAAAAATGAAATTAAATCACTTGCCTTAATGGTAACTCTGGATTTGATGACGAATTTGATGAAGTATTCCCTCTCTCTCTGCAGAATCCTTCTATCTCTCCTTCTACAAACTCTTCTCTAATGGTGGCTATGGAGGCTAGGGTTTTGCCTTAGGAACTCTTTGGAATAACTTTTAATAACTTCCGTAGCTTATTTGGGTATTAGTGGGCTTAGTGGGTTAATGCCTAATCATATATTAATTCCCAATTTTCGTAGCTTTTAATTCCTCAAAATACAAAATTACCAAACTACCCTTATACATTGTCGTTATGGCCTAAAAATACCCCGGGACCCAAACCAAACCCCCGGCTAGTGTTTTCTGACTATTTCGACCCTTCTGGACGCGTTGGCGCACTCAAAACGACCATACGGTTAATAGAACTAAAATTCCCTTTTTAATTAAAATAAATATAACCCTGACGCGACTATCACACGCGTCTCAACAAAATTTCCAAATTGCCGTATTTCAATCTCACGACAATTTCATACTTCATATTCATATATAATCATATATGCACATATAATCAAATACCAACTCGCATTTCGCTAGTATTTTAACCCGGATTAATTTCTAATTAATACGCATTTAATTTAATTAATCCCATAAAATAAATATCACAAAAATACGGGGTATTACAGATAGAATAAAGGTATTAACGCTAAAGCCGTATAATTAATGATACAACGTAAACTTCATATCTTCTCCTATGTCCCTTCGTTTTCTACAGATTCCACTCATCTGGGAAATCTAAATGCCTCCACATTTATACCATACATACGTAACCCTATCTGAGACCCTCCATATTTCACAAACAAGGCCTCTGTACTTGAAATTGTGAAAAAATCTATAATGAAGGTTGCGGATGTGGAAGTTTTGATGCGCATAAAGGCAAAAATGACGATGGAACTGCTCTGATGGATACTATATTCAAGGTATACATGCTCAGTTAAGATCATATGGTCGTGATACCCTTATTGTTAGTCACATAGCAAGAGAGGATCCTGAAGGAAATTTTTTGGAGACATGGGCTGACAAGCTAAAGAGTGAGAATTTTTAGCTCTGCAGTATAACTAATGGATCCTTAGACCTATTCTCCATTAAGGATAGTACAGAGATTACATATGTGAAAAAACCAGCATACTTGACTACATCAGTGACGAAGCATTTTGTGGTGCCCAAGCTAGAAAAGGTTATCAATTAGGAAAAGAAGACTTCCCATTCTTCACTCATGGATGACACAGTCCTGATTGAAGTGTTTGAATATGGATTTGTTTTGATATTTTATCTACAATCCATGTAGGATTATTAACATGCAATTTTAGATTTCTATATGTTTTTACAGGATAAATCATGTATATACTCACTTAGAAGACACAAAGCTCTAAGTTGAAAAAAGTAGTTGAATATTTTTTATGTTTGAGATTATAGGATTTGGATTCAAATATTACTCTTTGCGTGAGAGAATCCACAATTTTAAGAAATATTTTTGTCATCTTGATTTCTTGGCAAGTTAATTAGTTATTTATCATTTTTTATTCATAATTTCTTTTTCAGACATAGTCATAAGATCCTTTCTTAAATGACTACTACCCATTGAACCCCCTGAACATAAATGAACAACATGGACTATCCCCAAAACATAAAGTTGTTTGCGAAACTACTTTTATCAAATTTGATGATGTTGTCATGTTCTCTCAAAAAAAGATGATGTTGCCTTATACCTAATCATAATGTTATGTTTTTCTTCATCCATATGGTGTTAGATAATTTTGATGAGTAATGTTTATATATGTACTAAAAATACGAATGATGTACAAAAATCTTGATTCAATATTATTCTACTTAAGTTAAATAGCGTACATAATTATTATTCTGCTTAAGTTCATTATTTTACTCAATTTGTACATATATGTTGATTAAGTTAAATAGTTTACTTTATAATGTATTAAGTTAAATCATGTACTTTATCTAATTAGGAGTGATTTTATTATATTATTTCAAATTTGATAAATCTCATGCAATATCACTTAATAGTATTTTTAATTAGTAGTCATTTTATTACATTATTTATTTGTATTGCATGTTAAATATCTATAATTATAATTTAGATTGAAAAATCTTTATAAGAGTTCATATGTTATAGTTGTTTCATCAAGGGAAAAGCTTATTATAAAAATGTTCCGTCTATTAGGTCTAGCATTGATTTCTCTATCACATGGGCTCATTTTAGTATATTGTAATTTCATTGTTGGAATTTAATTTTAGTTTTTCTTACTTTATAGTTGATAATTAAAGTTTCATTTCCCAATATTGATTTGCCTTTTTAATTTTGTCAATTCAATTTTAGTGTGAATCGTCACAACTAAAATTTGATGCTAAATCCAAGTTTTGTGAATTCATATCAACAATAATATTTAATTTAATTTTTTGAACAACCTTAATTCTTCAAATTTAATCCATTTATTTCGAAATTCGTAATATTTTTACATTGCCAATTGGAGCAGTGAATTGAATTTGTACGACCACAAAGACCTCACTAAGAGATGTCCCTAAGCACACTAGTTTTGTTTCATGAACCAACACAAACGAAACATATTGTGTCAATTTTAGATTAAATTCGAATTATACTACCACGTCGTGCCAAAATTGCCACCACTATTTTTAGATCCTTTTTTTTCTACTCAGTCATCATAAAATAATAAGTAAAAACAAGTATTATCTACTTATAGGATTAAGACTCTTTTAAATCAAATTTTATATACTTTTTTTACTATCAAACGCTTGTGCATTGCACCGGTTGTATGCTAGGAATATTAAAAAATTGGTGTATGTGTCAGATATTATGACACGTGACAAAGGAGGTGTTTCCTATTAATTACTGAAGCTCTAATTTGTTGATGGAGACGTGTAGCTCTCTTTTCCCGTTTGCATCTCTTCTTTCCTTTCATTAAATATTTTTTCTACAAACTTTTAACTCTTCCATATCTCTGAATCGGTCTGCTTTTCATCTTCCATGACTTTTTCCTTGCCAAAAATTAATACACTAATAGCCCCTCCCGTTCCCTGTGTGTTTCATATGGACGCATCTATATATTCCTCTAACAATAAGTCTCTCTCATTTGTACTTTAAAAAAGGCTCTCTTATTTTCTTCATTTTTCTAAACACCTTTGATATTTTCACCACTACCGTAAGATTCGAAGCACTCACCACAAGGGCGGATCCAACCCTGGGCACACCAGGGCTGTAGCCCAGGGCAAACTGAAAATGCAACTCACGGTATATGAGTCATTTACTCCATCCCAATGATATAACCCACCCAATTGCAGTACCAATAGAGTTTTACATAAAGCAGGGCATGAAATCAAGCCTTAAATGGTGTTCCTTTTTCATAAGACACCTTTTCAGTAAACAACAATGGCACTCAAAAGGTGTCATTCTCTTGTAGGATACTAACAAAAACTAAAAGAAAAATTTCTTCTCAAGCTATGTGATTATGAGACACCTATTTTCAAATTAGCATGGTATGAATTATAAATCTCTATTGATTTGTATGATTTCTTCAACAATCATGAAAGTTATAATGTAGTGTTTTATAAAGTATAAACTTATAACTATATATTAAGTCCATATAATATAAGTTGTATATTTGGGGTGCACTTTAAAAAGACTATAATAGCCTCAATTGATTGGTACTAGAAAAATTTTATTGTTACCGACCAAATATATATATATATATATATATATATATATATATATATAATGTCATGAAAAAACCTTAACATATTTAATAACTTTTTTATTAAAAAAAACTGTGTTTGCACCCAATTTTTTAAATTAATTTTTAGCAATTATATTATTTTTTTTAATTAGAATATCATTAATTATTATTAAGCAAGTATCAAGTGTGTTTCTATTTCTAGTATATATAAAGAATTTGTAATGGTGTGGATGTCGATTTGATGTATTTTTCGATGCGCTCTCAACGGGCAACTAATATAAGGTGGCATGGGGGAGGTGTGTGGTTGGAAAGTACAACTCAAGAATATCAGCCCACCCCTTGAATGAATCCTGGTTCCGCCCTTGATTCACCATGAACATTCATGAAAACTCCTCCCACAAAGAGGAGAAGAATCATTGAAACTATAAGCACACACCCTTCTCTCTTCAAGGAAAATAATAGCCACACAAACTCTCTCTAATTTTCCTTCACTATAGTGATGTTTTCTCGATAACATTTTGAACCCTTAGTAAGCTGCAAAACTTTGCGTTGCTTTTTTTTATTTGTTAGTTTTACTTATTTGGTTTTACCACCCCCACGAGGGTTTTTTCTCTTTGTAAGTTTCCTTGAAATTATGGTTATGTTACTGATGTATGTGTATATTTATAGTTTTTGTGCTTACCAAATGTTTGTTAAAATGGTTGTCTAATCTTCTTATATTTGCCTGCAAACTGTCTAACCCATAAGTTTTTATATATTTTTCTTGCTTTGTTATATCTATAAATTATAATATATATTGTTGCACAATAATTTGTTGAAGTTTTTGGCTGTAAAAAAAGGACAATATAGGGAAAAACCTATACTCAGAATAACATTATTCAAGCTACAATACCAAGCACATGTTCTTCTACATCAATTTTGCCTTGAGTTACATTAAAAATCAAGATGGCATTGAGCTTTCTGCCTTGGGAGGGAATGGCTATCAGAAATTGTAACAAGAGTGAAATTGTTATAGAGGACTCCAAATGGCAATTTGTTGAAGAAAAACAATGATGCCATAGTATTAGAAAAAGTACAGTTCTATCATGTTTGTATGTCGTTTTAGATATTTTACAGAGTTATTGGAACTATTACATAATTAACAGAAGCAAAAGAAATAATTAAATAGGATAGTCATTTAGTGGGGGTGTTGTGTCCTCCCACAAAGAACTCAGAGAGGAGAGGGCTACATGGGGTTTATGGTTGGAGATGAATGTGGCAATGTGGGTTTATGATAATGAACATTTACAGAATTTCTAATCATCCAATGAAGAAATTTGAGTTTTGTTTGAATCATAAATTTTTATTGTTGGGTTCATATTGATAATACTATCACATCTTGAATAATTGTTTGAATTGAAAAGTGTGAATTTTATATGTATTAAACAATATCATTACAATAGTTTCGTAATAATCACAATTAAATTTAATGATGTAGATGATAATAAGTTTTTTCTTGAATTATTTATTTAATTACAAGCATATGATATGTGTATTTATTAATGTACAAAAACCTTCGTGGGTGTATTTTCATCTTCCTACTCACTTTATCTTATTATATATGTGTGTGTGCGCACTACTACACCCCCCGAAAAACAAATTATATTGTTTACCACATAAGCGGTCATGCTCCATGATGCCATATGTGAGACAAATGAGATAAAGGAAATAGAGAAAATAAATAGAGTAATTCTAGAGAACCCTCAAACTGTAGATACTAAAAATTATTTTTTTAATGAAACAAAAGCTTTCCCCAACAGTTGTTCCACATTCATTTAGGTTTCATGTCACAACAAGTAAAGAAATTGTCACTAAAAGTCAATGAGGACGAAACTTGAATGGGCAAAAAAATTGTGGTTAAAGTAGAAAAAATAAGTTTTATTCAACTTCGAATACATATATAAGGCATATGTATATTCAGAATTATTGGTTATCCCAAATTTTGTAACGAGAATTACCGAATGCTCGTGCATCGCGCAAAATTAAAATTTAATTAAATTATAATTTTGTGTCGGATCTTATAGTATTATCGTGTTCTGCGGATAAATGATACTATATCTGTACTAATAAACCAAAAGTCAAAAATCAAAAAGTCAATGACGTGTTTCTTCCCAGTTTCTTATCTGGCATAGGGGCGATTTTAATTATAAAGATACACCCACCCATCCATATAAATCTCTTTAAATGCATATATAGTTGTATCATTTTTTGTCAAATTAAGATAAATTTGAAGTCGAATCATACAAAAGATGAATCTTATCAAGAAAGCAACTCTGGACAACAAACGCAATGAAATATTTCTTGAACGGAAGCTAAAGGTTAAGCGTCTCTCTCTCTCTCTCTTTCTCTCACGCGCACGCACACACATACATTATTTACCCGCTCATATGCACAGGAAAGTTGCAGGTCCTTTGAATTTAGTCCACCTTTATAAACTTCAAGCTCCGCTCTTTGATTATTAGAGACTCAATATTTTTTTGTTCTTAAACACTCCAACCATTTCACTTTTCCGAATTTAGTTGGATTTTAAAGGTACGTTGTTTCCATGTCCCATAAAATATCCTACGCATTTTGTCCATACATAGAGAAAAGGCTTTTTGTACCAATTTTGTACACTGATTTTCTATGCTGTATAGTTAATTAAAAAAATAAAAAATATATTTTTTTAATCAAATGTAGCGGGTAGAAAATTCGTGCACAAAATCGGTACCCCTAACATTCCTCTTGTCTTTATAATTTGGAGTTCAATCAAATTATGTGTACCCTATTGTGTACTTTTATTTATACTTTCTTCTTTAAATGTTTATACTTTATTATTATGAATTCCGTCAACACATAGAGTATAATTTATTATTATTTTATTTTATTATAAAATACAAAATAAAAGTACAAAATGAGAAAGAGTTTGGATAAGGTCCAACATGCTTAATTTCTTCGTTTTCTATCATCATTCAGAAAAGATGGACTGATCAGAAGTTTGGTTGCGATTACTTCATGGTGTACCCAAGAGCTCTCTATCTCACGTGGGGATCGTTATCACTGGGACTGGAACTGTTTCAAAGAGATCAGGTAATTTATTTGTTTTATCTGTTGACTTTTTGTTATTCTTTCTTTGGCGACATCTTCAGGTAATTTTGTGAGTTTTAAAATTAAAGATCAAGTAGAACATGTTTTTTTTAATTAAACATTTACTTTCTAATCAAATTGTTAAACAAAAACAAATGCGTTGCTCTCTATTTAAAAAAAAATTGCAATAATTTTCATTTGATTAACTATCCCTCCAAAAAATTAGTGTAAACTATTAACAAGTTTTGACTAAATTTAATTAAACGGTTATTTTGAATCACCCCATATTCAAAGTTGCATTTGATTTTTTTAATCTCTCTTTATTGAATCTAATTAATTAGTTTAGTTACTAATTTTTTGTTTTTAGTATTTTGACTTACCACCAATACAGTCATCATTATTTGACATTACCCGTCATTCTATTTTTCTTTAGACAAATGTTCTAAAAAATGCGGAGGTGATCGAAGCGTGGAGGTCAAGCCTTAAGTCTTAGAAGCTTAGACGGACTTAGATATGAAAAGACGTGAAAAGACATTTATGCCTTTTTAAATATTTTTTAACCATAACAAGGTTATTAAAAATACTAAAATTATACTTACCTTAAACATATGTCTGAATATTTGCAAATTAAAATACTACTTTTTTAAAATATTAAAAAAAACGCGACTTGGGATACTGTTTTTCTTTTGATTGTTTTGGTCGGAAGTTGGTCAATAATGTTAGGCTTTTTTTTTTGGACGAGAGACAAAGAGGTTTGGGATAATATTTGTCTTTTGATTGTTTTAGACGAGATATTAGTCCGATTTGTTAAAAAAATATTGAAAATGCGATATCGTTTCACTAAAGCATTTTTGTTTTAAAAAAAAGTGCGTCTTTAGGCTTTTATCAAGAATAAAGCTTAAAAGGCTTAAGGCGGGACGTTTCTCCCAAGCCTTAAACCTGGGCGCACCTTTTAGATCACTGCTTTAGACTTTACCACTCGTTCTGAAATTTAGAAAGTGTCGCAAAAAGTGAAAAAAATTCGTTAAATGTTAATACGGGTGGTAAAGTCTAAAAAATGAAATGGTAGGTATAATCAATTAACGATAACTGCATGGTGGGTAAACTCAAAATATCCCTTATTTTTTTTAGTTCAAGTAGGGTCCGGATTCAGATTGAACTAAAAAAAATAAGGGATATTTTGAGGAGGAAGAGCCCCTGAAGAAGTTTGCAACCCAAAGGTTCAAGATATACGATGGGAAAATCGATCCTATAGACTATGTGGGTCAATATAGGAAGGCAATGATCCTGTGGAACCACAACAATGCTCTTATGTGCTAATATTCTCCTTTGGTTTTGGGGATATCGCAAAAAGGGGTTTGAGAGGCTACCACATAGGTCGGTCAAGAACTTCAAGTCACTCACGGAGGCCTTCACAACTCACTTTATTACAATAAATTCTCACCCAAAGAGAATGGATTCTCTCCTCATCACGAGGAAAAAACCTAAGGAGACTTTACGGGACTATGCCAGACGCTACTTGAAAACCTTCAATGAAGTTGAAGATTGCTCCGAGAAAGTTACCATATCATCATTCAAGATAAGGCTTCCCCACAACCCCATGTTGGCACTAGTTCCTCACAAAGGAGGCAGACACCATCGATGACCCAATGCCACGCATAAAAAAGTATGCCATGATGGAAGATGTGGCCACCCTCAACCAAGTTGATAACGATCGTGCGGAGGCAACCAAAGGGAACTACAAAAAGAGCACCGCCAAGAAGGTGGAAAAAATCAGAACTGGGATCTAAGAACGGAGACCAGGCAGAACCATCTAAATCTTTTCAGACGATCAATAGTGTCTTCAAAGAATCAATCTTGAAGATCTTGGGTAAGATCAAAGACTAATAGATCCTCAAGTGGCCGAAAAATATGGGTGAAGATCTATGTAAGATAAATAGCTTAATCAGATGCGCCTATCACAAAGAGAATGGGCATAAGACGGAGAATTGCAAGGCCCTTAAGTCCCATCTAGAGGAGTTAGTCCAGGCGGGGCATTTGAGAGAGTACATAAAAAAAGAAAGGTGACATGGTCGCCCCTAGTGTTGACTAAAAATTAGATAATGTTTTGGAGGAAGAGTTAGGGAAGGAGTTCGTTGTTATCCATGGTGCCTTGAGTACTAATCATATCCAAGGGAACACTGTTCTGATGGAGCTTAACTAGATCACTGCAGTTATGGAGATCTTCCAGATTGACCCTACAAAAAGTCCAGCTGACAAGCGCAAGCGACCAGAAGGCATAAACTATAACAATAATGCAGTCTTCACATAAGAAAATCATATCGGAGTAAGGACCCCACACCATGATGCATTAGTAATCACCCTTAGAAATGCAAACGGGGACGTAAATAAGCTACTAGTCGATCAAGAGAGCTCCTCTAAAGTCATGTACTTGGAACTTTTTCATAAGATCAAAATCAAGTTGGAGGATTTAAAGTAAGCAACCGTCCCTCTGGTCGGCTTCGCTGGAAAAATGCCTATATCGTTGGAAAATGTGGTCCTACCAGTTCAGGACGGGAATATCTCAAAGCTAATCGAGTTCTTGGTGGTAGACCTTGACTTTTCCTATCATGTCATTCTTGGGAAAGGATGGTTGCACGCCATGCACGCTTCTCCCTCCACTTACCACCAAAAAATCAAGTGCATCACAGAGCGCAGAATAATGGAAATCAGAGACAACCAGGCCATTACTCCAAAGTGTTTTATCATCGCCATCATGATTAAATAAGAGAAGAAGAAAGAAAAAGAGGATATGCCTGAAACTTCTCAAAATAGAGCTACATTGTCCAAATAGCAACTAAAGTACGGAAGACCAGAAGTGGAAGAAATGAGACTTGACCTTATAGATAGGATCATAGAGAAATTAAAAGAGGTAGCCTTCGATAAAACTCGCCCGGAAAAGGAGATTTTTAATCGACAACACATTGTCCAAGCAAGAAAGGGAGGAACTAATTTTTCAGCTGAAACAAAATTAAAATGTATTCGCATGGTAGTCGTATGATATGCCTGGGATCGAACTTAAGGTCGCATGCCACAAACTTCATGTTGATCCCATGTATCTGCCAATCATACAAAAGGCTCGCCGAACTGCCATGGACAAATATTGGTTACAAGGATGTTCAAGCAACAGATGGGGAGACAAAATGGAGGTATACATTGACGACACGCTCTTCGAGATCAAGCTCAAAGACGACCATCCGAAGGACTTAGCGAAGACTTTCAAGATCCTCGGTCACTACCGAATAAAGCTCAGTGCGACCAAATGCTCCTTTGGGGTTCAGTTCAGAAAGTTCCTACGGTACTTAGTCAGTAAGAGGGGTATTGAGGCCAACCTCGACTAGATAGTTGCGATCAACAATTAGCCCCCAAAGACGCTGCGTGAGATTCAAAAGTTAATAAGGATATTAGCAGCCCTTAATCGTTCCATCGCAAAGTCTTTTGAACGATGCCAACTATTTTTTCAGCCGTTGAAGAAGGAAAAACTCCCCATCTGGAACGAGTAATGCTCAAAGGACCTTGAAGAAATCAAATCCTACTTAGGTAAACATCCCCTGTTGTTTATTCCAGATTCAGAGGATCCTCTTTATCTTTACTTAGAACTTTAAAGCCATGCGGTCAATTCGACTTTAGTGTGAGAGAAGGAGGCGTCTATTACCCATTTACTACATAAAAAACACCCCTGAACGCCGAACGACGCTACCACCCACTTTGAAAATTGGTCTATTATTTGGTCTTTGCATCGCACAAGTTGAAGCACTACTTTAAAGCTCGCTCAATCAGTCATCACTTCATTTCCCCTCAAAGCCATTCTTCGAAAGGTTGACGTATTTAGATGGATGTCCAAATGGTTGGTTAAACATGGTCGACAAGAAGCAAGTCGACTAGGTCAGGGGGAAAGCAACGCGGTTTTATCTAGCGCCCAAAGGAAAACACTGTAAAAGATCTTTCACCAGTCCCTATCTCTAATGCGTGCATCCAAGTGACCTTGATCATGTTATATACGAACTTCATGATGGAATTTGAGAGAGTCATGTTGGAGGGAGGTCTCTGGTTTTTCGATCAATTAAAGAAGGGTATTGGTGACCATATATACAAAGAGATGCAACCTTCTACGTCAAAAAGTGTGAAAAGGTCTAGAACTTCTCCCCTATGATCCATAAGTTAGCCAACAACTTAAAATCATTGATTAACCTGTGGTCGTTCGGCCAATGAGATTTGTATATTATAGGTTTGCTCCTAAAATCACCAGGGAATCAAAAATTCATCTTGGTCAGCACAGACTACTTCACGAAGTGGATTAAAATAGAACTATTAGAAAACATCAGGGACGCTGACATGATTAGGTTCATCTAGATGAACATCATTAAACGTTTCGATGAACCTAGGGCGACCATCTCAAATAATGACACCCAGTTTGATAGAGGGTCATTCTAAAGTTTTTGCTGCATCCATAGCATCAAGCATCACTTCAGCTCTGTGTCCTACCCTCAGAGCAACGGTAAAGTTGAGGCTTCTGATAAAATAATGTTATACGACATGAAAAGGAGATTAAAGAAGGTAAAAAGTGCTTGAACAGATGAGCTTCCTCCTGTCCTATGGGCATATCGTACTACACCCAGAAGCTCTACTAGGAAAACACCTTTCACCCTAACCTATGGGATGGAAGTTGTTATTCCTTTGGAGGCTGGTCTGCCAACCCACCATTACTGAGTAGGGTTTGAATGAGGAAGTCATAAGGACTGAGCTTAACCTAGACAACGAGAAGGGAACTGGCCATGATAAAGGTATCCTTTTACCAACATCATCTAGCTAGGCATACAATAAGGGAGTGAATCCAAGAAAATTTTAGGTCGACAACTACGTCGTGAGAAAAGTTCTCAATAGTGCCAAAAAACCTTCGAATGACAAGTTGGGACCAAATTGGGAGGGACCCTTCAAAGTCATCAGAGACGATCTGTAAGGAGCCTACCTTTTGGAAATAATGGAGGGCAGGGAGATACCAAGGGCATGGAATGCAACCAACCTAAAGAGGTTTTACTTTTAAATTTCATCTTGCTTATTTATTTATAGCTTAGTTAACACTACACCAAAAACAGGAATCTGGCACGGTTTAAAACTGTGCCAGATCAAATCTGGCACGGTTTTGAACTGTGCCAGAATCAGGTGTTCCAAAATGGCAATTTTTTTCTGGCACGGCTCAAAAGTCTGCCAGATTTGGCCAAACAGGAACACTTCTGGCACACTTTTAAACCGTGCCAGAATTTGATATTTCTGGCACACTTTTGGCACAGTTTTTAACTGTGCCAGATTCGGCCAAACAGGAACACTTCTGGCACACTTTTAAACCGTGCCAGAATTTGATATTTCTGGCACACTTTTGGCACAGTTTTTAACTGTGCCAGATTCATCCAAACAGAAACACTTCTGGCACACTTTTAAATCATGCCAGAATTTGATATTTCTGGTACACTTTTGGCACAGTTTTTAACTGTGCCAGATTCAGCACAGTTTAAAAAATATTGGCACAGTTCAAAATCGTGCCAAAATATGATACACCTTTGCCACGGTTTTGAACTGTGCCAAATTTTTTTATTAAAAAAAATAATTATTTGAAAACACAAAATTCACAAATTAATAATATTGCGCGTTGTTAATAAACTAATGTACATACAAACTCAAAATATTACAAGTCTTTAATAGCTCACAAGCCCAAACGAAATTGGGCAGAGTTTCCTCTATTTTCTGGACATTCCAACACCTGTTAATACAAAACCTGCCTAACATAAAGCCCGCACGGCTACCAAATATAACAATTAAGATACAAAAGCCCGCACGGCCATAAAAAGTCAAAAATAAAACAACAAAAGACCGTACGACCATGACACAAATAAATGAAATCACGAATAAATCCTTGTTGTAAACCATTGAGTTCTTTGTGTGTTCCACGTGAATAAAAGCCAACGATAAACTGTTATCCTGCAAAAAAAAAATTGGATACAACAAAGATACAATATTAGTAACCCAATAATTTATAAAAAAAAAAAATTGGCAAAACTAGAAAATTACATTTATGAGTGGAAATTATCATCATACTCTCAAACCGAGAGATCCGAGACTATGCGGTCAGTTCCTACAACTTACATGGGTCCCGTGCGAGTTGTTCGTGCCTCTTAAGGGGTCGTTTGGGGGTTGGTTTGGGTTTTCACCCTTTAAAGGCATATTTTTAGTTCTAAGTGTGATTTTTGCAAATTATCGCCAAACACTCAAACCGAGAGACACGGGACTACATGGTCAGTTCCTACAAGTTACATGGGTCCCGTGCGAGGTGTTCGTGCCTCCTAAGGGGTCGTTTGGGGATTGGTTTGGGTTTTCACCCTTTGACGGCATGTTTTTAAGTCTAAGTGTTATTTTTTCAAATTATCGTCACACTCTCAACCCGGGAGACCCGGGACTACGCGATCAGTTTCTACAAGTTACATTAGTTCCGTGCGAGGTGTCCGTGCCTTCTACGGAGTCGTTTTGGGGTTGGTTTGAGTTTTCACCCTTTGACGGCATGTTTCTAAGTCTAAGTGTGATTTTTGTAAATTATCATCACACTCTCAACTCGGGAGATCCGGGACTACGCGGTCAGTTTCTACAAATTACATTAGTCTCGTGCGAGGTGTTCGTGCCTCCTACGGGGTCGTTTGGGGGTGGGTTTGGGCCCTTTAACGGCATGTTTTTAACTCTAAGTGTGATTTTTGCAAATTATCATCATACTCCCAAACCGAGAGACCCGTGACAACGCGGTTAGTTCAGGTTACATTGGTCCCGTGCGAGGTGTTCGTGCCTCCTAGGGGGTCGTTTGGGGGTTGCTTTGGGTTTTCACCCTTTAACGGCATATTTTTAACTAAGTGTGATTTTTGCAAATTATCGTCATACTCTCAAACCGAGAGACCCAAGACTACACGGTCAGTTCCTACAAGTTACACTGGTCCCGTGCGAGGTGTTCGTGCCTCCTACGGGGTCATTTGGGGTCTGGTTTGGGTTTTCACCCTTTAACAGCATGTTTTTAACTTTAAGTGTGATTTTTGCAAATTATCGTCAGACTCTCAAACTAGAGACCCGGGACAACGAGGTCAGTTCCTATAAGTTACACTGGTCCCGTGCGAGGTGTTCGTGCCTCCTACGGGGTCGTTTGCGGACTGGTTTGGGTTTTCACCCTTTAACGGCATGTTTTTAAGTCTAACTGTTGATTTTTGTAAATTATCGTCATATTCTCAAACCGGGAGACCCGGGACTACACGGTCAGTTCCTACAAGTTACATTGGTCCCATGCGAGGTGTTCGTGCCTCCTACGGGATCGTTTGGGGGCTGGTTTGGGTTTTCACCCTTTAACGACATGTTTTTAAGTCTAACTGTTGATTTTTGCAAATTATTGTCATATTCTCAAACCGGGAGACCCAGGACTACGCGGGCAGTTCCTACAAGTTACATTGGTCCTGTGCGAGGTGTTCGTGCCTCCAACGGGGTCATTTGGGGGCTGGTTTGGGTTTTCACCCTTTAACGGCATGTTTTTAACTCTAAGTGTTGATTTTTGCAAATTATCGTCATACTCTCAAACCGGGAGAACCGAGACTACACGATCAGTTCCCACAAGTTACATTGGTCCCGTGCGAGGTGTTCATGCCTTCTACGGGGTCGTTTTGGGTTGGTTTGAGTTTTCACCCTTTGACGGCATGTTTCTAAGTCTAAGTGTGATTTTTGCAAATTATCATCACACTCTCAACCCGGGAGACCCGGGACTGCGCGGTCAGTTTCTACAAGTTACATTAGTCCCGTGCGAGGTGTTCGTGCCTCCTACGGGGTCGTTTGGGGGTGGGTTTGGGCCCTTTAACGGCATGTTTTTAACTCTAAGTGTGATTTTTGCAAATTATCATCATACTCCCAAACCGAGAGACCCGGGACAACGCGGTTAGTTCCTACAAGTTACATTGGACCCGTGCGAGGTGTTCGTGCCTCCTAGGGGGTCGTTTGGGGGTTGCTTTGGGTTTTCACCCTTTAACGACACATTTTTAACTAAGTGTGATTTTTACAAATTATCGTCATACTCTCAAACCGAGAGACCCAAGACTACACGGTCAGTTCCTACAAGTTACATTGGTCCCGTGCGAGGTGTTCGTGCCTCCTACGGGGTCGTTTGGGGTCTGGTTTGGGTTTTCACCCTTTAACAGCATGTTTTTAACTTTAAGTGTGATTTTTGCAAATTATCGTCAGACTCTCAAACTGAGAGACCCGAGACAACGAGGTCAGTTCCTACAAGTTACATTGGTCCCGTGCGAGGTGTTCGTGTCTCTTACGGGGTCGTTTGGGGACTAGTTTGGGTTTTCACCTTTAACGGCATGTTTTTAAGTCTAAGTGTTCATTTTTGCAAATTATCGTCACACTCTCGAACCGAGTGACCCGGGACTATGCGATCAGTTCCTACAAGTTACATTGGTCCCGTGCGAGGTGTCCGTGCCTTCGAAGGGGTCATTTGGGGGCTGGTTTGTGTTTTCACCCTTTAACGGCATGTTTTTAACTCTAAGTGTGATTTTTGCAAATTATCGTCTAACTCACAAACCGAGACACCCGGGACTACGCAGTCAGTGCCTACAAGTTACATGGGTCCCGTGCGAGGTGTTCGTGCCTCCTACGGGATCGTTTGGGGGCTGGTTTGGATTTTCACTCTTTAGCGGCATATTTTTAACTCTAAGTGTGATTTTTGTAAATTATGTTCATAATATTAAACCGGGAGACCCAAGACTACGGGGCCAGTTCCTACAAGTTACATGGGTCCCGTGCGAGGTGTTCGTCTCCTACGGGGTCATTTGGGGGTTGGTTTGGGTTTTCACCCTTTAACGGCATGTTTTTAACTCTAAGTGTTAATTTTTGCAAATTATCGTCATATTCTCAAACCGGGATACCCGGGACTAAGCGATCACTTCCTACAAGTTACATGGGTCCCGTACGAGGTCTTCGTGCCTCCTACGGGGTCGTTTGGAGGCTGGTTTGGGTTTTCACCCTTTAACGACATGTTTTCAAGTCTAACTGTTGATTTTTGCAAATTATCGTCATATTCTCAAACCGGGAGACCCACGACTACGCGGGCACTTCCTACAAGTTACATTGGTCCCGTGCGAGGTGTTCGTGCCTCCTACGGAGTCATTTGGGGGCTGGTTTGGGTTTTCACCCTTTAACGGTATGTTTTTAACTCTAAGTGTTGATTTTTGCAAATTATCGTCATACTCTCAAACCGGGAGAACCGAGACTACACGGTCAGTTCCTATAAGTTACATTGGTCCCGTGCGAGTTGTTCGTGCCTTTTACGGGGTCGTTTTGGGGTTGGTTTGAGTTTTCACCCTTTGACGGCATGTTTCTAAGTCTTAGTGTGATATTTGCAAATTATCATCACACTCTCAACCCGGGAGACCCGGGACTACGCGGTCAGTTTCTACAAGTTACATTAGTCTCGTGCGAGGTGTTCGTGCCTCCTACGGGGTCGTTTGGGGGTGGGTTTGGGCCCTTTAACGGCATGTTTTTAACTTTAAGTGTGATTTTTGCAAATTATTATCATACTCCCAAACCAAGAGACCCGGGACAACGCGGTTAGTTCCTACAAGTTACATTGGTCCCGTGCGAGGTGTTCGTGCCTCCTAGGGGGTCGTTTGGGGGCTTCTTTGGGTTTTCACCCTTTAACGGCATATTTTTAACTAAGTGTGATTTTTGTAAATTATCGTCATACTCTCAAACCGAGAGACCCAAGACTACACGGTCAGTTCCTACAAGTTACACTGGTCCCGTGCGAGGTGTTCGTGCCTCCTACGGGGTCGTTTGGGGTCTGGTTTGGGTTTTCACCCTTTAACAGCATGTTTTTAACTTTAAGTGTGATTTTTGTAAATTATCGTCAGACTCTCAAACTGAGAGACCCGGGACAACGAGGTCAGTTCCTACAAGTTACATTGGTCCCGTGCGAGGTGTTCGTTCCTATGGGGTCGTTTGGGGACTGGTTTGGGTTTTCACCCTTTAACGGCATGTTTTTAAGTCTAAGTGTTCATTTTTGCAAATTATCGTCACACTCTCGAATCGAGAGACCCGGGACTATGCGATCAGTTCCTACAAGTTACATTGGTCCCGTGCGAGGTGTCCGTGCCTTCGAAGGGGTCGTTTGGGGGCTGGTTTGTGTTTTCACCCTTTAACGGCATGTTTTTAACTCTAATTGTGATTTTTGCAAATTATGCTCTAACTCTCAAATCGAGACACCCGGGACTACGCAGTCAGTGCTTACAAGTTACATGGGTCCCGTGCGAGGTGTTCGTGCCTCCTACGGGATCGTTTGGGGGCTGGTTTGGATTTTCACTCTTTAGCGGCATATTTTTAACTCTAAGTGTGATTTTTGTAAATTATGTTCATAATATTAAACCGGGAGACCCGAGACTACGGGGCCAGTTCCTACAAGTTACATGGGTCCCGTGCGAGGTGTTCGTACCTCCTACGGGGTCATTTGGGGGTTGGTTTGGGTTTTCACCCTTTAACGGCATGTTTTTAACTCTAAGTGTTAATTTTTGCAAATTATCGTCATATTCTCAAACCGGGATACCCGGGACTAAGCGATCACTTCCTACAAGTTACATGGGTCCCGTACGAGGTGTTCGTGCCTCCTACGCGGTCGTTTGGGGGCTGGTTTGGGTTTTCACCCTTTAACGACATGTTTTTAAGTCTAACTATTGATTTTTGCAAATTATCGTCATATTCTCAAACCGGGAGACCCGGCACTACGCGGTCAGTTCCTACAAGTTACATTGGTCCCGTGCGAGGTGTTCGTGCCCCCTACGGGATCGTTTGGGGGCTAGTTTGGATTTTCACTCTTTAGCGGCATATTTTTAACTCTAAGTGTGATTTTTGTAAATTATGTTCATACTATTAAACCGGGAGACCCGAGACTACGGGGCCAGTTCCTACAAGTTACATGGGTCCCGTGCGAGGTGTTCGTACCTCCTACGGGGTCATTTGGGGGTTGGTTTGGGTTTTCACCCTTTAACGGCATGTTTTTAACTCTAAGTGTTAATTTTTGCAAATTATCGTCATATTCTCAAACCGGGATACCCGGGACTAAGCGATCACTTCCTGCAAGTTACATGGGTCCCGTGCGAGGTCTTCGTGCCTCCTACGGGGTCGTTTGGGGGCTGGTTTGGGTTTTCACCCTTTAACGACATGTTTTTAAGTCTAACTGTTGATTTTTGCAAATTATCGCCATATTCTCAAACCGGGAGACCCAGGACTACGCAGTGAGTTCCTACGTGTTACATTGATCCCGTATGAGGTGTTTGTGCCTCTTTGCGGTTGTTTGGAGGTTGTTTTGGGTTTTCATCCTCTAAAGGTATGTTTTTAATCAATTTAGAACGTTTATTGATTTTAGAAAATTTTGACATAGTTTCATTTATTTATTCGTTAAATCCAACATGTTTTAACATTTAAAATAAACTCAATAGCAACTGCAAATTCCAAAAAAAAAAAACACCAGCAAGTCCCTTCCACCAATTTAACTAAATAAGCTCATAAAGTAAGTCTCTGATGGGCCCGTGACATATTCACAAACTGATAGGCCCGTCACAAACCGTGGGTTGTTTTTACATTTTCAATTTTCAACTAATGTTAACTGAAATACATTTAAATAATCCACCTAAATAGGTATTGTCAACGATATCCATATTCATCAAGTTATAATTATTTGACGCAATTGAATAATATGTGGCAAAGAATTTATCTCCAACACAACCATCTTCCAAATCAATTGTTCAGGGAAACTCATATTATAGTTTTAAATGGAACAGATATAAATGTCTATTCCTATTCAACGTGGAAGACAACTCAAAAGAAGAAAAACAAAAACAAAGACATATCTTAATTAAATTAACTTACATGGATTGATTTGATGAGATCATCCTTGATGGCATACCCCTAAGAGGCATATTTGAAAGGACTCTTTGTTTTTCTACAAAAAAAAAAAGTGGTATGAAAAATATTTCCAACTAATACCAAATATGTGCAATACAAATTCTTGCATTAGACTAAAGAGGAGGGGGGTGGTACTACTAAAATTAACCTCCCTAGTTTTTATAGATTTTATTTTCACTTTTTTGAGATGTTTTATTATATGGCTTTAAGTACTCTAGTGCCAAGAGACTCCCTCTTGTACCCATGCATCAAATTGTTAACCCCCAGGCTCATCACTGCATATTTTAAGTAAACATTATATATGCACAGAGATAAATACATACACATACACATACAAAACGAAGATGACAACAACAATTCCCCCTGCTGCTTAGACTTGGTCTTCAATTATTTAGCTTGGTCTAACTCAATTTGACCTCTTTCGGAACAAGGAAATGCTCGATTTGAGGGATAACTTTGAGATACGCCAAGGCCATCACCTGTTCACCAACTCACGCACCTTACATATGACTAATGTGGTGTGCTTACAATGAATTTGCTGCAAAAACATGCTTTAAACAACAAAAACACTACAATGGAAATTATCAATACCTATTAGTCAAATGAATCTAAATTGCGAGAATTAATAACTTAGAGATATTTAAACCTAGATCTGAAGGACTATTAATATACAATATTTTGTGTAATCACACCCCCAACAAACATTTTGCCAGCCTGTAGCATATGATTGACATAAGCATGACATTCAAGGTTGATTTATTGAAAAATAAATAAAAAAAGGGAAATCCTAAAATGGCTATATGACTTTTGCCTATTTTTAATCAAAATTGGATTGGATTGGATTGGATTCAGATTCAGTCCAATCCATACACCATTTTATCAAACGCAATCCAATCCAATCCAACCTAATGTATTTCAATAATTCTACGACCACAAAATTTCATCTAAAACAACTTTCAATCCATTACACAACAATAACATTCTGTCCAGAATGAGCAATTTTGATATCATCAAACATACAAAAATTAGCTCTTCTACAGCCATAGCATTCATTCTGTAAAAAATAACTTCTCCCCAAAACATTCAAACTAGTCCAAATTAGTCAAATTAACCAAAAACAATTGCAAATATAACCTTAGGCACATTAGCATACTAATTTCAGCAATAATAACGAAAATAAAAAATTCAGCAACAATAACAAAAACTGAAAAATTTCAGTAACTAATTTCAGCATATTAATTTCAACAATAATAACAAAAGCTAAAAAATTCAGCAACAATAACTATAAAAATTCAGCAACTAAACTAATTTCAACTAAAAAATTCAACAACTAAAAAATTCAACCAAACTAACTTCAACTAACAACTAAAAACTATTAAACTTTAAAATTAACAACTAAAAACAATTTCATATCAGATTTATTGAAAAAATATCATACCTAATCAAATCAGGCGGATTTGAATCAAAAGGAAGGTATGGACTAGCAGAGACGACGAGAGGAGAGAAGAGGTTAACTTTGATAGCTCTAACCCATGAGCTAACTCAGTGAGTTCATTTTGACTCAATTTTGTCTCACTCCCGAATGCTACATACACTACTGATTTTCTCTCCTGCTTATCTAGACACTCCTTAATTTCCACCCATTTTTCATCATCTTCATCTTCACCCGTTGCTCCGGTTGCAGGTAAGAAACCAACCTCAATAATCGGTTTTTGCTTCAGGTGAAGAAGATTGAAGGAAATCAGCTACGGGTTGTTGCAAACCGTCATAAGCAATCTTGAGATACCTGACTTCGTTACTGGGTAAGTCCATTGTGGCCTCTGCATTTTCTGGTAGGTTACGGTCTCCGGGCGGGAGAGGAACGGAGGGATTGTCTTTGCAACAGTGAGGGGGAGAGAATCAAGGGCGGCAGGGGACGGAGCAAGAGTGAGCTGCGAAATGGGTAGGGTTTTCTGGTTTTTGGTGAGAGTGAGAACGTAAATGGGTTTAGAGTGAAGGGGTTCAGTAATCTCCATACTTTCGTAGACTTTTTTTGTGAGCGGGAGAGTGAAGGGGATGAAATTTAGATGGCTCCAAATGAAATGTCAAAAAAATTTAGTATTTATATTTTAATTAAGTGTACCTAAGTTTGGCACACTTAAAAACAGTGCCAAATTTTGGCACTATTTTAAAGTGTGCCAGATTGTTCTTAAACCGTGCCAGAATCTGGCACAGTTTAAAACTGTGCCAGATTTTTAATATCAGAGTGTGCCAAAATGCTATTTTTGGTGTAGTGTAATTCTAAAAAATTTTAATTCCAAAACTTATGTTGATCGTAGTTTGTTCTAGTTTTTGTAATAAAGTACAAGCACAAGTGGTTTATCTAGTTATTTAACATTGTTCCAAAGTGGTAGTCTTACACTTTTGTTAATTGTTCAACACCGATTAATATCAACTTAGTTTGATTATAATTAAAACTCAAGGTTTCATGGTCTTCATCATGAAAAATACGAAAACTTCACAAATTGCCCCGGCAAGCAAAAGACCTACTTGGGGATCTCTACACACTAAGTGAACCAGACCATGGTCGACTAAAAATCCTGAATGGGTGGATGGCCCTAAAACCATGTTCATTTTTGCAGGTCTCCTTTAGGCCTAAGTAATGTGACGACACGGCCTAAAATATAGGACCAGCAATAAACACTTGCTTAGCATAGCAAAATGGAAAATGAAAAATGTAGGATTATACAAACACCATATTATTACACAAAGTTACAATACATATTAAAAAAACATTTACAATATTGAAAGACCAAAATAAGATAATACAATTACTGCCCTCGACAAGCAATCGCGTTAGCAACGGTCGTTGTTCATCCATCATCAGGATTTGGTAGGAATTCATCATTGCCCTCATGAGATGACAAGTAATTCTTGGCCAGCTAAAGAGGAATGACATATAGAGGAACCCAACTCTCCTCACTTCCAAAAGGGGGATGGCAGTAGGCTGAATAATTTACTTGGTACCAATACCAAAGCTCAGAGTCCTTTAGGACTTTCAAGGCTCAAAAAGCATTCAACCAACTGTGTTTATGGGTCATTTACTTTGCTTCATCCAGCTTAATATGGGAATCATTTAATCCCTCACCACAGCCAGCAGCCCATGCCGCGCAAGGACCTTTCTTTAATAGGTAACGGAGCTTGATTATATCACGGCTTAGCCCTATTTTGATCACTCCCTCATTAGGTCTTCCTTGGCTTCGACAAGCTGTCTCCTTAAAGAATCATTCTCACTTTGCAACATTGCGCCAACGTCACCAATATCTCTGGTCTTAACGAGTTTCCTTTTCATATAGTCCATCTCCTCCTTCATAAGGGTGCCAACATCGCCAAGGTCCTTCGCATCATCTTTCAGTTGGACACTAAGGTAGAATGATCCATATAAGCCTCAAACCTCTTTTGAAGATCCTTTAGAGCATAAATGAAAGCATGACGAGCTTAAACACTAGCTTGACGACCAATAATTATATCTAGATTACCAGCAAAATAAGCGATTTCTCTAGATAAATTGTTATGCTACAAGAGCAGAAGAAAATAAATCAGCAACAATGGAAGACAAAATTAAGTAGTGAATAATTAAATCTTTGAATATCAAAGTAAGTAAAAACCTTTACAAATAGATGAAAATGAAAAATACAAGGAGTTTTAAGACTAATTATCCTTTAATAGTTCTCGGCATCCTTTTCCTTCACTGGCTCCATTGTAACCTGGGCTTTACCACGATGTGTTTTAGAGATGTCATAGTCGGCAGAGGTTTCTGTTCGACCACCTTCTTCAGCTTGTGAAGGGAGATCGAATGATGCTCTCTAAAAAGCTCAGACTCTGTCGGGACATTGACCTTTATCAGGGTAGCATCCCAACCTTTCTTAAAGTTGGACTTCCTTATGAAAGCCAATTGGCGTTTGGCATCATCAAAGGCCTCAGTATAGCCCTTGTTATACCATGTATCTTTGGCAGCAGCTAACTGGTCGCATTTAATCTTCAGCCGGTCGCGCTCAGTCTTCAGCTCGTCTATCGCTGAGCTGATGGAATTTTTCTTTGTACCATATGCTTTTTAGGCAACATAAAGAGCCTCCTTGGACTTGTCCAAGGCCATTGTCAGGTCATTGGTGACCTTGGACTGATCGGAGAATTTTTACAAAATGGCAACAAAGTCCGCCACAAACTGTAAAATACGAAAGGAAATTATGTCAAGATTAGTAGTCTAGACAAAACAAGGAAGGGAACACTGAGAGAAGATTACGTTTACCATAGATAATGCCTGAGTGGCATGTAAAGAAAACTGATCATGGATCAGCCTATCAACCTACTCGCGGTCAAGTGGGAGCACTCCCCCTTCAAGAGGCCAAAGGCCAAGGAGGGATTTTTGGCAACCGACGTCACTTGGTGACCAGGAGTTGTGGGTGTCATCCTTCTCAGAGGGCATCATAGTTATTGAAGAAAAATGACTTTTCTTCTTCTTCTTCTTCTTCTTCTTCTTCTTCTTCTTCTCTCGGGCTGGGGAGTCCGATACAGATATGGGGGCAAGGGGACCCTCAAGTTCAATCCTCTTAGGAACCTTAGCCTTAGGGTAAATGGGCGTGATGCCGTCCTCCTCTACCAGCAGAATACTTATCCTGGGAGCCATTGTCTTATCCTAAGTAGCGCGGATGGACTGAACATTTAGTGATTAAGAAGAGGAGGAAGTGGAAGATTCCTCACTTATTAAATGAAGGAGGACGTAAAAAATTATGTCTACTGGGAGAGAAATAAAGCTTCTTGTAGAGTTCTTGTACTCAAGAAGAAAAGAAGCAGACCTTGGATGATCACCACCTGAAACAAGTGGCCTCCTCACCCCCCAAATCTTGAGCAACTCCTCCCTGTTGAAATGAGAGGGAGAGGGTTCCTTCTTTTTCCATCGAGCTGAGCAAAAGAAAGAAAAAGTCATCTATAACGATATTATCAAATCAAGATCAGAGTAAGAGAAGAAAAGTTAACCTATTTTCCTTTCCCTCTCCAGGGACAGAAACCCGTGATACTGTTCACCCTCAAGAAGAGTTGGATGTTGCTAATTTCTGACAAGAAGACCTTGATTCCAGTAACCCTTATTGGAATCAAGAAGGTTAATAATTAAAACCTTATTAGCCTTCCTTGACTTCAGATAGAGTACCTTGTCTGCCAACTGGGACCAGGAGTAGTAATACCTAATTTATGGAATCCGTATGTGGTTCCCATACAACTCATTGATCATGTGGACACCATTGACAATTCGTCATGTATTTGGGGCACATTGGGAATGGACCACTTCAAAGAACTCACATAATACCAGAAATAACTGATTTTGGAGAAAAGATACTCCCCCCAGCCCTCGACAGAATATAAATCCCGTGTCTGCCCTCAATGGTGTTGCCATCCTTAGGAACCTCGACACATTTGATCGTTACCTAAGGAGTAATATAATATATCTTCCTGAATTCACCTACAGTCTTCTGATTTACTGAGTACACCACTTATGCAGAAACAAAGACGGGGAGAGGGAACAATCAGTAAAACTAAAAATTCTCAGTGAAAGGAAGGAATAGCGAAGTTCAGATTGATTGTGAAGACAAAACAATACCCAAAGATGAAGAAAGCTTACAGGTGAAGTATGAAAAACACTACCTCCAAGTGTTCAATTTTAAATAGAAAGAAGTGTGCAAACAATGGTGCAGAGTCTTGATTAAACACAAAACGAAATCTGAAATGTCTAATCATACAGAAACAGATCCCAAGATTCATCAATGCAACTGGCGGTTCATTTTCAAAGGATTACAAGCATATCCTTATTATGACGAAACAATTCCGAAGTATACCCCCACGAGACTTAAAGTTAATCATGTGGGCCGACCAACTGATTGGGCTAGGCAACTTCTCAAAACTCTCCGACCCATTCACGCCAAAGAGTTTTGGAAGCAATTGTGGGATGCAAATCAAGCGGCCCAAACGTAGCGGCCCAAGTAGAGTCTGGATCTAGAAAGAAGTACGACCCAGAGTTAAATGATAAGATTATGACGAGGTTAATCTAACTGCCAAAAATCTCGGAGGAGATTAATGCAAATCATAAAGCATCTTAACCAACACATGTGAGAAGTCTGAAACGATTTGACCTCCTCCATCTCTATAAATGTAACCCTCACCCCAGAAAAAGGGACATGTAACTTCTTGTTAAATAATTTTGAAGAAGTAATAAATAGAGAGAAACACCCCATGGACGTAGGTTATCATCGAACCACATAAATCCTTTTGTTATGAGATTATTTTATTCCTTTGTGGTTCCAATTGCTTGGATTCATTTATTGTGGTTATTTGAACTCACACTTGCAATTCCATCATTAAAATTAGGGGTAAACTCAAGATGATATTTAATTAGGCTTAGTAAAACCATGTTAATAGATTGGATCAAAAGTGAATAGAATCGGGGAGCACTGTGTTGTTATATCAAAAGTGAATAGAATGGGTTATACTCGAAATAATGTGTTCTTATATCTAATATTTTCTCTCCGACTATCTATATATAGAGAGAGAGACTGAGGAAGAGTCGATCAGGTCCGGAACCAAATAACGGGTTTATTAATTGCCCACCTCAAAACGATGTAGTTTTAATGTGAAAATAATGATGAAATTACATCATTTTGATGTGGTCTTATAATAAACCCGTTATTTTGATTGGCCCCTTATCATTTTTTGTATATATATATATATACTAGCGGATGCCTGTGCTGAGGGCACGACGATAAATTTGCCCCCGTGATAAAAAATAAAAATTAAAGAAAAAATAAAACAAATATTTTAAAAATATAAATTAAAAAAATATTTTAAAAAATATAAATTAAAAAAATATAAAAATATAAATATTTAAAAAATATATAAATTAAATTATTTTAAATTCTTTCCCTTTTTAAAAAAAATTCTTTCCCTTTTAAAAAAACAAAAACAAAACCCTTTTTATAAAAAAAAAAAAAAAACACTTTAGCATGACATTTCATGCATGGACATGAAAGAGGAAAATATCATACATCGAAAAAGTGAAGATATTTTTCAAAAAATTTCAAAAATCATGCTATCATATATACCACTCTTGTGCAGATTGTCCCACATTTTAACAGTGCGGATTAGACATGTGTCACCTGATGGTGATACCAAAAAAGGGAGAGAGCTTATAATTTAATCAATAATTTCTAGGGTCACTGTGATATGAGACATGTACAGGCCGCATTATTAAAATGCGAAAAAATATGTACAAAAACATTATATATATATAAAAATGCTTATGGGCGGACATCCCGCACAAGGGGGTTATGGATCCACTGAATTTCTCTTTGATTTGTTGAAATTTCTCCCACCTTTAACTTTCTCTAAAAAAAAAAAAAAAAAAAAAAAAAAGCTTTCTCTTCCTGAATTAGAGGATATACTCAACTAAAACACACCCCACCTCCTGAACTGTAGTGAAATAATCTAAGTAAAACACCACACCTCTATTTGAATGGGGATAATGATTCTTTAAAAAAGGAGAAAAATATGACTAACCAAAAAAATTGTGCCATTATAATAACACATTTCACAACATATACTATTCATTAATAATATTATTATGGTAAAAATAAACACTGCCATTAAGACTTTTACAGTTTCGTGTCAAGAGTTGTCAAGTCTAATTAGGAGACCCTGAGTGCTACCAAACATATGGCTTTCAACCATTAAAAGGAAAAAGATAAATATGAGGAATAAATGAGTCCCCAAGCCATTAAAAAAGTGGACCTAGTTGTGTTTAAGAAAAGATGATCATATATATCCTTTACCAATCCTTGTTTTTAAGGCAAGTGCTGGAAATGCTCTTATTTAAAAACCTTTTCCATCCTTCTTTTAGCTTGCTTTTAATCTCAACTCTGCTTACACACACGTCACATCTAGCCTAACCTCAAATATTCACAAATTCTACCTCCACAAAACCTATTGTTGAATTATATTCCAATAATATTGTCGGACTCACACATAATCTTACGTTTATAACATTATTTAATAAAAAAAATTATTATTTTATTCAGACGGTCGATATGATAATTTATTATATAAATATAGCGAATCTTAAAAGATAACATAAATAAAGAAAAAATAGAGGCATTAATGATGAGGTGGGTTTGTATAAGTATTTTTTATATGAAAAATTGTCGTAGGAAGTTATTCCAATTTTGAATTGGTTTCAACACCGGATCATTGCCCAAAATCAGTATTTTTTTAATTTATACCCGACATTTTGAATTGTAATTTATGTTTGCACCATATTTTTGCATTTAGACCATGAGATAGGACAAGTTGTTTCGTATGGTTAAGCGTTGGCATTCCTACTACAAAGTATAGAGTAACAACGTAAAGAGTTTAAAAGGATACTAAAACACAAAATTCGGTCATAATAAAGTTGGAAAGTCTAATTTTTCCTAAAGCTTACTGCTCGATCCCTCGTAGGTTAAATTTTCCTATTTTGAAAGTCAACTTTATACAATTAAAAAAAATAAGTTTCAACATAACTAATAGCCAACTTTAAAAATTTGTTGGAATATCACTGTATAAGATTTATTATGTTAAAAGGGAACTTTAATTTTACATCATAACAAATGGCTCTTATGGTGTCCATGATTCACAATATTTGTTATTAAAATATGATTTTTTTTTTTTTTAACTTTTGGTGTTTGATTACAAAAAACTGCCTTGAATGTTTTTTTCTACATACACAGAATGTACATCACGTTAAGCCCCCCACATAATTTTTTCCTAAATTTTTTTATCAGTTTAGCCTGAAGAAACTCATTTTTTTTTCTCTCTTTCAAACAACTACAATCAAACATATAATACCAAATTTTACATTCGTTTAAATTGGACGGATTGTTAAAATATAAGTGTCCCTGTTTGAACATGCATACTTCCTTAAAAAGCCTACTAAGCCAAAAGTTGTTCCATCTTTCAGTGACGAGAACATTGAAGTAGTCAAACTCCATTCTGTGTGCTGGGTGGACGTGAGAGGTAAGTTTAGAATATCGGATTTATCGCCTGGAATCGTGTATGAAATTGTTTACGAGGTTAAGCTGACAAGTGGTGCGTTTGGGTGGGAACTGCCGATGATGCTAAAATTGTCATTCCCAGACAGAAAAGTGCAACAACGCTAAGTTAGCCTATTTGAGAAGCCTAAAGGAGAGTGGATTGAGCTGAATGTAGGTAAGTTATGTGTAGAAAAGGGAGAAGACAGAGAAGTTGGCTTTGATCTTTATGAGCATGGAGGCCATTGGAAAACTGGACTTATCATCAAGGGTGTCATTATCAGACCCAAAAATGTGATTTCTTGATCATCCGGGCCGTGTTGATTGCGTTTTGTGTGTAATTGGCTTCTTGCCATGTTATTTTAATATTGTATATTTTTTACTCGTGATTTTAATATTTTGTATTTGTTGCGTGAGTCTGCGTTTGTGTCAATCAAGAAAGTTTGTAAAATCAACTGGTATGGTCATGCTTAAACTCAGTCTAATTTGATTTGCAATATTGTGTATTATTGAATTAATATTATTATCAATAACCCGTGACCGAGGAAACATTTTTAAGTGAATATAAAATTATTCATCCTATTTAGTTAACTTGAATTAATATTGAAGTAATATTAGAATCTAAATCCCTAATTTTAGAATTTTGATCGTAAAGGATGTCATATTCTATTATTCCCCTTTAGTATAATTAATTTTAAATTTTCACCTCAACACTAATCTAATTTGCTTAAAATACATTAAAGACAATTATGTTAAAGATTTGGTATAGCATGATGATTCTAATTTATCCAAAATTTAATTAATTTCATTAAAGTTAATGTTGTTGTTTCACATATTAATTGGAAGTATTTAATAGAAATTTTTATGAAATTATAATAATTTCTATTGAACTAATTTAGTGAAATTCATATGTTGGACATGTTGTAGAATTTTTGTGAAAACAATGTTCTCTTGAATTAGTGACGTTCATATGTTGAATACATGATAAAAATATTGTTGAAAATGATTTTTTATTTTATAAATCATAATTCAAACTTTAAAAAAAAATATTGGATTCATAATTTGTAATTTTATTGATCAAGTGAAATAAAATCATAAATATTAATACATGGCATTTGGACCTACATGTGCAAAAAATTAATGTATGATGACGTAAATAATACCACATAATAACATGTTTAATTAATGTATGATGTTGCATATGAATCTTAGCCCCTTATGCGCATGGATCCCCATATAATATTAAACCATACATGGAATAATATTTGTTGTCTAGTGGTTAATTGGTTGTATCGAGTTACCGATATTTTAAATAAATGGAAATTTCCTAAATAATATCAAGAATATATGTAAAATATACCTTGAATAATATGATTAACGTATCAGGATTATTATGTCAATAGGTATCTTAAAAATTGAGAGGATTGATCTTTATTATGGTAGGTTGAGATTGACCTAAAAGATGTAAAATGGGAATATTTTTTTTATAAACAAATCATATATTAGAAAACCAAACCGCTAAGGGAGCGGAACTCGTATACGAGAAGTATACAAAACACCAAAGGCAAAGCTTCCCAAGGACAGTCTTCGACCAAAAAGCCAACATCCCGGACTACATGACTCTATGCAAATCTTCTACAAACTCTAAGAAAGTAGGAAGATGTGCAACATGTAGTTCCTTACACCAGTTTTGCAGGGTACTAAAAAAGATGTAATGAATTCTATCCGGGATCGTCTCCATCCCTTCAAAGCATCTGGGGTTTCTATCCCTCCAGATGGTCCAAAAGATATAATGAGGAACCAGACACTAAACTTTGTGGTCCCCCCTCCTCCCTTTAGGGGGATGCCAAGTCTCTAATAGCGCTCTCATCGTCTTTGGCATAACCCACGTAACCCGACTGAAAGAAAGGAATACATCCCATAAACCTCTTTTCATCCTGTAATACAAAAGTAAATGGCTCGTCTTCTTCTCCTTTTCCTTGCACAACCAATACTGACTAGCCATAAATCGTCTAATCTTCTGCAATCCCTTAATCGCCAATATGGCATGTCTAGCCGCTGTCCAAAAAAAATGTCACTTTAAGGGGGGTCTTTGCCTTCCATATTTTCTTCTAGGGGAAGACAACTCTCAAGATCCCTTTTCCACTCAGGATAGAACAATACACACTCTCTGTGAAGGCCCTTTTCCCTCTTCCTCGCCATCTTACTTCATCTGCCCCTCATTGCCGGAGAGGCCGAACCTATCCAGTCAAAAACCTCCTCGGTCTCCTCGAGCTCCCAATCCCATATTCTCCTTCGGAACTTGGGATTCCATAACACCCAATCTCCATCATTCATCACATGATACACGATCAAACTGTCACTATCGGTTCCAATACTGTAAATACTGGGGAACTGCTCCTAAAGAAAACTAGTTGTGCCCCATCTATCCATTCACAACCTGATTCGGTCGCCTCTCCCTAATTGAAACTTACTGTACTTAGAAAGGTCATCTCACTCCTTCGAAATGTTCTTCCACAACCCCACCCCATGAGAATACCGCCCCACTTTCGGGATCTACCCGAGATAAGTACACCCCTCCTACCACCCACAACTCTCCTCCATAACCTATCTTCCTCCGGGGGGAATCTCCACAATCACTTACCTAAAAGTGATTTGTTAAAACACTTTAGGTTCTTTACACCCACACCCCCATCCTTAATAGGCTTGGAAACATCCTCCCACCACACTAGACTATATTTAAAGATATCCTTATTTCCTCTCCATAAAAATCTCTCGCCATCTTTTCCTTCTTCTTACAAACTAAACACGATAAAGGTAAATTGGACATGAAATATGTGGGCAAACTAGACAAAGTACTTTTTATTAAGGTCAACCTCCCCCTTTCGAAAGATAAAAATTCTTCCATCCCGCCAACCTCCTTTTCATTCTTTCCATCATCGGGTCTCAGATAGCTTTAGACTTAAGCTTAGCCCCTAACATAAGGCCAATATATGTAAAAGGGAAAGATCCACTTTTACAACCAAGCGTCTCGGCTAACACCCCACTCTTGCCCCCTAATCCGAATCATCTCACACTTCCCTGCATTAATGTGGAGTCTCGAAACCGCCTCAAAGAAAATAAGAAGAAGTCCTAAAGCCTGAACTTTCCCAACCTACGCCTTATAGAAAATAATAGTGTCTTCGACAAAAAGAAGGTGTCAAACCCTAATCTGATTAAAACTAAAACTCAATATCCCAAAACCGTTGATCCACCCAACATCAACCACGAATCCATCATCGACTGAAAGCCTTCATCACCAAAATTAATAAGATAGGAGACAACGGGTCACCCCATCGAAGACCTCTGGAGCTAGGGAAGAAGAACTCGGGGACCCTGTTAATCAGAATTGATAAACTAACAGTAAAGATGCATCTTCTGATCCAATGGCAGCAAATCTCTCCGAACCCCATCCTTCTTAGTAAGTATAAAAGGAAGTTCCAATTCACATGATCATACGCCTTGTCAATATCTAGTTGGCAAGAAATACCCGTTTCCCCACTCCCGAGCCTGTCTTCCAATCACTCATTAACCACCATCATCCAGGATTTGTGTTCCTCCAACGAAGACATTTTGAGACTTTGAAGTGAACGAATCAATGAACTTCCTGAGCCTAAATAATAAAAACTTAGCAATAAGCTTATAGGCACTCCATATAAGACTAATAGGTCTGAAATCATGAACATCGATTGACCCCCTCTCTTGGAAATAAATGTTATGAATGTCGCGTTCAAACTTCTCAAAAAATATCCGTTGTCATGAAACTCCCTAAAGAAGGCCATCACATCCCCTAACAATGGACCATCAATGTTGAAAGAAAGCCACCGTGAAACCGTTCGGGTCGGGAGCCTTATCACCACACATGGAATTTAAGACCTGGATGACTTACTCTTTTGTGAACTTCCCCTTTAGCTTCCTCGCAGCCCTTGGGATTATCCCTAGCTCGACCCCATCAAGAGAGGGATGTCACTCTTTCTCTGCCCTAAAAATGTCCTCATAAAACTAGGTGATGCCCGCTGAGCTTAGTAGAATCATTGAAAACAACCCCATTCAATAATATTTTCCCGATGTGGTTGCAGAGACGATGAGAATTCTCCACTTTGTGAAAGAACTTGTTGTTCTTGTCCCCTACCTTAACCACAGAGCCCGAGATTTCTGTCTCCAACTGATTTCTTCCTAGATAAGCCTTCTCCCGATTTCCCCCTTCCTTTCCTCCTCACCCTTTTCTCCTCTCATGTAAGACCTTATCTACCTTCCTTCTCATCTAAGAGTCTCACCTCCTCTATGTATCTATCGGTGGTCTCCCTAACATTAGTGAATTACTCACTATTCCATCATTTCATATCTCCTTTCAGAAACCCCAATTTAGAAGCTAGTTTGTAACTAGCATTACCCTCCACCAAGTAGCTCGATCACCACTATTTCATATGTCTACGAAGTCCACCTCCTTGACACACATATTTTCAAATATGAAAGGGGTTATACCTTGTCCATCCCTCACACTCTAGAAGAATTGGGCTATGGTATGATGTAACCCTCGATAAAAAAGATCGGATATCCCTTAGGAAATGCTCTTCCCACCACTGAGAAGTGAGGAAACGATCAAGGTGAGACATGGAAGGATTATTTGTGTTATTAGACCAAGTGTACATTCCACCTACTAACTAAAGATCCAACAGGTCCATCTCATTAATAAAAATCGATAACTCCTTCATGTATCTATCGACTCTCCCATCTCCACTCTTTTCAGAGGCAAATCTCACCTCATAAAAATCGCCCCCTAAACACCATATAACCCCCACACCCCGCTAACTCTAGCTAATGCCTCCCACAATTCCCATCTACTCTAGATTTTTACTGGCCCATACAACCTTGAGAAGCATCAAATAAACCCATAGTCCACATTCTTAAACAAATAAGACAAAGTCCATGAACCGTTCATGTTGTCAAATAACTTTACCTCTCAAGAATCCCACATAATGATCACTCCTCCCAAAGCTCCCACTACATCTACACAACTCCATTTGACCCATCACCCACCCCCGATAGAGTTCACTAAACCACCATCCAGAAGACTCAACTTCGTCTCTTGAATGCAAATGATATCATGTTTCCACCTAAAAATAAACCCACTGACAATCCCATGTTTCACGGGATCGTTCAAGCCCCCCACATTCCACGTAACTACTCTTAGTTTCATAATGCGATTAAGAAACACCTTAGTTCCCCCCCTGGTTCCTTTTTAAACCCCTCCCCTGTCTACCGATTTTCTCAAATAACCCTATGAGATTATTAATGCACCCTCATAATCCACCCTCAAAATTGTACTAAACCCTCTAATCATATCCTCCTCCCATCCCTTCGGGTCATCCACCCACCCCTCCTCCTCCCTCTCCCCCCACTCATTCTCCAACCTTGGGATTTGAATCTCTAACCATAATTTGGAATCATTCAACTCTAAAAATTACTTCCATAACCTATTCCAACCCCCCACTAGAAACGTCTGATATGCTAGAGTGACAACTCCCTACCCTACTCGAAACATTTTCACTTGCAACCACAATGGATAATTTATTAAAAACATAGTTTTTTGTCCCCTCACTAAACACGTCTCCCTCCTTATTACAATAGACCGACATTATATGGTTCCCACCTTCCCATTTATCCCTTCTTGCCCCCTTTATTTTATCTGATATACCTGGTTTGATAATCGTCTTGATGTTTTTAAGTCACAGCATAGAACTCCCAAATTAAAACATATTTTCTTCATTTGGAAGTGTCCCCAGCCACTAGCTCACCTTTTTTATTCTTCTTACTACCCAAATTAAAAACTTCCATTCTTTTGTCCACATTCAAATAAGGCTAGCCAACGTTGTTTTTTATCCGTGTCTTCTCAAAAGAGACATCCTTGGGAGGATTATTATATAAAACTGAAAAGTTGAACTGATTGTTGGCCAATACATGCTCACGCAAAGAAATCAACCCATCATTTACTTAATCGGAAGGACTAATATTCCCCACCTACCCTCATAATCATCATGCCATCTTTTATATTCTTCTCACATTCCCATAACACCATGTTTATCTCCTCTCCATGCGAGTCCATGAATTGTCTATCTGCCAAAGAACTTCTAGGGATATTAAGACCATAGAAAAAGCCTATCATAGAAACCACTCCCGATACCTCCACCTTGGCACTTCCCATCAGACCTACTTCTACATCTTCAGCGGTAGCCATAATAGCATTTGAGAGTAGACTATCAATAGTAGCCATAAGGGGCATCAGTATCTTAGCCGATATGAAACGCGTCTCCCTATGACCTATTCCCGTTCGCCCAGTTGATCCACCATTAGATAACGATCTACTCAACAACGTGACTAATTTATTCGACTTGAGTACTGCAAGGCTAATGCAACCTAGTATAAAACCACTCGCCTTAGAAATGGAGGCTATAAATTGCCTACTCTCAACTTGGGTAAGTCCACAAGACTCCGACCGAGCTACCACTCCAGTGCTTACCCTCTCTGCTTCAGGCGGGTCCACGAAAACGTTGAAAGAGGTTCTCTCATCAACATGGTCCACTTCATGGCCCATAATACCCGAGTTACCCCCCTCTATTGCAAACTTGTTGATTTTGTAAGAACAAGTTTTCATAATTGCTCATAGCTTAGGCTTATTTTATAGTTTTGGCGTATTCTGTTACAAATCGGCATCTCAAATCGAACACTACATCTCCAAGATCATTTGAAGGCATACCGATAAGTTTTGGAGGTATAAACTTATGGCTTTCATGAATTTATATGAATCATATTTTGGGATGTTAGCTTTTAAAAAATCAATGCTTTTTATACAAAGGAATTTAAAAATTGATTTTTTCTTTAGGTCTCAGTCAAATGAGATTGAGTATTGTTCGAATGAGATATGCAATCTCACTAGAACCATCATCTAATGTCCTTCAAGCGAGACATCCATTCCTTGACAAATAATTCTTGTTCAAAGTACGTGAGAAGACCATTCAAACGAGATTGGGCTGTCATTAGAACGAGATGTGATATCGTTCAAACGAAACTACTATTTTCGTTTGAACGAGGTCTATTTTCGTTCGAATGACCCTGTCGCCTTGAAATTCATATTTTTTGTAATAAAAACCTATTTTGTTCAGAAATTCAGCTGGACTTTGGCGAAAACAATTTTCCCATACATGTTCCAAACTTTTTCCTTTTTGGATTTCCAAAACAACTTTTACTTTCACAAATCTTTCAACCCTATATGTGGTTTATGAGAATTATGTACCCTCATTTCCATACACCTTGCATAAATCCTTGTAGATTTCTACTCTATTGTTGACTTGTGGAATCGAGGTTTCACTACTGAAAAAGATAGAGGCTGATCTGTGGATACCGAGCGAGGATCGCTTCCTGTGGATGACATTAGACTAGGCCGTATTCTATAAATTCAATTGAAGACTACGCATTATACTTAGTCATTATAGCTAGTCTGTAAGTCGACCGCGTCTGTCAATTACTCTATAGTGTTGAATAAATGTCTTTCCCTTTTTAGGGATTTTTCCTTATTTGCTTTGCATGCGTATTTTGACTGTGTGACTGATTAGAATTAATTTGGATTGTTTCATCACATGAACACTTAATTGATAATCAAGATAAAAATTGATTAAAATTTGAATTCGTGTGTAAGAGACCTAGTATACGAATCAATCCATAGAATCCCGCTTTCTCAAATTGGTATCAGAGCCAGTTGCAATAAAATATTGTGTGATTCTTCTTACAATTTTTTAAAAAAAATTGGTGATGTTTAAAATTTTGGATTTTATGGATAATTTTTATAATAAGCTTCCCATTTTTTATGGGTCAAGTTATGCATATTTGAAAGCTAGAATGAGGTGTGCCTTAAAAGCAGTTGATGAAAGGGTCTAGCATGTATGTGAACGAGGGTGGACACGACCCACTATGACTAACAACAATGTCGAAAGTCTTAAACTCGTCACTGCTTGGATGATACATGAATTTAAATGGAGTACCAATGACTCACGCGCCTTAAGTGTCATTTCTGGAGCCGTCACCCCTGACGAGTTCCGTCGCATTATGACCTATACCATGTATAAAGAAGATTGGGATACCCTCCAGCTCACTCACGAGGGTACCAATGTTGTGAAAGCTTCTAAGCTATGGAACCTCACCACACAGTTTGAGACTATTACCATGATAGAGCTCGAGTCGTTCGATGATTATTGTGTGCATTTGTCGAACATAGTTAATTCTAGTTTTAATTTACATGAGAATTCCTGAGACGCAAGTAGTTAAAAAGATTTTAAGATCTCTTCTGGACCTATCTATTCCTAAGGTTACCGGGATTAATTCTTTGGGTAAACTAGATACGCTTAGGTTAGAAGAATTTATTGGAGACCTTCAGACTTATGAGATTGTTATATTTCCCAAAATTGTTAAACCTAAGGAAAAGGTAATTTCTTTAAAGGCTCAATCTAAAAAGAAAGAGGAGGTCTCTTCTGACTCCAAATATGATTTTGATATGGATGACTTGGCCCTGTTTGCAAAAAAAATTAGAAAGTTTCTCAAACTTAGAAAAGAAACTACTTCGAAAGAAAAGAAAAGTTTTAAGAAAGATAAAAATATAAATCGGGTAAGAAAAATTTTGAAAAAGAAAGAAAAGAAAACCTAAGAAAGATGTTATGAGTGCGAGATTAAGGGTCATAAATCTCATGATGTGCTACGCATTTAAAGAGACAAGTCAAAGGCAGAGTTGCCTTCAAAGCCATGCTTAGTGAGAGCGATGTCAAGCCGTTGGATTTCAGGGATGAATCACTGCATGGATGTAAATTCACTACATTTTTAGCTAGTCATGTTTGTACATCTAATGCACCTCACACCGATGAGGAAGCTACCAAACATGATGACCTCGATAATGACTCTAGTCATTTCAGAAAAAGGGACGGATATGATGTTTTAAGTGAGGGTGAGAGTGACCTTCAACATGCTTACATCGAGCTTCACGCTGAGTCCTTTAAAATGAAGAAATAAAACAAAGGCTTAGCGCTTAGAGTTTTAGCCTTAGAGAAGGCGTTGAAAGAGGTGAGAGAGATCGAGTCCTCAGTGAGATTTTTTTTTGTGAGAGAGCCATTTTAGTAGAGAGGAAAAATGGAGACTTAACCAACAAAATGGCTAATCTTACGAGAGATCTTCAAGCATCCGTAGAGATTCATGAAAAACTTGAGGCCCTTGCATCCTAACTCGAGAAATATCTTGAACGTGCCTGGGGGGTCAAGGTTACTATAGAGGATACATCAAAGAAGGTCGAAAAGGCGTTCCTCGATCCCTCTTTAGTCTTTAGGGAGAGGCAAGAAATTGGTTATAGCGGTGCATCCACTTCCCATGCCACACCGGAACCGGTTACTAAATTTGTGGTAGATCCTTATAGGTCTCAACCTAAACCACAAAAGAGATTTCAACCTAAGAAAAAAAGCCAAGGTACACCCAAACAAGTCTATATTTGCATCTTTTAAAAAAGGAGAAGTCACATTAGAGAGTTTTTCTACAATTTAGGTAGAACTAGATGTACACAAACTCCTGCACACCGCTATAATAACTTTGCTACTCTTAGAGAGCATTTTAAGTTCCTAGTCGTGACTTCACAAAGCTTAACGGAAGAATTTCAACAGATGTCTATGCCATTTGAGAACACTTCTAATTCTCCGACTAGATCCAACAAGAACAAGGGCAAACAAAAGGTTACCTCCCTTTAGGTACCTAATCAAAACGATAAAGACCTTGTTGTGCACGTTGCTTTCATGTTTTAAAATACTTCCTAATGGTATTTTGATAGTGAGTGCTCTAGGCACATGACTGGTGACATATCATTTTTTTGCGAACCTTGAGGATCGGAAAGAAGGAAAAGTCACCTTTGTATATGGGAGTAGGTCAAGGATTTTAGGTCGTGGTTATGTTGAGATTCTCGAATTTCCTAAACTAGACAATGTGTTGTATGTAAAAGGTTGAAAGAGAACTTAATTAGCATAAGCCAATTGTGCGATGAAAACTTTATGGTAAAGTTTGATTGATCCGAATGTAACGTATATGTTCAATCCGGTGAATTTTTAATACAAGGAGTGAGGACCGAATATAATTTCTATGGGATCATTCCCAAGTCCTCCTTTGTGTTTAACAGTGCCACGATCTCCTCTATGGACCTTTATCATGAACTACTAGGTTATGGGAACATTATATATCTTGAGAGATTAGTGAAAAATGACCTAGTTCACGGGTTACCGTCACTTAGGAAACCAACTTCCTCAATTTATCGACCTTGTCAACAAGGAAAATTTTTTTTAAGTCCCCATAAAAAGTTCATTACCATTACCACCACATGTGTTTTGGAGTTGATTCACATGGATATTATGGGTCCTACTCACTCGGAGAGTTTAGGTGGTAAGAGATACATTCTCGTGATGGTCAATGAATTTTCTCGATACTTTATCCTGGGGTTTCTTGAAAAATAATACGATGCGATTGAGTTACTAACAACCAAGTGTCGTGTCCTAGAAAACAAACACGGTGTCACTATTAATCGGATGCATAGTGACAACGAAAGTGAATTTAAACAAGCCAGAGTGGATATATATTATGATGGAATGGGCATCAAACATAAGTTTTTGATCATTCGTACTCTTCAACAAAATGGGATAGTTGAGAGGAAGAATCGGATGATACAAGAGATGACTAGATCCATACTTCTTCGGAGAAATGTGCCTAGACATTTTTGGGAGGAGGCAGTGAGTACCGCATGCCATACGATGAATAAGGTATATCTTTATCCGCACAGAGTTCACATACCTTATGACTTGTGGACAGGGAAGAAGCCCAAGATATTATATTTTCGTGTCTTTGAGAGTACTTGATAAATCTTGAGAGATAGAGAGCACTTAGGAAAGTTTGAATCCCGGAGTGATTAGGGTATATTTTTAGGATATTCATTGAAAAGTAGGGCTTATAGGGTGTTTAACCTTGCAAGCTATAAGGTTATGGAGTCCATAAATGTCACGATTAGAGACGACGAGATGTCGATGTCTATTGTTCCTAACCCCCAGTGTGAGGATGATACACCCCTGGTGACAATCCCGTCCTTTCTCATACTACTTTGGTGGACCCCACTCTTGATTTAAAGGATCCACAATTTTGCGTTCGAAAGAGTCATGACCCTACCTCTATACTGGGTGATCCTATACTAGGTGTCAAGACTCATGCTCAACTTGAGAATGTGGTTACCTATCTTTGGTACACCTCCTTAGTCGAGCCCATGAATGTGAAAAAAACACTCAAGGACAAGCATTGGATATCCGCTATGCAAGATGAGTTTCTTCAGTTTTGTAAGAATGATGTTTGAGAGTTAGTCTCCCGACCTAAGGAGACAAATGTGATAGGCACCAAGTGGATTTACAATAATAATATGGATGGTAATGGTATCATAGTTAGTAATAAGGCTAGGTTAGTCGCTCAAGGATACACATAGATTGAAGGTGTAGACTTTAATGAGACATTCACTCTTGTTGCTAGGCTTGATTCCGTCCACTTACTACTTACCATAACATGTCATTTGTGCTTCAAGTTATATCAAATAGATATCAAGAGTGCCTTCCTAAATGACATTCTACAGGAGAAAATTTACGTAAAACAACTAAAGGGGTTTGAAGACCTTAAGCACCTGAAACACGTCTTTTATCTTTAAAAGTCCCTGCATGGTTTGAAGAAAGCACCCCGTGCTTGGTACAAGAGGATCACTTCTTATCTCTTAGCTCATGGATTTAAGAGAGGGGGAGTGGATAAGACGTTATTTCTGAGTAAAGTGGGTGGTGATATCTTAGTTGCCCAAGTATATGTGGATGACATAGTATTTGGATCCACATGCTCCCGATATGCTGACACTTTTGAGGAGGAGATGAAGAGCGAGTTTGAGAGGAGCATGGTTAGTGAGCTTACGTTCTTTTTAGGTCTCCAAGAGCGTCAGTTAGAGGATGTAATATTCATATCTCAATCCAAATATGTTAGGGCCCTAGTGAAGAAGTTCGGTTTAAACTCCACAAAGAACTCATGCACCCCTATGAGTAGACCAAATAAGCTTAGAAATGACACTTTAGGCAAGGACGTAAAGAAACCCCTTTAGAGGAGAATGATATGTAGTTTACTCTACTTGACTGCTAGTCATCCTAACATTGTCTTTAACGTTAGAGTCTCTGCATGATACCTGGCATCCTTGAAAGAGTCTCACTTGCTCGCACTTAAACGTATCACATATACATTAGTGGCACTCTTTCTTATGGTATTTGGTATTACTTTGATACCGATGATCGTTTGTCCACCTATTCGGATGTCGATTGGGCTGGGGATGTTGATGGTTGTTGGAGCACCTCGGATGGGTGTTTTTACTTTGGGAGTGCTCTCGTCTCTTAGCTGAGTAAGAAGAACACTACACCAAATCTGCCGAATTGTCAAGGTCATTGACCTTGACAAATCCAACTTGTCAAGGTCAATGACCGTGACATTTCGAGGCGAGATAACTTTTTTTGTCATGGTCGTGTCACGGTCGTGTCGCGGTCCATGATCGTGACACGTTTGTCGCGGTTTCTAACCATGACAAAGCCGTGACCCTTTTTAAAAAAATTGTCACGGTCATTGATCGTGACACATCCGTGATAAAAATTATCACAGTCAATGATCATGACAATTCTGGGCAGAATTGAAAAAAAAAAACTACAGGGCAGTATGGCCACTGCCACTGCCCAGCAGTATATTTGTACCTGTTATAGCAGCGTTGTACCTGTTCAGACATCATATATTCAAATAAAATTGAGATAATGCAAATATACATTCAAATAGAGACAATATGGATCACGATATAATTCAAATGTATCAACTTAAAACAATTCAATTCAAACTTAAAATAATGTCGCTACATGTCTGGTGTATTGTTAAAACTGAGGAGGTGAGTAGGCCACACGATATACGAATTGACGCACCCACTAATATACGTCGTTCCGCATTGTTCGCGCAACCACAATAGGGAGTTCTCCTTCCCGGGTATGACATGCGTGACGAGCACCCTGGACTCCATCTCTTGAAGCTCACGTCCATGAACTATTCCACCCTGGACGATATTCGGGTCCCTCAACCCCCGCCCTATCTGCTTGCCATCAAATACATCCAATATGAGTACGCTCGGCCAACCAAGTGTCGACATCGGTCTGGGGAAGGGAGCCAAATAGGTAAGTGGATCATCGAAGTACGCACGTGTCGGTGATGAAGAAGCGAGGTCCACATGCTCGTCATTCTGCGCCTCATCCTCCCGCACCTCCTCCTCCACCGCCTTCTCCTTCCCTTTCCCTTTCCCTTTCCCTTTCCCCTTACGGTCTCCGCCCAACGTACGCTTCATGAATGCATACATATCTTGGACCTTCGCCTCCAAACGGGATAGCTTCGCGTCGTGTGAATCCACCGTTTGAGCCAACCCGGTGTCGCTCCTCTCCAATCCGATGATCCTAGATTTGGCCACCCGCGAGCTCACCCCCTTGTCCTCCCCTTGCTATCATAGCCAAGCACTTGGCTGAGTGCGTCTGTGGACAAAGATGCCTTGTCGGCATCAGACTGCGACTCATGCACTTCCTTAAGCTTTGCCTGAAACGACAAAAAGCACATGATTAGTAAAATAAGTAAACTAAAAAATTATAACGTAATTAACAAAAATTAAACTGTCGGATTACTTACAATCGTGGCCGCGATGCTCAGGGACACCTCCTTGTCCTTCCCCTTCTTCGTCCGAAGAGCCACATAAGTATCGAGCCTATGTGGCTTACCCCCTGGCCCACTCCCTACCCCCTGAAATAAAATAAAGTAAAGTAAAATTAGTATTGGCCCCGCAAAGTAAAATAATGAAGAATAATATATTTCTGTAGTTATAGAAAAATTAAATCTTACCTGCATCCTATGCTCCACCTCGGCGTAAGAGGTCCGGCCGGAGTAGTGCACATACGTCTTTTTTGCCCGATTTTCCCTCCCCGATTGGCGAGATGCCAATTGTCGATCCTCGATCTCATTGTCAATGAACTTCTGCCATTGTGCCAATGAGATCGGCTCCTTGGGGGGACGGATTCACGCCATTGGATAATCGACTCTCGTGTTTTCCCAAAGTACCGTGCCCGCATATTTTTCTTCCATGACTTGAGTTGCTCCCTAATCTGCTCCAAGACGGGATCGCGTAGCTTTGGATTCAAGTTGAATTGTTCCTGTCCAACAAATACAATGTTAGTTGCGAATAAATATAAATATAAATATAAATATAAATATAAATATAAAATGAATCGAAATTGAAATCGAAATTGAAATCGAAATCGAAATTGAAATTGAAATTGAAATTGAAATTGAAATTGAAATATTCATATAAATATAAATATAAATATAAATATAAATATAAATATAAATATAAATATAAATATAAATATAAATATAAATATATTACCTGTAGTGGCACCCAAACAGCTAACTTGAGCTCATATGGCACCTCCTTCCAACTCATAAACCCCGGGCTGATGACCGTCTTTAGCAGAACGAGGGATCTCGCTAATATCTCCGATTTGTTCTCGACGGTAATCCCAAATTTCCCATATTTGGGGAGCCTAGGGGCGGAAGAGCCCTCGTCGCCTCCACTACCACCGAGCCCAGACGACATCATCATAAACAGCATCATCATCTTCGCCTTAATATCTGAAGGAGACATTTGCTGTAAAAAAATGTTATTAGTATAGATATAATATTATCACAATATGCATATCTTATAAGAGAGTCGGGTTTGGCATGAATAAAGTGAGAATTACATTTAAGACTTTCTAACAACATGCAGGTGTATATATATATTGTGAATTTCATGTATGTTTCATTTAATTATCATGCCAAACCCGCCACACACACACACACACACACACACCTGGCCCCGCCACACACACACACACCACCCCACCCCCACCCCCACCCCCACCCCAACATGTTTACGGGCTTTCATCACCCGTCATAAATTTTTTTGTCCGTGACTTACTGGCCAGTTGTCTTGGGTCTTTTAGTCCCTTAACATTACTTTAAGAATTTTACCCAATCTAAATACCACATTTTCTTTCTTGTTATACACTTGAACACGTTTTGTTACTTAGTCCTTATTAATTTATCTTTGATGTATTACCAGCATCTTTACTTTTATAAACGTTATTTAATTTTCAATTTTAAGGACTATTTTCATCACTTAGTGTTCATCTAAGTTCTAGTATAACAAGTTCCCATAAAAATCTTTAATAAAATTCTCATATCTTCTTTCAATTTAAACACACACACAGTAGTGACTGTCAATTTAAAATTCTCATTTCAGGTATTGAATTTCTACTATTGTTTTGTGCTTTTTATAAATCACATCCAATGTTAGATATGTGTTTTGTTAAGATATCTAAGCTGTTCTATAGAATTATTTTTTGTATCTTGAAGTTTAAGTTCTAAAATAATCAACCTAAAGTTGTGGTTCATAAAGTATTATCACAAATATAAACTAAGAGTGATAAAATAACTTTGAGGCATATAAATTAATTGTGGCAAAGTAAGATTATGGACCATAACCTAAAATTTAAAAAAATTATTTTTATTTAAACCCCACTTTTCTTTCTATAACTCCTATTTTATTAAACTTTAAATATAATTATGGTTGTATAGAAAGAAAAGTTAAATAGAAATAAAAACAACATTTTTAAAATATGAAGGGCTCACCAATTTGATCAAATTTTTCAACAGCATAGACTAAATGATCTTTATTATAAGACAATTACTACAAATTTATGCGCATCGCCCGAATTCAAAAAGTAATTTAATGACTAAAGTAATACTTTTTTTAACTTTAGTTATTCACCACAAATCTTAAAAAATATTTTATTTTTCATGCTTTTAGCAACTTCGGATGCCATTTTAACCCTTATTGTAGTTTTTTAGTTTTCATGCCTTTATTTGATGGATATAAAGTGATGTGATACCTATATGTGTTATTTTGCATCTAATAAAAACAAAAAACGCCATATATGGTTTTTTCTCCATTAGTATAAGTATATAGCGATTATTTCACACTTAAATCACATATTAAGCCGGCCTTCATTTTTTTATGAAATTTGTAGAAAATTACTTATTTATTTTGAATGAAAGTAAATTGTTATCCAATATTTTTGGATATTATTTATAATTATGAAACTCATACACAAATTAATGTTGTATCAAAATAATATTACATTTTTAACCCCATACCCCCACCCTGCCCCACCCCCCACACATGCACACACACACGCACATATATACACACATACACACATATATATACACACAAACATATATATAAATGGAAGAGAAAGAGAGAGAGAGAGAGAGAGAGAGAGAGAGAGAGAGAGAGAGAGAGAGAGCATCGAGGGAGAGAGAAAGAGGGAGGGAACGGAGGGAGGGAAAAAAGAAGGGGGAAAGGGTTTTTGCTGAAAACATTGTCACGGTCGTGTCAAGGTCATTGACCGTGACAAGTCCGTGGCAAGTAAATTTGTCACGGACTTGTCACGATTATTGACCATGACAATTCTTTGTCACGGTCGTGTCAAGGCCAATGACCGTGACACAAAATGCGTGTTTTTGTCACTGTCAATGACCACGCCGGTGTACTTCCTTAGGGAAACTTCTAAAGATGGGTTTGACAGGATTCTGTTGAGAAGTCTTATTCCTAGGAGGTATGGTTTTAAAGGTAGATTCAACCTTTCTGATCAAAGGACAGACGTATTTAGTCTCAAGTGTACTGTCAACCTTAGAGTTATTAGACTCTCCAATGTCTTTCTGTTGTTGCTTTTGATCATATTCCTTTTTAATAAAATGAAAATCTGGACATGTTTCGATTGGTATTTTGCCCCCAGACACAAACTTGATAGGTTCAAGAATTTTAGTTTGTGATTTATTCTTAGGGCAGAATCCAATACCGGTTCTATCATCAGAATTGGTCTTGGAGTCAACAACAAAGTCAGTGAAACAATTTGAATTGTTTTCAAACTTAGAAATTTTTTTGAAAACATTTGATGTCTTTGTTTTTTATTCCTCCAGTTCTAAAAATGTTCCCTTGTATTTCATTTCCAGGGTTTCATTAGTTTTGGTCAACTCTTTAAATTTTTGATCAAAAGTTTCAATTTCAGATTGATGTGTCAGACACTGGTTAGTGTACTCTTCGGCATTCAGCTTCACAATAAGACTTAGATCATCTAATTTCTTAGTCAGGTCTCTAACAGTCTTCTCCAGTCTAGTGCCTTTTTTAAGAGTTTTAGCATACAAAGTATGAATATCTGGGAGGTCATCTGTGTCTGAGTCGCTAAGTGAAGTGTGTGCAGTGACCCCTAACGATTCAGTTTTATTACTCACGCACCCATTTACATCGTCGTTATCGAGATCTCTTTGACTCACACACTCGGAACTAGAGCTAGCAACATTTTCAGATAACAAGGCATCTAGGCCAGTCAAAGTAGTATTCACAAAAGCAGGAGTAGAGGTATCATTATCACACACAGGCATATCATCATTGTAAATGATCTTAGCAAAAAAGGACATGCAAGGGTCAAATTCATTAGATGACTCAAGTTCCTCTTCATCAGAGTCACTTGAATCATTCCAAGTTTTACAGACATTGGCTCTATTGTGTGTGTTGGTTTTATTCAGATTAACTCTGCAATCGTGAGCAATGTGACCTAGTTTCCCACATCTAAAACATTGAATCTTTTTAAGGTCTCTGTTAGATCTAAAGTTGTTGTCCTTAGGATGCTTGTCAAGACCTCTCTCATGAGGTTTGGTTTTAGACACAGTTGGATAATTAGGTTTGCCTTGTTTAGAAGCCTGTTTGTTTCTAAATTTAACAATTTTCTTAAATTTTTTGGTCATTAAGGTAATCTGATTATCTAGTTTGTCTATATCACACTCCTCATCAGAGTCACAGTTGGTAAAATTAGTCTCATGTTTAGATGTCTTAGAGGAAAAACTCAAGTTAGAGTTAGGTTGTTTTCTTTGAGACTGATTTAATTGTTTCTTAAAGTCTAATTCCATTTCCACAGTCCTAAGTTTGATACTGAGTAACTCAGGGGTGAGGTTTTGATCACTCATCTCCTCAATAGCATACCTCTTGCTGTGAAACTTTTGTGGTAATGATCTTAGGATTTTAGAAACAATCTCATTCCTATCATATGTTATACCATTAGCATGCAACCTAGTAACTATATCAGTTAGGTTCATATAAAAGTCATCAAAAGACTCAGAGTCAGACATAATCAAAGAGTTGTACTGTTGGGTAAGCATTTGAGTTTTAGCAGCTTTAACTCTTGAGTCTCCTTCATGGGCAGTGATTAATGTGTCCCAAGCTTTCTTGAAAGTGGCACAAGATGAGATTCTCTTGAACTCATACTCATTAATTGACATAAAGATGGCATTCTTGCCTTTATTGTTATTACGAGAAAGTGTTTTCTCCTCTTGGGTAAACTCACTTAAGAATTTCTTTACCCTCTCATCACTTCCTTCAGTGGCTGGTTTAATAGGATAAGTATATCCATTTTCAATAATGTCCTAGACATCATCTCCTAAAGTCCCTTGGATGAAGGCAACCATTCTTACTTTCCAGTAAGCAAAGTTGTTTCCATCAAAGAGTGGAAGTCAGGACAGATTACCAAACCTTTCAATCTTCTCGTCCATAGTTAAGATTTTCAGAAAACAATTTCAGAAACACAAGATTCTTTTTGAAATAAAAGTTTACAGGGCTCTGATACCAATTGAAAAACGTTACTAATGCCGTTTAATACAATGATTAAACTGTATAAGCAACTCCGATTTGTTTGTTTAAGAAACCCTTTTCTTTTGAAAATAAAAATGATAAACAACAAGATGTGTTTACAAAAACTTATGTACGAGAATAACCAAGACTTTGTAATCAGTTTTAAAACTAAGATAGTTTCAAAATATCAGCACACTTATAGAATGAGATGAGGAGATGAAGATAATCAGAACACACTATTTTTAACGTGGTAAAACCTCTCCCAATAGAGGAAACATCCACGGTGACTTCTAAGTCACGAAAGTAAAAAAATCCACTAAAAACAAATAGCAGTTACAAGCAATACAACATACATGCACACAACTCAGCCTATTCTAAGTTTAGGAATATACCCCACTTGGTGTCCTTCTAACTTCTTGTAGATCTTATTGTGGATGATGTTCTTCCAGTTTGATAACTTCCACTTTGCTTTAGATTTCTTTGCGTCGACTCAATAATCTTTGATCTTATTCTCAACACTTTCAGTGTCGTAGTGTGTCAAGTGTTTGTGATGTGATTTCTATCCACATGCATGAACTCACACACACTTAGTTTGTACAGACAGTCCTAGAAAATTACATATAAAGACTATATGCTGTGATTTTCTTTTCTTTCTTTCTTACAAAACTTGGAACCTTTTTGACCTTTTAATCTATCCCAGATTCCACAGATATCTTGCTTCAAAATCAGTCAAGATCTTAATCAATTCTCAGTTTTGAAAAGATTTTCGAGATTGAAAACCTCCAAGTGAGAATCCAACTAGGTCAAGGTTTAGTTTCATAAGAACATGAAATATAAAACATTTACAGATCTAAATCAATAAATATTTTCTTAAAACGAGAAACAAATATGCAGATCTAGTGATATATAACATGCAATAGTGTAGATCTAAGATTTCTACGAAAAAGAAATACAGATCTCACCAAAATGTCTAAGTTGATAACAAGATCACAGATCAAGAGGTTACAGCTACAAACGATCAAACCAGTAACACCAATCTCTCTCAAACACTCAAGGTTGTGTTTGCATTTATGAAAGTACGAAGGTTTAAATATGGTTTGAAGTTGTTTAGGGTTAGGGTTAGGGTTTCTCTAACTCAGTTTCCCTTTCTCTCTCTTCTCTCTTTTCTTTTCTCTCTTCTCTCTCACTTCTCTCTTCTCTCTTTTTTTCTCAATTTAGACGACTGCCAAAAGTCTTGAAATACTGAGAATGAGAGGGTTTATATAGGAGCCAAGGAAAGTTTTGGATCACTGATAGCAATCAACGGTTGAGATTCAGTCTTCCTTATATTGACTTTGATCCAAGGGTGGTAAGATAGCGGCTGGTTAAAACGAAGGTGATTGGTCCACAGTGATAACACATGGATAGACTTTAAACACATGCAGGCCATAGATAACGTTTGATCTAACGATCCACAATACACCAGGCAGTTCTCTCACAAAACAAACACAAATGAGATAACAAGAGCATGACAAGTGTTGGCATTTCATTGGCTGGCAAACGCGCGTCCAAACTAATTACAGGCAACACCCTAAAGTCTCTGGCGCATTGATATTCTACCCAATCAAACATTCTAATGAAAAACTAATTTTGCATAATATCATTTTAACCACACAAAATTTATAAACACACTTTTATTAAAGAAAACATTATTTTAAAAATGTTTAAAAATTCCCAAAAAATTATTAAAACAACATTTTTAGGGGAATTTAACACACAATCAATATGAGCAATATATACACATGTATGCACTTCTAATGTGTGTAGTGTGATTCAATATATACCTTGTTTGGATCATTGAAGAGGATTAGAGAGTGAATAAGTCTGAGGTTCTTTGGATTCTAGGTTAGACAACTAATTTCGTCACTATTTCCAAACTAGATGAACACTTATACAATATAGACTTAAGTAAGTCAAAGGTATAAGGTGTTTCATGTAATAACTAAAAGTGGTGGCCAATATGTGTATTTGAATCTAATATCTAGTTCATATATTTTTTTATGTTTTTTTACCCTCTATATTAATACAATGAAGACATGAAATTAAATCAAATTGATATAAATATATAATTGATATTTTGTGTCGTAATTTACTTATATTATTTTATGGATTTATGAGCAAAATCCAGAGATTGTAATTATTCATTTATTGTTTTGATCATATTAATTAGGTTTTATATGCAAAATAATAGGACTAGTGGCCTTGGAGATGGACATTACGTTCCCTCTTATGGTATGTCTATCGAAGAGTGATTTTGTATTTATTCCATACAGAATGTTTCTCATTTCTCACTTTTTTTGTGAAAATATCCTATTATTTTTCCGAGTTATGTGTTGCGCTAATCTTACTATTATAAAGTGTTTCAATGGTACAGTCTATTGATTTAATTAATTTGTTTCCTTCTATATTTATAAAATCTTTCCATGACATGGTTTGGGCAAATATTGTTACGGCCTTACGGGTGATAGAATGGAGCTAATTTTCGTAGTGAAAAGATCTTTTCATGATGGAAATAATAGTACGTTGGGTTGTTAGATGTATTCTTAAGATGATTAAACTTTAATATCAATTTATTTGATAAAGAATGCATTAGAAATACCATGTTTGTGTGTAAAGTTTGACATAACCATTCTTGGGTTGTAGGATATATATATATATATACACGTGATTTTATTTTCCTTATTAGTTTAGTTTAGTTGTGGAGATGAGCAACAGGTGATAAAACTCTGAAAATCATGTGTGGGTTTGTAGGGTTGTACTGGGGTTATTGATGATGCTAGGATTTAGCACCACCAGGTAAGTGTTAGTGAGCTCAAGCAGTAGCAGCTATGGCTACCATAGAGATGTATAAGTGTATAAGTATGTAGAAGGGGATGAGTATAAGAGGAAATAAGACTGATGTATAGTGGTTCAGCCAAATTGGCCTACATCCACTGTGAGTGTGTGATCCACTAAGTATGGGCACTAATGGCCTTGGATACCATGCACATAACCCTCTCTCTCTCTCTCTACTGTGTGTGAACAAGCAGAGTTTTAGCTAGGGCTACTGTTCAAGGATCGATCCCCTGTAGGGTTGGGGGTGACAAGTATATATAGGTCTTGGGGGGTGTAGTGTACCCCCCAGGTAAGCATGGTGCATGTGAATAATGATCTAGCCAATCCCCTGTTGACACCTGTAGATGCCAAATGATGACATAATATTCCCTCACGTGAGGGGGTGATTCGGTTGTAACGGTCTTCCACGTGTCATATGAGCCTCACGCGCACTGTTCCACGCGTCTCCCAAACCACGCGCTGTCATGATGTCACCCTCGGCCTATGAGCCGAGGCCGAGGGCAAAGTTTCTTCCGGCAGTGAGTCTGGCTTGATTATGTCCTCGTACTGTCGTACCCTCGTAGGGTCGGCCGGATCCTGGTGAGGGGTCGGCCCCTCGTAGGGTCGGCCGGAGCCTGGTGAAGGGTCGGCCCCTCGTAGGGTCGTCTGGAGCCTGGTGAAGGGTCGGCCCCTCGTAGGGTCGTCTGGAGCCTGCTGAAGGCCAGTTGGGGCCTGGTGAAGGGTCGGCCCCTCTTAGGGTCGTCCGTTGTGGAGGCGACCCTCCTAGAATATAAACGGGTATATCAATCACCCCCCAGCCCTTAGCCATAGGTGCTGTTGAGATGGCTGAGGGATAGTGTTTTAAATGAGATGCAGGTATGATCAGTTAGGTGAGTGACACCTGGTTAGGTACTCATTGTTGTTCCAGTTTCCAAGGCATGATGGCTGCACACTGCGCTTGGGTCCTTGCACCCTAATGATGCCTTCCTCGTGGGCTGTGTCCTGCCTTGGTCAATGGGCCCACTCATTGCTAAGGTATTTAAGGTATTTTCAAACCCTTTCTCTTCCTTCTTCTTCTTCGCGCCTAAGCATTCTCTCTCTCTAGAATTTTCAGCCTACATCGCCATTTGCAGCCTTCGATTCTTCCAGGCCTAGCAGCGTTCTTGTTCTCTCGTCATCAGGTAACCTCTTTCATCCAGTGCTCTCTTTTTCTTTCATTTTCGTTCGTTTTTTAGGCTCGTAGGCAGCCATTTTCCTTAAGTTGTGCCATAACCTTTTCCGGTGTATTTTCCGGTGTCTTCCCCGGTAACTGGCTCTTGGATGTTCTTGAGTGTTCTTGAGTGAAAACCTTTAGAGTTCTTTGTTTAATCCAAAAGTCAAATCTGGTCCACTCCCCACTTGTTTGTAGCTAAATTACCCAAGTCTAGTATAATTTCTTTAAGTGTTGGGTCTTCCCCTTAATGCTTAGGAGGCTTTACAACCTGGTGTCTGAATTCCCGTCCCTGAGAGAGAAACTATTTACCGAGATCAGACGAATAGAGGAAGAGGAAGAGAGGAGACGAGGGGCCGACCCTAATTGGGTACGACCCATTTTTCCCATTCCTCTTGCCACCATTAGACCATCTGAACCCTCTGAGTCTTGTGGGTCGTCGTCTCGTCCGGCCGAGAAACCCAACCTAAGTGAGATGGACGAGAGAATCTCCTCTCCAACTGGTGCTGGAACTTCTGGTAGAAGGGACTCTCTTGACCTTAGCCCTCCCCGAGAGGCCGAGGGTACGATCCCCTCTGAGGCTGTCCCTGTGACAACCCTATCCCCCAACGCCTTCCAAGTAGCATTTCCTCAGGGTCCTCCTGCAGGTGATGAGGGGGATGAGGACGACGATACAGATGATGAGGTTGATACCTCCCATGCCTCGTCTTTTATCTCCTCTGTCAGGGATAGGGATCTTCTGATATGGAGGCATATTTACGGAGTGCCACCTGGGGTGACTATGAGGGTTCCCTCCGAGAACGAGAGGGTCTTTGAGGGTGAAGAGGGAGAAGTTGCAGTCTACGAGCAAATGTTCAAAGTAGGTGTCAGACTTCCCTTTCACCCTGCCATTATAGATATTCTGTCGGCTCTGGGCGTCTCCCCCTCGCAACTTCCACCCAATTCTTGGAGGACGATTCTGGGGTACATCTCTCTGTGGAAAAACGCTTTCACTGACGAGCCCTCGTCCGACGTGTTCTTGGCCTGCTACAATATCACCTCTTCATCTAAACAGCCCGGATACTATCATCTGGGAGCGAGAAGGTCTGAGAAGAAGCTGCTCCACGTGGCTCAAACTTCCAATCATGATTGGAAAAAAAGGTTCTTCTTCATATCTGGGGCATGGGAGAGCTCCACCGAGGCGTCCCCTTCTGCCGATGCTCCGAGGGTTCCTAACAGATGGTCTAACCCTTCCATGAAAGCTAGGTCAGACCCCGGACTTAGCTTGGAGGAGAGGGATATTGTTGAGTATCTGAGGGGACGAGGGAGAGAGGGTGAGATCCCAAAGTTCGAAGATTTGATGACCCCTCGCTTCCTTAAAGAAGCTGGTCTGAGGGTCGGCCCTCTGACAGAACTATGTGAGTTATACTGAACATTTTCCAATCTTTACTTATTTTTGAAGTGTTCTCTCTTTATCTCTGAACTTTCCTGATTCATCGCATCCTTTTCAGGTCGTCCTGCAGGCGTGTCAGATTATCTCTGGGATATGACTGCTCCAAGCCTTCTTGCTGGTCTGTCAAAGAAAAAGGGGAAGGAGCCTCAGCAAGCTCCTAAGAAGACAAGGGCCTCAGGGCCGACAGTTGTTGAGCCGACAGATGTTAGTCACAAAAGGAAGGAGCCTGAGGCTCCTGTCGAGCCTCGTCCTGACCCTAAGACGAGGGCCAGGGCCGAGGCCTCTGAAGGAGCAACCTCTTCACCAAGCATGGGGGCCTTCTGGTCTCAAAATCTGTCCCATCTGAGGGGCGACCCCTCATCTCTCATCGCCAACCTGAGGGCAGCAAAGGCCTCTATGTTCTCTGCACCATCGGCCTCCGACTTCGAGTTCTTGGCGCAGATGCCTCCAGCCAAAGTGTATGACTACGGTCTGCACTCCCTTGCTCAGGTATTGGTCCTGACCTTTAATTTCATTGTGTTTCCTCGGCTCCCCTTGACGCATCTTCATTTTTGTTGCAGTCTGTCTGTGCCTTCACCTCTGCCACCAAGTGGATGGCTGAGAACCAACAGAAATTCCATGAAGCTGAGAGGGCCATTCAACAAGAGGCTGACCTACGGACAGAGTTGGACACTGCTAGGGCCGAGCTGGAGAGCACAAGGACTGAGCATGCTAGAGTCCTTGATGAGCTGACGAGGCAGCATGATGCCGATATGCAGGCCAAGGACTTGTTGCTCAAAGACAAGGACTTGTTGATCAAGGACAAGGATGAGGCTCTGATCAACCTGGAGGCCCGTCATAAGACTGATCTGGAGGCAGCCATCAAGAGAGCTGAGACTGACGCTGTGGAGGCATACAAGATTTCAGACGAATTTCAGGGCTTCGGCCTTGAATATCTTGAAAGGGGGATTAGGACGGCCTGCCGGTGGGTAGTCCTCAGATTTGGCGATGTCGTCTCCTCTGTTCGCCCATCATTGGAGGGTGTTCAACTGGACGACCCCCTAATTGCCGAGGCCCTCAATCAGGTGGAGGCCCAAGTCCAGATCGAGGGGGTCGGCACATCTGAAGATGATCCGGTGCTGGTAACTGAGGAGACCATTCCCATTGATGTTGAGGCTCTGCCCTCTGATGTCGTCCCCTAGGGTGGCTGCCTGTAGCCCATACCCTTGTTTTTGTATTTTTGTTCTGTATATTGTAAAACACTTGATGCTTTATATTAATACCATCGTCTCTTCCTTTCACAACTGTCTCCCATATTTAATTCTGTTATGGTTTGTTCCTTGCAAATTTGCTTCTTCGTTGATGATGATGATACTAACCCTTCCCTCGTCTTTTTGAGGACCAATGTGGGGTCGTCCCCTCATCAGGCCTCATTATAGCCGAGGGTTCAAATGATCAAATTAATGATTTTTAAATAAAGTCTACCCTCATCTTTCTTGAGAACAGTGGTGGGGTCGTCCCCTCCACTGGTCCTCATTATAGCCGAGGGTTCAATGAACCAAATTAATGATTTTTATGTAGTCTTCCCTCGTCTTTCTTGAGGACTGTGGTGGGGTCGTCCCCTCCACTGGTCCCCATTATAGCCGAGGGATCAACTTTCCAATTTAATGGATTTTGAAGTCTTCCCTCGTCTTTCTTGAGGACAGTGGTGGGGTCGTCCCCTCCACTGGTCCCCATTATAGCCGAGGGATCAACTTTCCAATTTAATGGATTTTGAAGTCTTCCCTCGTCTTTCTTGAGGACAGTGGTGGGGTCGTCCCCTCCACTGGTCCCCATTATAGCCGAGGGATCAACTTTCCAATTTGATGGTTTTTAAAGTCTTCCCTCGTCTTTCTTGAGGACAGTGGTGGGGTCGTCCCCTCCACTGGTTCCCATTATAGCCGAGGGATCAACTTTCCAATTTAATGGATTTTAATTTAGTCTTCCCTCGTCTTTTTTGAGGAGAGTGGAGGGGTCGTCCCCTCCACTGGTCCCCATTATAGCCGAGGGATCAACTAACCAAATTAATGGATTTTAATTTAGTCTTCCCTCGTCTTTTTTGAGGAGAGTGGAGGGGTCGTCCCCTCCACTGGTCCCCATTATAGCCGAGGGATCAACTAACCAAATTAATGGATTTTAATTTAGTCTTCCCTCGTCTTTCTTGAGGACAGTGGTGGGGTCGTCCCCTCCACTGGTCCCCATTATAGCCGAGGGATCAACTAACCAAATTAATGGATTTTAATTTAGTCTTCCCTCGTCTTTTTTGAGGAGAGTGGAGGGGTCGTCCCCTCCACTGGTCCCCATTATAGCCGAGGGATCAACTAACCAAATTAATGGATTTTAATTTAGTCTTCCCTCGTCTTTCTTGAGGACAGTGGTGGGGTCGTCCCCTCCACTGGTCCCCATTATAGCCGAGGGATCAACTTTCCAATTTAATGGATTTTGAAGTCTTCCCTCGTCTTTCTTGAGGACTGTGGTGGGGTCGTCCCCTCCACTGGTCCCCATTATAGCCGAGGGATCAACTTTCCAATTTAATGGATTTTGGAGTCTTCCCTCGTCTTTCTTGAGGACAGTGGTGTGGTCGTCCCCTCCACTGGTCCCCATTATAGCCGAGGGATCAACTTTCCAATTTAATGGTTTTTAATGAAGTCTACCCTCGTCTTTTTTGAGGACAGTGGTGGGGTCGTCCCCTCCACTGGTCCCCATTATAGCCGAGGGATCAACTTATAAAATTAATGATATATATGAAATCTTCCCTCGTCTTTCTTGAGGACTGTGGTGGGGTCGTCCCCTCCACTGATCCTCATTATAGCCGAGGGATCAACTTCCTTGCATGTGTACTAGAACTGATAACCACTGGATGAGGGAAACACTGATACTTCTCATTAATCTTCAATGTGTTCTGTCGAAACAATGCTTATTACAACTATGGCTTATCAAGACTTTACAACACTACTGGTAGTATTTTTTCAAATGATCTGCATTCCAGGGGTTTGAGAAAGGTTCCCCCTCCAGGTTTTCTAGCCTGTAGGTCCCAGGGATGACTTCATCGATGACCCTATATGGGCCATGCCAATTAGGGTGAAGCTTGTTGGGTTTCTGCCAAGTCTTTTTAAGAACCAAGTCCCCCACTGCGATAGGCCTCTGTTTCACCCTTTGGTTGTAAAACTTTGCGGTCCTCTGCTGGTAGGAAGCTTGCCTTATCTCAGCATCCTCCCTTCTTTCCTCAATCAGGTCTAGGTCAAGTCTTCTCTCTTCCGTATTCCCCTGGGGGTCATACATTTGGACCCTATGAGTAGGAAACTCCACTTCGGTGGAGATGACTGCTTCTGATCCATAAGCTAACATGAATGGGGTCTCCCCGGTAGGGGTCCTTACTGTCGTCCTGTATGCCCACAACACTGCATATAACTCCTCGACCCATCTTCCTTTTGCCTCCTCAAGCCTCTTCTTAATCCCATCTAGGATTGTCCTGTTCGTAACTTCGGTTTGCCCATTGGCCTGAGGTCGGCCTGGGGTGGAGAAAAATTGTTTGATCCTTACCCTCTCACAGTACTTCTGTAAAGAGGCATTCTTGAACTGGGTCCCGTTATCCGAGATGAGGGTGTTGGGTAGACCATATCTGCATATCACATTTTTCCAGATGAACTGGAAGGTCTTCTGCTCCGTGATTATGACCATCGGCTCGGCCTCTACCCACTTTGAAAAGTAGTCAATTGCTACGATGAGGAACCGATAGTTATTGACTGCTCTTGGTAAGGGTCCTACCAGATCAATACCCCATACTGCGAACGGCCATGGGGATGTAATGGAGGTGAGAGGCTGATGAGGTTGGTGAGGGATGGTAGCAAATCTTTGGCATTTATCACACTTTTTAACATATGCGGCAGCATCTTTCCCCAAGGTCGGCCACCAGTAGCCTTGGGTGATCACCCTCTTTGCCAAGGATCTACCCCCAATATGGCTTGAGCACGACCCTTCATGCACGTCTTGCAAAATGGAAGGGACCTCTGAGGGATGCACACACCTAAGTAAGGGGAGCAGAAACCCCTTTTTGTACAGCGTGTCTCCGATGACAGCGAACTTTGCAGCCCTGTATCTCAGCTTCTTCCTCTCTTGGCTCGCTTCTGGCATCTCTCCCCCTTTAATGTATCTGATCAGAGGGTCCATCCATGAAGGTTCTTGAGAAACATTCATGCAAATGCCAAGTGTTCCCTCGTCGTCTTCGATAGTTGGTCGAAGCAAAATTTCTACCGGGACTGTCCTCCTTATGTCTGTCCTAGTAGCTGAGGCCAACCTTGCAAGGGCGTCAGCACGGCCATTGTCGAGCCTAGGTATCCTCTTGAATTTCACTTCTTTGAAGTTTTTCAGCAATGACCTCACCTTATCAAGATACCTAGCCATCCTCTCGTCTTTGGCCTCATAGGCTCCTAATATCTGATTCACCACCAGCCTTGAATCACTGTGAACCAAAATTTGGCTGACACTAAGGGATTTGGCTAAGGAGAGGCCAGCTATCAAGGCCTCATACTCAGCCTCATTGTTGGAGGCTTTGAAATTGAACCTCAGGGCGTACTCGACGTCCGTGCCATCGGGTGCTGATAGTATCAGTCCAGCACCACTTCCGCTATCACAGGAGGACCCGTCAACGAAGAGGCTCCACGGAGTCTTTCCTTCAGAAAAATTTCCCTCAGAGAGGGACCCCTGTCTAAAGATGTATCTTCCCTCTTCGTTTTCAGTCACTTTCCTTCTAGCGGTGCTCGTCTCAGCCATTTCTGCAGGTGTGTCTGCGGGTCTGTCTTCTGTATCTGCCTTCCCGAGGGTCTCACCCTCGGCCTCATCTTCTTCCCATGTGAACTCAGCCACGAAGTCTGCCAAGGCTTGCCCCTTAATGGCTGTCTTAGGCTGATACACAATGTCAAATTCCCCTAACTCTATAGCCCAGGTCATTAGCCTTCCTGATTTTTCAGGCTTGTGTAGGACCTGCCTAAGAGGAGAGTCAGTAAGGATGACCATAGTATGGGACTGGAAGTACGGTTTCATCTTCCTTGAGGCATGGATCAAGGCATAGGCCAACTTCTCCATCCTCGGGTATCTCTGCTCTGCCCCCTAGAGTGCCTTGCTGTTGAAATATACGGGCTTCTGTATCCCATCTTCGTCTCTTACGATTGCTGCACTGATAGCGGATTCTGAGACAGCAAGGTACACGTACAGTCGTTCACCCTGCACGGGTCGTGACAGCAGCAAGGGAGACCCTAAGTATGATTTCAGCTGCTTGAAAGCCTCATCACACTCTTCGCTCCATTCAAAGGCTTTCCTGAGGATCTTGAAGAATGGTAGACACCTGTCTGTAGCCCTTGACACAAATCTATTCAAGGCAGCCACTCTCCCTGTGAGCCTCTGAACGTCTTTAATGGACTTGGGGGTCTTCATCTCAATAAGGGCCTTTATCTTTTCAGGATTGGCCTCGATGCCTCTTTGATTGACAATGAACCCCAAGAACTTCCCCGCTCCGACCCCGAAGACACACTTGGCCGGATTGAGCTTCATTTTGTATTTGTCCATTGTATTAAAGGTCCTTTCCAGGTCTGCTACATGATCCTCTGCCTTCAGACTCTTAGTCAGCATGTCATCTACGTAAACCTCCATAGACTTACCAATTTGGTCTTCAAACATTTTGTTTACGAGGCGCTGGTACGTTGCCCCCGCATTTTTTAGGCCAAAGGGCATGACCCTGTAACAGTATGTCCCCTTGTCAGTGATGAAGGCGGTCCTCTCCGAGTCCTCAGGGTTCATGAAAATCTGGTTATACCCTGAGTAGGCATCCATGAAACTCATGAGCTCATGGCCTGCGGTAGCGTCTACCATCTGGTCGATGCGGGGGAGAGGGAAGCTGTCTTTGGGACAATGCTTGTTGAGGTCTGTGAAGTCCACGCACATTCTCCACTTGCCGTTGGCCTTTGGGACGATGACTGCATTGGACAGCCACTCAGGGTAGATGACCTCTCTGATAAATTCAGCGTCTTCTAATTTTTTAACCTCATCCCTGATGACCTCATACTTTTCTCTAGAGTAAATCCTCCTCTTCTGCTTTACCGGCTTCACTCCCTCTACCACATTGAGTTTGTGGCACATGATTTCAGGGTCGATCCCTGGCATATCTACATGACTCCACGCGAAGACGCCTCGCCTTCTCCTCAACAGTTTGATGAGGTCTTCCTTGATACTGGGCTTCAGAGATTTGCCAACTTGGACGGTTTTTCCCGGGTCATCCTCATCGAGGGTGATGGGTTCTACCTCCTCAGCGGCCTCTCCTTTTTTGAGCTTCGTCTCGTCCCTGGGGTCTAGGGTATCAATGTTGTAAGTGGCTGTAGCCCTCTTGTGTGCCTCCCTTTCTTCAGCGGAGTTGTAGTAGCACTCTCTCGCTGTCGTCTGGTCTCCCTGAACTTCCCCCACCCCATAAGGGGTAGGGAACTTAACCATCTGGTGGACCGTGGACGGCACAGCTTCAAACCCCTTGAGGGCCACACGTCCCAGTATGATGTTGTATGCCGAAAACACATGCTCATCCAGCACAAAGAAACTGACCCTCTTGGTGAGCCATCTCGGCCACTCGTCCCCCATCCTGACATCAGCCTCATATATTCCTAGGGGGTGAACCTTCTCCCCACTGAACCCAATCAATGGATGATGGTAGGGGACAAGTCTGGCACGACTGAGGCCCAAGGCCTTGAAGCATGGCCAGAACATCACATCTGCGGATGAGCCCCCATCCACCAGGATCCTCGGCACTTCGCACCCGTGCACCCTGGTGGTGATGACGAGAGGGTCATCATGCGGGGCCAATAGGCCCTTGAAGTCCATTCTTGAAAATCCCACAATCAAAGTGTCCATATCAACCTTCTTCCTTTTTTCTAACTTGACCTCTAGGGAGGTCGAGTGCACCGTCTTCGTCACTGCCTTAGCCTCAGCGACATGGGCCTTCCTGTCGGCGACCTCAGACCCTCCTCCTGCAAGTCCCCCGGAGATCATTCCCACCCCGAGCGAGATCATATTGAGCCTCTTGACAGGGCCTTGGTCGTCTCTCGGCGGGAGGTCAGGGTCGTCCTCATCATCAGAGGGGTCGTCCCCTCTTTTTTGAGGACCTTCTCTGCAGGCATCGACTCGCTTCTTTCTGGGGTCGTCCCCTCGGCCCCTCTTGGAGTCGGCTTTATCGACGTACTTTCTGAGCTTCCCTTCCTTCAGCATCTTCTCAATCTCATCTTTCAGAGCAAAGCATTTGTCTGTTACGTGGCCGTGGTCTTGGTGAAATTCACACCACAGGTTCTTATTCCTCTTGCCGGGGGCTGCCCTCAGCTTTTCAGGCCACTTCAGCGTCCGGTCACTCTTTATCTCATTGAGGATCTGTTCACAGCTGACCGTCAGAGGGGTGTACCCCGCGAACTTGTCATCCATGGACCTCTTCTTCCCCTCTTTGTTCTTCTTAGGGTATTTACTCCCATTTGCACCTCCTTTTTCGTCTTCATGTTTTGCGGCCATCGCCTCTTCGGCGTTCATCACCTTCCCTGCTGTTGACAACAGCTCAGCCATCGTCCTCGGAGGGTCTTCGTCAAGCTTCCATAATAGCTTCCCCTTCTGGAGCCCTCCAATCAGGGCTGTCATAGCTATGCTCTCCTCATAGTCTTCCACCTCCAGCTTCTCTTTATTGAATCTGGCTATGTAGTCTCTCAGAGTCTCGTTCTTTCCCTGCTTAACATAGAGCAGGTGTGTGGTCTTCTTCTGTGGCCTCACCCCAAAGCAGAAATTATGGATGAACAAGTCTGCCAACTGCTTAAAGTTTCCAATAGAGTTTTTTGGAAGAGACGTGTACCACACATGCGCAGCCCCTGTCAAGGTACCAGAGAAGGCACGACATCTCATCTCATCTGAGATAGAGTATATGTCTGCTGCGGATTGATACATCTCCACGTGGTGGACAGGGTTGGTGCTCCCATCGTATCTTGGGGTGACCACAGGAGGCCTGAACTTTGATGGCGTGGGGAAGTTGACTATCTTTGCCACAAAGGGTGAGCCTATGGTGTATCCCCTCTGAAGAGGGTCCCGGCTCTTCAGTATGTCGCCAATCTTATCCTCTAACCGCTGGATTGAGTCATTCCAGGGCCTCACAAGGTCGGCCTGGCCGATGTTATCCCCTGCTGCTTCTCGGAGGTGGATGGAGGGCTCGGCTACGGCAGGCCTGTGTCGGCTATTTACTTCCCTTTGGCCGTCATCCCGTCTTTGGGGTCGGCCTTCTGCTTCTTTCCTAGATCTCGCTGCGCTTCTTGACTTGGACAACTTGTCTCGCAGGTCATTTACTGGGCCCAGCCTCTCGAAGGCCGACCCCCTGCTCAGGCGGTCAAAAGCAGAGCCTCTTGGGCGATCATCAGGGTTTGGTCTCCCGCACTTTCCTCTACTGTCCTGGAGGGGTCGTACTGTATTGTTGGAGACCTCATATGGCTCCCAGAATTCTACTGGAGCCTCTTCTTCCTCCAGATCATCATACCTGTCCTCTGGGCAAGGGTTTCCTTGCCTCCCCAGGCGTAAACGCCGGGGGTCAGCAACATCCCTACGCCGCTGAGGGGGTGGCAGGTCTTTATGTGGTGCCTGGGGTGGTCCCCTGGCCTCATGATGTCCTGGAGCTGCTGCCGGAGTAATCATCTCAGGTGAGACCCCTGGTGGTCTCAGTATATTCTGACTTAGAGCTGTAAACTGCTCCTGCATCATCCGCTGGCTGGCTGCCAGAGACTTTAGGGCTGCTGCCACATCAGCCATCTCAGACTGAGGTGGTGGCTGACTGGAACCGGGTCTTCCCCCATCATCCGGCGGGGGAAGTGGTGGCGGTGGCATCTCAGGTGCCATGTGCTTGAGCTATGAAGAGCTGAACTGAAGAAAATACTGGTTAGCTTGGGAACCTTAGTAGGTCTCTTTCAATGGTGAAACACCTCCTCTCAGGGGGAGTGTTGGTTCACCACCAGAGTGCCTAGTGAGGTCAAGCTGTACAAAGGAAGAGATGTCTTCTCGTTCCCACAGACGGCGCCAAACTGATGATGCTAGGATTTAGCACCACCAGGTAAGTGTTAGTGAGCTCAAGCAGTAGCAGCTATGGCTACCATAGAGATGTATAAGTGTATAAGTATGTAGAAGGGGATGAGTTTAAGAGGAAATAAGACTGATGTATAGTGGTTCAGCCAAATTGGCCTACATCCACTGTGAGTGTGTGATCCACTAAGTATGGGCACTAATGGCCTTGGATACCATGCACATAACCCTCTCTCTCTCTCTCTCTCTCTACTGTGTGTGAACAAGCAGAGTTTTAGCTAGGGCTACTGTTCAAGGATCGATCCCCTGTAGGGTTGGGGGTGACAAGTATATATAGGTCTTGGGGGGTGTAGTGTACCCCCCAGGTAAGCATGGTGCATGTGAATAATGATCTAGCCAATCCCCTGTTGACACCTGTAGATGCCAAATGATGACATAATATTCCCTCACGTGAGGGGGTGATTCGGTTGTAACGGTCTTCCACGTGTCATATGAGCCTCACGCGCACTGTTCCACGCGTCTCCCAAACCACGCGCTGTCATGATGTCACCCTCGGCCTATGAGCCGAGGCCGAGGGCAAAGTTTCTTCCGGCAGTGAGTCTGGCTTGATTATGTCCTCGTACTGTCGTACCCTCGTAGGGTCGGCCGGAGCCTGGTGAGGGGTCGGCCCCTCGTAGGGTCGGCCGGAGCCTGGTGAAGGGTCGGCCCCTCGTAGGGTCGTCTGGAGCCTGGTGAAGGGTCGGCCCCTCGTAGGGTCGTCTGGAGCCTGCTGAAGGCCAGTTGGGGCCTGGTGAAGGGTCGGCCCCTCTTAGGGTCGTCCGTTGTGGAGGCGACCCTCCTAGAATATAAACGGGTATATCAGTTATGATATGATATTGGGTTATATTTAAGATGTTCTATGAGATTTGGGTTGTGCTATGAGATTTGGGTTATATATATATATTTTAATCTATGCAAGGAACCTATACCATCTCTATTGTTTAATGCATATTTATAATGACTTATGTTGTCATGGATTTGTGTGGTGCCATATCTTATTTGTGTTTAAAACTATCCAGCATAATATAGTATATTTATTTCGTGCGGAATTTTGTTTGTGTCATATGGGGGTAATTTATTTTGTTATATACATTTAATTTGTGTCGATTATGAAGAATTTCATGTCAATAAGTTATGATAGCATGTTTAACATGTTAGTATATTGGTGAAAAGTTATGTTAGCAAGTTTAACATGTTTGGCACGTTAACCATTGCGATTATGAAATTCCATAAGTTGATAAGGATCATTTGTTAAATCTATGAGCAATGAATCATGGGGAAAAAGTATCATATTTTTTAATGCATCCTACATTTGATTTTTTTTAATAGAAAGCATTTGACAAATATTCCATCACAAGAACTGAACTCAAAGGAGGGTAAATGATTATTGATGATACCGAAATAGCAACACTTAAACTTATAGGTGCAACTCAATCTTAATATGATGTAACAATAGAGATATATGAGTTCAGATATGATAATAAGCGAAGGGGATGAGGAAAAGAGGAGAACATTATGATATAAGTGGTTTAGCCGTAGCCTACTCCACTATGCAAATTTTTTTGTAGTGTTTTAACTATGAAATAAGGCTCTAATGGCCTTGGAATACAACTATCAAGATTTCTCTCTCTACTCTAAATTAGATAGAGTTTGTCTAGGGTTTGTAATCATCGATCACCTTCGAGGATGAATATTATGGGTTTAAATAGTCTTGGGGGTACACAGTGTGCCACCCAAGCATGTAATAGGCATGATGATGATGGAATAACCAATCATCATCTTCCACCTATCCCTGACACACATATGTCATGATGGTGAAATATTCCCTCATTTTCTTATGAAGATCTTGTTATAACGGTTTTGTCCATGTGGGATGTTGATGCTGGAACCCTATACCGCATGTGGGGCAGATGTTTTCTTGAGGGATCTTGGCTTGGACGATACCTATATGTCTGACATTCGTGTAAGTAACTACTGAGTTGTGTCAAAGTATAGGCTCGACCGTTGGGGTGGTACGAGGCTGAGGCGAGACTACTGGAGATGACCTAGAGTCAGCTGATAGGTCTCGTCTTATAAGTTTGGCACGAAGCCATGACCATTGATTTTGGAACCCCAGGGGGACCCATGTCTTCTTAATCTTGATGAGTGAGTAAGGTCAACTTGGCCAAGTGGGGGCTTGTCAAGGACGAGACGACACTTGTGTACATCAATCATCCCTAGCCCTTAGTCTTCGATGTGAGTGGAAGGTTGAGGAGTAAAATTATCTGACCCCATATGTTGATGAGACTTTTTGATTGAGGGTTGAGATGTCCTTACCATGTTCGGTCTGAATTGTTGGTCACGAGTTCTTGATTGGACACTTGGAAGTCATCATGTGGGTGAGCATGTTGCCTAAGGGTGACGGCTGCAAGCCTACCTTGGGAAGTTGTGTCCTAATGATGATTGTGTGGGAAAATGTGCGCAATCATTAAACCATTTAAATAGGTTTTAAAAAGTTCATTCTCTCTTTCTTATTCATTTTACATTCGCGACCAAACCATTCTATCTTTAAGAGACCAGTCCGCCTCTTTCTCTCCTCTGCCAAGCGTTTCCAGCCATTTTAGGGGTTCTACTTGCTCCTCCAGTCTCCTCCTCCATCCAGGTAACCATCTTCAGCCTTTTCCCCTAATATTTCATCGTTGTTTCTATTTTTTTCTAGATGTTTTAATTTTTAGGTCACCTTCTATTTTTTCCGACGACCTTAGTTGGCGGGTTTAGGGCTATTTTAGTAATATTTTAGAGGTGGTTTAGTGGTTAGGTGAGTGTTTGTTATTTTTTTGGGCCATCCTCTGCCTTGCCTGTCCACTGTGAGAGCCATCGATGCAAGTCTCGTTGTCCTCTCTGATGAGCTTGTTCAAGTTGTTCTAATTGTTTTTCCTTAAAACTATTAAGTTTCCACCTTTTGATCTTTTAGTCAACTTAAGTCAAGCCTTTAACTGCTTAAATGTTAAAAATTCTGTACGAATTAGCTGGGTAATACCCAACCCTTATGGAGCGGTTCTTTGGGGAGATACGTAAGCTTAAGGCTGAGGCTGTGGCCAAGCGTAAGGTCGGAGCCGACCTTACACGCCCCATCTATCCTATCCCTTTAGCTTTAGTGCGGCCCCCATCACTAAGGTCATTGATTCAATGTGTGAATCATTATCTTCCTCAGACCACAATGCTTCTGCCTCAGCCCAGGCAGAGAGAGGCAATTCTTTTCGTACGACAATGAGTTTTCCCACCTATAGTCTCGAGGATCCTAAAGCAATCGATTCCTTAGTGGAATCTATTACATCAGAGACCTCCTCTTGCTCCTCATCTTCTGGTTGCGTGGAGTCCTCCAACTGTGCCGATTATTTTGTCTATGAAATTTCAGACTCGGATGAATCGAAAGTTAACGTTGCTATTCCTCCCCCGTCAGAGGTCATTCCTCTATCAGCTATTTCTATTATTAATTTTTCCAATAGATTCTCAAGTGGAGTACCAACCGCCGAAATAATTGACTCTAAAGACGGGGCCGGGGAAACACTTGATACCTCTTATACCCAAACCTATCATAGCACTATCAGCGATTTAGACCTCTTATATTGGAGGCATCTATACGGGATTAATCCCTATATCCATTGTAGGGTGCCCGTTGAAGGTACAAGGCCAATGGAAGGTGAGAGTCATATCACTGAGGCTAACGTCGCCCCGCATGACTAACGCCCATCACAAAGTGACTCCCTAGTACAGTTTAACATTTCGGTGAATATTGTCATGCTCTTGGTGATGTAGTGTGCAAAAATACATGAGTCTTAATTTTCATATTATGGAGAGAGAGTATTTTAATATTTTTTATTTGCATGATAAGAAAAAAGATTACTACACTAATGAGGGAACATATACAGGTATTATGAAAAGTAAATCTATAATGAATCATGGAGACTATACTACACATGGTGATGGGGGACATATACATGTGAGTGAGTGACATATGTATATTTGGAAGTGAGTGTGTGTGGTAGTGAGCCTATACATGGATCAACAACAAGTGGTGTATGATATGTGTAAGTGAGCATGGATATATATAAGTTCGAGAAGTGTGGGTGTATGCTAGTGAAGCTAATCATGAATAATCTAAGTGGTGAGCAGAACTTGTGAGTAGAAGTGAAGCTAAGTGTAAGTGTGTGAAGTGAACAGGGATAATATATAAGTGTGTGAAGTGTATAAGTGAAAAGTGACATATACATGGATAGGGAGCATGATAAATATAAGCATGAGGTAGAGATACACAAAACCTAAATAGGTGAGTAAAGGAAATATACTGGTAGGTGCATATGCACACATAAAGAAAAGAATAACACCCATGTAGAAATATAGTCTAGTCCTCTTGAAATACTTCCCCAATGGAGTCACCACTGTGGCCATCCCCTGGCGGGGGGCTTCCCTCTAGCGTGCACACAGGATTGTGCCCTTTCTTGAGGTGCTCAACCATTATCAATGTGGGGTAATGTATAGAGATAGATTCGCCAGCCTATTTTGCACAAAATAGACAAAGGAAATGTTGTCACCTCGAGAGTACGATATCAAGGACAATACTGATGCTTGAGAAACCAAGTAGTTCAAAGGTCCGGGGACTAAGTTACAAAATGGGAAGGTGTTAGGCACCCACCACACCCTTTCGAGCTCTCATGGTCATGTGTTAATCTTATCTCATTAGGCTCTGTGAAGTGTGTGCTTATGTGCATAAGATAGATGGAGAATGGAATCATTCAACTCGCGTAATGGAAAATGATGGAGTGAATTCATCCTTAGGAGTGTTCCCGAAAATAATGATTCAAAATATGTTATGAGTGTTTACCTGATCACAATTCGATATGGAAGAGCGAATGTGTATATCGGATGAAACACAAACATGTAAGAATATGAACTTATAAAGAAAATATATATAAGAGGGAAGCATATAAACATGCATAAAGGAGGACTCCAATCTTGAGATTAACCCAAGATGCCTACGTAGCCCATAGGGCATCAAAGTCCACATAGTTCGAATATAACATGGGGTGAGGTTCAATCCATAAATCCGAATAGGGGATTTTTCTTATGTGTGTGGGTAGAGATAAACGTGATTTAAGAGTGAACATGTATTAAGAGTCCCTCTTTTGGAATTTATAGATAAACCCTATTTTTCTTATTTTTGGGTTTTTTATGAAAATAAAGTACGTGAAAATACTTCTAATAAAGGTTTGAGATTACTGTATGTGATGTAATGAAATAAAGCGCTAAAGTAGAAATAAAGCAACTAACACTAAAATAAGAGAATCTAGAGAAAGGAATGGAGAATTGGAGCACCTTATGAATACTTGAAGTTGATCATGAATGTAGATACGACGATCTTGCAATAAGAGGAAGGTGGTATGAAGAGGTGGGGGAAATTTACTAAATGAAGTATGAAAAGGATGGAATGGAATGTGGGAAATGGACTTTTTAGGAAGGGAACATCTCTGAATTTGAGATAATGTTCTCTAAATTTCTGAGAGGGATGTTCAGGGGTGCCTTTCAAAGTGATATCTTGGACTCTATTTATAAGTGGGGTGCTAATCCTCACAGTCCTGGACCTGCCTATTGGAATAGAACCCCCAAAACACTATCGATAGGCAGGGTCCTGAGGGTGCCATTCATCTGAACCATAAGGCTGATTCGCACATAAGATGGACCGTTGGAAAAGGGTTATTAATGCCCTTCGAGATTTCATTTAGGTCCGTTCGATTATGAGAGTTGACCACGGCCAAAAGTGGCCCAAAAGTGCCCGGTGACCCTTCAGAGTAAAATGGGTTGTTCATCCACACTATAAGTCTGATTTGCCTATGCGATGGACCATTGGAAAGGGAATTCAAAGACCTTAGCAGATTCATTGAGCTTCACCCAAACTGGAGAGTTGACGGGGCCAGGAGGTGGCCTCCAAATCAATTTTTAATAGTGAAACGGACCGTTCATTCGAACTATAAGGTCTATTTGTGCATGGGGCTAAACATTGGAAGGGGGATTCAGATCCCCTCAAATATTCATTGAGCTTTTGCTCAGGTGAGAAAGTTGAACGAAGTCAAATGGAGCCTGGGAGAGCTCGGAGGCCTCTGGATCAGTTTTTGATAGTGAAAATGACCATTCGTCCAAATCGTAAGGCTGATTCGTGCACGATCTAGATCGTTGGAAAGGATATTCAAAGGCCTTTGAAGATTCATTCTTCTTAGGTAAGAAAGTTGATCGGAGTGAAACGAGGCTCGAGAGCGTCCGACGGCCTAAAGATCGGTACTTGGAGTATGACTTAGGTTTTTTTGGTGAATGAGTGAGTGTTAGGGACCTAAGGAGGTGCTTTGGGGGGTCTTAGGATCAGGTGTCTACACATGGTTTTGGTTTTTGTATAGCCACGGGAGAAAAAAACAACGATAGGCATAATAACACGCACACCCAGTTTTCCACAGACGACATTTTCAAGATATTGTTTGTTTTAGAATTTAATTTATTTCTATTCCATAATATTTCCTTTCCAGTTATATTTTTGTTTAAACTAGTTTTATAGGACTCTACATTTGAGCGAGAAGAAATAATTGAATCTATCGATCGCACATCACTTTATGGAATTTCTCATCTTGAGCTTATCGGGGTAAGCATGTTTTACTCTTCCATTTTTGACAATCGTAACGATAATTCTAAAAATCACCCTACACCTATGACTTTTGGTCAATACTCTCAAAGTCAAAAACTTGAAACATTTAAAATGACTTTGGGTGAGAATTACAAAAGTCAAGTTATGGATTAGGAATTCTGAGAACGATCTTTTCGATAGAGGGACGCAAGATCCTTATAATAATAATAATAATAATAATAATAATAATAATAATAATAATAATAATAATAATAATAATAATAATAATAATAATAATAATAATAATGTTGCAAATCATTACAATAGCTTTAAAAATAATTATAGTAATGATTTTGATAGTAGTTTCGATGATAGTTCTCATACTGTTCATTTTGATGAATTCGCGCCTATGCATATGAATTTGTGTGAGGGAATTCGCCTTATTGAGAAGGAAAGAGTGAAAACCATTATCATGATGAAAATCATTGTTCAGAGCATGACTTGGATTTATTATTTGAATCTGACGAAGATTTCTCTTCCAGGACTTTTGAAGTTGAGGAATGTATTGAACCAAATGAGTAATCAATCCCTACTTTGGAACAAATGATTCCTCACTTCTCCCAAGGTACAATATAAAATGAAAGTGAGGAGGAAATGTATGTAGTTTCCATTTGCAATGAAATGGTTTCTTTTTTGGTAATCAAAGAATAAAGTTTGAGTGAAAATGATCCAATCTCCTTTGAAATTTCATCTTTGAGAGATGATGAGTCATCTCTCGAGATTGAATTTATTTCTTCCTTATCTTCATTTTCCACTATCAAACTATTGCAAGTATCCCATGAATCGGTTCAAAACTTTAAAACGTTCAACCTTTTCACTGATGAGGAGTAATTTCTTGAGTTTCTTTCCATGAAGGAAATCTTGCCTCCTTATGCGTCACCTCCCATTCCAATTGCAAAATCTTTGCGAGAAAATTCTATTTTTTTATCCCGTGTGTATTTGTCACCGGTTCAATCCACTCCCACCCCCCATCATCCGCCAACAACTTTCAATTGGTGATGGGTCATTTCTTATGCCCTATAAAAGTTTTTAGTTGTTAAACTGAAATTATTATTTTTCAGAAGGTATTCACTCAAATGAGCGTGCACCAATTATCCCTCAACGTCAAATCATTTTTTGGTTGTCCCCTAAAAAATTTCAACTAATAGTGTATAGTTAGTTAGATGTAAAAATTATAGATTGTACATATAAGTTTTTTGTAACTTTCCTTTTTGCCTATTGTCTAGCGTAATTAGCTACATTTTTTGTTATTTTTGGTGCTCATGTTTTGTATAATCTTTGGTCTTGTTCTTTCTGGAAATCTCTCCATTTTACTTAATATCGCTATGTTCCTCTCTTTCACTTGGTTCTTAATTTCCATTAAGGATAATGCGTGGATTAAGTTAGGGGTGTGAGATATAATTCCCATTGGTTTTTGAGTTCCATGACTTGATCACACGTTCTTCCCAAGTATGCTTTTTGTTCTAAAAAATTGAAAATTTCAAAAATATTTTCTTTTTTTCCCCCTTTTGAGAATTTTGCCTGTTATTTTCGACGATAAATTTCAATAAATCCACGATCCAATAGATAATTAAATAATGCATGTTCTTTATTTTAAAAATTATTAGACTTTAGTCCTCGAATCATTGATATTATGAAAAAAATCATGAATTAAACTTTAAACCCATGAATGCATGCGCTTTTCTTTTTTAATTGATTTGTTTTAAGGCCTTCATAACTCGGTAATATTTTGTTACATTGTATATACTTACACCAAGTGAGCATTGTACTTTTCTTTGTTTGTGAGTGTTGTACATTACTCTTTCCTCGTTGAAAATGTTAAATTCGTTGGTTATCTCATTTATCTTTCATTGATCATTAATTAATTGTGATCATCTTAAAATGTATTATTTGATCATGATTTTCAAAGTTACTTTTGACTCGATAGTTGAGTAAAGTTTAGGAAAGAAGAATAGGTTATATTTGTTATAACACATATGGACCTCTACCACACCTTAAATGTTTTCCCACGTCACCCCCTTAAAGAATAATAGGGTATATTTGTTATAACACATATTGACTCGATGATTGATATTATACACACTTTAACACTTATTCAGTTTATAAAAGTTTTGCCAAATCAAACTATTTTCATGTTCTCTACCTTTCTCCCACTCTTAAGGTTTCAATTGTAATGAAGTTAATCTAATGTTAATAATTTTGGACTTTTGGGTGATATCATTCATTACGCTAATAACATATTGAAATCCTTTTCCTTGTTGTTGAGCTTGTCGCATTGGTTCACTGAACATACTTTTTTAGAAAACTCGATGTTTGTTGGTTTCATCCCTGAAAACCCTCATGAGACACAAATCGTCCACTAGGGTAACCTAGGGCTTTAGAGGCTTGTTGCACATTGTAAATGAAATCATCACTAATGGAAGTGACATTTCTATATTTTATGCATATTTACTTTTGGATTCTCTCAATGTTGGACGATTTTGTTTTGTTTCATCACTAGGGAGTAGCAATATCTAAGTTAGGGGGTGTGATACGTCACGAATATTGTATATTAGTGCCTGTTAATCTTAGGCATTCGAGCACAATTATCTCCATCATTTCCTAATTATAGGTTGATATATTGGTTACCTTTGCATTCGGTATATATATGCTATGTAAGGTTTATCAGAGTTTTTGTATGTATTTGAATGCTAAATGGAGAAATTGGTTGCATTTTGGAAAAGTTCATCATTTGATACAACTTCAAGGCAATTTCCTCCATTTCAGACTTCTTGGTTCGAACAACGAAACTCAAGTGGAACGTAGTTTGTTGAGTTATCTTCGTCTGTCTGAAAACTTCATGATGTTTCGAGTTCGGATGATCAAGTTATTGACATTTTCATATAGTGTAACTTTTTCCCTATTAAAGATTAAATGCGGCCATAAAAAAGAACGTCGATCGATCACACAAAAAGGGTCGATCGATAGGATAATCAGATTTTGCCTACGAAGGAAGGCAGTGGGCCTTTTCTAGCATCATCGATCGATTGATGAAATTGATCAATCAATGGACACCAATTGATTTTTGTCAAGTCAACTTGTTGTTTTCATTTTATCCACTTACTATAAACAGTAGGTGGATTTTTATTTGTATAGATATCTTTCATTTGGTATCATTTTGGGTTAGGGTTTGGTTAGTGTTTGGGACATCTTTCCTCTTTTCTCTCTCCCACCGTTTGTTGTGTAAGACTACTATTCACCATCCTCTCGATACATATTAGTTGTAATTCTTTATTTTCTTGCGTTGTTAACCTAGTTGCCTTAATTATTTATTGCTTTCTATACTTATTTGCATTTAATAGATGCTTTCCCATGCTTTCTAGCTTATTTAGTGTAGGTTGATCTGATTGAACTCCCCATGGATTAAATGGTTGCTTTTCTTTAGTGATTAATTACACTTGTAAAATGGGTTAGGTTGTTATTAATTTTGCGCCTACGAGATTTAATGATTTATATCATGTACGCACTGTATTTATGATCTTACGTGCATAATTTTCAAGATATATTTTGACGCAAAAATCCCAGTAGTCTTTTATGACAATTTAAGGATGATAACTCTAGATTTTAATAATTGACGAAATGAGACCTAGTCTTGATAAACTTTTCTTCCCATGTAACCATTTATGATAATTAACCCGAGGTGAGGGATATTATTCTAAACCTAAATTTTTTTCTTGTTTTGATTAATCCTTGTTTAAATACGTGCCTAGATTAATCTGTTGTTGAAACCACTATGTTTTACACTTTTATTCAGAACTAATAAATCAATTAATGCCTAGCAACATTCCCTATGGATTCAAAACCGAAACTGGCCATTATACTCCAATACGAGTGTAGTCATAGTTTAGGTTTTTGCATGGTCGTGGGTGCCGAAAACAATGACGGATGTATAAGCACAAACTCCCGATCGCCCACAATGATTAACAAGAATGCATACGATGTCAAATCTCAATTGTGCACACAATTTTAAATAATGTGGGTAGGTGGACATGTGGTCCAGTCATGTCCAATAAGATATTCACCATGAGCACAATAGGAAAGCGTCACCGCGTTCATGGCCCTGTATTTTAAGGCAACTTATACATATATGTTTTGGCTCAAAATTTAAAACACAATTGAGAGGTATTTTTACCGAATCTCTTATGAAATTATTGAGACTACCTTATATAAGTGAATTAAACTTAAGAAAAATCACAGTAAACCACTCTAAACTATAGAAGTTTTGCAGATAACCCATTAATCTTAAAAACTCGACAAAGACACCCTAACTATTGAATTTTGACACTTTACAGATTTTCATTGAAAAGGAGTTGATAAAAACATGATTTATGCATAAAATTTTTAAAATTTTTACGCATGATTTTATGCATAAAAGTTTTAAATTTTTTATGCATGTTTTTTAGGTTTCTAAATTGAATAGTACAGGGTGCTCTTTGTCGTGTTTTTTTATATTAGTGGGTTATCTGTAAAACCATTACAATTTAAGATCGTGTTTACTGTAATTTTCCTTTAAACCTATATATATATATACACTTGATCTTGAGATTTGTAAGGTCTATACATGAGTGTCTCCTTCTAAAACCACAATAGAATAGACAAATTCACATATTCATATCAAATTACATTCACATCTACATCTAGATCAAACAAAAGGATTCAATTTCTTATTGGAGTAGTGATCTAATGAGATTGTAATTCTTATAAGAGAATGTTACTTCTTCTCAGTTATGATGGAAGTTCGCGGTTTATTCTCATTAAAATGGTGGGGGTGGGTCGGGGGAGTAGATTTGTTTAAGTCAACTACCTATAAAGAACCTAGAGTTTTCCAATTTTATTTTGCAAAATCACTTTCATGTTTATTGAATGAGAGTATGAATCCCGAGGTTTTATCCCCTACGTGGGGGTTTTCTTTGTAACAAGTGTTGTGGATTTTTTTATCTGTTTATTGATGTTCATCTTCTGATCACACACTAAATCACTTAGGATTCAAGGTTGGACGATGAATCTATAGGTAACTAAGCTCTTTGACATCTATCATTTAGTTGATTAAGCATACTTAACATAGGTAGTTCCTTATTTGTGTGACTAGATTTGTGATCACTTCATATATGTTTTTACTAGTTAAAAAATATCAGATGTTTAAATAAATTCAAATGTAATTGAAACAAAATATGTGTTCTATAATAGTTGGGAAAATTATCTAGTTTAAATTTAATTGGAACATGATTATGGTTTAAGACCTTGAGTCCTACTGAGCCACAGTTTAGGAATTTGATTAAATACTTGACCATACAAAAATTCATAGTGTCATTTAAATTAGTATTAGATTGATTTGATCTTGAAGATATTAACATACTTGAGCATTGATCCAAATTGTATGATATTTATTTTTATTGTGTTTTGAAGACTTTCCCTTTAGATAAGATTTTGGTTGACTTCATTTGTGTTAAAAAATTATATTCTGTAGTGTTGGTATCCTTTAAATATGTTTTTGTGATATTTTCTTGTGAGTCATACTTTTTTACCACGGAACGATACATGCATGTTATATTGTTGAATTTGGTTTGCCATAATTTAACTAATGCTAGTTAAACTAGATATTTATTCCAAAGTAAATGACAAAACATTCTAAATAAAATATTAAATAAAGGAATGTGACATAATCACATGTGAAAGAAAAAACAAATTCCATTGATGTTGACTTTGGTGATTCTTGTGAATATGAAAATGTAAAGTCGTTCTGTCAAAATAATGAAAAGGTTATATCTCAACTTCTCAAAATGTAAAAGTTAAATGTTAAATTGGATATCAAATTAAGCGTGATAAAGAAAAAAATTCTATTAAGTGTGATATTGATGTAACCAAATTACCCTTCAAAGAGATATCCTAAGACAAAAGGTTAAATGTCATGGAAATGATAAGGCTGAGTTATTAAGCTTCTCATGTATCTTGAAAAGGGAGACTCATACATTAAAGGAAGACATTTCATATTTTAAAAAATTTACATGATTAAATGAAAATGGTTTTGAAAAACTCAAGGTTATTCAACAAGAGGAAGTTTATTTTATTGTAAATATAGAAAAAATTAGAAAATAAGTTATTTCACGTGATTCTTCCAAATGTAAACATGAGAAGAGAATGATGTCTTTAAAAGTTGAACATTGTTTTCTAAACCTTCAATAAATAAGTCATATTATTGATAAGAGCACATCTATTGTGTGGGTACATCTTCATCACATGATTCATATTATATTGATCAATTCCGTTGAAGAAAAATGGCAAGAAATATATGGCGAAAAAAATGCTTAATATGTTTCAAATGATCATTCATATTCATACACTTGCACTTTTTATCACAAAGAAAGTAATATTAATTCAATTATTACAAAATAAAAAAGTCCTAACAAAAAGAAAAAGTCATTCCTAACTATCATCACAAGGTCTTGTGGCGTAATCCCTATATATATATATATATATATATATATATATATATATATATATATATATATATATATATATATATATATATATATATATATATATATATACTTTTTGTCATAAAAATGGACATATTAAATATTTTTGTTACAACCTTAGGGATTCACATGTTGGATCTAATTCACTTGACCTTGATGTTGGTGATTACTTGAGAAGAGAGATTAACGCTCTTGTGTCAAATGTTAACAAATTGTCTTTGGAAAGTGAACTCGATTTTAAATATGGTGATGCCTTTATAAAAATTGATGAATGTTAAACACCATGATGATGTACATCTAAGACCTTTACCATATGTATAACTTAACCTTCATGGAAATAGAAATTTTGAGAGAAGACCATATTTTGAAAAGGTATTTGCGAGATGGAATGATGTTTCCAAAAGATGAACCCTTGGGAGAAGTCATTCTTGGAATAATGAAAGAAGTTTCCTAGGCCTAGTGAACAATCTAGATATTAACATAAGGGTTAATATGAGAAGGTTGTGAAGCCATATTGTTTTTTAGCCTCCAATTGATCTTGAACATACTCCACCCTATATCTAGCTTGGTCGAAAATTATGCTACCTAAATAGCGATAAATTTCTATATCTCAGTTTGGGCCTCTGTGTTCTCATGTTCGGGACATTCCTATGTCAATTTTAGTGAAAGAATTCGTTTCAATATCATGGATAATTGTTTTTATATTGGATGATATTTTAGAATAACATTTTTTATCGCATGATTATATGCTTATCTTATCATTGTATGTGTACATATAATCAATACTAGAAAAATCCGAAAGTATTTTTTGTGATCATTTTTTATTTTTTGATTAAGTTAAATTACTATATTATTCATTGTATGGACTTATTGAAAGAATAAATATTTGTGTCCTCCATTGTGGCCCAAAACAAATTGTGAGCACATGTGATCAAGCATACTGGATTCTTAGTAGAAGACATTGAGAAAATAATCACCAAATTTTATTTCCACAAGAATGTAATTAAAATAAGAATTTGGATTTTTTTACTTATTTTATAAATTTTATATTTTTGGTTTTAAATGACTTGAAAATCTTTTTTAAGAAATTATTTTCAAAAAAAAATTTCGTTGGATTTTTCAATGGAAAAGGCATATTTTGTGCTTTGGGTTTTCAATGTAGGTAGTACACCTCACAAATTAACTGTGGCTCACTCGTGAGTCAACACGACCATCGACACGACTATGAATAGGGTAGTCGCCGGTGCTTGATGCGCGGTCACATATTATGCATTGTTAATTAGGGATAACCACGACACTTCATCTGTGAATTCAATTTTATACATAAAGTTTTAACCTAAATGAAAATGCACTTAGAAAACAGGCTTTTTCAGACACGCATAGCTTTCTCCCTTAAGATTTATATTTTCTTTTAAACCAATATCCCGCCATATTAATTGATTAAGAAATCTTTCAAACACATTATTCATAATCAAAGCATGTTATCTTAATCAAACACCTTTCATATAAAACTGTGGAAATGACTTTCGTGGATCCAAAGCATTCTGAGGCCTAAGATCGGTGGATACCGAGGCATGCGTTGCTATGAAGGGGCTATAATCTATATATAAGAGATCACAAGCTTCTTGGGTAAAATTTGAATGTGTGAAGTTAGGTTGTAAGTTATGCTAAATGATTGTATGAGTAGTGAAAATCTATTGTAGTTTTGAATAAAGAGTTAGGCTATATTTCTAGTTTCTCAAAAGGGTTTCACATAAAATATTGTTTGTTATGAATTATTTAATTTTGTATTCATCATGGTTATGAATATTAGGCTTGAATGAAATATGTATTGATAAATTACTTGAATTTAGATTATTTAAAAGACTTTAGATAAATATTAATAAAATAAAAGTACCTGACTTAGCTAAGGTTTGATTTTGAATCCTAAACAAATTGAATAAAGATTTGGTAAACCATAAACATAACAATTATAAGGGGTATGAGAGATATAAATCCCAAGTTACGAAATATGAATCTCAAGGGGATACTTATGGAAGGAAATTATGTCACCCGATCTTCAATATTTGACGAGGGTAATTATGCTAATTGTAAAGCACGTATGTCTCACATCCGTAGATTAATGTATGTGGATGTCCATTGAAAGTGGGAGGACTACATCCACTTTGTAAGAAAGTGCGACAACTGTGTTCAAATCAATCGAAAAATGGGATGAAGAAGATCATAAAAATGTAATTATATTTCACGAGGGATGAATACTCGATTAAATGGTGTTACTTCTGAGGAGTTTTGCCTTATCATTCAATGTGTGACTTTGAAAGAAATAAGGACATTCCTCTAGTTTCACATGACCGAACATAAAAAGTTCAGAGTTCAAAACTCCAAAACGTAACAGCACATTTTGTAATGTTAAGCATGCCGGATAATGAGACATTTGATGATTTTTTTATTCAAAACTATCTGATACCATGAACTAATTGTTTAATTTCTGAGAGAAAATGTACTGTTAAAAAGTGGTTGTAATGACCCGACCCGAATTTTAGGGTTACCCACAGATCAACCCGACCCATTTAGCTTGCATTAATTGTGAAGTGATGTGAAATAACCTAAGTAATGTTTCTAGTTAATTTTAACTATTTAAATTACCAAGTAAATAGACAAATCCATTCGAGAGAATAAAATTATAATAATGATAAGTGTGGCACCCATTGGAGAATGCGGGATCATATGGATAGTCCATATATTAGTTTCTTCACTCGTGAATTCAAATTTTACCCAAATTTTATCTTGGTTAGCAATTAAGTGTGTATGCAATACATTTTACAAATTAATTATCCAATCACACAAGCAAACCAAACAAGCACAGAAGATAAGGAAAATTTCCATTTGCACAAAACCTACTATTTAGCACTGTAAAGATTTTGACAAACTCTATTCCACTTACAGACTACTTAGCTCCACTAGGCATGACGCGCAGGGTCTTAAAATCATCAAAAGAATGTGACGCAGTCCAGGACCACCCACATGAAGTGGTCTTCCCTCATTATCCACTTATCATCCTCAAGATTGTAGTATCCTATCTTCTTCAGCCGTAGATTCGCAACTCCAAAAAGTCATCTGTATGGAAGATTTCTATAAGGGTATGATGTAGACATGGAAAATAGGGTTTCATAAACTCAAAAAATCATATAGAGGAATGTAAGATTTGGAAAACAAAAAAGGTGTTTTGAAAAACTAAAGATGAACACTTTTGGAACATGAATAGAAAAATCGGTTTTGCTAAAAGTCTTGTGAAATTTTGAACATAACAGGTATTTATAACAAAAAAACATGAATTTTGAGGCCGTGGTCTCGTTCGAATAAAAACAACATCTCATTCGAACTAAAACACCAATTTTGTTCTAACGACATTTGGTCTCGTTTAAATGAAAACAAATTTCCATTCGAACAGTCTTCTAATGACCTTCCAACGAGAGTGTACTATTAAATAGAGGACTCTTGTTCGATGGTGATTTGAACCTCGTTCAAACGAGAACCAGATTTCATTCGAATAGACTTCTAACGACATTCCAACGAGATTTTACTGTTAAACAGATGACTCTCGTTCGATGGTAGTTCAAAGGTTGTTTAAACGAAAACCATCTTTCATTCAAACGAGATTACTGAAATTTTTTATTTTTAAAAACTATTTTATAAAAATCCTCGATTTTAAAAATAAGCATCCCAAAATATAATTTATATGATAAATAAAAACTACAAGTTGTATATCTCCATAAAGTGTCGGTGAAAAAATCTGAAAACAATCCTCGGTCACTGACATATCTTTGAATGAACGTGGAGGCAAAGAGAATGTGGTGTTCGATTTGTAACTCCTATTTGTAATGAGATGCACCAAGATATAAAAAAGCCTAATCTATGAGAAATTATTAAATCATTCTCTTACAAATCTCCCCCTTTGGCTATTTCAGTACAAATGTATCTTAATGTCCTCCTAAACCAAAAAGTGGAACGACTCCCCTTGGCTGATTTTGTCTTCATCTTGTATAGTCCATGAGATTCTCATAAAAGCAGAAGACACATACACACGTGCAACAACAAATATCGCTACGCGTACGAGTTTTAAATAAAAATTAAAAATTAGAAAAAACTCCTCCTAAATTTGTTCTCCCCCTTTTTGTCCGTAATAGACAAAGGATTAAAATCTAAGCATGGATAAAAAGCATCACATGCATAATCAAAAGATATCATCCCAAAGATAATCGATACAACACATGTAATGATAATCCAATAGGCATACGAACTACTTTTGAAAATTTTCAAGTATAAGGTTTAAAAAGGGCATATAGGCAGGAAAACACAAATTCTCCATGGAATAATACTAAAATACCTGAATCATGAAAACCAAATGAAATTTTGTGAACATTTTTTATAGGCAAATCAACAGAAAAATTCATAACATATGTGTACGAAGTCGTGAGATAATTGACTCGACTTATGCAATATGCCATTAATTTTAATGATTCTCAAAACAATAACGTCAAGCTATTTAATTCTTTTTAAGAGAGTCCGTCGTGCAAACCTATTGATCTTCTACATTACAATGCCCTCAAAATCTCACATATAAAAGAATTTACCCTAAAATATTTTTAAGATATCATAATGCTTATATGAAGCAAAAAAATCAATCAATATAGAATAAATGGACATGACACTTCTGTTTTTGTGTGTCGTTAATCTTTTTAATCTCTTTTTTCAAATGGTGGATTTTAACGCAAAGAGAATTTTGCTCTTTCATAGAAAATTTCCATTGCTTAACATATATCATTTTTCTGAAAATGAAATTCGGGAATTGGTTCTTAGAAGCACAACTTATCTCTTTTACATTTGGTTCGTTATTAAGAAGGATTGAGATGAGAACACCGTATTCGACACATGATAAGTAAGTAAAATGTTTAATAAGTCCGTGCACGTGTGCAATAAAGGTGATAAAGAGTCTAAGATTTAGAAAGTAATCATCAATGATCAACGAAATTGTATCCACACATTATTACGCAAACTAACGAAACAAATCCATGTCTCAAATCACTTATGAAAAAGTCACATGAATGGATTGAATGTAGGGGTGATCTAAATATCCTAAATGTTCACTCATATATGATGAAAAATGAAAATACAAAAATCTTTTTGTCTTTTTCTAAAATCTTATCAAAATAAAATCGTTTTCAATGTATCAAATTTTTTCTTAAAAAATCGAAAATCTTTTTGGAGTTTTTCAAAATATATCAAAAAGTAAAAACTTATGAATACAATAGAAATACAATCTAGCAATAGGGTTATAAGATATGAACATGATAAATATCCTATAATAGATAAAGTAAATGAACTTAATCAACGGAGCAAACAACCAAAGACTTCATAAGATCCTCGAATCTAAGTTCATATAAAGATTTCGTGAAAATATCGGCTCATTGACGTTCAATGCTCACAAAGGTCAAGGACATGACCTTCTCCTCAACGATGCCATGAATAAATTGCTCACATATCCTAATGTTCTTTGTGCAAGAATATTGGACTGCATTACGGGATATATGAATCGCACTCGTAATATCATAACAAATAGTCATTGTGTCTTGTGAAATCCCATAATCTTCCAACATTTTCTTCGTCTATAAGTGTTGTGTGTAATAACTCCCGACAGCTATATACTCAGCCTCTGTCTTGAACAAAAATATGGAGTTTTACTTCTTGCTCAACCAAGAGACTAGATCACTTCCAAAGTAAAAATACCCACCCAAGGTGCTCCTACAACCATCAACATCCCCGACCCAATCGGCATTCGAATAGATGGACAAATGGTCATCGGTATCAAAGGAATAACAAATATCGTAGGAAAGAGTTCCACTTAGGTATTTGATTATACATTTAAGTGCGATCAAGTGAGACTCTTTCGAGAATGCATGGTATCGCACACAGTATCCAATGCTAAAGGAAATATCGGGATGACTAGCTGTCAAGTATAGATGACTACCTATCATACTCCTATAAAGGGTTTTCTATGTGTCCTTGCCTAAAGTGTCTTTGCTAAGATTAATGGATATACTCATAGGGGTGCTTGAATGCTTACTAAAGTCTACACAAAACTTCTTCACTAGGTCCTTAGCATATTTGGATTGATATATAAATATCCCATCCTCTAGATGACACACCTGGATACCTTAGAACAACGAAAGCTCACCAACCATGCTCATCTCAAACTCGTTCGTCATCTCCTTCTCAAAAGTGTGAGCATGTCGGGAGCGGGATCATGTGGATCCAAATACTATATCATCCATATAGACTTGGGCAACCAAGATAGCATCATTATCTCCTCACAAACAACGTCTTATCCACTCCTCCTCTCTTGAATCCACGAGCTAAGAGATAGGAAGTGATCCTCTCGTATAAAGACGTGTCCCAGGTGCTTTGGGTCTTTAACTTCCTCTTGTAAAATGTCATTAATGAAGCCACTCTTAACATCCATTTGGTATAACTTGAAGTGCAAATGGCATGCTATGGTGAGTAATAAATGGTTAAACTCAAGTCTATCAACATGAGAGAATGTCTTGTCATAATGTACACCCACAGTCTATGTGTAGCCTTAAGCGACCAAACTAGCCTTATTGTGAACTATGGTACCATTATCATGCAGATTATTTTTGTAAATCCACTTATTACCTATCACATTAGTCTTTCTATGTTTGGGTACTAACTCCCAAACATCGTTCTTATGAAACTGAAGCAACTCATTTTGCATAGTGGATTTCCAATGCTCATCCTTAAGTGCTTCTTTAACATTATTGGGCTCGACTAAGGAGGTGTAGGAAAGGTAGTTAACCACATTCTCAAGTTGAGAGTGAGTCTTGACACCTAGTCAAGGATCGCCAAGTACAACAGTGGGGTCATGACTCTTTCGAACCCAAGAGGGTGGATCCTCAAAATCAAGAGTGGGGTCTGATAAGCGCGTGAAAAGTGTGTTCGTGTAAGGACACAATCGTTGTTTTCATTTCACCGCGATAATACAAACACACCTAAATTACGACTACACTTACGATACAAGTATAGCGATAAGTCGAGTATCGAAAATCCATAAAGACGAGTAACTAGAATTTATAAGGTTTAGTATTCCTAAATAAAAGTGTAAAAGATGATTATACACAAAAAGGGAAAAGATGCATAAAAGGGAAATATTAATCTAGGCGGGGGAAAATAAAGCTAGATTAACAAAGCAAGTAAAACTATAGGTTGCGTCGAATATCCCTCACCCGAGTTAATTAGTATAAAATGGTCACATGGGTCGACGAGTTATTACAAATGCATCTCATTTCGACAGTTAATTGAACCAAGGGTTGTCATGCCCCTAAATCCGCATAATTGCCTAATACGATTTTGGCATCAACAAATACCCCGGGAATTATGCACGCAAGGTCGTAAGCATGGGATATACATGATATGCCCCGTCAAATCCCCTAGGTGCAATAACTAGGACAACGCACCCGAAATAGACCCATAAACACCATCACCAAAGCAAAGCATCACGTCAACCCGAGTGAGTTCCATTCAAACACAACCTAGACTAATTTAGCTAGAAAACATATTAAAAACGCGGTAAAGGAAAGCGGTAAATAAACGCGATAAATTTACACTAGAAAGAAATTAAATCAAAGCATGTAAATAAAGCATGTAAACCTAATTATGAAGCATGCAAATTAACTATAAAGCAAGAATTAAGTAAATACACACTATATTAATGGAGATAGAAGATGAAAGCACAAATTACAAATCAAATGGGTGTCAATCCAAGAAGAAATGAGCTCTCAAACCTCCAAAATCCTAACCTAAAATATCTAAAATCGATTTATCTCTGTTTTTACAAAAAAACTCCCTTATATAGTAAAAGGAATTAAATTAGAAAAGAAAAGGAAAAAGAAAAGAAAAGAAAAGCTAAAATATCTTTAGAAAACAGGGGATCGATCGATCGATCCCTTGTGATCGATCGATCGATGGTGAAAAATCAAGCCCACTGTCTTCCCATGATTGGCAAAAACTGAAGGATCGATCGATCAATAATTTTGATCGATCGATCGATTGATGGCTACAGGTCTTCATAAGCTCCTCCTGTTTTCGGTTGAATGGATTTCTCTTTGTCTAAAATTATCGTAACTTCTTCATTCTGGATCGAAACTGCGCATCGTTCATGGCCATGAGAAGCTTGCGTGGAGGGATACAATTTATGTGGAGATGTTGGGACAGGTGCCCAAGTTGTGAAAAGACTAGAATGCCCTTGAACGTGCGATCGCATACGAAAATTGAGCGAAATGCGTCCGAACTTCACACTTAGCATCCAAATACCTATAAAAGCTCAATTAACTCCTGCAAAACATGTTAACGTAGAAATATGAGGTTGTCTGGTTAATGAGCATAAATATAGGGAATAAGATACCCGAGGGGGCTAAAATACATCGGTTCGAGAGATAAAATAGGCAATATTTGTGTATTATCAGGGTCCATCGGGGTAGTATGGGGAATGATAGGATCATTACAAGGGTGCATCATCCTCACACTAGGGGATGGGATCAATAAACACCGGCGTCTCATCATCTCTAATCGTGACATTTATTGACTCCATAACCTTAGAGCTTATAAGGATAAAGACCCTATAAGGCCTACAGAATGATGAATAACCTAAAAATATCACGTCGTCGCTCTGTGAGTCGAACTTCACTAAGTTCTCTTTATCTCTCAAGATGTATGAAATAATCACAAAGACACGAAAATATGATAGGTTGGGATTCTTCCCTATCCACAACTCATATAGTGTGTGTAATGTGTGTAGAAGAAGATATACCCTATTCGTCGTATGGAATGCGGTACTCACCACCTCTGCCCAAAAATGTCTAGGCACATTTCTCCCAAGAAGCATGGATGTAGACATCTCTTGTATCGTCCGATTATTCCTCTCAACTATCCTATTTTATTGAGGAGTACAAATAGTTGAAAAATCATGTTTGTTGCCCACTCCATCATAATAGCTATCCACTATGGCTTCTTTAAATTTATTGTCATTGTCACTATGCATCCTATTAATAGCGGGGTCGTGTTAATTTTGTAAGACATGGCACTTGGTTGTTAGGAATTAAACCACATTGGACTTTTCCCTAAGAAACCCCACATTAAAGTATCTCAAAAAGTCATCGACCATTACGAGAATGTAGTTGATACCACCTAAACTCTACAAATGAGTAGTACCCATAAGATCCATGTGAATTAAATCCAAAACATGTGTCATTGTAATAGTATTCACCTTACGATGGAGGCTTCAAATTTATTTTCCATATTTGCAAGGTCCACAAAATGAGGAAGTTGGATTCCCAAGTGATGGTAAGCCACGAACTAGGTCCTATTTCACTAATCTCTCAAGATCTCTAAAGTTCACATGTCCTTGTCGTTGATGCCAAAGTTCCATAAAGGAGACCGTGACATTGTTACACACAAAGGAGGACTTGGGCACGATCCCATATCAATTATCTTCAGTTCTCACACCTTTTAGTAAAAGTTCACCGGATTGATCATATACGTTACATTCGGATTGATCAAACTTTATCGCAAAGTGTGCATCTCATAATTAGCATATGCTAATTAAGTTCATTTTTAACCCTTATACGCATAACACATTGTCTAGTTAAGGAAATTCGGGTATCTCAACACATCCACATCCTAAAATACTAGACCTACTCGCATTGCCAAAGGTGACTTTACCTTACTTGTGAATGATACAATGCAAATATTACGTATTTCACCCGTTAACCTACGCCTTATTAGCCCTCCCAAGTATCTTAATCCCTATATTTATGCTTGTTAACTAGACAACCTCAGATTTCTATATATACATGCTTTGTATGGGTTAATTGATCTTCTTTAGGTATTTGGATGCTTAGTATGAAGTGCGGACGCATTCTAACGAAGTTTCGTACACGATCACACGCGTAAGGGAATTTTAATCATTTCACAGTCTGGGCAACTATCCCAACATCTACATGGAAGTGGTATCCCTCCTTGCAAGCTTTGTGTGGCCATAAATAGTGCATGAATCCGATTCCTAACGAAAAAGTTACAACGATTTTAGCGAAAGGGAATTATAACATACCAAAAACAGGGGAATCTAGATGCAGACCTGCTTGATCGATCGATCGATCAACCAAAAGGGTCGATCGATCGAACCCTTACTATTTTTGAAATCTAAGGAGATAGTGGGCTTTATTCTGAATAATCGATCGATCGACTGTTAGGGTCGATCGATCGATCCCCTATATTTTTGACAGCTTTCTTTCTTCTTTATTTCTTTTCCAACTTACTATATAAAGGATTTTTGTTGTAATAATTCATAGATTGGGTTTTAATAGATATTTTAGGTTAGGGCTAGGGTTTTGAGAGCTCTTCTTCATCTATGTTTGGTTGTGACTCCTTTGGGTGTTGTAAGTTGACTATTCATTATCCTCTCCATTAATTTAGTTGTAATTCTTGATTTGTTGCTTTGTTAATTAGGTTTACATGTTTTGTTAAGTAGTTTATTGTTCTTATTTATTACTTTGATTAGTTTAGTTGTAGTTTAATTAGTTTCATTCATGCTTAGCCCTTAGTTAAATAGGATCGGGGTTGTGTTTTTGCCATTAATGGGCGTCGAGCTTCGAAAGTTGGATTTTGCATAAAATTGCATTTAATTAAAACCTCGCCTATCAAAGTCGGATTATTAAACGTTTATCTTTCTTTGTCATGCAACGTTAGAGTTTATAGCAATAGTCCGAATTAAATCCGCGTGTGACCATTTTCCGTTAAATATTTAATCTCTCAACTTTGGCTTAAATTCCTTATTGTGTGATGTTTATGCTTAATTGAACAAGTTGGTTAAATTGATTTTGAATTGGAATTCCAATTAGTACTAGTTTATCCCATGTGGTGCAAATGCGCAATCCCGACTCTTGCTTTTCTTATCAAGTCTTAACTTCTCTCTTTTCCTTTGTCACCATAACATCCTATCACCTTTTACACTTTTATTTTCAAAGTTATAAATTGATTAAAATCTAAAATTCAATCACTCCCTATGGATCTCTTACGATACCCGGCTTACCGATGTGCTTGCCTCGCAAGTGTAGTAGTAGCTTAGGTTTTTGCATGTTGGCGGCGAACCTAAAATAATGATAGTGTCCTCACACGAACACTCGGTTCGAGTAGCATCAGTGAACCACAAGGTTGGTGAAAAATTATATGTCACCATTCATGTTCCTACGGCACCCACTATCAAAATACCAATGGGAAGTATTTTTAACCTTGAAAGCAAAGTGAAGAACAAGGGTTTTGTCGTCTTGCTTAGGTACCCAAGTGGAGGTAACCTTTTATTTTCCCTTATAGTGGTTGGCACTAGTCATAGCATTAGAAGAGTTATCAAATGGCATAGACATCTGTTGAAATTATTTCATTAACCTTTGGAAAGTAGCGACTAGAAACACAACTTGCTCTCTAAGACTAGAAAAGTCATTATAGTGGCGTGTGGGAGTTTAGGTACGTTGAGTTCTTCATAACTTGTAGCAAAACACTCTATGGTGACCTCTCATTTTGTAATAGGTGCAGACATTGACTTGTTTGGGTCCACCTTGGTTCGATTTTTTAGGTTAAACTCTCCTTTGTGGTTTAGGTTGAGGCCCATAAGGATCTACCATAAATTTAGGAACCGGTTCCTGAGCGGCATGGGAAGTGGATGCACTGTCGTAACCTATTCCTCTCCTCTCGCCTATACCTAAAGCGGGAACGAGGAGAATCTTTCCAATCTTCTTTGATGCGTCCTCTATAGTAACCTCGACATCCCGAGAACGTTTCAGGTCTTTTTTGATTTGGGATACAAGGGCTTCATGTTTCTCATGAGTCTTCATGAATACTTGAAGATCTCTTGTAAGGCTGGCCACTTTATTCACCAAGTATCCATTTTCCCTCTATACTAAAATGACCCTCTCTCCCAAATAATCTTTCACCGAGACCTCACTCTCTCTCGATTCTCTCAATTTCTTCTCTAAAGATAAAACTCTAAGAACTAAACTTTTGTTTTGCTTTTTTATTTTAAAGGACACGACATAAGGTTTAGCTTAAGCTATTTTAAAGCCACTCTCTCCCTCACTCTCTCCAGAATGACTAGACTCAGTATCGAGGTCATCATGTTTAGCAACTTCCTCAATGGGATCAAGAATGAGTTATCTACCATAGTCACCCCACAATAAAATAAAGCAATGGAAATGGAGAATCTAACTATTTAGGACATAAATCGATCCATGATCCAAGGGAGAAATGTTCTGTTAATATTTTGGGTAGAAGAAGTGAACATATCATGTCATACCATAATTAGGGTATATCGTTACCCAAGTAAAAAAATGACTTGCCACATATCATGGACTAGACACAAACCTAACGTGAATTATTTTGTGGTGTTTGGAATTCCCTCTTATATTTTGAGAGATAGGGAACATCCAGGAAGCTTTGACTCTAGGAGTGATGAAGGAATTTTTCTTGGATAATAGTAGCGATTATAGGGTGTACAAACTTAAAAGATAAAAAATCATGGAATAATTTCATGTATTCATTAAGGATGATTCTCGTGCATCATTAGTTGATGAAAATGTGCCTATCATTGACAACACCTCACCTTCCATCAATGACACAATCATTTTTAGGTTGATCTTTTAAACGTGGATCCTTCACTTCATAAAGAAGGCCCACCATCTTAGGTAAGTGTTAACCGTGATTCCATAAACATCATTAGAGATCCACATAACAAGATGTAAGTATGTTAATGAGATCATCCCCGTATGCTATAACTCAAAATAGAACCCAAGAATGTTAGATCTTCATGGCAAATGATTTAATCTTTGCCACACATGCTACATCGTCTTTCCTCTCAGTCAATTCTTTATCATGAGTTTTAAGCTTGTTGAGAAGTCTTATATTGACTTTCCCCATTTTTCGAGACATCTTGTAGCGGTAGGATAAAGATTTTTAAAGGTCAAAATTTTCTTCCTCTTCTCCACTTTCTCTACTTCATATGGAGAATCTTTGTAATGAGATTTATCACCATTGTCCATAGTTTTATCTTCCATATATGCTACAACTTACAAACATTATCAATATAATATCTCCAATTAAAAACCATAAACTAATTGCGGTGTCTAAGGACCCACTAAATTCATATACAATTGTCTCACAAATAAATGTTTAGAATGGAAAACTAGTGTCCAATAAATTAAATCTCTAGGTGCAAGTCCCGCTCATCACCAACTATGCAGCTAGTTAGCAACCTATCGTGAAAGGTTAATGAACAACAATGGGTTAGGTCCTACTGCAAGAATACTAACTACTATTCTCAAATAGGGTTACATGAAATCAATCATAATCATTATATGAGATAACTATCACAATAGAATATTTTAACTAACAATAAGGAATAAAAATAAAAATATGAGTAAAGTAAACTAACTTAACTACCCACTTTACAATTATGTTTCTTTCAGTATTTAATAACATCTTTTCATTATATTTCTCAATATTAAGTAATATCAATTGCAACACCACTATATCAAGTTTATCTTCTATACGACCCTGTACATACCATGATGCGCATCATATCTCATAACATCAAAATTCTGTACATCACTATAGCCCGACGACCCATAATATAACCTTCATATATCGTGATGTATCTCAACACATTAACCATCTATGTAACTAGATTTTCCTAGGTCCTAAACATACTCTTTTGTATCCATTCAACACTATACACTGCACATATCATGCCACACACATAAAACCATTAATATAGTCAGTTTTCCTAGGTTCCGCACACATTGTCACGACCAGTCAACACTAGACCTTGCACACACCGTAACACATACTTAAAACCATCAAAATAGACAAGCTAGTGTAGGTCCCACACACACATTGTATCAAATTAAAGTACATCTACATATACATTGAGGACATAATTCATCCATCTCTAATTATCATTATTATCTAAGGTATTTACTATATTCTTGTTAATTACCACTATCCCTGTAATTGCTAGGGGGCCAAAATCAAAACCATCCTTAGTCCAAAACCCAGAGATTACCAAAACCATATGTACATCCTAGTCCATCACCCAAGAAGATACCAAAAACCATAACGACCCCTAGTCTCGCACGTAGGATAAAATAAAATAAACATGTATCACCTAGTCCTATACTTAGGAAGTACCCAACCGTAAAAAAGTGACCGGTCTCTAGTCATATACCTCAAAAGTATCAACCGTAAAACAATTACCACTCTCTAGTTCCATACCAATAAAGCATCAAATACAAATAATATAAATCAAAGTACAAACAAAAGTTCGTAACCCAATAATTCCATTGATGTCATTATTTTAACATATGCTAAATCTAAGATTTTTACATTCTCTAGGTCAATGTCATATTCTTTAACTCCATATTTATACAAGTAGATTTCGTGTGAAATAATCCAATTATATCATATGCTACAAATTTCATACAAGATATTCCAACAAGTTGTCTTAATCCAATATTCCATTTTGTGTGAGGTTGAACAAAATCAAATAAGAAACCATTTTAAACATACGAGTGAACAATTTTCAGCCACATTTTTTCATGTTCTAACTAATATTCATAAAACTTAGCATAATTTCGGAACTAATTTTTTATTTAACATGTAATTCGATCAAAATCCTAATAATAACAAAGTCCAACACTATACATATACAAGATTTCAAATATTAATTCCAATTCAACAAGTTCATAAAAATTGTTTTATAATTAGGTTATCACTTCACTTAATTAATTTGCTAATAATATTTACAAAACATGCATATTTAATTTTTAGGAAAGATTTAAATCAAATAATACTTAAGGAGAAGAAAATACAGATATTCTTTCTTTATATGATGGTATTCTGAAAATCTCATTATCCGAAGTTATTCCTCTTTCAAAAATCTACGATTGTTCTTCTTTGGCCTTCTTCAAACTATCGGTGTAAAGCCTCCCAAATTAAGTTGAAAGTTTTTTATGGTGTTTGTGTGTCAAAACAGTGGGGTTTGTAGGATCATGTGAGAGGCATAAAAGGCTTGTAAAGTGTAGGAAAAAACATAAGGCTCGCGTTCCCATTTTATAAAATAAACAATCGTCTGTCTCTACCTCTCTTTATGCCGCTAAAGAGGCTTGTATAACACGTTTATCGCGGGTTGATGGACCGATAGCGGCTCTAAGTGCCCACAGGCACGAGTTGGGGGAAGCTATGAGGGTGGTAAACTACCCTATGGTCGTGGCTTGGAAAACAATCCTCTCCTTCCCTCTTCTCATTTTCTTTTCCTTTTTTAATTAGGATATTTTCTGAAAGTCCCCCAGATTTCAATCTCTAAATAACCTACAAATTCCACTCGTTATTGAATTTTAAAAAATCTTATCTTGAAGTACAAGCAAGTATACAAAGACTCAATTTCCCCTTAGGTTTTTACCAAAATCCCATATTACCAATTGATTACTTAAATCCTCAAAATATTCATTTAATTATCCAAAAATTACCAAATCAATTTAAATTAAATCCTCTATAATTTAATTCAAATTCTAATACATAATCCATTTTAATTAATTGCCCCAATTAATTAATTATTTTGGTTTATAAAATGGGGCATTATATCATCTATAAATTAAAAAAATCTCCTTTAAGAAAAATTTAAAATTGTTGTTGGAAACTATAACTTGGGTTCATATTTTAAATTCCTTAAGATCTTTATTTTACCTAAGTGGTTCACAGCAAGGTCTGACTTAAGTTCCATTAATAGTTATTCCACTTCGCACACATATACCCAACGAATTAGGGTATATTCTCGATGCATATTTGTTAGTTATTTTGATTGGTGTTTTCATTGAATTCGTCTTCATATGCTTTTCTTTCCATTATTTTTTTAGTACTGCACGTAAGAACCATTGCATGTGAGTATAATCATAAAAAAAATGATGTGCGGTGCAATGTGGAGTGTTGCCCAACATGTGGTGAAAGATCCATTGGAAAAATATTATTTATATGTGCTTCTATAAAATCAAAAATTAATATGTGTACAATAATTAATTTGAAAAAAAAAAAGCACTTTGACAAACTTTTAAATTTAAGATCAATGAGTGTGCAATGTTTTGTCCAGTACGTGATTTTAATATTCCAACCTTATTGATATGTTAACACATTCGGTACACACTCTAGGTTGCAACATTTTGCACCTGAAACATTGTATTTGTTCACTTTGGATAACTATTCCATATGGTAACTTTTGTTGGTCCGTGAGTTTTTGTGAGATTATGGGGTAGTTTCTCACTTCTATGGGTCAAACAATCTTCCCATTTCCCCTGTGTGGTGTTCTAAGATTAATCTAGTTTTAGAGTGATCAGGGCAGGCTCTAGGCATAGGCAGGTTAGGGTGTCGCCTAGGGCTCCCGATTAATTGAGGCCCCTTCTGGGAAAAAAAATTTAGGTATAAAAAAAAATTAGTTGTAAAAAAAAGGCCTCCAAAAAAATTAGTTATGAAAAAAATTAGAGTTATCACTTAAAAAAAGGCATCCAAAAATAAAATTTTTCTATTTAAAATAAACCCATAAACTAAACCCAACAACAACATAATAACACACCTACACACTAAAAAATGAACACATACAATAAACCCACTATCATAACCCAATCCAACCCAAACTCAATCCAATCCATTTACTTATTTTATTATTCTAACCCCAACTCTCTCATTTCTCTCATCCACTTTCTTCTTTTACTCTTCTTCTCTTCCTCTCTTCTTCTCTCTCACTCACACTACTCTCTTTCTATACTAACCAAAGTAAGAATAAACCTTCTCTTATCCACCCCACCCCCCCAAAACCCTTAGCCGTCACCGACTCACCCCCACCCACTCACCAAAAAAAAAGCAATTTTCGGTACCCCCCCCCCCCCCCCCCCCCCCCTCCTTCCCTTTTTCTTGAACTAACCTCATCAAAATAAGGGTTAGAAACCTAAGGTTTCAATTTCTTCAATTTCAGAAAGTTATGGGTTCATTAGATATTGGTTGGACCTTGTTTGTGTAAGTATATATTATTCATTTACTTTGTTATATCCCACTATATAAATTTGTTTGTGTTACTACTAATATTTTTTTTTATAAATTCTAATTTATTATTTGGGCATTTGCAAATTAAAATTTGAGATTGCTCTCAAATTGGCACTCAAATCAGGTTCTATTATTCATCTTTAGCATTTTTCTTTAATATGGTTTGTCAATTTTATTGAGAATCTTGTGATTGTGTGAATAATTTTTGCTTTCGCAAATTACACTTGTTGTGTTGTGTACTATATCTATAGATATTGCTAAAGAAATGGAAATTGAATTCATATTTTGTGAGAAGCGTAATATTTATAGAAAAAAATATTTTGATGAGAATTCTAGTGATGGGATTAGACATTAGTATATTAAAATTGATTTTCTATATAAAAATTGGTTTTGCATCGAAAAATGTGAGGAGAACACATTTTCTTTAATTTGATTTTTTTATATAAAAGGGTCCTATTTTGATTTTTCGCTTAGGATCCCGAAAACTATAGAGCCGGGCCTGAGAATGACCATGACAATTGTTTTGAACTTTTTAATTTTCTTCCATATTGTTATAAAAAAAAAATCTTGTATCACCTCCTTTAAAAATAATTTTTTTAGTTAAATCTCTTTTACTACTTATTTTTGTTAAAAAAACTTCATACCCTGTCACATTCCTAGCCATGTGGCTTATTTCACTTCAACCTCGGGTCAGTTAGCACGACCACATGTGTTTTATTGTGCGACCAAGGGTTTGTCGTTTTGAACTCGAGAGTCAACAACTTCATTTTTTCAACTTTAGTTCACTTCGTCTTCTTGTCACTAATACTTTCCCATTAAAAACCATAGTGCAAAGAGTTCCGCCTCTCTCTCTCTCTCTCTCTCCATGTTCTCCATTTCTAAGCTTCTAGTGTATTATTTTTCTCACTATTTTTATATCCCAAATTCTAAAACTCATTAGTTTCTCCAAATTTATTAAAATCCATTTGATTTTAATTTTTTTTCTAAATCCATTTCTGCCAAAAAATCGTTTCTTGGGGACTTTATTTTTCTGCTCATATATAAACTTCTATAAGTTCTAAGAGTAACCCTTACGGGTAGTTCAAATTTAGATTAAACTAGGACAAAAATAGCTTATGAAATTAACTGAATTTGCTACGGGCCAAAACGTGATAGGGCAAAAATACAATAGGGTAGTCGAAAGATGATGTTTCGCTTAAGGTTTGGGAGGGATTCTAGAACCCTTGGGCGGAACATGATGTTCCGCTTAAGGTTCTTTGAATATTGATTTTCCACCCCAAATAATTTAGCATATTACGTTTCCCCCATATTTATTAATTATTGCACCTAAAAAAATAATTTGGGTAAATAATTAAAATGAAGATACTAGAGAGCGTTGTGAATAAAAATATAAATAGTGTTTTGAACCTCCTATTTATATAAAAAATAATAATAACCGTTGGATAAATAGCCGTTCACACGTTTGAATAATTTGAGGGTCAAAATAGAAATAGGGGGAATTGGGTTTAAGCTTGGGCGGAACATGATGTTCCGCTTTAGCCTTTTTTTTTCCTTCTTCCTTGCGCCGAACAAGATGTTCGGTTTAGAGAGTGGGTCCCACAAAAAACTAACTAGTCCAATTGTATCTTTGTTATTTTTTACCTTACCAACGTCTATATTTGGACTTTTACCCTACCCATAACATACATATATATCGCATATATACGAGTTTAGCATACCCGTAAGGGTTGCTCTAAGTACCACCATTTAGCCTTAAATTAATTTTTTCCTAAAATATGATTTTGGCAAGTTTCTTCTTAGTGTGAGATAATTATATTACTCATTGAGATGGGACAGTTTTCTGACCTAGTTAGTGGGTGTTTGGTGTTGGCAGGGGCGCACCTAATGTGTCCTGAGGGTGGGCGGCCACCCTTCTTGTGTTTTCGGGATTTTTCGTGACATATACGCTAAAAAACAATTGAAAATTAGTGTAATTTTTAAGTGAAAGGCATTTGATTTATGTTCGTTTAAAAATTCAGGGGCAAAAATGTAATGACTTAGAAGAAAATGGAAGGATTATTTTGAGTTTTCTCCCTACTTTTATGACCAATTTTGTAATACACCCCCACTTTAATAAAAATTTACAATACACCCTCATTTTATTAACTATTAATCCAAACCGTTAGTACTAGTTACATTTTGTGTTTCCACCCCCACTTTTATGACCAGTTTTGGGAAGACTTCGATTAAAAAAAATCATAAATCTGCAAATTGTTAACACTCAATTTTTTTATATACAAATAAACTTCATCGATATATATTTAAAATATTCAAATTTTTTCCAAAAAAATCAAAAAAGTTGAAAAAAATAAGAAATTTTGGAATAAATAAAAGTAAGAAAATTTCTAATCAACGCCTAATAAAAGTAGGAATATTATAAATTCAAATAAGTAGAATATATCAAAATAAAATCAAAATATTTTTAGAAAATCCTAATTGGGCATATTTTAAAAAGATAAAAATAGTATAATTTTGAAACAAAAGGTGAGAAAATATTGAAAAAGTTGAAATTAATTTCTAATCCCAAAGACATTTGGAATTTTTCAAAGTTAAAAAATGATAATATTTTGATTATTTAAATATATGGAAATTAGTATTTTTTTCTTAAATTTTGATATAATATAATAATATTTTTGAAGTTTGAAAAATTCTAAATATTTTCGAAATTGGAATTAATTTCAACTTTTTCTATATTGCTGACGTTTTTCAAAATATGGCACCTTTTAAATCTTTTCAAAATATGCCCAATTAGGATTTTTCTAAAAATATTTCGATTATATTTGGCATATTTCAGTTTATACTATTCTGACTTTTTTATTGTTGCTAATTAGGATTTTTCCTTTTTAATTTTTTCCCAAATTTTTTTTGAATTATTTTTAACTTTGAAAAATTCCAACTATTATTGGAATTAATTTCAACTTTTTCTATATTTTCCGAGTTTTTTTTTAAATTATACTATTTTGATCTTTTTAAAATATACCCAATTAGGATTTTTCTAAAAATAATACGATTGTATTTTGACATATTTTACATAGTTGAATTTAGTCTATTTCAACTTTTTAATAAATGTCAATTATAATTTTCCCTTTTTTGTTTTATTCCAAAATTCTTATTTTTTTGGTGTTTTTTTTATTTTTTTGAATTTTTTAAATATATATACCGATGAAGTTTATTTATATGAAAATAAAAAAGATAGAGTGTTAACAATTTGAGGATGTAATGATTTTTTTTTTCAAAATGGGGGTCTTCCACAAAACTGGTATAAAAGTGGGGTGAAACAAAAAATGTAAGTAGTTTGGATGGATAGTTAGCATAATGAGGGGGCATTGCAAATTTTTGAAAATAGGGGGTGTATTGCAAAACTGGTCATAAAAGTGGGGGAAAACTCAAAATAACCAAAAAAAGAAACACATTTTTTCAATAGCTTAATCCTAACTAACAAAAGCCTTCCATTTTCTTTATGTATGTTTTTGTTGTTGTTGGCGTCCTCTCTCACCCTTTCCCCGATGCTCTCCCATCCACTATTAATCCCCTCTATCTACCTCCCTCTACCTCTCCAAACATCCCTCCCCTCCCTTCTCTAACGCAGTGCCCCTTGACCTAGGAGAGGCTCCATCCGACAGGCTATGACAACGAGTCTCCGGGATAGCCATTTCTTCAGCCGTTAGCATCCTCCCCTCCGATACCATAACATAGATGGTAAATTTTAAATATTTATGTTTAATTTTAAACGACAGTATTTTGTTGGATTACGAAGTTCGTTTGTTGCATTTTGTGAATTATATTTGTAAATTTTAAATGTAATACTCGAGTAGTATCAAACCCTATAATGATCAAGTTACGATTCGTTAATTATATATATTGTCACAAATCACCCTTAGAAATTTGTTTAATTACTTAAGTATGCATGAAACCTTACAACTTTTGTTAATTATATAAGTACCCCCTAATGTTTTAAAATGACCAAAATACCTTTACAAACTTTGAAAGAAGCATAACTTGACCCCTCTTTCACCTTAAAACCCAAACATTATATCAAATTGAACATTTAGACCTCAACTAATTTAATTTTACAATCATAACCCTTAAACTTTCTTAAAATTGCACCAATTCCCCTTAAATATTAAAATTTATCACATAAAATTCTAAATAAATATAAAACCATCTCTTTAGGGAACAAACACAAAACTAACCTATTTATACTTCGCTTCCGCCAACAAAGCATCCAAATCAGTAGAAAATGACAAGTTTCACATGGATAATACCATCCCCACATGTGAAAACTTTGTACCTCAACTTTATCTTCCTAAAACAAGGAAAAATCCACCTCCCTTGTTCACCAATCAACCACCCTAGTCCATACTATAAATACCCTAAGAAATCCAACCTTCAAACTCACTAGTTAAGTAAAACTAAACTCGTTTTTTATCACTCCAAACTGGTAACCTATGATTTTAGGCCCCATTCTTTATTTTTGCTATCCAAAGTGTTTTCTTCACTATCACCAAGCACAACCCAATCAAAGACCCCAAATTTAATGTGTAGAATGACCTGTATAGGTAGAAACACTGAAAACCTTCATTAAAGCTTGAGCTTTAATGATGAAACTCCACTCCTTGCTTTGAACCTGTTTCAAAGTGAGAAATGAGTTTCTTATGAGTTTGAGTGAAATGGACATTGTTAAAAACAAATAAGTTTTGAACCCAATTTCTTAAATGTGTTTTTGAAGTTCAGAAACTTAACTTCAACAGTCTCTTCAATCAGGATACCCTTATCCTTCAAACCAATGTCAAAATCTTCCTCAGGATAGTGTAAACCCAACCACGGGCTTAAAATCCATTGCCATACTCTGTAACTCCACGAATCTTTAATAAAAAAACTAGAAAAAAAACACATTAGTTAGAACTCGATCATTTTTTAACATCAATCCATGAAACCTATATGTTTGGATTCCTCGTGAAAAATTAGGTTAGATTGGTTCAGGAATCATCATAAATGGCTTAGTTAATCAGGAGATATTTGAGGTCAAAATTTTATCAAAACCAAAGTCAACTACCCAGAGGTTGAAGATTAACTTTTCAACCAGAAACGTTGACCAACGCGTGAGGGCGCGTGGCCAACCAAAAATTTTTGACTTTTTCCCCAAAATTTTTATTAAATTTTTCTGGTCAAAATAGTATAAGGCAAAGCAGTGTTTGGTCAACCATAGATCAAATTATAGAAAATCAAGGTTTTAGTTTAAATGTATTCTCCCAAAATTACAAATTAACCCTTCCTATTTTTTATGTTTTGAATTTTGACCCCGACTTTTTTTCCATAAATTCCTTGATAAATTTTTAGCCAAAAAGTCTTCTACACCATTTTCCAAATATAAACTTAAGCCATATATTTTAAATTCCCTAAAATAATTACAAATTAGCCCCTAAACTTTAAAGAATACAATTTTTTTATTTTTTTCAAGTTCAATCTTTTCCTTAAAATTATACACGTACAACTATGATGATTAACAGATAATCAAGCACATGACCCTCTCGATACAAACTCCAGTAAATTTTAACACGTTCTCCACAACTAACATGTAGGTTTTCCCTTTCAATTGTAACTTCAGCATATTAGATATAATTTCTATTCATATCACATTGTGATAGCCATACTTTACTCTTAGTATGTGCATGTTATGATACTGCCATACTATATATGTTATTAAATATCATTAATATTTGAATATGGATCAATCTAAACCCTTTTCTCTAATAACTGATTTCATGAGGTTATTGTAATGATTGAATCAGTTCATCCAAGCATTTTTGTGCTAAATATCTTTGTTACAAGCATCAGTATAACTTAGGGAGTAGACTATCGTGTTATCCCACGTAACTTTTCTACTTGGCCTATAGGTCTTAGATGTTTGAGAGCCTGGATTTATTGCTACATACATATGAGTGCCACTCTAGTTAGTGTGCCAAGTCATTTATTTTTTCCAAAGGTTTTGGGTTGATTATTATTTGGTTTTACTGATATACTTGATTTTTTCTATACCAATAAGTAAACTGATAATTATGGAATTATCCGTTTAAAAATCCTTGACTTTATTTTATTAAGAACTATTTTCTATGCTTCATTCAGTGAGCCATTAAATCGATACACACTCAATCTTCTATATACATATAATTTTTATTGAATTGGTTAAAATATACTTAGCATACTTCTACTAATTCCTTTTTACCTCTTGATGTTCTAAGATAAGGAAGATGTACCCACCTACCTTTTTATGATATGCACGAATCACTTGTATGCTTATATAACTATATGGAAGGAGATTAAGGAAGATGGAAGCAAATAATGGTATTTCTCGATGACCGTCGTCATTTTTTATTTTTGGGATAAAATGTAACATGTATAATTCACCCATGTTTTCATGGTACAATATATGTAATAGGATATTAGTTATCTCTACAATGAATAAAGTTTTGTTTTCTGCCTTAACTTTAGTTTCATTGCTTTTTTATTATATTGTACATCATACCAAAAATAGGGTGTGACAAGTTGGTATCAGAGCGCAATTCTAAAATGCGTTGGGTTAGACTTTTGTATGAGAATAATATAGGATATTAGTTATTTTACATTTTCACAACATCTTTATTTTCGTTACATACTAAATATATTTTGCAACATGAATATCTAGAACTTCCAGCTTTTTAATTTCGACATAGTTCCCATAAATGAGTGGGAAGATACGGTGAAAGAACATTCTTTTCTCAAACTCAGCACCATGGTTCGAGGGGTAGATGATGATTTGAGGAACTTCAGTGCTGCAGTAAAACATGTGGCATTAACCAATCGAATCTCTGGTGAGAAATAAGTTATGAGGAAGATGCGAGACTATGTTGTCGACCCGATTATTCACCTAGAAGATATTAATCTTACATGGAATGATATTTATTTTCCACCCCTGCTCCAAATAGAAGCCACTTCAAATGGAGAACTTTTCGTTGAAATTTCCTCTACCTCCTTTAGTAGCTCAACTGACGATGATCCATCCGAACTGGATGACTTTGATTTTGTTCCCAACTCTAACCCATCAAAAACCGATGTTGTTGTTCCACAATGAAGGAGAAATAATATGCCTCCTCCTATTAGTAATATAACTAATAAGTAAACTGTAAATGTTGTGGCATTGCTACAAACATAGGTTGAGTAAACTAATAGTATGTTGTATAAAAGTTAGTTCCTAGTATAAGTTTAGTTTGATAGTATGATAGTATGCTAATGACCTTTTCTATAATTTGACTTAGTTAAACTTTCTTATATATGATCTCTCCCTAAAACATTATTCTTTTGAATTTTATTTATATAAATGTTATATTATGCTTTAGGATGCTTAACACAAGAACTCTTTCCACCGGAACCCAAACTGAGTAGACCGACACTGAAGGAATTATGAAATGCCTTCAAGAATTAGCATCTCTCGCTAAATAGCAACAAGCACCAACTCCATGACCGATTCATGGAGAAGTTAAAGATTAAACACGCCAAATGAATGTTGTTAAGGAATTTTTTAGGCAATGACCCCCCCTCCAATTCTAAAAAATCTGGGAAATGGATACGCCAAATTATGAAGATATTCAACGGAGTAGGAATTGCTGCCAATCTTCAAGAAGTTTTATCATCCTATATGTTTGAAGGTGAAGACGATTTCTGATGGCAAGCTGTAACCTAAGGTCGTAATGTAGCCTCCCTAACTTGGGAGAAATTTGAAGAAATCATCTTCAAAAAGTACTTTTATAGACCGAAAGAGACCAGTTAATCATAGATTTTCTAAAATTACAACAAGCTAACATATTCGTAGCTCGTTATGAAGCCAAGTTTATCGAATTATCTCACTATAAAACCCCGTATGTGAATATTGAAGCCATAAAATGTAAGAATTTTGAGAGACGATTACACCCAAGGATTAAAACCTCCACCATACCTTTACAAATTTAACACTTTTCCCAACTCTTTGAAGTCGCCTAAATTGTTGAATGCAATCCTGCATCGGGTGGATATGTACGCCTGCACAATTCCATCAATACGAATAACTATATTTCTAGAACCTTACCTAGATGCCAAGTCCAGCCTTATCCCAACCCTACTAGAAAAATCTATTCCCAAATTCACCATAACACTACCTATCCATTGATTCAATGTGATGAGTGTAAAGAGATAGGACACATCCATCTGCGATGTCATGAGTTGTATTTCCTAGTGACAAGAAACTGATCGGGTAGTTTTCTAAGACCTAGAGTAATATCTTTTTCCTACAATCAGCGCATGCCCTATAAAGATGGTAGAAAGCATATGCATGTCCCTAACCCTGGGAAGAGTTATCCTATATTTCATGTACCGAATTTGCACAATGGGGTAGAAGGTACGATCCTCTTTTATAATTATCCCGCTTATATCTTATTTTATTTTAGATCAACTTACTCATTTATTGGTCTTAAACTAGCTGAGGTTTTGCAAATTTTACCGAAATCATTAGACACTCCCTTAGAAATAGAATTATCTATCGATGAGGTTAGCAAACCTACTAAAATGTATGACAATTGTCAAATTCATCTAGGTATAGGTATGTTCTTGATGAATTTAATAATATTAGATATATGTGGATTCAATATTATTATCGAAATGCATGTGTTATCCAAACACCACGCTTATATCGATTATTCTTTAAAAATAATATACTTTTGAGACCAAGTAAACCACTCTTTTATGTTCTAAGGAATCGGTCATTCCAAACCTTCAACTTCCCAAATCCAACGTACCAATTCACCTTTGTTTTCTAAGACCTTATAATAGTTTGATGAGGTTTTTCTAGAAGAATTTCCTGGAATACAACACTCTTAAGAATTTGAGTTTATCATAAATATTTTCTCGAATACTTCCCCTATTTGGATACCTCCCTATCGAATTGACCTTCTTAAACTTCACACACAACTGGATGATCAACTTCAAAAGGGTTTTATTTGGCTTAGTTCATCTATTTGAGGAGCACCCATTTTGTTCGTGAAAAAGAGTGATGGATGTTTTAGATTGTGCCTGGACTACCGTATATTGAATTCAATAACAATTAAAAATAGGTATCCCTTAACTAGAGTTAAAGATTTATTCGATCAACTTAGGGGTGCAAGGATCTTTTCAAAGATAGACTTGCGATCTAGTTACCATCATTTACGAGTGAGAGAAGAGGATATTCCAAAAATCGCATTTCGAACTCGTTATTGGCATTTTGAATTCACTGAGATGTCTTTTGGATTAACCAATTCCTCTGCAGGTTTTATGGACCTAATGCATTAGATATTACGACCTTTTCTCGATTAGTTTGTTCTCATATTCATTGGTGGTATTTTCATTTACTCCCAGAATGGTGAAGAACATGCCCAACATTTAGAGACAATATTAGGTATCTTGAGGAACCACCATCTATATTCTAAAAAGAACAAATCCCACTTCTCGATGAAGGAAGTCAAATTATTAATATATGTGATTTATGAAAATGGAATCCTAGTAATGTAAATGGAATAACTAGAATCCTGGGCGACATGCCCTAAATGAGAAAGGTACTCTAGATAGACGAATTAATGAAATGAAATTTCTAATCAAGTCCGCATCTCCAGCTGCAGCTACATCACATCAAAATATCCATACTCTAGGTTAGTATCCCTGAAGCTAGGCACCTCGTGTAAATCATATAGAGTATAAAAGAAAATATGCAAGGAAATGGATCAACGCCCGATACTTAAAGATTTTTAAAAATAGCAAGTGCTTAACAAGTGAAATTAAGCATATATTATATACATGTTAGCTTCCTCGGGGACTCACTTGAGAATCTCACATCTCATCTAGTGTGCACGTCTATACTATTCAAAGTCTTCTTAGATACGATTCCCAATTATGCTTCTAACCGATATCAATTCCCCGTACTTCCCACACAATACGTATTATAATCATACATGTCCATTTCTCTATAATATAAACTAGACTTTCAAAGCTTTAGGATTAAGTATTCACTTACTTAATTCATTTTTATATTTCAATATTCATTTCATCTACAACTGCACACATTAGATTACTTCATAGTGTGTATATATATATATATATATATATTAATCTACAATATCACACAGTAGATTTCATAACATTATATTTTCATCACATTATTTTCTATAATAATATGGCACCTCCCAGACATAACTGCGGTGGATGCATACTCCGCTATCATGTCCAATCACATCTCTCGCTGTAAAAAGGACTATTAGTTCGGTGTCTCTCTCAAACTATAAATACATAACACACATATATTGGAGTTGAGCATAATACCCAACCAAACGGGTCACGCACATACCTACATTCCCATTCAACCATTGAAACTATCATTCACACCAATAGAACATGTCCAAGGTCTTATGGTCAAGGTACGAATCTAAAATCCCCCCAAATGGGCTTGTCAGGATAAGACCGACCATAATGCGAAACCTACACCCCGATACCAAGCAGCGTAGGTATGTCATACACAATATAAATCATACAATAAGTATTCATCCCACCTATAAATATATAACATCAATAAGGTAATCACACAACCATATGATAATTTCCATACGTAGTATTTTATCTCTCACATCCTACGTATTAAAGATTACGACTTTACTTCTCAAATTATATTCTCGAGATTAACTCATCACCCGAAGGGTAATTATTTATTCCTCAAGCAAATTCAGTAGGTAACATATGTCCTACGGGTCCATGTCATCACAACTCCAAATTGTCATGAATTAAAATGATATTTAATTTGGTTTATTACTCGATAAGCCCTAATTCAAAGTTAACCGTTTTCCACTTCTTAGGATTAATTCCTATGTAAGACTAAGGATATCCTGGTAATTTATAATCTTCTTACTACTAGTCTTAACCTTAAGTCATCCTCTATCCAATTTAATCCTCAATATATATGGTTCTCTCCGTAAATAATTTAATTAATCATTCGTTAATTATCCCCATCTAATCTCACATATAAATATACTCTTTCGGGGCTTAAGTTTATACTACTGCCCTACCCTAAGTCCTAATGTGTTCATATAATTATCACCAAAGATTTCTCAAGGTTTGAATTTAATCAAAAGTTAAAAAGAAAACAATTGACATTTTCTAGAGGAGTCGATCGATCGATGGTTTTGGTCGATCGATCGATCAATCAGATATTAGCCCAGTTTTTCTGCATAAAGATGCCTACGGTTTGTAATACCCCGTATTTTCAGGCTATATTAATTTGGGGATTTATTAAATTTAATGTGAGTTAATTATTTAATACAAATCCGAAAATTAATTATATTATAATTATTAACGTGACGAGAGTTAGTAATTATATGAAATTTGTTGAATATATTACTAATGAGCAAGTAATATATAATATTGGTTATATTGAATGTCATGAGTGAATTAAATGACAATTTTAGAAATTTGAGTCGGGACACGCCCGTGTCGCGTCGGGACTAATTAATGATAAATAAAAGTGAATATTTTATAAGTTGTTCGTATGGTCATTTTGAGTGCGCCAACGCATCCGGAAGGGTCGATATTGTCAGAAAAGTGTACCCGGAGGTTTGATTTGGGTCTCGGGGAGTTTTTAGACCTATTTAGTAACCCGGGAGGGCATTTCAGTCATTTTGCATTTTTGGGTAATTAAACCCACGAAAATTTGTAACCTATATCAGCCGTTTAGGTTAGTCACTTAGGGTTAGAACACTCAAAACCCTAGAACGGCCATTGGAGAAGAGAGGAGAGAGATTTCAAGGCATCCCAAGGCTCAAAACTCAACCGTTTGCACCGCCGTCACCGCCAACGCGTAGATCGCGAGACGGGGAACGCAACCACACCAAAATTAGCCGCAAACCAGACTTCTAAAAATCCCAGGCAAGTGTTTATCTTGCTTATTTTGTTGATGCATCTTTCATATTAGTTTAGGAGTAATTGGAAAGAGTTTTTATGGAAGAAAACCAAAGATATGAGATAGGAATCGCATGTAGTGATGGATAAACTGTTATTCTGGAAATACCTTAATATGTATAGGGTTAAACCACGAATTTTGATGATGTATTAGAAGGAAATTTTGGGAAAAACAGATTAGAACAAGGATTAAGAAATTTCTAGGGTTCTTGATAATTGTATAGATCTTGGGCTGTTAATCCATGATTAAATGACAGAAATCCACACGCTTTACGTTGAAAATACCTAATATGATGATATAAGGTTAGCAGTATCAATTCTGGGATGATTGGGATTAGAAAATATGGAAATTGTTGAAGTTAGGAGATGAAACCCGTAACTGGAAAATTTCAGATTTCGCAAACCTGCTTGATCGATCGATCGAGCCAAGAGCTTCGATCGATCGAAGGTTCGATTGATCGAACCCCAGACCTCGATCGATCGACCCCTCCTGGCAGACTCCTATTTCCCTTATTAAATTAGTTAAATTCAATTTATTGTGAAATAATTCTTGGGCATACTTAATAAAATGTTTTGGGAGATATGGAAGACCAGTAGGACATATGAATAATGTTGGGACCTTTAATGATGGGCGAGAATTGTATTTTTGGGATAATTACTTAAAGGTCGATGGATTTATGTATTAAAGGAAAAGATGCGTGAGAGAGTTACGTTGGAATATGAAAAGGACACTTATTGAATTTTATACTTGGGACGACAGAGTCCACGAGTGTCACGTAATAAGTGGGAAAATCCTTCGAGTTAAGGTTAGAGACGAGCCCTTATACGTAATACTAATTAAGGATAAATGTTGTAATTATGGGTGATGAGAGGAACCTATATTAATATGATAAAAGTGGTATATTTATATGATTGTGTATGCATATATTATATACATGTGAAAACCATGCCCGCGCTACCTGGTATCCCTGAGGTTACCGCGCTGGGACGATCTTATCATGTGTTGCCTTATGGGGGATATTGATTCGTACCCTAGGAGATATATATCCTTGGTACAGGCTATCGAATCGATAGTTCAGACGGTCCTAAGAGATGTGAGGGTATGTACTGACCTCTTAGAGACTTGGAATCTATGCTTCGCCTCAATGTTGTTTTGAATATGTTGATACAGTTCGAGAGTGATTCCGAACTTGTATTTCCCTTAGTGTGAGCGATACGGGGATCGGATAGCAGAGTATGCCCGCACCATAGTTTTTATTTGGGGTGCTGTTTTAATATATATATTGTACGAGTAGTTAATATATATATGAAATTCTGGAATTTGGAACTGCCTACTGTGATTTGATAAGTAGGATACGATTGATGGCTCAAATTGTAAATACTTGTTTTCAGAAAGTATACTATGACACTGGAAAAACTTTAGTGATTGATAAAGTTAAAATGAGAACCTTGTTTACAAATTGAAATCTTACTTTATAAACAATTATATTGTTCGGCCTTGAAATCTTACGAGTAACCTAAGATAAGTTAAATCGTTGAGAGAGATTTGTTCGACATATAATAGATAATCCGTTGGGAAGGGTAGTACGATAGGCGTGCACATTAGAAGAGAGGTGAGAATTTCTCAAGAGAGTGTCGCTCTAATATGTTGTTGCATTGGCCTGTATCAATTTAAATACTTGCTAATCGAATTTTAAATCATACACACTATCGGGCACTGACCCGTTTCTATTTCCCTTTTTCTCTTTTGTATATATGTATATATTACAGGTGCCCAGCCAGAGGGGCGTCTTGCCTAGGATCCATCGAAAGGAACGTGCTACAGCTTAGGTGGGAGTTGCAGGTCACTTGCGTAGACGGCTTCATTTATTGATTCCACTTCTATCATTCTCATTTATTGGGCATGTATCGCCCTTTCCACTATTTATATGTTTTATTTGGGACATTTGTATTTCAGTTATTCCTAGTTCTGTTACTATGGGATTTATTCAGTATGGATGTGTTACTTTAAATTTTACTTGTTGGGATTCGATTGACGAATGTTTTAAATTAATTGGATTATGTTCCAGGATTATTGTGATGTGACTCTTACTCATTGTAATGTTGTTAATAAATAAATAAATAAATAATTTTTCTTTAAATAAAATTTGGAAGTAATGTTATAAAATGGTTTTGACACTTAGCTTAATTAATTAGGGTGTTTAATTGAAAATTTTTGTTTTCGACAGTGATGCTGAGAATGAACCAACTGTTCACCTTGATTTAGTTTAATAAAGGAGTGATCGCCTGGTATTTAATTAGGCGAGGTGTCACAGGTGGTATCAGAGCTTTAGGTTCTAGTGTCCATAGGATCTGTACAGCTTATTTCGCTTTCAGCTTAACGTTATTGATATAGAGCCCTATTAATAGGATTATTGTACTCTTGTTTTTACGCTTACGTCTTCAGCTATTTGAGATTTGATAATGACTGTAGACTAATAAACTTCTTCACCTTTCAGATGCCTCCGAGACGTGCACCGAAAGATAGGCGTGCCCAGGCCGAGCAGCCAGCAGCCCCGGCACAAGGCACTATGAATGCAAACGAGGTAGCCGCTATTGTTGCTCAGGCGGTGAATACCGCACTAGAGGTGGTTCAGCAGACTCCATCCCAGGTTCAGGCAGTGGCGCCAGTACCAGCACAGCTCCCATCTGCATGGGAGAGGGTTAGGGATGCTTTTCAGAAAGCGCATCCCCCTGAGTTCTCTCGTAGCTCCGATATTATCACAGTCAGCCAATGGAAGAAAGACATCCAGCGGCATCTCCGTATGTATGAGTGCACCGACGTGCAAAAGCAGTTATTGGCTTCCTTTAAGCTGGTGGGGGCCGCATTGCAGTGGTGGGAGTCCACTACCACATTGGAGGAGAGGGACACGATTCCGATTCAGACATTTTGGGAGCGGTTTGACCGCAAGTATTTTCCACCCGCCGTGCAGACTGAGATGAGGCGGAGATTGCTGAATTTGAAACAGGAGAACTCTACCATAGCTAAGTATGAGGAGGAGTTCACGAGGCTTCTCACTATCGTGCCAGATGAGGCACCCACTGAGAGCAAGAAGATTATGTTATTTGTCGACGGGTTAGCTTGGAGGATCCGTCAGCACCTTATAGAGAATTCGTCCCTGAGTACTTTCACTGACGTACTCAATGCTGCGTTACTACATTGTCAAGATCACCGTTTCCATCTTCAGGGAAGCAAGAGAGCAAAAGAGTCCAACCAGCAGGACAGGACCGGGGTAATAGTGCCAGTGGGGCACCATCTCATGGACAGACTCGTTAGCACGAGCAGAGTTCCCATCAGGGGGACCCTGCTAAGCGATTCCGTTCAGGTGATTCTAGGCAGGGATATGGGGGTTATAGGAAAGGCCAGCAGGGCCAGCCTAATCATCAGGGCCAGCAAGGCCAACACCGACAACAGGGCCAGCAGCAGGGCCAACAGCGTGCTAATCAGGGCCAACAGGGCCAGTGGCGGGGAGGTAACGGCCAGCAAGGCCGTGGTCAGCAGGGTCAGAAGGGAGGTAACTTCAGAGGCCGATGTTTTGGGTGTGGTAAGAATGGACATAGACGCCAGGATTGTTCGGAGGGTGATAGGGCCCCACAGCAGCAGGGTGCCCGTAATGAGCCACAAAGGCCGCTTTTTCCACCTACCCTCCCAGCTCCAGCCCAGGTGCCAGCCCTACCAGCCATTCCAGCAGCTCCAGTGCAGCAGGGGCAGTTACAGTATGGACGTGTCTATAACGTCCACCAGGCAGCAACTCCACCGGCACCACCCGCGATTGAGGGTATGTTTCCTATCCATGGTACTATGGGTCGGGTTTTGTTTGATAGTGGGGCGACACATTGTTATATAGCTACACATTTAGTGAAGGCCATAGGGTTGTTAGCCACATCAGAGAGCACAGTGACGTGTGTAGACTCACCACTGGGGAGTGGGTCACTTATTTTCTTTATATGCTGGGGAGTGGGGGTAGAGATTGGTAGCTTGGTATTACCTGCAGACATGTTAGTCTTATGAGCACGATGTTATTATTGGTATGGATTGGCTCGCAGCTTATAGATCCATGATTGATTACTTCGGTGGGAGCATTGTTTTTGCCATTCCGGGGCAAGAGATGTTTGTAGTGGCGATGCCTCGCCCAGAGGGAGGTTCGACCGCTCATTTGTATTACATAGAGGAGGATACCTCTAAGGAGGTTGTGATTCCGTTAGACTCGATTCCCGTTGTCAGTGAGTATTCCGATGTGTTTCAGGAGATACCGGGCCTACCCCCAAGTCGAGAGATAGACTTTGTCATAGATTTATTTCCAGATACGAGACCTATAGCACGCGCACCGTACCGTATGGCTCCGGTAGAGATGCGAGAGCTACGAGATCAGATAGAGCAGCTGTTAGGTTAGGGCTTCATTCGTAGGATTACCTCACCTTGGGGCGCTTCAGTCTTATTTGTGAAGAAAAGAGATGGTTCACAAGGTTGTGTGTGGACTACCGGGAGTTGAACAAGGTCACGATACGGAATAAGTATCCGTTGCCTCGAATCGATGATCTGTTCGACCAGCTGAGGGGAGAAACTTTCTTTTCGAAGATAGATCTGAGGTCGGGGTACCATCAGTTGCGTATTAGGGAGCAGGATGTTTCAAAGACTACTTTCTTGACGAGATATGGGTCTTATGAGTTCAGGGTGATGCCATTCGGACTCACAAATGCTCCAACCGTTTTCATGGACTTGATGAACCGAGTATTCAGAGAGTTCTTGGATCAGTTTGTCATCGTTTTCATAGATGACATTTTGATATATTCACACTCCGAGGAGGAGCATGCCGAGCACTTGAGGAAGGTTCTTCAGACTCTACGAGAGCATCTGTTGTATGCTAAGTACGAGAAGTGTGGGTTTTGGTTATGAGAAGTACAGTTCTTGGGCCATGTTGTTTCTGAGCAGGGGATTGGAGTTGACCCAAGTAAAGTGTCAGCGGTGAGGGAGTGGGGACAGCCCACGACACCGACTGAAGTGTGTAGTTTCTTAGGATTAGCTTGTTACTACAGGAGATTCATTCGGGGATTCTCCAAAATAGCGGGTCCATTGACGAATCTGACTCGCAAAGGGGTACCGTGTGTTTGGGATGATGCTTATCAGTTGGCTTTCGACGAGCTGAAAGACAAGCTTACTTCAGCCCCAGTCCTTGCATTACCGAAGCCGGGTGTGGAGTACCTGGTTTACACCGATGCGTCTTTACGGGGACTTGGGGGAGTGCTTCAGCATGAAGAGAAGGCTATAGCTTTTGCCTCCCGTAAGCTCAAGCCGCATGAGAAGAATTACCCCACCCACGACCTGGAGTTAGCAGCGGCCGTCTTTGCATTGAGGATATGGAGACACTATTTATTGGGAGAGAAATTCCGTTTGTTCACAGACCATGAGTCATTGCAGTACCTATTCACTCAGCGAGAGCTGAATATGCATTAGCGCAGATGGCTAGAGTTTATGAAGGACTACCAGTTCGATATACAGTATCATCCGGGGAAGGCCAACGTAGTTGCTGATGCGTTGAGTCGTAGACCGGTAGATGAGGTAGCGGACGTCTGGAAATCAAAGTGGAAGGAGTTGGGTCACCAGGACGCAGTAGCCCGTTCTTTCATATCCGTTATGTCAGTCACACCCGAGATTGTTACGAGGGTGATATAGACACAGACCACAGACCCGTTTTGCCAGGAGCAGATTGTGCAACTTCTAGCCGAGGGTACTGAGTCCTATTCTGTTAGTTCTGATGGAGGTTTACGATTTAATGGGAGGTTGGTGGTTCCAGAAGGAACATAATTACGTCATGCAGTGATGACCCAATCTCACGGGTCCCGATTTGCAGTGCATCCTGGAGGGGATAAGATGTACCAAGATATGAGGAGACAATACTGGTGGAGTGGGATGAAGAAGGACATTGTTGAGTTCGTGTCCAAGTGTTCTACCTGCCAGCTGGTGAAGGTGGACCATCAGAAACCGTCAAGATTGCTTCAACCTTTGGAAGTACCCGCGTGGAAGTGGAGAGTATTTCCATGGATTTTTTTACGGGGTTGTCTACATCACAGCGGGGCCACGACTCTATTTGAGTGATTGTAGACCGTTTGACCAAGGTGGCTCATTTTATACCGGTGCGGACAGATTATACCACGGGTCAGTATGCTCAGTTGTTCATTACTGAGATCGTCAGATTACACGGGGTGCCCCTGAATATTGTGTCAGATAGAGACAAGATTTTCGTGTCACGTTTTTTGGAAAGCTTTCAGGCGGCTATGGGTACTGAGTTGAGGTTGAGTTCAGCTTATCACCCACAGACAGATGGACAGACAGAGCGTACTAATCAGATGTTGAAGGATATGCTACGCATGTGTGTTCTTGATTTTGGAGGAGGTTGGGAGCCACACCTTCCACTGGTAGAGTTTGCTTATAATAACTCGTATCAGTTCACGATTGGCATGGCTCCATTTGAGGCTTTGTATGGCAGGCCTTGTCATTCCCCAGCTTGTTGGCTCGAGGTGGGGGATAACAAATTGCTAGGACCAGAGGTTATTCAGGAGACATCCGCGAGGATTGAGATGATCAGGAATCGCATTCGGGTAGCCTAGGACAGGCAGAAGAGCTACGCCGATGCGAAATGGTTCTTCCGGGAGTTTAATGTGGGGGACTAAGTGTTACTGCGTGTATCTCCTATGAAAGGAGTGATGAGATTCGGGAAGAAAGGGAAATTGGCCCCGAGATACGTGGGACCATTTCCCATCATCGAGAGGATTGGGTCGGTTGCATACAGGTTGGGACCTGCCAGAGCATTTACATCGCATTCACGATGTATTCCACATCTCGTCGTTGATACGATATCTTCGGGATGATATGGCCCATACTCACATCGCGATAGATGAGATAGATTTACAGCCTGATAGCTCTTACGAGGAGAGACCGGTGGCTATCCTAGACTTTAGTGAGAGGAGATTGAGGTCGAAGATAGTTCCACTTGTGCGGGTCCAGTGGGAGCACCATAATGTGCAGGAATTCACTTGGTAGCGCGAGGCAGATATGCTCGAAAGATATCCAGATTTGTTGTTACCAGGTATGCCTTATTTTTTCCGAATTTTGGGACGAAATTCCGTTATTAGGGGGGAAGTATGTAATACCCCGTATTTTCAGGCTATATTATTTTGGGGATTTATTAAATTTAATGTGAGTTAATTATTTAATAAAAATCCGGAAATTAATTATATTATAATTATTAACGTGACGAGAGTTAGTAATTATATGAAATTTGTTGAATATATTACTAATGAGCAAGTAATATATAATATTGGTTATATTGAATGTCATGAGTAAATTAAATGACAATTTTAGAAATTTGAGTCAGGACGCGCCCGTGTCGCGTCGGGACTAATTAATGATAAATAAAAGTGAATATTTTATAAGTTATTCGTATGGTCATTTTGAGTGCGCCAACGTGTCTGGAAGGGTCGAGATAGTCAGAAAAGTGTACCCGGGGGTTTGATTTGGGTCTCGGGGCATTTTCAGACCTAATTAGTAACCCGGGAGGGCATTTTAGTCATTTTGCATTTTTGGGTAATTAAACCCACGAAAATTTGTAACCTATATCAGTCGTTTAGGTTAGTCACTTAGGGTTAGAACACTCAAAACCCTAGAACGGCCATTGGAGAAGACAGGAGAGAGCTCTCAAGGCATCCCAAGGCTCAAAACTCAACCGTTTGCACCGCCGTCACCGCCAACGCGTAGATCGCGAGACGGAGAACGCAACCACACCAAAATTAGCCGCAAACCAGACTTCTGAAAATACCAGGGAAGTGTTTATCTTGCTTATTTCGTTGATGCATCTTTCATATTAGTTTAGTAGTAATTAGAAAGAGTTTTTATGGGAGAAAACCAAAGATATGAGATATGAATCGCATGTAGTGAGGGATAAACTGTTATTCTGGAAATAGCTTAATATGTAGAGGGTTAAACCACGAATTTTGATGATGTATTAGAAGGAAATTTTGGGAAAAATAGATTAGAACAAGGATTAAGAAATTTCTAGGGTTCTTGATAATTGTATAGATTTTGGGTTGTTAATCCATGATTAAATGACAGAAATCCACATGCTTTACGTTGAAAATACCTAATATGATGATATAAGGTTAGTAGTATCAATTCTGGGACGATTGGGATTAGAAAATATGGAAATTGTTGAATTTAGGAGATGAAACCCGTAACTGTAGAATTTCAGATTTCGCAGACCTGGTTGATCGATCGATCGAGCCAAGAGCTTCGATCGATCGAAGCTTCGATTGATCGAGCCCCAGACCTCGATCGATCGACCCCTCCTGGAAGACTCCTATTTCCCTTATTAAATTAGTTAAATTCAATTTATTATGAAATAATTCTTGGGCATACTTAATAGAATATTTTGGGAGTTATGGAAGACCAGTAGGACATATGAATAATGTTGGGACCTTTAATGACGGGCGAGAATTGTATTTTTTGGATAATTACTTAAAGGTCGATGGATTTATGTATTAAAGGAAAAGATGCGTGAGAGAGTTACGTTGGAATATGAAAAGGACACTTATTGAATTTTATACTTGGGAGGACAGAGTCCACGAGTGTCACGTAATAAGTGGGAAAATCCTTCGAGTTAAGGTTAGAGACGAGCCCTTATACGTAATACTAATAATGTGAAAATTAAGGATAAATGTTGTAATTATGGGTGATGAGAGGAACCTATATTAATATGATAAAAGTGGTATATTTATATGATTGTGTATGCATATATTATATACATGTGAAAACCATGCCCGCGCTACTTGCTATCCCTGAGGATACTGCGCTGGGACGATCTTATCATGTGTTGCCTTATGGGGGATATTGATTCTTACCCTAGGAGATAGATATCCTTGGTACAGGCTATCGAATCGATAGTTCAGACGGTCCTAAGAGACGTGAGGGTATGTACTGACCTCTTAGAGACTTGGAATCTATGCTTCGCCTCAATGTTGTTTTGAATATGTTGATACAGTTCGATAGTGATTCCGAACTTGTATTTCCCTTAGTGTGAGCGATACGGGGATCGGATAGCAGAGTATGCCCGCACCATAGTTTTTATTTGGGGTGCTGTTTTAATATATATATTGTACGAGTAGTTAATATATATATGAAATTCTGGAATTTGGAACTGCCTACTGTGATTTGATAAGTAGGATACGATTGATGGCTCAAATTGTAAATACTTGTTTTCAGAAAGTATACTATGACACTGTAAAAACTTTAGTGATTGATAAAGTTAAAATGAGAACCTTGTTTACAAATTGAAATCTTACTTTATAAACAATTATATTGTTCGGCCTTGAAATATTACGAGTAACCTAAGATAAGTTAAATCGTTGAGAGAGATTTGTTCGACATATAATAGATAATCCGTTGGGAAGGGTAGTACGATAGGCGTGCAATTAGAAGAGAGGTGAGAATTTCTCAAGAGAGTGTCGCTCTAATATGTTGTTGCATTGGCCTGTATCAATTTAAATACTTGCTAATCGAATTTTAAATCATACACACTATCGGGCTCTGACCCGTTTCTATTTCCCTTTTTCTCTTTTGTATATATGTATATATTACAGGTTCCCAGCCACAGGGGCGTCTTGCCTAGGATCCCTCGAAAGGAACGTGCTGCAGCTTAGGTGGGAGTTGCAGGCCACATGCGTAGACGGCTTCATTTATTGATTCCACTTCTATCATTCTCATTTATTGGGCATGTGTCGCCCTTTCCACTATTGATATGTTTTATTTGGGACATTTGTATTTCAGTTATTCCTAGTTCTGTTACTATGGGATTTATTCAGTATGGATGTGTTACTTTAAATTTTACTTGTTGGGATTCGATTGACGAATGTTTTAAATTAATTGGATTATGTTCTAGGATTATTGTGATGTGACTCTTACTCATTGTAATGTTGTTAATAAATAAATAAATAAATAATTTTTCTTTAAATAAAATTTGGAAGTAATGTTATAAAATGGTTTTGACACTTAGTTTAATTAATTAAGGTGTTTAATTGAAATTTTTTTTTTCGACAGTGATGCTGAGAATGAACCAACTGTTCACCTTGATTTAATTTAATAAAGTAGTGATCGCCCGGTATTTAATTAGGCGGGGTGTCACACGATTTTATACATTTTTCATTCTCAAAACCTCTACCAAATGATCCCAAATTCCATATATTTCATCCCAAATTACACATCAAGGTATATAAATGATTTCTAACATTTAAACAACCTAAAATCATCAAGAAGTTTGGATTAAAATATTATTTCCCATGATTTCCAGAAAACACATGTTTTATCATTTCTCCAAGAACAACCTATAAAACTCAGATTTTCTTCATCAAATGATTCCAGATTAGTGAATTGAAGTTTATAAAAAAAAATGAGATTAATCTTATATATTTCTCATTTCATGCAATCAATTAAATTCACAATAGTTTATCTCTAAATCTTGTAACTTTTTTAGAATTCTATAATTATCCTAGCATGGACATTATATGAACTATGAATCTTACCACCTTTTAGACTTATAAGTAATCCTCAATTTTCGTGCTTAATATTCATCTCCTTGGTTAAATGAACAAAATACCCCTTCGGGGGTGTCTATTCGGTTCCAAAATACTCCGAGACCCAAATCAAACCTCTAAATAAACATTTTTGACTATTTAAACCCTTCCCAACACTTTAGCACAGTCAAAACGACCATTTGGATGACATAAAATAATCTTCTTTTTATTTTCATTTAAATTTAGTCCTGACACGAGTCACACGCGCGTCCCGACTTAACTCCCAAAATTGTCGTCTGCATCACTCGCGACAATTATATAAAAATCATAATCATATGTAAAGTCATAATCTTATATTACTTTTAATCACCAAGTAATATTCAACATAAATCATGTATTACTATATTCTCCAGTAATATTGAAATCTGGATTGATTTTAATTATCCTTCAATTAATTCCAACAAATCCTGTTTTAAAAGTCATAAAAATACGGGGTATTACGTACTTCCCCCCTTATAATGGAATTTCTTCCCGAAATTTGGAAAATAAAAGCATACATGGTATAAATAACTCCTGGTATCATTCACGCATCTCATCCTCGTGCTCCCATGTAGACTCCTCCACATTATGGTGCACCCACTGGACATGCACAAGCGGAACTGCTTTCAATCTCAAACATTTCACACTACGGTCTAAGATCGCCACTGCTCGCTCCTCACAAGAGCTATATGGCAACAAATCAACTTCCTCCAATGTAATATCAGTGTTAGCTAACTCATATTAGAGATACCGCATCAGTGAAGAAATATGGAACACGTCATGTATACGATGCCGGTGTTCCGGCAGCCCAAGTCAGTAAGTTACTGGTCCCACTCTCTCAATAATAGGAAATGGTCCCAAATATCTTGGTGCCAATTTGCCCTTGTTTACGAATCTCAGTATCCCCTTCATCGAAGATACTTCCAATAGCACTTGGTCCCCCACACTAAACTCCCTGAAGAACCACTTAGCATCGGCACAGCTTTTCTGCCTATCTTGCGCTACCCGAATGCGACTCCATATCATTTTAATCCTAGCAGACGTATCCTGAATCACTTTCGGCCCGAGTAGCTTGTTGTCACCCACTTTTAGCCAACACACAGGAGAAAAATAAGGTCTACCATATAATACCTCAAATGGGCCCATACCAATGGTGAACTGATGTAATACCCCGTATTTTTATAGCTTTAAAATTATGGGATTTATTAACTTTAATTGAGATATTTTTATAGCTTTTAAATTATGGGATTTATTAAATTTAATTGAGATAAATTAATTTAATTTTAATCCGGAATGTTGCTTTAAATATTTACTAGCGTGACGAGAGTTAGTAATTATTGGAAATTTGTTATTTGTTGCATATTACTGGATGAGTATAGTAATATATAAGATTTATTTTTATAATATTGTCACGTGAGAATAAAATGACAATTGTGGAAATTTAAGTCGGGACGCGCCTGTGTCGTGTCGGGACTAAATGTGAATTAATAAAAGTGAATATTTTATAAGTCGTTCGTATGGTCGTTTTGAGTGCACCAACGCGTCTGGAAGGATCGAGATAGTCAGAAAAGTGTACCCGGAAGTTTAGTTTGGGTCTCGGGAGGTTTTTAGGCCTAATTAGTAACCCGGGAGGGCATTTTGGTCATTTTACATTTTTGGGTAATTAAACTCACGAAAATTAGAGAAGTTATATCAGATACCTAGGTTACCTTCTAGGGTTAGAAACTCTAAACACAAGTGACGGCCATAGGAGAGGAAGGAGAGAGCTCTCAAGGCAAATTCAAGGCCCGAAACTCAACCGTTTGCACCGCCGCCACCGCCAACGCGTAGATCGCGAGACGGGGAACACAACCATACCGAATTTGACGCCAAATAAGAACGTTGAAAATCCCAGGCAAGTGTTTATCTTGCTATCTTCGTTGGTGCATCTTTCATATTAGTTTAGGAGTAATTAAGATGAGTTTTAATGGAGGAAAACCCGATTTATGATAGGAAAATCCATGTAGTATTGGTCTAATTGATAATTCTGGAAACCCTTGCCATGTAGAGGAATTTAAACCACGAAATTATGATGTGTATAAGAAGAGAATTCTGGAAATAATTGTTAGAACCATGTTTAAGAGAGTTTTAGGGTTCTTGAGATTTTGTATGAAATTGGGGCTTTTAATCCATGATTAAATGACAGAAATCCACATGCTTTACGTTGAAAATACCTATTATGACGATATAGGGTTGGTAGTATCAATTCTGGGTCGATTGGAATTAGAAAAGATGGAATTTGTTGATGTTAGTAGAGGAAACTCGTAACTGCAATTCTGCAGTTTTCGCAGACCTGTTTGATCGATCGATCGAGCCCAGAGCTTCGATCGATCGAAGGTTCGATCGATCGAGCCCCAAACCTCGATCGATCGACCCCTCCTGGCAGACTCCTATTTCCCTTATTAAATGAGTTAAATTCCATTTATTGTGAGAAAATTCTTGGGCATCCTTAATGAAATGTTTTGGGAGATAGGGGAGATCAGTAGGACATGTGAATAGATTTTAGGACCCTCGATGTCGGGCAAGAATTGTATTTTGGGATAACTACATAAGGGTCGGTAAATTTATAATTTAAAGGGAGAGAGACACGTAAGAGAGTTACTTTGGGACAAATGTGTATACCTACTGAATTTTATACTTGGGAGGGTAGAATCCATGAGCGTTATGTAGTAAGTGGAAAAGTTCCTCAAATTAAAACAAGATGTGAATGGTTATACGCGATAAATAAATAATGAGAAATAAATACAAATGACGTAATTATGGGAATTGAGAATTTACCCATTATTGATATGGTAATATGAGTATAGTTATATGATTGTGTATGCATATATTATCTATGTGTGAAAATCATGCTCACGCTACTTGCTATCCCTGAGGTTTCCGCGCTGGGACAGTCTTATCTCGATGGGACCTTTATGGGGGATATTGACTTGTACACTAGAAGATAGATATCCTTGGTACAGGCTATCGGAATGATAGTTCAGACGGTCCTAAGAGATGCGGGTATGTGCTTTCCTCTTAGAGACTTGGAATCTATGCTTCGCCTCATTTTGTTTGTGTATAGGTATCCTTGGTACAGGCTATCGCAGTGATAGTTCAGACGGTCCTAAGGGACTTGGAACCTATAGTTTGTATATGTGTTAATACAATTCGAGAGTGATTCCGAATTTGTATTCCCCTTAATGTGAGTGATATGGGGTTTGGATAGTAGAGTATGCCCGCACCATAGTTTTATTTGGGGTGCTGTTATGGTTTATATATATATTTTACGAGTGGTTAATATATATATGAAATTCTGAAATTTGGAACTGTCTACTGTGATGTGATATGTAGGACGTGGTTGATAACTCAAATTATAAATACTTGTGTTGAGAAAGTATAATATGACACTGGAAAACTTTATTGATTTATAAGGTTAAAAGGAGAACTTTGGTTACAAATTGAATAGTATCTTCAAACAATTAAATCGTTAATTTTGAATCTTACGAGTAATATAAGATAAATTAATCCATTGGGAAAGGATAGCATGTTATATGATGAGATAGACCGTTGGGAAGGTTAGTGCGATAGGTGTGCACATTAGAAGAGAGGTGAGAATTTCTCAAGAGAGTGTCGCACTAATATGTTGTTGCATTGGCCTGTATCAATTTAAATACTTGCTAAACGTATTTTAAATCAAACACACTATCGGGCTCTGACCCGTTTCTTTTTCTCTTTCTCTCTCTTGTATATATATGTATGTATTACAGGTGCCCAACCACAGGGGCGTCTTGCTTAGGATCTTTTGGATGGAACGCGCTGCAGCTTAGGCGGGAGTTGCAGGTCTCTTGATTAGACGACTTCGTTCATTCGGATCCATTCTTAGTACTTTCATCTAGTTGAGCATGTGAAGCTCTTTCCATTATTCCGTTGTTATTGGACATTTGTATTTCAGTTATTTCCAGTATTATTACTATGGGATTTATTCAGTTTGGATGTGTGACTTTAGATTTCATATGTTGACATTCGAGTGACGAATGTATTATATTAATTGGTTTATGTTGAAGAATTTAATGTGGTGTGATTCTTACTTATTGAATGTTGTTAATAAAATAAATGATTTTTCTTTATATAAAATTTGGAAAGTATGTATGAAAATGGTTTTGACACTTAGCTTAATTATTTAGGGTGTTTAAATTGGAAAAGTATTTTTACGACAGTGATGCTAAGAATGAACCAACTGTTCACCTTGATTTTAATTTAATAAAGGAGTGATCGCCCGGTATTTAATTAGGCGGGGTGTCACAGGTGGTATCAGAGCATCAGGTTCTAGTGTCCTTAGGATCTGTACGGCTTATTATGCTTTCAGCGTTGCTTTGTTTGTTATAGAGCCCTATGTTTAGGATTGCTGATTCCCTTGACGAGATTTTGTTCTCCTGCTATAATGTGTATACACTAGTGAATTATAATTTCGTTCGGATGTGTGCGTGTGCCGAGCGATGACGGATGTTAGAAGAGGACCGTTAAGCGTACATCAGGAGGCAGGGCTCAGTTGAGATTATGAAATATATCCGAGAATGATGACCGTAATCGAGGTCACGTCCATCGTGGCACGAGAAGCCAAGATTAGAAAGGTGACTAAGGTACAACAATGATTTTCAAATGCTGTTATAGTCAAATGAGGTGCGAGGGTAAACTTACCCAACGTATTACAAAAATGTGTAGAGACTATCAATGGGAAATTTTAGAAACGCGAAAATTGTATGTGTCTTTACCAAAGGTGGTAAAGTATCCAAAGGCTTAAATATAGGACGGAGTGTGGCAAACCGAAAGTAAAAATTTAGAGAAAAATTTTCTTGGCTTTCGGGACGAAGTTATAATGGTTTGAGTCAACCACCAATTTGAGAAATGGAATGCTATGCCTATGGGAGAACCTTAGGTACAGTGTTGACCGTATGTTCCTTCCTTAACTGTTCAGGATTAGAAGCAAAATGTGGTTCTGAACTCATTGAGAGAGGGCATGTCAGGGTTCCATTCGTGAATATGAATCTTAACCGTTAGCGAATTTTGTATCGGAAGAGGTAGATACTAGTGGAGGAAATGACTCCAAGTGGGAGACCAACTTGTAATAATAGTTGATAATACTCGAGGAGGAAATTCTGATGGACGATCGATTCAGAGGTTGACATTGTCATATTTTGTCAAAATAGATGATAACGCTTCTTTGTGGGGGAAGTTAAAGAAATCGAAGGATTTAGTCGAGTATGAGACTGAATGCAACGATGGTGGTATAGCACCACAAAAAGGATGTGGATACCCATCAGGAAAACCATTTAAATGCTCCAGATAGTTAAATTCTTACCAAGTGATGGTAAATTCAGTAAATACTATTATAGATAGTAACATGATCCTTATGGCCTGCAAAGTTAAGAGAACAATCGGGATGGTTTACAGGAATTGAGTTTACTAAAGTCCGAGAGAAAGACAATCCTAACCTGGTTAGTAGGACAGGTGGTAAGTGGATTATGTACTGAGGTATTTTGTGCGGAGTGAGATCGCTCACGATAATATGTCCAAAATAAGAAAAAGGACAGGAATACGGTGCCTAGTAAAAGGCAACGATTAAAATAATTTTGTTTTGGTTTGGGCAGACGTGTTACGTCCGAAAACCATTTGTGCAGTCAAGATGATTGCCAGGATGGAAGTATAGGTTGTATCCTTAGAGGATGCGGCGTGTTTATGTGACACGAGCGAGTCACCATATTTTGTTCATTGCTAGATTAGCATGTGAGACGAGTTTAATGCATATAATTATAAATGTTACCATTATGTGAATATTTTTCCCTAGTGTAGCGGGATTTTTCTTTAGTGCTATCCGCGGAGGATGGATGAGTATATTAACAGAGTTTTGTACTTTATTGGTGTTACTCGTTGTAGTGATGCGATACACGAGTATGATATTATCTTTGTTAAAATGTTATAGAAATGGGTAGTATGATAGTGGGAATTTATTGCAAGGCTATCAGAGTAGTTGCATTGGTGCAACATGTTTTATGTTTGTTTTGGCAAGGCTTTACCTGTAAGAAGGTTGGACTTGCACTTATATTATCTATCCAAGAGACTTCGGAGGAGATAGTGGGCTCGAGATATTCGATGCCAATATAGGTATAGACTTTGTCAGTATAATTCCGTATGTATAGGGATTTACCATTGAGCGAAAAGATTTGAATCAGTATTTTGTTTAGCACTCCGGACCTAATGATAGGAAATGTGCATCGTTATATTCATCCTTTAGGGATGTGAGAGTTAATATTTATACCCCTATTATTAGGGGAAGGAATTTTGAGAATTCCGAGTGTATGTATTCGAGGTTTATAAAATCCAATTACCATCAACCAATACGGGACGATAGTGAAATTGGTGAAATGTTCTTTGTTAAGCATAATTACGGGAGAAATTGTAACTTTTCTGTCAAGGGACGGAATAAAGGGGTATATACTATGGACGGAGGACCTAACGGATTTCGATAACCGACAATTCTAGGTAGTAGTGTATCGGGGGCGTTCCTTGTTTGGATTTCGCTTTGCGAGACATCCCACGCATGAAACTTAGCGTAAGGTTGGAAATAGGGAGACGTTTGGTCACTATTCCATGAGTTCGGTACCCTGGTCAAAATGGGATCAAGTAATTATGTATGTAAGTTGGGAGTTGAATTTTGTTTTAAGGTCATTGGAGCCGGATTTTCGTGGTAGGAAAGCATTGAATTTTGTGGTAGGAGAATTTAAGAATTTTGATTTCTAGGGTGATTGAGAGTACCCAAATGTCATAACCGCGTACAGAACACAAGGTGAATAAAGAGTTGGAATGATTTGTGGCATGGATTATCTGGAAAGAACTTTATACTATACAAAAGAGATAACCTGTAATCATTTTTATGAATAGAGTGTTAGTGATTTATTTTAGTTGTTGTACCTATTTGGGAAAAAAAAATTGTTGTACTTATCTGAGGAAGGTTGAGAATTATTATTCCTCTTTTATTATCATGGAATTTGAATGCCCTATTCCTTTTCCGTTGAATTTAGTTAATCCTACATAAGAGTAGCCGCTGTTCACTCTCCCAGGGTGGTTGGGGTGTTGCAAAAATGTGGGCATCTGGGTTAGCTGCAATTAAAATAGTCCGAGTCGAAGGGACGTGGTGATAGACATGTGAAATATATGTTTGTGGGACTAGTATAACGAAGTGGAAGTGATAGAGTGGATTAAACGTCACATGAGGGGCGATAATCCATACATAAGTGTGCAATTAGAATAGCACGCCCTAACTTGATTGGAAGGGTGTGGGAAGCCATTCAAGAATTGGTATTCCTTGAATAGAGTAGAATTTAATTGTTATGAAACACACCCGGAGCGGAATTTTTATTAGTCAAGTGTGAGAACAACTTGCGCATACAAAGAGTAATGATGGTAGTCTAGTATAAGAGTTCCAGAAGTGCACTTCGTGGAGAGAAGAGCACGGGTGGAACTTTCGGCATACTACAAGGAAGGAAGGGGAGTATTACGTGTCACTTAATGGGAGACATTTCAAGGGAAGAATCAATGTTTAGCGAGACGTAGTGAGTAGTCTCTACATGCACTGCCCATAGGTAAGGTTTGATTTAAAGAGGAGAATCAACCAAAGAATTTTGTGTTTATCGAAAATTCCTGAAATTGGAAGAGGTTGGTAAAGTCGGTAAAGTTCTTGTATGAGTTGCCATCCTCAAAACAAGATCAAGGGTTTATCCCGAACATGTGAATTAAGTCGCCGAGAGGGAAGTGATTGATATTCCTTTGGACTGGCTTATAATATTAACTAGTATGCCCCAGACTTCCTTTGAAAGGAAGGATCGCGCCAGTGCATGGTCCGACGCAGTATAAATTTCTAAATCAGGATGAGATTGGGTGAATCCCACCTTTGATATGGGATTTCAGGAACCATCGGAGAAAATAATTTCGTTTTGAGTATGATGTATCACCCTTAGCCAAAGAATGGGCGCACGGTGATTAAAGATTTGTGGAGCCACGTGAAGGAGATTTTTGAATCTTGATACGATGATTTCAAGAATGCTCTGTAGAAGCACTCGTACCTGTTTGTCGTGTACAAGGTACTTATTAAGGTTTTGTTATGGAAGAACCTCGACTATTCTCCTTCCGTATGTTTATAGGAGAATAGGTAATCAAAATTTTTGGATCGGTCGAGAAAACATCCGATAAATGTGGTAGAATTCCACGACTATTTTAGGCGAGCAAGAGTGATCAAATGTTCGTAATACTTTCTCAGAATGGGAGTTTTGTATATGAATAAATCCGAGGATTTGTCATGTAGTGAGGTACGACCTCCTAATGTTAGTGAGATAAGGAAATTATAACGTATAGGCGTGACCCATACGAATGTTGTCAAGTGGGAGCACAATGTGAAGTGTCTCCAATGAGAATGTAAAACAATGTTGCTGTGAGGAAAAAGCTATAGTGATTGAGTGCCGTACTATGTAGATAGTTTGCGTACTGACAAGGATATCCAGAATTGTGCTACCTGGTAGGCCTTATTTTCTGAATTTCGGGACGAAATTCAGTTATTAGGGGGGGAGTATGTAATACCCTGTATTTTTATAGCTTTTAAATTATGGGATTTATTAAATTTAATTGAGATATTTTTATAGCTTTTAAATTATGGGATTTATTAAATTTAATTGAGATAAATTAATTTAATTTTAATCCGGAATGTTGCTTTAAATATTTACTAGCGTGACGAGAGTTAGTAATTATTGGAAATTTGTTATTTGTTGCATATTACTGGATGAGTATAGTAATATATAAGATTTATTTTTATAATATTGCCACGTGAGAATAAAATGACAATTGTGGAAATTTAAGTCGGGACGCGCCTGTGTCGTGTCGGGACTAAATGTGAATTAATAAAAGTGAATATTTTATAAGTCGTTCGTATGGTCATTTTGAGTGCGCCAACGCGTCTGGAAGGATCAAGATAGTCAGAAAAGTGTACCCGGGAGTTTAGTTTGGGTCTCGGGGCGTTTTTAGGCCTAATTAGTAACCCGGGAGGGCATTTTGGTCATTTACATTTTTGGGTAATTAAACCCACGAAAATTAGAGGAGTTATATCAGATACCTAGGTTACCTTCTAGGGTTAGAAACTCTAAACACAAGTGACGGCCATAGGAGAGGAAGGAGAGAGCTCTCAAGGCAAATTCAAGGCCCGAAACTCAACCGTTTGCACCGCCGCCACCGCCAACGCGTAGATCGCGAGACGGGGAACACAACCATACCGAATTCGACGCCAAATAAGAACGTTGAAAATCCCAGGCAAGTGTTTATCTTGCTATCTTCGTTGGTGCATCTTTCATATTAGTTTAGGAGTAATTAAGATGAGTTTTAATGGAGGAAAACCCGATTTATGATAGGAAAATCCATGTAGTATTGGTCTAATTGATAATTCTGGAAACCCTTGCCATGTAGAGGAATTTAAACCACGAAATTATGATGTGTATAAGAAGAGAATTCTGGAAATAATTGTTAGAACCATGTTTAAGAGAGTTTTAGGGTTCTTGAGATTTTGTATGAAATTGGGGTTGTTAATCCATGATTAAAAGACAGAAATCCACATGCTTTACGTTGAAAATACCTATTATGACGATATAGGGTTGGTAGTATCAATTCTGGGTCGATTGGAATTAGAAAAGATGGAATTTGTTGATGTTAGTAGAGGAAACCCGTAACTGCAATTCTGCAGTTTTCGCAGACCTGTTTGATCGATCGATCGAGCCCAGAGCTTCGATCGATAGAAGGTTCGATCGATCGAGCCCCAAACCTCGATCGATCGACCCCTCCTGGCAGACTCCTATTTCCCTTATTAAATGAGTTAAATTCCATTTATTGTGAGAAAATTCTTGGGCATCCTTAATGAAATGTTTTGGGAGATAGGGGAGATCAGTAGGACATGTGAATAGATTTTAGGACCCTCGATGTCGGGCAAGGATTGTATTTTGGGATAACTACATAAGGGTTGGTAAATTTATAATTTAAAGGGAGAGATACACGTAAGAGAGTTACTTTGGGACAAATGTGTATACCTATTGAATTTTATACTTGGGAGGGTAGAATCCATGAGCGTTATGTAGTAAGTGGAAAAGTTCCTCAAATTTAAATAAGATGTGAATGGTTATACGCGATAACTAAATAATGAGAAATAAATACAAATGACGTAATTATGGGAATTGAGAATTTACCCATTATTGATATGGTAATATGAGTATAGTTATATGATTGTGTATGCATATACTATCTATGTGTGAAAATCATGCTCACGCTACTTGCTATCCCTGAGGTTTCCGCGCTGGGAAAGTCTTATCTCGATGGGACCTTTATGGGGGATATTGACTTGTACCCTAGAAGATAGATATCCTTGGTACAGGCTATCGGAATGATAGTTCAGACGGTCCTAAGAGATGCGGGTATGTGCTTTCCTCTTAGAGACTTGGAATCTATGCTTCGCCTCATTTTGTTTGTGTATAGGTATCCTTGGTACAGGCTATCGCAGTGATAGTTCAGACGGTCCTAAGGGACTTGGAACCTATAGTTTGTATATGTGTTAATACAATTCGAGAGTGATTCCGAATTTGTATTCCCCTTAATGTGAGTGATATGGGGTTTGGATAGTAGAGTATGCCCGCACCATAGTTTTATTTGGGGTGTTGTTATGGTTTATATATATATTTTACGAGTGGTTAATATATATATGAAATTCTGAAATTTGGAACTGTCTACTGTGATGTGATATGTAGGACGTGGTTGATAACTCAAATTATAAATACTTGTGTTGAGAAAGTATAATATGACACTGGAAAACTTTATTGATTTATAAGGTTAAAAGGAGAACTTTGGTTACAAATTGAATAGTATCTTCAAACAATTAAATCGTTAATTTTGAATCTTACGAGTAATATAAAATAAATTAATCCATTGGGAAAGGATAGCATGTTATATGATGAGATAGACCATTGGGAAGGTTAGTGCGATAGGTGTGCACATTAGAAGAGAGGTGAGAATTTCTCAAGAGAGTGTCGCACTAATATGTTGTTGCATTGGCCTGTATCAATTTAAATACTTGCTAAACATATTTTAAATCAAACACACTATCGGGCTCTGACCCGTTTCTTTTTCTCTTTCTCTCTCTTGTATATATATGTATGTATTACAGGTGCCCAGCCACAAGGGCGTCTTGCTTAGGATCTTTTAGAAGGAACGCGCTGCAGCTTAGGCGGGAGTTGCATGTCTCTTGATTAGACGACTTCGTTCATTCGGATCCATTCTTAGTACTTTCATCTAGTTGAGCATGTGTAGCTCTTTCCATTATTCCGTTGTTATTGGACATTTGTATTTCAGTTATTTCCAGTAATATTACTATGGGATTTATTCAGTTTGGATGTGTGACTTTAGATTTCATATGTTGACATTCGATTGGCGAATGTATTATATTAATTGGTTTATGTTGAAGAATTTAATGTGGTGTGATTCTTACTTATTGAATGCTGTTAATAAAATAAATGATTTTTCTTTAAATAAAATTTGGAAAGTATGTATGAAAATGGTTTTGACACTTAGCTTAATTATTTAGGGTGTTTAAATTAGAAAAGTATTTTTACGACAGTGATGCTAAGAATGAACCAACTGTTCACCTTGATTTTAATTTAATAAAGGAGTGATCGCCCGGTATTTAATTTGGCGGGGTGTCATAACTGATAGGAATTATTATACTCAAATTCCATCAGAGAAAGGTATTGCTTTTAACTCCCACCAAAATCCAGAATACACATACATAACATATATTATAACATCTGGTTAGTACATTCCGTCTGCCCATCTGTTTGTGGGTGATAGGTCGTACTCAATCGCACCTCGATACCCATGGCCTTGTGAAAACTGTCCCAAAATTGGGAGATAAAAATCTTATCCCGATCGAACACAATATTTAGCGAAACTCCATGTAAACTCACTATCTCGGCTTTAAAGAGCTGGGCATACTATCCCGTAGTATAATCAATCCATATCGACAAAAAGTGAGCTACCATAGTCAACCGATCCAAAATCACCCATATGGAATTGTGACATCTCTGAGTAGTAGGTAACCCGGTGTTAAAATCCATGGAAATTCCCTCCCATTTCCACATCGAAATCTCTAGCGATTGAAGAAAACCTATTGGTTTCTGTTGATCCAACCTCACTAACTAGAAGGTGGCACACTCCGAGACAAACTCTATAATATCCCTCTTCATTCCACTCCACCAATACTGCCGCCTCATATCTTGGTACATCTTAACCCCACCGAGATATACCGCAAATTGGGATCTATGCGACTCTAAGACTACTGTGTGCCACAATTCTTCCCCTTCTAAAACAATCAGTCTATCGTTAAAGCGCAAGCCTCCCTCTAAAATTAATGAGTAAGACTCTGATCCCTTGACTAAAATTTATCGAATTTTCTCCTAACAGAACGAATCCACCATTTGAGCCTGTACTACCCTCATCATAATCTAGGGAGTAACGATCATAATTGACATAAATGATCTAGCAACTGCATCCTGATGGCCTAGTTCCTTCCATTTTCCTTCCACACTGTGGCTAGTTCACCCTCAGGTCTACGACTCAACGCATCTGCTACTACGTTAGCCTTCCCAGGTGATAATGTATCTCAAACTGATAATCCTTTATGATTTTAAGCCACATGAATTGTCGCATATTCAACTTTCTCTAAGTGAATAAATACTATAGTGACTTGTGATCCATGAATAAATGAAACTTCTCACCTAACAAACAGTGTCTCCATATTCAAAGGGTAAATATGACTGCTGCTAGATCCAAGTCATGGGTAGGGTAGTTCTTCTCATGAAGCTTAAGATTTTTAGAGGCATAAGCTATCGCCTGCTCTTCCTGCTACAACACCCCACAAAGTCCCTGTAACGATGCGTCAGTGTATACCAGGTACTCCACTCCTAGCCTAAGCAGTTCTAGTGCGGGTGCTGAAGTCAAATTATCCTTTCGTTCATCAAACTCCAACTGACATCATCATCCCACACAAACGGTAGGCCCTTACGGGTTAGATTAGTCATTGGACCCGCAATCTTTGAAAAAACCCTGACAAACTATCTGTAGTAGCCAGCTAATCCCAGGAAGTTGCCTACCTCTGTCAGTGTCATAGGCTATCCCCACTCCCTCACTGCTAATACTTTACTAAGATCCACTGCTATGCCGCTTTCTGACACAATATGTCCCAACAAATGCACCTCCCGGAGCCAAAACCCTCACTTTTCATACAACTGATGCTCACGAAGTGTCTGTAGGATCCTTTGCAAATGATTGGCATGCTCCTCTCCGGTACTAGAATAAACCAAAATGTCATCTATAAAAACAATGACAAACTGATTTCGGAACTCTTTGAACATCCTATTCATTAAGTCCATAAATATAGCCGGCGCATTGGTCAACCCGAACGACAAAATCCAAAATTCATAAAACCCATATCATGTCAGAAAAGTAGTTTTTGACACATCCTGCTCCCTGATCCTCAATTGGTGATATCTAGACCTCAATTCTATCTTTGAGAAGTAGGCTACTCCTCTCAACTGATCAAACAAGTCATAGATGCAGGGTAAAGGATACTTATTCTGGATCATGACTTTATTAAGTTCCCGATAATCCACACACAGTGATAAGGATCCATCCCTCTTCTTCACAAATAGAACTGAGGAACCCTTGGGTGAGGTACTCCTACGGATGAAACCATGTCCCAACAACTGCTTAATTTGATCTCTCAACTCCCTCATCTCTGCAGGAGCCATACGATAGGGGGCACAGGATATCGGTCGAGTACCCGGTGCTAAATCAATCACAAACTCAATCTCCCTACTTGACGGTAACCCAGGTATATCCTAAAACACATCTAAGAATTCCCTAACAATCATAATCGAATCAAGGAGAATCATAACTCTCGTAGAGGTCTCCTCCTCTATGTAATATAAATGAATGGACGATCCTCTCTCGGGGCGAGTCATCGCCACTAAAAAATCTCCTGACCAGGATTAGAGAAAATAATGCTCCTACTAAAGCAATCAATCATGGCTCTTTACGCGACTAGCCAATACATCCCAATAATGGCGTCGTATTCATACATCTTTAACACAAACATATCCACTGGTAAAATCAGACTCCAATCTCTATACTTACCCCCTGACATATAAAGAAAATAGGCGTCCCACTACCCATTAGTGACTTTACATAAGTAACAGTATCGTTGGTCGTGTCTAACAATCCTATGGCCCATGAAAATCTAGTGGCTATGAATGAATGTGAAGCTCCTGTATCAAACAAAATACACCCCATAGCTCCAGAGATAGAAAAGATACCCTCAACTACGGGTGGTGGCTACTGAACTGTTGCCTGCTGGACATTATACACACGTCCATACTGTAACTACCCCTACTGCGGTGGAGGTGCTAGAATGGCAAGTAAGGCTAGAACCTATGCCAGTGCTGGAAGAGTGTCTAGAAATATAGGCCTCTGTGGCTCTCGATGCACATCTTGCTGATAGGGTATCTTACCCTTATCTGGTCAATCCTATTTCCTGTGACCAATCTTGCCACAAGTGAAGCATCTACCTGCAAATTGCCCCCATTATGACCCTGCGGGCTACGACCTTGATGGACATTTCCACCTCTCCCTTATCCTTGATGGCCCTGCTAGTTATGCTGTTGGCCCTGCCTATTACCTCCTTGCCCAAAATGAAATCCTCCCGATCTCAATAGCTTAGCATAATCCCCTTGCTGCGAATTCTGTTATCCTTGCTTCTGCTGTCCTTGAGCTGAAGATGATCCACTGCCATTGCTTCCTCCAATTTGATTTTACTGACTGGACTCAGCTCCCCATTTACTTACTTTAGCATGAAGATGGTGGTCTTGGCAGTGAAGTAATGCAGCATTCAATAAATCTGTGTAGGTCTTTAAGGAGAGATTGCCAAAAAGGTGTTGGTGAATCCCCCAAGTAAAGCCATCCCTGAACATCTGAATCTTTTTCTCTTCAGTGGGTACCTCTCCTAGCACCAGATTTGTCAGCATGGTAAATTCCTCCTCACACTCAGCAACCGACTTCCCTTCCTCGGTGAGGTCTAAAAGTTTCCTCCTTATCTCTGTCTGAACTGTGAAAGAAAAATATTTGTAGTCGAATGGCACCCAGAAGTCCTAAATAGACATAGTATCCCTCTCCCCTGTTGTGGTAGTGGACTCCCACCACTGTAGAGCTTCCCTAACTAGCTTAAACGTAGCTGGTATTTTCTTCTAAACCTCCGTACACTCATACATATGCCGATGCCTCTGGATATCTTTCTTCCATTGGCTAGTAGTTATGGCATTGAAACCCCTTTGGAATTATGGAGGATGTGCCTTTTGGAAGGAATCCCTGACACGTTACCAAGCAGCGGGAAACCCTTTCATTGATGCTAGTGGCACTGCCTTTGCTGGTGGTGGAGCTTGTCGGGTAATTTCTAAGGCCTCATTAAATTCTTGAGCAACAATGGTAGCAACCTCTACCATGTTCATAGTGCCCTGAACTGATGCGAGCTATGGTGCTGGCTGGGCCGCACCGGGGGCTCTTCGTGCACATTGATGATTCGTATGAAATGAGGAAGAGATTTTAAAATCAATATTTATTATCGTACATAATGGTTGAACTCATAAAAGCGCAATAATGAAATCAACAATATTAATGATAGGGCTTTGTATCAAAAGACGCAAAGCATAAAGCATAATAAGCCGCCCAAATCCTAAGGACACTAGAACCTAATTCTATGATACCACCTGTAACACCCTGCCTAATTAAATATCGGGTGATTAGTCCTTTATTAAATTAAATCATAATATCCAGTTGGTTCATTCTTAGCATCACTGTCGAAAACAATTTATTTATTAACTCACTTAATAATTAATTAAGCTAAGTGTAAAAAAACGTTTCCTTTTTTCATTCCATTAACTCCAAACCACACTACTGAATAAAATACAGTAATCATCACATCTCAACTAAATTAAGAGTAACATGAATGAATGTAACTGTAATAAACTCTCCAGTTGAACTAATATTAATATCAACATCCAAAAAAACCAACAATAAAATTATCGACACAAACCAATACCATGTAAATGGAATAAGTAGAATCCTGGGAGACATGCCCTAAATGAGAAAGGTACTACAAATAGAAGTATCAATGAAATGAAACATCTAATCAAGTATGCAACTCCAGTTCCAGTTGCATCACGTTAAAATATCCAAACTCTAGGCTAGATGTCCCTGAAGCTGGGCACCTGGCATCTGGTGTAAAACAGATATAATAGAAAAGAAAATATGAAAGGAAACATATCATTGAACGATACTAAAATATTTTAAAAATAGAAAGTTCTTAACAAGTGCAATTAAGAATTTATTACATACGTGCTAGTTTCCTAGGGCTCTGTCTTCAGAATCTCACCTCTCATCTAGTGTGCATGCCTATCGTATTCAAATTCTTCTTAGATAGGATTACCAACTATGCTTCTAACCGATATCCATTCCCCGTACTTCCCACACAATACGTATTATAATCATACATGTTCATTTCTCTTTAATAAGAACTAGACTTTCAAAGCTTTAGGATTAAGTATTCACTTACTTAATTCATTTCATATTTCAATATTAATTCCATCTACAACTGCACACAGTTGATTACTTCATAGTGTATATATAAATTAATCTACAACATCACACAGTAGATTTCATCACATTATATATTTTCATCACATTATTATATATACTAATATGGCACCTCCCTGACATAGCTGCGGTGCATGCATTATGTCCAGTCACATCTCTCACTATAAAAAGGATAATTAGTTCGGTGTCTCTCCCGAATAATAAATACATAACACAAATATATTGGAGGTGAGCATACTCCCCAGCCAAATGGGTCACGCACATACCTACGTTCCCATTATACCGTCGAAACTATCATTCACACCAATAGAATGTGTCCAAGGTCCTATGCTAAAGGTACGAACCTAAAATCCCCCCAAATGGGATTGTCAGGATAAGACCAATCATAACGCGAAACCTCCACCCCGATACAAAGCAGCGTAGGTATGTCATACACATTATCAATCATACAATAGGTATTCATCCCACCTATAAATATAAAACATCAATAAGGTATTCACACAACCATATGATAATTTCCATACGGAGTATTTTATCTCTCACATCCCACGTATTAAAGATTACGACTTTACTTCTCAAATTATATTCTCGGGCTTCACTCATCACTCGAAGGGTAATTATTTTTTCCTCAAGTAAATTCAGTAGGTAACATCTATCTTACTGGTCCATGTCATCACAACTCCGAATTATCATGAATTAAATTGATCTTTAATTAGGTTTATTACTCGATAACCCCTAATTCAAACTTAAGCATTTTCCACCTCTTAGGATTAATTGTCATGTAAGCCTAAGGTTATCCTAGTAATTTATAATCCTCTTACTACTGGTCTTAACCTTAAATCATCCTCTATCCAATTTAATCCTCAACATATATGATTCTCGCCGTAAATAATTCAATTAAGCATTCATTAATTATCCCCATCTAATCTCACGCATAAAGATACTCTTCCTAGTCCTAAGTATATAATATTGCCCTACCCTAAGTCCCAATGTGTCCATATAATTATCACCAAAGATTTATCAAAGTTAGGACTTAATCAAAATTTAAAAAGAAAACAATTCACATTTTTCAGGATAGTCAATCGATCGATGGTTTTGGTATCGATCAGTCGATCGATCGACATTCTTGGGTCGATCGATCAGATATTAGCCCAGTTTTCCTGCATAAAGATGCCTATGGTTTTATACATTCTTCATTCTCAAAACCTCTACCAAATGATCCCAAATTCCATATATTTCATCCTAAATGATACAGCAAGGTATATAAATGATTTTTAGCATTTAAACAACCTAAAATCATCAAGAAGTTTGGATTAAAATATTATTTCCCATGATTTCCAGAAAACTCATATTTTATCATTTCTCCAAGAATAACCTATAAAAGTCAGATTTTTTGCATCAAGTGATTCCAGATTCGTGGATTAAATTTTATAATAAAAAGGATATTAATCTTACATATTTCTCATTTCATGGAATCAATTAAAGTCACAATAGTTTAACTCTAAATCATGCAACTTTTCAAAATTCTATAACTTTCCTAACATGGACATTATATATGCTACGTTTGAAAAGGTTAAATCACTTGCCTTTCTATTGTAGGTATGAAAATTTAAGGATGCTAGTCTACTAGTGGTCCTCCTTTTTCTGGCCAACTTCTGACAGTTGTGGTGTTGTAGGATGAGTTTTCACTCTTGGTCTCCTAGAAATGCCTTTAACTTTCCCCAGAGAAGTCTCTCACTCTCCCTAAGTTTTTTTCTCTAAGTTTAGTGAATGAACAATGAATCTTACCACCTTGTAGACTTAAAATAATCCTCAATTTTCTTTGTTACTATTCATCTCCTTGATTAAATGACCAAAATACCACTCTGGGGTGTCTATTCGGTTCCAAAATATCTCGGGACCCAAATCAAACCTCCAAATAGACTTTTCTGACTATTTAAACCCTTCCGTACACTTTGACACAATCAAAATGACCATTTGGATGACATAAAATAATATATCTTTTATTTTCATTTAAATTTAGTCCTGACACGACTCACACGCGTGTCCCGACTTAACTCCCGAAATTGTCGTATGCATCACTCGCGACAATTATATAAAAATCATAATCATATGTAAAGTCATAATCATCTATTACTTTTAATCACTAAGTAATATTCAACATAAATCACATATTACTATATTATCGAGTAATATTTAAATCCGAATTAATTTTAATTATCCTTCAATTAATTCCAACAAATCCCATTTTAAAAGTCATAAAAATACAGGGTATTACATACTTCCCCCCTTATAACATAATTTCATCCCGAAATTCGAAAAATAAAAGCATATCTAGTATAAATAACTTCGAGTATCGTTTGGGCATCTCATCCTCGCGCTCCCATGTAGACTCTTCCACATTATGGTGTGCCCACTGGACATACACGAAGAACTACTTTCGATCTCAAACGTTTCACACAATGGTTTAAGATCGCCACTGGTCGCTCCTCATAAGAACTATCTAGCTAAAAATCAACTTCCTCCAATGCAATATCAGTGTGAGCCAACTCATCTTAGAAATACAGCCTTAACGAAGAAAAATGGAACACGTCATGTATACGATGCATGTGTTTCGGTAGCCCAAGTCTGTAAGCTACTAGTCCCACCCTCTCAATAATGGGAAATGGTCCCACATATCTTGGTGCGAATTTCCCTTTCTTTCCGAATCTTGTTATCCCCTTCATCGGAGATACTCGCAATAGCACTTGACTCACACGCGCGTTCCGACTTAACTCTCAAAATTTTTGTATGCATCACTCGCAATAATTATATAAAATTCATAATCATATGTAAAGTCATAATCATATGTTACTTTTAATCACTAAGTAGTATTCAAGATGAATCACATATTACTATATTCTCGAGTAATATTTAAATCCGAATTAATTTTAATTATCCTTCAATTAATTCAATCAAATCCCATTTTAAAATTCATAAAAATATGAGGTATTACAAACCCAAAACAGTCCTGAATGACCCTCTGAGAAGTACGAACGCCTCATAGGGCACCAATGTAACTTGTAAAAATTGATCGCGTAGTCACGGCACCACCGATTTTAGAGTATGAAAAAATAATTCAAATATGTAGACTTAGACTTAAAAACATGCCCATAATGGGTGAAAACCCCAAATAACCCCTAAACGAACCCGTAAGAGGCACGAATAACTCGTAAAAGGCTAATATAACTTTTAGAAACAGATCGCGTAGTCATGGAACTTCTAGCTTGAGAGTATGATGAAGATTTGAAAACATATGGACTTGGGTTTAATAACCTGGCCTTAGAGTGAGAAAACCCAAAACAATCCCTTATGAGGCATGAACACCTCGCACAGGATCAATGTAACTCGTTGGAACTGATCACGTTGTCATGCGACTCCAAGTTTGAAAATGTGATAAAAAATTGTAAATATCTAGACGTAGGATTAAAAACATTCCCATAGAGTGAGAAAATGCAAACAACCCTAAACAACCCCGTAAGAGGCATGACCTCTTAATGGACCAATGAAATTCGTAAGAACTAATGGCGTAATCACGGGATTCTCGATTTGAGAATATGAAAAAAAATTCAAATATCTTGACTTAGGCTTAAAAACATGCCATATAGGGAGAAACCAAAAACTTCCCCCAAATGGCCTTGAAACAGGCATAAACACCTCACAAGGGACAAATGTAACTCGTAAGAACTGACCTCTTAGTCATGGAACTCTCAGTTTGAGAATATGATGAAAATTTGCAAATATCTAGACTTAGGCATAAGAACATGCCCAAATTGGTTAAAAACCCAAAATGGCCTCGTAAGAATCACAAACACCGCACATGGGACTAATGTAACTCAAAAAAATTGGTCGCATAGCCATGGGACTCACAGTTTGAGAGTATGATGAAAATTTGTAAATATCTAGACTTAGACTTAATAACATTACCATAAACAACAAAACCCCAAAACAACCCCAAACGGGCCCGTGAGGGCCACAAACACCTCGTATGGGACCAATAAAACTGTTAGGAACTAACCGTGTAGTAAGGGACTCCTTGTTTGAGACTATGATGAAAATTTGCAAATCTATAGATTACAATTAAAAACATGCCCATAGATGGAAAAAACCTAACATAGTCCCTAAAAGGCCCTATGAGAGACACGAACACCTCGCACAAGACCAATGTAACTCGTACTAATTGGCCGCGTAGTCACGAGACACCAATTTGATAGTATAATGAAAAATTTCAAATATCTAGACATAGGCTTACAAACATGTCGCTGGAGGGGAAAAGCCCAAAACAATCCCCGTAGTAGGTAAGAACACCTCACATGTGACCAATGTAACTCTATATAACTGACCGCATAGTTACCAACCTCTCGATTTATGAATATGGTGAAAGTTTTTAAATATCTACACTCAGGGTTAAAAATATGCCCATAGAGGGAGAGAACCCCAAAAGACCCCACACGGCCCAGCAAGAAGCACAAACACCTTGCACGGGACCAATGAAGCTCGTAGGAAGTAACGAGTCACGGGACTCCTAGTTTGAGAGTATGATAACTTAGACTTAAAAACTTTTCCATTGAGGGTGAAAAACCCTAAATAGCCCCAAAATGGCCCCGTAAGAGGCATGTAAAACTTGCACGAGACCAATGTAACTAGTAAAAACTAATGGCGTAGTCACGAGTCTCTCACATTAAGAGTAGAATGAAAATTTTCAAATATCTAGGCTTAGGCTTAAAAACATGCACATAGAGGGAGAAAACCCAAAAGAGTCCCCAAACGACACCGTAAGAGCTACGAACACCTCGTACGGGACCAATTTGATTCGTAGAAACTAATTGTAGTCACGGGACTCTAGATTTAAGAGTACGATGAAGATTTTAAAATATTTAGACTTGGGCTTAATTACGTACCAATAGAGGTCAAGAACCCAAAACAACCCTTAAAGAGGAACGAACACCTCATTGGGGTCGAATGTAAGTCGTAGGAACTGATCAAGTAGTTACGGGACTCCCGATTTGGGAGTATGAATTTTTTTTAAATATCTAGACTTAGGATTAAAAACATGCCCATAGAGGGTAAAAATCCAAAACAACCCCCAAACGGTCCCATTAGAGGCATAAACACGTCGTATGGGACCAATGTAACTTGTAGGAAATGATCGCATAGTCACAGAACTCCCAATTCGATAGTAAGACAAAAATTTGAAAAAAAATACGTAGGATTAAAAACATACCACTAGAGGGCAAAAATCCAAAACAACCTCCAAACGACCCATGATAGGCATGGACACCTCACATGGGATTACTGTAACTCATAAGAACATACCATATAGCTACGGGACTCCCAATTTTAAAATATGATGAAAATGTGCAAAATATAGACTTAAGCTTTATAGTAGGTCCATAGAGGGGGAAAACTCAAAATAACCCCAAAATCCCCATGAGAGTCAAGAACACCTCACACGGAATAAATATAAGTCGTAAGAAATGACCGTGTAGTCAAGAGACTCCTGACTTGATATTATGAGATTTTTTTTCAAATATCTAGACTTAGGCCTACAAACATGATGCTACAAGGCAAAACCCTAAACAACCCCCAATCCACTCCATAACAGGCAAAGACACCTCACACGGCCTAATGTAACTTATAAGAAATGCGCATAATTATGGGTCTCCTAATTTGACAATATGCCAAAAAAAAATTCAAATATCTACATTTACGGATAAAAATAAGACCATAGAGGGAGAAAACCCAAAACAGTGCCAAACGTCCCCGTAAGAGGCACGGACACATCGCACTAGACCAATGTAACTTGTAGGGACTGACGACATATTCATGCGACTCCAGGTTTGAGAGTATGATGAAAATTTGCAAATATCTAGACTTGCACTTAAAAACGTGTCCATAGAAGGTGAAATAAAAAAAACAAGGTGTCCTAAAAGAGGAAGGATAAAAATTTGCATTTATCTAGACTTAGCTTTAGAACCATGCCGCTATAGGGTAAAAACCAAAAACAACCCTCAAACTGCCCCATAGAAGGCACAAACACCTCACATGGGACCAATGTATTTCGTAATAATTAACTACATAATAACGAGACTCTCGATTTGATATTCTGATGAAAGTTTGCAAATTTCTAGACTTAGTCTTAAAAGCATGCCCATAGAGGGAGAAAACCCAAAACAATCCTAAAACAGCCCCGTAAAAGGTACGAACACCTCGCACGGGTCAAATGCAACTCTTAGGAACGCAACGTCGCATCATAGGACTCCCGATTTGAGAGTAGGAATATTTCAAAATATTTAGACTTAGGCTTAACAACATGCCCATAGAGGGAGAAAACCCAAAATAGACCTAAATGGCCCCAAAAGAGGAACTAACACCTCATTAGGGTTCTCGTAGGAGCTGACCATGTAGTCATGGGACTCCCAGTTTGAGCGTATGAAAAAATTGAAAATATCTTGACTTAGGCTTAAAAACTTGCCCATAGAGGGAGAAAACCCAAAACAATCCCCAAACGGTACCGTCTGAGGCACTAACACGTCGGGACCAATGAAACTCGTAGGAACTGACCACGCAATGACGAAACTCTTGATTTTATTTTAAGATAAAAATTTGTAAATATTTACTCTTAGGATTAAAAACATGCCACTAGAGGGCGAAATTTCAAAACAACCCCCTAATAGCCCGATGATAGGCACGGACACCTCACATGGGACAAATATAACTCGTAAGAACTGATCGCATTGTTATAGGACTCCTGATTCAAAAAATATGATGAAAATGTGAAAAATATTGACTTAAACTTTGAACCATTCCCATAGAGGGAAAAAAACTTAAAATAACCCCAAACGTCCGTGTGAGAGTCAAGAACACCTCACATGAAACTAATGTAGTTCATAAGAACTGATCGCGTAGTCACGGGACTCCCAATTTGATATTATTAGAAAAATTAACAAATATCTAGACTTAGGCTTACAAACATGCCGTAAGAGGGAAAAAACCCTAAATAACCCCCAAATAGCCCCATAACAGGCAAGGAAACCTCACACAGGACCAATGTAACTCATAAGAAATGGGCACAGTTACGGGACTATTGGTTTTTGAGAATATGCCAAAAAAATTCAAATATCTACATTTAGGCTTAAAAACATGACCATAGAGGGAGAAACCCACTAAACAGCCCCAAACGTCCCCGTAAGAGGCGCAGGCACATCGCACTTGAACAATGTAACTTGTAGGAACAAACGGTGTAGTCATGCGACTCTCGGTTTGAGAGTATGATGAAAATTTCTAAATATCTAGACTTAGATTTAAAAACATGTCCGTAGAAGGTGAAAAAAAATAAAGCGTCCTATAAGAGGCAGGAAAAACACGCATGAGACTAATGTAACTCGTAATAACTAATTGTGTAGTCACGGGGATCTTGGTTTGAGAGTATGATGTTTTTTTTGAAAATATCTAGATTTAGACTTTAAAACATGCCCATAGAGGGACAAAACCAAAAACAACCACCAAACTTCCCTGTAAGAAGTAAGAACAGCTCGTATGAAACCAATGTAATTCATAGGAACTATTCACACAGTCAAGGGACTCACAGTTTGAGAGTATGGTGAAGATTTGTAAATATCTAGACTTAGGCTTAATAATATATCCATAGAGGGTGAAAACCCAAAATAGTCGCAAATGTCCACGTAAGAGGCATGAAAACCTCGCAAGGGGCTAATGTAACTTGTAGGAGCTGACCTCGTAGTCACGGGACTCTCAGTTTGAGCCTATGATGAAAATTTGAAAATATCTACACTTAGGCTTAAAAACATGCCCATAGAGGGCAAAAACACAAAACATCTCCCAAACAATCCCGTTAGAGGCACGAACACCGTGTACGGGACGAATGTAACTTGTAGGAACTAACCACGTAGTCACGAGAAACCAATTTCCTAGTATGATGAATATTTGCAAATATTTAGAATTAGGATTAAAAGCATTCCGCTAGAGGAAAAAATGATGTTCTTTACTGAAATGTCGAGTCGGCATGCTGCCCGAATGTTCGCGCTATTTTTCCTTTTTTCAAATAGGACCCTGTCCATGAGCTTGGAAATAAGTCAAGCCATGTCTTACATATTTTCAAACCCAACTTTCTCAGGCTCGGGTTGCATCTAGCATTTTTTGCATTTAGGTAAATCTAATACAAGTGAAAACCTAATAATAATAATGCTAAGATTCTTCTCCATTTTCCCTCCTTTTTTAAAAAAATAAAATGTCAAAAACATTTTTCCTCCTTTTCTCAAAAATACCCAACCAATTTTTTCTCCATCCTTTTTTCAAAAATAAATTTGAACCATTTTTCCCTCTCAGGTCGATCGCATACTGGATTGTTGGCCGGCTCCCTATTGGCTTCGATCTTCCGTCAAACCTCCCCGAAGCTCCGCCAGTTCTTCTACTACTTCATTTGAGCTTGGAATCTACCTTCATGAGATCTTTGTGGAGAATGGTGACCAAGAAAAAATGTGCATCCCGATCTGATGGTCTTCCTAGTCCAACTCAGTGCCAAGATTGACAACCTTCAAACTGAGGTCCATGAGATGCAGTGTCACCGTCCCCGATTCATGAAGAACCTGAGGTTCTCTTTCGTCATGACATGGGTCCACCTTCTCCTAAGCCTATCTGGGTCCCAAAAGAGTATCAAAATGTTTTTCATGCCCCGCCTGCCAATGGGTTGCCACCATCTCAACTCCTTATTTCGATCCTTACACAATTAGGGGTTAACCTGTTAGCACCTGTGGATCCCAAAGAGGAAGATTTGAATAAGGTCAAGGAAGACCTCAAGAAGTTCGACCAAGTCCATATATCTAGGAACTACATGGACTACACCCATATGCCTCCTATCCTAAAGCAAGATTACTGGAGAAGTTCGAAATGCCAACTGTCAAGAAGTTCAGGGGCAGCGGCCCCCCAATTATGCACCTTTGAAGCTATCACCGAGCCATAATCCTTCTCGGTGCCTCTGAAGAATTAATGGCCTAGATGTTATAGAAGACTTTAAAAAAAAAGCAACTGTCGTTAGTGTTAGTCCCACAAAGAATCTAGAATCTGCAGTTTGGAAGATATCCCCCGAGAATTCATGTCTCAATACAAGTATAATGAAGAACTAGAAGTTACACGCCATGAACTAGAGCTTCTTAAGTAGAACACTAGGGAAACAGTCAGTAGCTTCATTAGAAAGTGGAGAGAGAAAACCTCTACCATCACCAACAGACCTTCTGAGGAGGAACAAGTCAGTATTGTGAAAAAGAATTTATTGCCTCATATCTTAGTGTCCATGGGAGAATAGTATTACCCCCAGTTTTGAGCTCTTCGAGACGTTAGTGTAGAACTTGAGAAAAATATCACCAATGTGGTATCTGAACCTAAGAAAGCAATCGAATAGTTCACTACCCAAAAATACAAGAAGTCTGTCTGTGCTACAGTCTCAGTAATTAATAACATTTCATAACCCGCTGCCTATTGGGCACCAAAATGTCACCCTAATCCCGCCAAAAAAATACACCGAACTCCATGCTCCTCTGTCCAAAGTTTACAAGGACATATTAAGCCGAAATCTCATCAAACCCTTGCGATAAGCACCTAAAACTGTACATTTTATGCCCTGAATAGATGTACTTTAGTTGCTAATTCTCGACAATTTGGGTCTTATGTGCTTAAATGTTTATCTTGTAGGTCAATTGTACGTTGCAGAGTTCAAGCGTTTAAATCAAAACAATTGCGCATAAATGGAGCAAAATACCCAATTCTCGTTACCCCTACCACCTGAATCCAGCCCCTCTCCGGCGCGCTCCTACTGCCTATCCCCTGTTCCCTCACCTTCCGGCGACATCTTTAACCGCCGGCCCGATCGCAGCAACCGGAACCCCACAGACGATCCCATTCGTGACCCCTCTTGAACCCTTAACTACCTGTCACCAACCATACCATAACCCGAAACCATTTCAACCAATTTTCCATTCAAACCCATATCACCCATTACCCATTTTCAAGACAAAAACGAATTTCATTCCCACCAGCCAACAAACACAAGCCTAACCAAAAATAAAACATTTAAGCCACATGCCACTTAAACCTCTTTTAAACCCCTTTTCCCAATATACCCATAAAAACCCCCAACTAATCTTTTCTATCTCAATACCCAAAATGACCCCAAACCTCTCATCCCCAATTCTGATTTTATTCCCTCATCTCACTTCCCATCCCAATTCCATGCGCATTTATACCAATTACCCTATATACCCCTAGCTCCATGCCTTGTATAAAAAGAAGATAGAAGACCCCATGAAAAAAGAGCTTTTAGATAGGAATTTTTAGAGAGAGAATTGTAGAGAGATAAACATCATTTTGTAAATAGTTTTTCCTTTTATTTTTTTTAGATATTTGTTGAGAATTAATTGTGAGTAATTGAATTGAATGGAAGATGATAGAGTGCAAATTGCCAATTTCAAGGAGACTTGTTGAAGATTTGTTCTCTTTCTCTACTCTCTTATTATATATGCCTTTGATTATTAATTTATCATATTTTATACCATGTTAGGCTAAATCCCCTTTCAAGGGGTGGGGTGAAACCCTTATTTGATGTTGTTTTATTTTAATTAGTTAAATTACTTGAAAAATCCATTTGAATGTTAATTTCGATCCCCCACCCTTATATTTACGCCTCGAGTGAGGATAAATGATTTTCGAGAGAAAATCGAAATTCTAATTATAATACCCATTTTATATTCGAACTAGAAATAGGGGTTTCTTAAGTGGGGTATTATAACTTTAATTTCAACTCTAAATTTATTTTCTAAGATTGACATAAATTTTAATTGATCGATCCTACCGAGTGATTAATTAAAAGGAATGTAGATCTAATTTTCTAGAGTTGTGGGGTGTTAAACTTAATATTCTAAAAGGTTACTATTAAAATTATATTTGCAACGAGAGTTGATTTGCAGTTTTGATATTAATTTGGGAGAATTCAATTAATTAAATTGATTAATTAGAATAGCTAAAATTTGTGGTGTAATCCCACTCCTTGATTGTTCTCACAATTATTTACCTCACTTTATCTCTTATTTTTAGTTTATACCTTATTTTCCATTTTAGTAACTTTCTAGTTAGTTGGTATCATATCATATTTAGTTTAGTTTAGTTTAAATTATCACCTCACCCCGTTGTTTTAATATTGAAAAAGCTAAAAAAAATTTGAAAAGTGAAAAAGCACAAAAAGTAAATAAAAAGTGAATTACAATTTAATTTTTCCCTAGCTTACTCCCTAGGAAGTGGATTGATACCCTTACTTACCTCTACACTTGAGTTTATTATATTTTGTAGGTATTTGAGGATTTTGACTAACTTGGCTTTCAACAACAACGACAACGACACGCAAAAAGCAAGTTATCAAATGGCGCTGTTGCCATTCTTGGGATCATGAAACTCGGAGTGGATTCATTTTTGTAGTTCATTTATTTCCTATATTTTGTTGCATTTTAGTACCATTTTTCTTTATTTTAGAAGGCTTGTATTAGGATTTTATCCTTGGCTTGTATTGCGGTGCATAGGACACCATTTATTTTTCATTTAAAATTTATAATAAATTAAAGGCAAGCGTGATAGGGAAACCGGACAAGGTAGAGAGAGGGCGTCCAAAGGTGAGGAAAAGAAGCCTCTCTACCTTGGGTCGGTAGGAATCCCGGAGATGACTGAGATTGGCGTAATCTCCCCCAGGGTCGACTCAAATTTTTCGGCACCCCACGGCCTAAAAACCGTGGGAGGTACATTTCTTACACACTCGCGCCTCTCCTGTTAGCGAGTCAATTCTTTTGTGTGCTCTTATTTGATTTTATTCTCGCATTTTCTAATGGTGTGATGAATTAAATTACTAAGACCTACACCCGGTTACTCACGAGAAGGGATTTCATCACCCGACTCACTCTCTTACCATTGTGTGCTGCCCTAGCCATCACTAAATTTAAAATCAATCAACTAGGTAGCCCAATAGGAGAAAATTTTGCAAAGGCGATCACAAAGAGATTTCTGTGAATTTTTATCGCCCACGGACTTAATTAAAATTTGACTACTCTTTCACTAAATTTAAAGATAAAAATTGGCTATGTGCTAGTTAGGAAATTTTCTTGACTTGTGTGTGTGTCCAATTTCATTTTTTTTGGTAGTCGATTTTGGTTTGTTTGTCCAATTGAAAGAGTCCACATTTTTCCCCACCTTTTCTTCCAAAAAATCCAAAAATATTTTCTTCTATTATTTTTATAAAAATCCAAAATATTTTCTTTCATTTTTATAACAAAAAATCAAAAAAAAAAAATTTCTTTCTTTACTTTTTAGAAAAATTAAAAAATATTTTCTTTCCTTTTGAAAAAATTAAAAACTCCAAAAAAATATTTCTCTCCACATGGCCAAAGAACGTCCTTTACGGGACTACTTTGGTCATTTTTCATTATCACGGGACGCGTGTGAGAGTGATCGTGAGACGTCTCTTTATGATATCCTTAGTGGTTTCACCTCTCTCACGAATACCGTTGGTACTCTTGACCCATCTATGCACGCACCACCTATTCCATCACCCTTGGTGTCAAGTGTCGACGTGTCTCATCCTTTGTTGTGCACCCACTGTTATTATGCCAATCACATGTCCCATGAGTGTCCATACTTGTAATATCCATACAAACCCACCACGGACCAAGTGTATCCATATGACACTGTCCCGGAACCAACCTCTGCCAATTATCCCGATATACCTAATTCCGAGTTGTGTGAGTACCCGAGCTATTCGTGGAGGCTTGATCACCCTTCCACGCAATACAAATCCCAAGCCTATGTTGTGGATCCTCACACGTTAGTCGTCATGGCAACCTTGTGCACCTGTTCATGATCAGTTCCCTTACTACGCACCCCATGCGCATCAACCAATTGTCCATCACGAAAGAGATCCTTTCGTGTATGATGAATTTGGCCCCACCCACACACTTCATATGAGTATTCTCCATATAGTCCCGATTATAGAGAGTTGTGTCCACCTCACCCACCGCCACCACCCTCCACTCCACAACCACTATCATCCACCTCCACTCTCGAAACCCTCTTGCAAAAGTTCATACTTGAGCAAGAGCAAGCAATTCAAACTCAAGCTCTCCAAAGGCTTGAACAAAGGTTAAATGAATTGAAGTGTGCGCGAGAGTTGAATATTCCCATGGCCCCACCCATCGTTTCCACTGAGTGTGACGATGATGTGTCCTCTTGTGACACGACAACTGAGTGTGAACAATCCTATCCTCCTGAGAATCTTGAAGTCGAGACCATTCCATGGTCTGGGTCCCAAGTCGACAATTGTGTTGACTTACCTTTCGATAGTGAGCCTGATCAAATCCCACCATGTCCAAATGAACCCACACTTGAGATTCACACTCCCGTCATATCCAAAAATATGCCCGAGTTTTTACCTTATGCCCCAATTGCATATGTCTATGACATGCCCATATCTTTTAGGTTAGCTCCAGCTATGAGTGTTCACCATTTTCCTGAGATAGAATCCGTGATCGTTCCTATCTATCCGGATATGGATCATGTCCCACCATGCATGGCTCCATTTGAGCTCGATATTACTAGTGATTCCTCTATATATGATCTTGGTGCCTCGTCTTACCCATCCACCACATTCACCGATCCTACTCTTATGGAGGAGTTGACCACTCCATATTTAGAAAACACACTCCCTTGTGAGTATTCCTTTACTCCTCCCAATGAGTGTGTGTCTCCCACGCTTGAGTTGGATCATCTTCCTCCACCGTTTATCCCACCCGATACACCGTTTATCCCACCCATTGTCCCTTCCACACCACCACCTGGTCTGGATCTTGATTTTACACAGTTCAAGTTTCCATCTACATTTTTAGATCCTCACCTGAAGCCATCCACCATCTACGAGAGTATTTGTGGTGATACTCTCCACTTCCGTGACATCGAGCTTGTTCCTCCATGCACACCACTTCCCCGTGGTGTTTATTTCTTCCCGAGACAGCTCCCTGGTGTGTCATGGCGCAACCATTATCATCGCCCATTCATAGAACGGTCGTGTCATTTCTATGAGCCCCACCCCATTCCTATGTCCACACCATTTCGCCTTCCTCACCAACTAGAGAACCATTCTTATAGGGCCCTAGTTGCCCTCACCTTCCGGCTCAATAAGGCCCGTGATCGATGCTTAATCACCCATGCCTTTCTCACCCTTACCCTAATACCCTCCCTACCTTGGTCCACCTTAGCCTCTGTTCAACAAGACTGATGCTTCAGTCTTGTTTGGGGGTGATTCTCATCACCTGATTTTTCTGCCACCCCGAGCTTTCCTAGTTCCAATCTTTAGGGTGAGAATGGTTTGATTTGGCCAAAGACATTAAACTTAGCGCTATCGGGAGGCAGCCCGCGTTTCTTGTACTAGTCTCATCCTATTTGGGGGTGGTGTTTTCACATCACCCAATGCTTCACATGCTTATAGACTTGTACAGATTTTTTTCTCACTTCTTATTCAGGTTTATTATTGGCGATATCTGTCCACTTTATTAGAGGTTCATTCTGGTAATCTCTTTCCTACCTTATGCTCTCAATTTTAAAAGTCATTTTACTTAACATCGAGGACGATGTTCCTTTTTGTTTGGGGGTGGGGAATTTTATCAAAATCGTACCTCTTTTGAAATTTTTTTATTTTTAAACCTGATTTTTTAAATTTCGTGAAGTTCTTTCATCTCACTCATTGATATGAATTTTCAATCATCCATCTTTCAAAAGTCTAGGAATCAAGCTAGAGAATAATTTTTTCCAAATAGCTTATGTAATACGTAACAAGGCATGTTGCACCATGAATTTCTAGACTCAAGAAAATTTGCGCACTTATCACGTCACTACGGTTTAGAGTTGAGGAGTACTACAATTCTCATGAGAATCTTAAGGATCACTAGTAGAGACTTTATCTTGTGAGATTTGTGCCTTTAACCCTTTCAGAGTGTTTTACGCAATCTCCGAGTCACAAGTTGATTCAACTTTCTTTGGGTCCGCACTTAAATTGTTGTATGATCTCATTATTCTTCATTTTTGGCTTGATCACTGAGAACGACATCATTTTCGAGTAGTAAGAACACGTGTCTTGAAATTTGTCCCGAATACTAGATTTTCATCCATACACCTACCATTTTTTTTCATATCACATTTCCATTCACTCACCCATTACATTCCCGTGTTTTTCCATAGTCCCCACATCATACATTCCCCACTCCATTCAAATATCATGCATCATAATTTTTGAGAAAATGAGTGTAATTTCAAATGTAAATGTCTTCATTGTTAGTTTGAAAAGAGAGAGAAAAACAAAAAAATAGCAAAAGAAAAAAAAGAAAAAAAGAAAAAATAGCAAAAATAGAAAATATAGAAAAAAAATAAAGAAAAAGAAAAGAAAAATCGAAAAAAGAGAGAAAAGAAAAGAAAGAGAGTTTGTAGTTAGTTTTTAAATAAAGACATTTTGTTCTTCATGTATAGAACACTCTTCTATCATATCCATTCATATGTCATCATTCATATCACCATTATATCCTACATCGCATATCCGTTATCCATCATATCATCACCCCATCCTATTTCACTATCACCATCCATATTATCCCTCACATCATCATATCCTTCCCATTTCATTTCCTCCTCATCCATTTTCATCCATATTTTCCCATAGGTGTTCGGGCAAATGAAAGTCGACGTGGTGAATAACTCGATGTTCTCACTATAGTGATTAGCATTCTTTCATGAGATCATTTTCTTTCTTATTGTTCGTTCTTTCTTATATGTGTGTGAGACGTTTGAACTTGCTTACATTTACTCACCTCCTCACACACAAGAGCGATACACTGACCCTACTCTCGAGAGTTCGTTTGAGAGAGATATATCCGTGAGATTTGAAGTTGAAGCGTTGATTCTGAAAAGGCAATCTAGGAATTACTCTTATGATGCTCGACCCGTTTTGACTGATTCACACACACACGTTGAGTTCTAGGAAGGATGTGCCTTGGTTATTTACTTAGCTAAAATTTTTACACTTCTATCTTGTATTTCTGAAAATATTTCTCATGTTATGGATTGTGCGATTATTCTATGTCTAATAATAGATTGACTGCCCTTCAGTAAATTTTTGCAAATAAGAATTTTGTGGGTATATTCCCTGCAAACCCTCACGAGACACAACTCGTCATGTAGGGCAACCGATAGGTTTAAAGGCTTATTGCACATGCTAAGTGCATTCGCAAGTGCCCGCAAAAGTGGTACACTTTTGGATTCTTATCTATCTCTTTCTCTCTATCTTATTGCTCGAGGACTAGCAATGCTCTATTTGGTGGTGGTGTGATAAGCACCCAAAACTGTACATTTTATACCCTAAATAGACGTACTTTAGTTGCTAATTCTTGGAAATTTGGGTCTTATGTGCTTAAATGTTTATCTTGTAGGTCAATTGTGCGTTGGAGAGTTCAAGCGTTTAAATCAAAGCAATTGCGCATAAATGGAGCTAAATACCCAATTCCCGTTACCCCTACCGCCTGAATCCAGCCCCTCTCCGGCGCGCTCCTACTGCCTATCCCCTGTTCCCTCACCTTCCGGCGACATTTTCAACCGCCGACCCGATCGCAGCAACCGAAACCCCCATGGACGATCCCATTCGTGACCCCTCTTGAACCCATAACTACCTGTCACCAACCACACCACAACCCAAAACCATTTCAACCCATTTTCCATTCAAACCCATATCACCCATTACCCATTTTCAAGCCAAAAACGAATTTCATTCCCACCAACCAACAAACACAAGACAAACGAAAAATAAAACATTTAAGCCACATGCCACTTAAACCTCTTTTAAACCCCTTTTCCCAATATACCCATAAAAACCCCCAACTAATCTTTTCTATCTCAATACCCAAAATGACCCCAAACCTCTCATCCTCAAATCTGATTTTATTCCCTCATCTCACTTCCCATCCCAATTCCATGCGCATTTATACCAATTACCCTATATACCCCTAGCTCCATGCCTTGTATAAAAAGAAGATAGAAGACCCCATGGAAAAAAGCTTTTAGATAGGAATTTTTAAAGAGAGAATTGTAGAGAGATAAACATCATTTTGTAAATGGTTTTTCCTTTTATTTTTTTTAGATATTTGTTGAGAATTAATTGTGAGTAATTGAATTGAATGGAAGATGATAGAGTGCAAATTGCCGATTTCAAGGAGACTTGTTGAAGATTTGTTCTCTTTCTCTACTCTTTTATTATATATGCCTTTGATTATTAATTTCTCATATTTTATACCATGTTAGGCTAAATCCCCTTTCAAGGGGTGGGGTAAAACCCTTATTTGATGTTGTTTTATTTTAATTAGTTTAATTACTTGAAAAATCCCTTTGAATGTTAATTTGGATACCTCAACGTTATATTTACGCCTCGAGAGAGGGTAAATGATTTTCGAGAGAAAATTAAAATTCTAATTATAATACCCATTTTAGATTCAATCTAGAGATAGGGGTTTCTTAAGTGGGGTATTATAACTTTAATTTCAACTCTAAATTAATTTTCTAAGATTGACATAAATTTTAATTGATCGATCCTAGCGGGTGATTAATTAAATGGAGTGTAAATCTAATTTTCTAGAGTTGTGGGGTGTTAAACTTAATATTCTAAAAGGTTACTATTAAAATTACATTTTCAACGAGAGTTGATTTGCAGTTTTGATATTAATTTGGGAGAATTAAATTAATTAAATTAATTAATTAGAATAGCTAAAATTTGTGGTGTAATCCCACTCCTTGATTGTTCTCACAATTATTTACCTCACTTTGTCTCTTATTTTTAGTTTAGACCTTATTTTCCATTTTAGTAACTTTCTAGTTATCTGTTATCATATCATATTTAGTTTAGTTTAGTTTAAATTATAAACTCGCCCTATTGTTTTAATATTCAAAAAGCTAAAAAAATTAGAAAAGTGAAAAAGCACAAAAAGAAAATAAAAAGTGAATTACAATTGAATTTGTCTCTAGCTTACTCCCTAGGAAGTGGATTGATACCCTTACTTACCTCTACACTTGAGTTTATTATATTTTGTAGGTATTTTAGGATTTTGACTAACTTGGCTTTCAACAACAACGACAACGACACGCAAAAAGCAAGTTATCACCTTGGACCCCCATCCATTACCAAGCCCGATGCCTAAAAACTTCAAGACTGATGCCCACTATGATTTTCACCACTTCGGAGGTCATACTACGGACAAATGCTTCCACCTTATAAATGTGGTCCAAAGCTTAATTGATCGAGGTCTCATCGCCCAACCAATTAATCCTAAACCCAACACAACCAACAACCCACTTCCAGCACATACAAATGCCATCTTTCTAGAGAATCACCCCAAATTTGACCCATCCACTCAAATCATGCCCAACAAAGCACCCATCACTCCTATAATATCACCCAAACCACTCCCAATTTGCCCATATTTTCTACTACACCCTACTTGTTTCATCGAAAAAGCTTTTTCACTCCTTATAAGAGCCTGCATTACTGTTCATACCCAGTTTGAAAGGGAAACGGGATGGATTTACATGTCGTGTTGAATTAACTCTTAGAGTTTGGGTTGAAATTAGCCACCAAAAAGAACGTTAACTGTTAGAAATTTAGTAGTTTGTATATAGAAGCTCCGAAATCAGATGAATGGGTGGTACTTGTTGAAGAGAACAATTTAGATGAAGTGGTACAAATCATAGCCGACATGTTTCAATAAATAAGTGAAATCTGTAGCATTTCCAAATTACTCGTTTCTTTGAAGCTTCAACGGCGATTGATCCTTTGAATCTTAAATCTCCCTATTGAGTGGAAAGACTTATACAATGAAGTCATCGAGGTTCTTGAATGTATTAATTTCTCTTGGAAAGAAGATATAGTCACCACCAGATGGGGAATGATTTTGACAGATCAGATGATCAATCTAGCCAAGAAAAATTCAGTCTTATAGCCTAATTATGAGGAATGATATCCTTTGAAGATCTGTTGGGAGAAATTAGTTAAGTGTCCATTCAACTCAAGGTAGATGAAGAGATGAGATTCTTGTTTTTTCTCACCTTAGTAAACCACATGACCTAATCATCAAGACACTATAAAAGTTCGATCCTGAGTCATGAAGAGTAGAAAAAGTAAAGGGAGTTGCTGAAGAACTTCCCATGCCTGAAATGACCATTGAATAAAGTAAAGTCATTGACAAACTAAAGAAAACCCAAGGCTATATAAACCTATGGGGTCTTTTCATGTCCTCCCAGTTGCACCAAAATGATTTGATAAAGCTCCTTACTGGGCCCATAGTCCCTCCTTCCACCATTCTTGAAGAATCCATAAACATAGTTGGGTCCTTCACCTCATCCAAAGAAGAAATTCCACAGATCTACCATGATCGTAATTACACCCTCATGATCTCTGTTGAAGTATTGGGTAATACAGTCCCACTTTCACTTCTTGACAACTGTTTTTCTCTCAAATTTTATCCTCTCAGAAAGTCTAATTGTTTGGGGTTGAAAGTCGATGACCTTACCCCTATTTCTGCGACCGTGCGTTCTTACAACAATACTCGTTGAGAAGTAATAGGATCCATAAAACTAACAATAGGGGATGGCCCTATCAATCCTATCACTAAGTTTTAAGTCATTGACATACCTTCACGCTTTAATTTGATCCTTGGTCATTTGTAGATTCACAGCATCCGAGGGGTATCTTCATCTCTGCATTAAAAACTGAAGTTCTTCACCAAAGGCAAGGTTATCACCATTTTAGGGGATAGCGACAGTACAGAGAGTGCCAGCACTAGTAACCCAATATTGGAAATCCAACATGTGATGAATGATATGCTCCTTTTCAGCTTCAACGTAAATCAATTTCCCCTTCTAGCAGGAGAAATTGACAAAGACCGAGCTTGTTTAAAAATACAACCCTCATGGTAATGTTAATGTGATTCAGATGTTCAAAAACATGCACTTCATGCTCAGAATGGGGATAGGGTGATGCCAGAAAGGGATCCTTGAACCCATAGTCCTAAAGAAGGCCTTTCTTCTATACGGACTAGGTTACCAACCCTCACCAGATGAAGTCAAAGCACTTAGCCAACCACGAGTGAAAAGAGGCTTCGAAGAAAAAACTATTTTAAGAGACTCATTGAATAAAAAATTTGTCAAGGAGGGCGAAGACTTACCTTTCACTGGATTCCTTGAACCATGGTACGACCATGTTGACAAAAAATGAAATTGTGGTTGTAAATATTCTTTCTAGACAATAACTTTTCATTAAAGACTGTAAACATGAAGTGCAATCTCTTACCGAGAAATCAATAACAGTTATCGAGGTCTTCGAGGAAGGTGATTTTGAAGACTCATTCAACCTGCAGACATAGGAACTGAGTCTCTGTATAATTCGCAAAAATGCTACACCATCGGACCCGTCTGCTCTGATTAAAGCTACAGACATGCTTCTCATCAACTGGAATAATATACCAGTCCAACCTGCTCAGATTCAGCCCAACCTTTCTTTTTAACCTCTTCACCTGTCATTTCTTTTCCTTTTTCTGACATCAATGTAACTGAGAGATCTTTTGATGAGGTTCTCAATGCTATTTTTCCCGAAAAGGAAACAAATGAGGATTTTGAGTATCTTACCGTGCCTTATATTAATTGTCTTGATTCTGATCAAACCTTTGACGATGATGACTAAGAAAATGAACAATTCTTAACTGATCTTAATAAAGAGAATAAAAAATAACATAATCACGTTCAAATTAATAAAGATGTGATTCATATTATCAATCATTATTGTAAGCCCCGGATTTTGATTTTATCATAATCTGAAAACCCCGGATTAGTAATTTCCTTTTATGTAAAAACAAATACGAAGTTTGAATTTTCTTAAAATGAAATAAAGTGAAATAAACTTAAACACACACAAACGTTAATTTCACTTAAACCGGTTAATTCAACTCAAGTCCTAGAATTTGCCTAAGTCATAATTAACAATTTTCAAAGTTAGGCGAAACCAAATTTTAGCAAATGACTTGAATTAAACAAGATTTACCCAATATTTAATTTAGCACCAAATTAAATGAGTGTGATAATTTAAACCAAATTTTATCTTGAATTATTCTAAACATGCGTTCTAAATTATGATGCAAGATAAAATAAACCAATCACACTACGCCGCGATGTAGGAGGAAAAACCCAAGACGGGAAAAAAACCTCGGACGGCCCTAGCCACAAATCCACTAGATACAGAATTAAAAGTACAAGACAGATAGACTTACAACGCAGGACTCGATCCCTCTCAAGCCTCGACGCTTCTTCTTGTAGACACCTCTTCCTAGCGGATAACCTTGGAACACCACCGCGATCTCGGAATCCACCGATAGGGCTTTCTATGGTCACCGTCACCCGAGCAAGGAGCCTTTCTCCAAGTGGGTAGAATCGCAACAAAACGTCTTCTTCTTTGATGGATGTAGAAGCAAACCAAAACTTCTCTTTGAAATGAAAGAGATAAACCGGTGCCAAACTCCAAGCAATTGATATGTATATATGTGAACTTGGATAAACAATATGGGTGTAAAACTAGAGTGATAAAATAATTTCTCTTAAAAAATAACACTCAAAACTTGATCTTTTTCCCTCTTTGAATTTTCTCTCAAAACACTCTCTAGGAGTTAGAAGGTTGTGAAAAAGATTAACCAGAAAAATGGTTTCCCGCACATACATATTCAGCAAAAAGATAGTGGGGTAAACTTGTGGGAAAATGAGTAAAAACTGCCAAAAAACTGTTCCCGTCTGGCATCTCGTTCGAACGACATTTCGTTCGAACGAAATATCGTTCGAACGAGACTTCTAACGACGCTCCAGTATGGACTTTTTAGAAACTCGTTGGAAATCTCGTTAGAACGAAAAATCTCGTTCGAACGACATTTCGAACGACGGACCAGTATAGCTTGGTGGGAACTCGTTGGCAAACTCGTTCGAATGACATCTCGTTAGAACGAAAAAACTCGTTCGAACGACATATCGAACGACTTCCAGAAATTTTATTTAATTCGATTTTGGCCCAGAAACTTTATATATTTTATTTTAAATTTTTAATTAAAGTTTTTCTGAAAATAAAACATAGTTTTTATTAAACCTAACACCCAATAAACTTTGTTCCAAGCTCCTATATATAATTAATTGCATTCATACCTTGGGAGCATGGAACCATAGTTGATGACGTAGAAACGAGGCACGTAAACTGACATATTGATGAATCTTTATACTCTTTGCCGCTACGTCTTCAACAAACACTTCATAGGCTTGAGAGTATTACAATTACATACTATCCTATGAATAAATGTTTTTGTCCGGAATTGAGACAACACTATCCATGGACTCAATTGGAAATTTGTGTCCTTACAAATCTCCCCCTTTGGCTATTCCGGGACAAAAACCAAACAAAAATCCTAAAGGGCCGTCAAGCTCTACTAGACTCAAAACATAACCCACCCAAACTTGACTCAAACCAAGGGTTAAACACTTTGCCCTTTTAAAGATGCTGCTTTAGTAGAATACCTGCACACTTAAGCAAACTCATCAAATGCATAGGGAATATCAAAATATAAAATGCAATTAATTAAATTACTCCCCCTAAATTAATTCTCCCCTTTATCAAACACATGACCTACTTAGAAAGACATCTCCCCCTAAGATAAATCTCCCCCAAACTAAGATACGATAATAATAGGATTAGATACCATTTCCCCCTATCATTTCTCCCCCTTTTTGTTCAGGAATAGGCAAAGGATAAAGAACTAATAAACACGTTGAAGCTTAAAGTGTTAAGACATTACAACACATGAGCACTAAAAGCATAACTAATCCAAGATGGATACCAATCATGAAGTATAAGCATGGATGGACTAGAAAGCAAGGCAAAGACAAACAAAATATCATATATATGTACTAGAAATTTATCAAGAATGCACAAGCACAGATATATAGATATAAACACACACATGACACACACAAAATATAATAGGAGTCTTTCACACTCGTATGGCAAAAATGTGTCATATGGAAACGGAAGTGTAGGGGTGTGAACTAGAAACAATTAAATTTAGACCCAAACACTTAATAAACGTTCACGGAGTTCTCATTTGATTGCAAACTTCATCACATTTTAATATAGCCTCATGTGACAATATAAATTGAACTCAATGAACAAACATACACAATGCATACAAGCCTAGCATATTGATGATTCTACAAACCAATAGAGTCATGACATGAAATACGCAACTAGGATAAACGGACATTGTGCAAACCGTTGATATACCATCCAATCTCCCTCAATAAGCATATATATTTTTTTGCTTTTGAATGAATATATCAAACAAACATAGGCCTTGGCAATTGTTTTCTTTTTAATGCCAAATATTCTGTTTTTAGGCCTTTGGATCACGAATTTCTTTTAGATCCAATAAACGGTGGCTTACCATCTCAAAGGATTTAATTCATCCTTTCGGAGCCCTTCCCCGTGCACATTTAGATATATAATTTTTTATCTCACAAAGCTCACGTGCAACGGATTTTGACATGCACTAGTCCTCCTAGGTCATAGATATGTAGATGACTAGATTGGTAGGAGAACACCTCGAAAATCTCAAATATAATATGTGACATTAATATTTCAAAAGAGCTCGTGCATGTGTGAAAAGAGGCATATAAAAATAGAATCCATTTAATAAATACAAAATCCAACTACTCCATATAAAACATGGTAAAGAACATTTTAAGGATTGAAAATCTAAACCAAAAGTTCTAGCCACGTGGGAGCGTAAAAGATGGGATTCAAACACAAATATATGCCACTTAAAGTGTGTCAAACCAAAATACACACAAAATAACATCTTTTTGAGTTTTTTACATTTTTAACCAAAAATAAAGATATATACTCAAAAGAATAAAGAAAAATCATTTGTATTTTTCATTAAGCTTAAATGAAATAAATAAAACACAAATGATAAACACAAATCTTTTTATATTTTTCAATTAATTCAAACACAAAATATAATACAAAAAGATAAACAAGTCATAATTTCTAGCATGTGATATGAAATAAGGCAATGACTAGAAATTGACTAAACATGCATACATATTGCAATGCTATATAATATGAAGCACAAAAAGCTAGAGTATGCATAAAACACTAACACGTTCAACCTTTAAATTTAGCAAGGGAGGTTTCATGTGATAGTAAATGAGAATCAACAAATCTTGTATCTAGCGCATTTAATAATGATTTCCTAACCCATATAGATTTATATTTAACATGGTGGTGATTAGGAAATAATGAAATGCTAGATAAAGATTTCCTTGGACTTCTTTTAAGATCAAAACAAAATGACCTAAGGTGACCTTTCCTACCACAATGCAAGCATGTGTAAACACGAGGAGTGTTACCTAAGGTGTGACCCTTTTTAAAGACCTTGGACAAAGTTGACCCTCTAAAACAAACAATGGTTTTAGCTTTAGCAATGGAAGAATTTGAGCATGAAGTGCTAGAACCATTAGAACTACTACTAGAGTCTTGAGAATCATTTTTCAATTTTAAAATTTCGGACTCAAGTAATAAATTAGACTCCTCAAAATTACGGGACTCCTTCATTAAATTTTCTATAATTCCTAGAAGGTTAACATGCTCTCCCTCAATATAAGTAAACTTGTCCCTAAGAGTCTTCTCACGATATTCACTCTCTTTCTTGGACTTTTCTAAAATATCAAAATTTTAATGTAAGTCCATGAGCTTTTCACGAAAAATATCTTTTTGAGATAATGAGATTTGCAAAGACTCATTGTGAGCTTTAAAATAAGAATTTTCATTTTCAAGAAATTTAATTATTTTTACAAATCTCAAATTTAATTCCTTTAAATTTTCGTTACATTTGTTAAGCCCATTTAATTCCTCTCGAAAATTAAAAATTTAATTTTCATTTAAATTGGACAAATTTTCATTAAGACGTCCCATCGAGAGAAAAAAAATAAGAGTGATAAAAAATTTTGAACCACCTAAAAGGTAAGGAAACACAGAAAGCTGAAAAAAATGGATCTTTAACGCGATAACTTAGCGCTCCGGCTCTGATACCAATTTGTAAGCCCCGGATTTTGATTTTATCACAATTTGAAAACCCCGGATTAGTAATTTCCTTTTATGTAAAAACAAATACCAAGTTTTAATTTTCTTAAAATGAAATAAAGTGAAATAAACTTAAACACACACAAACGTTAATTTCACTTAAACCGGTTAATTCAACTCAAGTCCTAGAATTTGCCTAAGTCATAATTAACAATTTTCAAAGTTAGGCGAAACCAAATTTTAGCAAATGACTTGAATTAAACAAGATTTACCCAATATTTAATTTAGCACCAAATTAAATGAGTGTGATAATTTAAACCAAATTTTATCTTGAATTATTCTAAACATGCGTTCTAAATTATGATGCAAGATAAAATAAACCAATCACACAACGCCGCGATGTAGGAGGAAAAACCCAAGACGGGAAAAAATCTCGGACGTCCCTAGCCACAAATCCACTAGATACGGAATTACAAGTACAAGACAGTTAGACTTACAACGAACGACTCGATCCCTCTCAAGCCTCGACGCTTCTTCTTGTAGACACCTCTTCCTAGCGGATAACCTTGGAACACCACCGCGGTCTCGGAATCCACCGATAGGGCTTTCTATGGTCACCGTCACCCAAGCAAGGAGCCTTTCTCCAAGTGGGTAGAATCGTAACAAAACGTCTTCTTCTCTGATGGATGTAGAAGCAAACCAAAACTTCTCTTTGAAACGAAAGAGATAAACCGGTGCCAAACTCCAAGCAATTGATATGTATATATGTGAACTTGGATAAACAATATGGGTGTAAAACTAGAGTGATAAAATAATTTCTCTTAAAAAATAGCACTCAAAACTTGATCTTTTTCCCTCTTTGAATTTTCTCTCAAAACACTCTCTAGGAGTTAGAAGGTTGTGAAAAAGATTAATCAAAAAAATAGTTTCCCGCACATACATATTCAGCAAAAAGATAGTGGGGTAAACTTGTGGGAAAATGGGTAAAAACTGCCAAAAACTGTTCCCGCCTGGCATCTCGTTCGAACGACATTTCGTTCGAACGAAATATCGTTCGAACGAGACTTCTAACGACGCTCCAGTATGGACTTGTTAGAAACTCTTTGGAAATCTCGTTAGAACGAAAAATCTCGTTCGAACGACATTTCGAACGACGGACCAGTATAGCTTAGTGGGAACTCGTTGGCAAACTCGTTCGAACGACATATCGAACGACTTCCAGAAATTTTACTTAATTCGATTTTGGCCCAGAAACTTTATATATTTTATTTTAATGTTCTAATTAAAGTTTTTCTGAAAATAAAACACAGTTTTTATTAAACCTAACACCCAATAAACTTTGTTCCAAGCTCCTATATATAATTAATTGCATTCATACCTTGGGAGCATGGAACCATAGTTGATGACGTAGAAACGAGGCACGCAAACCGGCATATTGATGAATCTTTATACTCTTTGCCGCTACGTCTTCAACAAACACTTCATAGGCTTGAGAGTATTACAATTACATACTATATGATTGCTGTCCCTATTAGACTAGTATCCCGCTACGCCTTGGAAAAAGCATGTGTCACCTTGGTTTGGGTCGCGCAAAAGTTATGACACTATATGATTGCTGTCCCTATTAGACTAGTATCCCGAATAGATCCCATTAATAACCTGCTGGAGAAGCCTGCTCCATCCAGCTGAATGGCCCTGAGGTTGTTGTTGCTAGCTAAGTTTGATATCGTGTACATCACACCGAAAGCTAGGAAAGGGAGAGCCATCTCCGATTACCTTGCTGACTACCCTATGGAGGGAACCGATGTTCGGATCTCTGAATTACTAAATGAAGAAATCCTCCGCACCTCCCAAGAAGACCTTAGATGGCATATCTTCTTTAATGGTACTGCCAATAAGAAAGGATATGACATTGGGATACTCCTGATCTCCCTAATGACTCCCACACCCCCATCGCCATTAAACTAAGTTTCCCTTGCACCAATAACATGACCGGGTATTAGGTATGCACTATAGGCCTTAAGACCGCCCTCAAGAAATGTTTTAACCACTTAGATATCTACAGAGACTCTACCCTTATCATCGACTAAGTGCTCAAAAAATGGAAAAAGCTCTTATCCTTCCACACCTACCTAGAAGAGCTGGCCCCTAGTTCAAAGACATCACCTTCCATTATCGGCCCTGTGCAAAGAACAGTATATACATTGCCCTTGCTACCATAGCCTCCATTATTTATATGTCCGAAAGAATGACAATGGTCCCCTTCCTAATCCTAAAATAAGACTGCTACCATATTGAACATGTTATTGAGGAAAATTATGACATGGACGAGTTATAGTACTATGACATTTGGCACCTCCTCAAAAATTGTAAGTACCCCAAAGATGCCAATAAGAAAGACCGTGTAACCCTTCGTAAATTGGGTGCCCAGTAGATCATTTATGAAAAAGCACTGTTCAAGAGAAACTTCGATGGAACCCATTTGCACTGCATTACATGGGCTAATATTGAACAAATGATGTGGAAGATACAAAACATAAAATGAAGACCCCACATGAATGTTCATATTATTTCTAAAAATATCATCCTTCAAGGGTACTTTTGGACCACCATGGTTCAAGATTGCACTACTTATGTCCAAAGATGACTCAAATGCCAATAGTTTACCAATCTCTAATAATTGCCTCCTCGAGAATTATACAACATTACCTCTCCCTGGTGTTTCTCCATATGGGGCCCAGAAATCATAGGGAAGGTCACACCCAAAGCCTCAAATGGTCACAAGTTCATCCTGGTCGCTATTGATTACTTCACCAAATGGGTTGAAGTCGAGTCATACAGAGTGCTGAATGCTAAGAAAATGGCCAACTATATCAGAAAGAACATCATCTATCGATACAGAGTTCCCTGTGAGTTAGTATCAGACAATAGGATACATTTTGAGGCTGATGCCATAGAACTGGTCGACAAGTACGATATTTAGAGACACAAATCTGCTCCCTATCGACCCCAAACTAATGGTATTATCGAAGCCACTAACAAAGGCCTTAAAGCTATTACAAATAAAATGATTGAGAGTTATAGAGGTTGGTATGATTGAATATCTTACGCCCACTTGGGATACCGAACTTCAATCAGAACACCTACTATTGTTACCCCTTATTCTCTGGTATACGACATGGAAGCAATCCTACCCGTTGAGCTAGAAGTAACTTCACTCCGTGTCATGCTCGAAATAAAATTCAGCGAAGAAGAATGGCATTGGAGCCACCAAGATGAATTATCACTCTTAGATGAAAAGAGATTGAAGGATCTGTATCATATATAGGGGTACCATCGTCGGATAGCGTAATCATTCAATCTAAAAGTCAGGCATCGTGGTGTCCAGGAAGGAGACCTTTCCCTCAAGAAGCTCATAGAACCCATCTGGGACCCTATAAGGAAATTCAAACCAAATTGGAGTGGACCCTACATCATGAAGAAGATTCTATAAGGCGGCGTTGCTATGCTCACAGACCTCGACGGAGAAGAGATAGAACGTCCAGTCAACCTGGAGCATCTCAAGAAATTTTACCCTTAATCTGGAATCTTGGCGCGCTATGACTCTTCTCATCCCCCTTATATTCTTTAAAAAAAATCTTCATTTCCCCTACCTAGAAACACACGGGTCCCGATCCTCTCAAACATTTTCTTTTCAAAATGAAACTAGTGAAAATTTTCCAAAACCCCCAGAGATACGTAGGCAGCTAATACGCCACATATGGGCACGATCCCCTTATTTTTCACAAAATGCTATTCTTTCCTAAACCTCCGAGAATGGCGGTCCATTTTATCATTTTCATGAACAAAAGGATTTTGTATGCCTTAGCGTTTGGTAAAGATAACTCAAATGAAAAACTCATCAAGAGGCACAACAAAATATTATCAAAATCATTTTTATTTTTTAATAAAGGAATACAACACCGTTACATGAAGTATCAGCGAAGGGAGTCAAATAAATCGACCCCTTCCACTTATCAAACTATCCTTAAAAAAAAACCTAACCAATCTAAAATTTTTCCAAACCCTAAAATCTTCCCCAGCTTCACAAATCTACACAACTTCATAAAATTCTCCCCAGCTTTTTAGATTCTATTGCCAGTTGTACTTATGTCACCCTCAACTGCCATAAGGCCCTACCTCATCATCATTTCTAGCCCCCGAAGGTCCCCATGTTTCCCACTCTTAGTTCATACTCCATATACGCTCCATGGAGCAATACACCCCGGGAAAAACCACTACACCCCCTCTATGGTGTCGAAGGCAACAAACATCCTTTGTTTGGTCTCCTCTTCCATGATATTCTCTACTACCGGCTTCCATAACCACATCAGGTAGTCTCTAGACACATTCCAAACCCCTCCTTCAGATTCGGATGGACGGGTAGATGACCGATGACATTCCCATATGGAACCTATCCTTGTCCCTAGAGACTCAATCATACACTTCACCGAAAAGAAATTTGTTATATGATGGGGAACTATTTATTCCCACCCAACTTGATGCAGAAACCCTCAGGAGAAATTGGAGGAACTCTACTAAAGGACATCCAACCGTACGTACTGATACTCTCTAAGCTACAAAATAGGCTTCAAGCCTCCCCACCATGGCACTACCCAATAAAGACATTGGGTTTTGTACTCCATGAACTAGTTAACCCAGTTCTCTATTGATTGATCAAAACTGAAGAAAATTCAAACAAACAATTAGGCCCGTTCACCAAGGGATACTTATGAAGAGACACTAGACGGAACCTCTATGTAAGCCACATGAACAACATTACCCATCCCCCCCTTAGAAATTCTGAACGACCTTCCTTCCAAGAATCAAGACCGCTCAGGGTCTCAGCCAGCACCACCGCCATAGGACTACGATGGTAATATATCCTTGCCATTATTACAGTTACTTTGGGATTTGCCATCAAGTCCCATATCACCAGCAAGAGCCTCGCTGAAAGGCCCAAGGCACCAGCTCCGACGGGGCCAATGTCACAAAAACCCCTCTGGCACATCGCATACATGGCCACCTAAAGAGAAATAGACCCTCCATTTACTAACGGTCAAAACACAAAAGGAGAAATATAGAGCAACTCAGCCATAAATTCACGAGGATAATAGGAAAAGTCAAGCATAGCCACTGCAACACTGGGGCTGACCCCAAATATCGTTGAGAATTCTTCATAAGTAGGATAAACCTCATCTAGACCAAATTGGAACTCATGGTCCTCAAGTTACTAGAATTGATCCATCGTCGATAACAGGTTCCAATCTTTGGCTCGAATATGCCAAAGAGAGGCTCGACGTAGGTTGAATGCATCATAGTCCACATTGTATAAGCACATGGCCTCTAGTCCATCGAGCTAAGGGGATAATTATTCATATAGGGGAAGGTCCATTTAGGAATGAGAAATGAGAAGCAAGAGGAAGGAAATCAATATTGGTGAAGAAAATACATTCCATACCTCCCCTTTTTATCCAAAAATCCTTGGCAAAAAGGCAAAAGCTATGAAATTTGATTAATTTCCAATTTTGCAAGAGTACACCACTATGCAGGGAAGTGCAATTAAAGACTGGGAGTGATTTGAGATGACCCCAATACGATAGGAATGTTAAGAGGCATGCCCTTCGATAACCCACTTATTTTGGAAAATTCCATGTTTCCTTTTTTACCAAAATCAATTTCTAAAAAGTGATCCTTATTTTGAAAAAAAATGGGTCATTCCTTTTCAGTTACTCATTTTTCCTATTTTTCCGAAATAAATATTTTCCCTAAGTTAATTTTAATCTCCTATTTCTAAAAATAAACATTCTATTTTTCATACCCCTATCTTTGCATAAGATAAACAGCCTCAGCAGAAAATTAAAAGTGCATAATGGATAAGTCAATAAATCAAGAAAAATAAAATGCATTTCTTTCATATATATATATATATTGCTACTGCATGATTAGATCATTGTAGATAAAAAGGAAAAAAAGAAAAAAAAAGAAAAATACAATAACCAGACCTTGCCCGAACCCTCAACTATCTCTCACCAAACTCTCAACCATTGCAACAACTGTGGTTTCCTCGGTGATAAGCGATAGATCCTCCACTCCCAGAACTCGAACCCTCATCAGAGGTGGTAGACATAATTGAACATGAAGGAACTGACTTCTTGATATAATCGAATGAAGAGGCCATCCAGTCCTTGATATCCCTCAACCAGGTGGTCGACACCCAAACACACTGAAAGCAAGAAGCAAAAGCAAAAGGCGAATCAGTCAAGAGCAATAAAGAATCATTGGGAGTAGAAAAGATAAAATAGAAAGAACAAACCTCAGGTTGGAGGTCCTCGTCCGTAATCTTTGTCAACCCAGACACTGATACGTTGGAACGATAAGGCTTGCTCAGTGATTCCCCACGACTCAATAAAAAATTGTAAGAAGGGGAGTAACTTGAAAAATCGAAAACTCGATTGTCATCACCACTGTCGATGTTCCACCACATGTGCTATGGGTTGATTCCACTACCAAGCTAGTACCCCTTCCCAAGATTGTAGCACCTGGATGCATGTTCTCCATATCATAAATATATAAGGGAATTAACCAACTCATCATGAAGTCTAGGTAATCATAGACCGCCACAGGATCCGTGTAGAGTATATAGGGCTCGCCCGTCATCATTATCGTTTGGGCATCATCAAACATCTATCTCATCCGTCTCATATACATAGGGAGCATCGATGGTGGGTGTAAGGAAAAATTTCCAATCAGGAAATTTGTTTGTAATTGGCATAATTTTGGTCAAAATTTTATTAAAATGGTTACATCATATAATAGTCTTTATAGAGTTGATTCCATAATCCTATGACATATGTTTGATGAAGACATAATGGCTAAGCTTTAAAGAAGGATGTTTTTGCTAAAGTCATGTTTGTAGTTCCATGTTTGTCTTCACATATGCCGAGGATCTCCCAGGTATGAATGTGTATAATCATTTGGAACTTAATTTTTAGAAAATACTTTTTCTTGAAGTGTTTGAAGGCAAGAAAATGTTTGTTATAGACCTCATTAAAATTACATTTCCCTGTCATTTGAATGACTTTTTGATGTCATTATAAGTGCCTTCAAACGAGGGCTTAATGTCTCGAGTTTTAACCTGTTATTCGAGCCTCGTTCAAAGCAGCTTATAAGGAGATTAGTTTCTTGTTCAAATGAGACTTGCATGTCATTTGAACGAGGCCGTCGATTTAAATTTTTTATAAAAAGAAGTTCAGATCATTGATGTTATGTGTGTTTTGATAACTCTTTTGGAAAAATGATTCTACAATATTCTACGTAAGTTCCAATATGAAAAAGTTTACCATTTTGTGTGTACGATCCAAGATTCATATACATATGCTTTGAGATCGTGTTTGGCACCAAATTTTAATTCTTTCATCATAGAAAGAAGAAGTTTCTATTTGGAGGATTCTGGTTGTGATGTTTGGTTACGGTGAAGAAGTGAATGATTTCATGTTCTGAATCACAGACGGTTGCTTAGCTGTATCAGTGGACACCGATGTGTTTGTAGAGTCACATGATGTTAACCTTACGTGGGTTGAGATCTACGTTGCACTATTGAGGACCGATCAAAGAGAAGAAGAAGACGCATCAAGGCTTGTGGAGTTGAGTCGTTGTGTAAGACGTAATTCTTTCTTTGTAATTTTTGTGTCATTGTGATTGTCGTGCTGGGACATCGGGAGGTTTTTACTCGTAGTGGTTTACTATTACATATCACCATCTTGTGGTTTTTTGATTTATTTATTTCAATTACTTAATAATCTAGATGCATGTTTATGATTAAACAAGTTAAAATTGGGTAAATCAAAATTATTTTTCACAAGATAAGTTTTTGGTGCTAAGTTTGTTTTTGAAAAAGATAAAATTTTAAATTTTTTAAAAATAGTGTTTCTACCTAATAAGACACATAGTGTAATGGAATTATCCAATTAGTATTAGATCATGATACACTATTTTATCATGTATTTGATCCGATGTCATTTAGGTATGAGTTTTGGGGGTTTCGAGAATTTTACAACACTCGTGTTTGATGGGTCTAATTATGCTTATAGGAAGATGGGTATGAAATTTGTACTTAAGGACATAGATGAGCGTGTCTTGTTAGCCATAAAAAAGGATGGTCTCCACTAGTCACGAGAGAGGGTGAGGTCAATAGTTTAAAACCCATTGAGTCATGGACTAAAGCTGAGCATAGATTGTCTCTTTACAATTCTAAAGGTTTACATACGCTGACTAGTTATATCACACCAGAAGAATAAAAACGTATTACGACATGTGAGACGTCTAAATAATCTTGGGATATTCTCCAACTCACCCACTAGGGTACTAACACTATTAAAGCTTCCAAATTCCAAAACCTCACCACTCAGTTTGAAACCATAAGTATGTTAGAGAGTGAGTCATTTGATGAGTTCTACACTAGATTATCCGATATAATTAGCTCGTCATATAACTTGGGAGATAAGATACTCGACAATCGAGTCCTCAAGAAAATCTAAAGTCCATTGCCTAGAATATTTATTCCAAAGGTGATCGTTTTAAACTCCTTGGGTACTCTTGACAACATGAAAGTTGAAGAGCTTGTAGGTGACCTACAAACTTATGAGCTCGACATGTTTACCACGAAAGATCTATCGAAAAAAGATAAGAGCCTCTCTTTGAAAGCCCAAAAGGTGGAAAAGTTGTTTCATGTGATGATTTGAACTTCGATTCAGAAGATGTAGTCTTACTGGTAAATAAGTTCAAAAAGTTTCATAAATTCGAAAAGAAATCTATAGATGCAAAATGATTTGATAAACATAAGAACAACAAGGCCGATCATTTCCCTAAAAATCATAATGATAATTCAAAAATGGATGATTGGGAAAGGTGTTTTGCATGTGAGGCTTATGGTCATAGCATATCTGAGTGTCCAACTAAACTAAGGAAGGAGGGCAGGAAACCGATAGTCTTTAATACTACCCTTAGTGATAGTGAACAGGAAGAGGTAAATGAGTCTCCCATTGAGCACAACTACACCGCGTTCATAGCTAGTCATGAGAGTGATGATGATGTTTCTTTCGAGACCATAGTTTGGGAAACCCAAGTTACTAAGGGTGATTCAAGTGAGTACGATGAGGAGGAAAATGAGTTACAAGTTGCCTTTCGTGAGTTATATGCGAGAACCGTAAAGGTAAAGAAGGCTAACTTGAAGTTGGAGGCTAAGTTGAAACAATGTGCCATAGAAAATAATGATAAATTGATTGAGGATCTTAGGGAACGTGAGAAGACTCTTCGAGAGAAGTTAGTTTACGTCAAGGGTGAGAGAGATAACCTTCACGATTTTATGGAAGCTATGAAATAGGAGATTCTTGAGTTTGAGGAGTCTAGGCATTTACTCGAGTCTAGCATAGGTGAGCTTGAGACGAGTTTGAGAGATTCGAGTAGTGTTAAGTTTGATTTGGAGGCTAGGTCATAAAAATTAGATAAAATCTTAGGCAACGTCCAAATCAAAGAGGGCAGGAGTTGAATGGGCTTCGATGATCATATTGCTTTCACTACTAAATCCAATATCACTCATTTGAGAGAGTTAACTAGGAACGTTAGGAGAGGTCCAAACTTAGGTAACAATCCCCGTCGTATTTTCACATGCACTCATTGTGGTAGGAAGGTTCACCTTAGACGTTTTTTCTATGACCTTAGGAATGCTCCTAGGAAGTTTAATAATAGAGTCACAACGGTTCCCAAAACCCATGCATGTCATTTCACACCTACTTGGGTTAGGAAATCAGATTTAGTGGATTTAGGTATTAAATTTCACGATTCTCATTTCCTTTCACACGATACTTCCCATGATAGATCTATAGGTTGATTGTGTTAGTTGTGTGTCATACTCTAGCTATGCTTATTGATTTATATTTTCTAGTGTTATGAAATGTGTATCATTTTGTATTACATTTTTTTGGTATCATATTGAAAAAATACAAAAAAAATTGTGTTGAAAAATATTTGCAAAATCCAAAAGATTTTATGTTTATAAGTTTTTTTAGAAAATTCAAAAATATTTTCCGTTTTTGTGTATTTTAGTTTTACACATTTTGTGTGACATATTGGTGTGTTTAAATCGAATTCTTTCCATACTCTTTCATGTGACTATATCATTTGGTTATGATTTTATATGCTTAGATTGTTCTTAGTCATTTTTACATGAATTTGTTTCGACATTGATTTGCATTATGGATTCGACTTTGCATATGCCTACACAAACATGCCCGAGATTTTGGATTTTACTTCACATGTATATTTGAACTTAGTGAAATGTTCTCCCATCAATCTTGTCATCTACATATTTTTTGACTATGGGGGATTTATGCATGTAAGAACTGTTTTCCCGTGACATGATTTGAAATATATATTAGGATGCGCAGGAAAGGGCGATGAAAGAAATGTTGTCTTCGTGGGAAAGCCACCGTTGGCATGAGCCCAATTAAAAAGATTAAAGGCAATAAAAACAAAAAAAAAGTCAAAAAGGGGCCAACTTAGCTTACTTGTTTGATCTTTCAAATTTAATTGGTATCACTTCAAAAGAATGAAAAGAAAAATATGCATTATTGGTATCTTTTAAGGGAGTTTAGTTGAAGATCATCGGGTTTCAATAATGAATCCTAGTTATGCTTATCATGTCATGATGCTATTGATTTGTATAATCATTAATATTCTAGGCTTGTGTGCATTGTGCTTATTTGTTCATAAAGTTCAATTTTTTTTTACACTAAAGGCTTAATTTTAGTTGATAAATTTTGCATTCAATTAGAACTTCTTGAACATATTTCAATGTTTGGGTTATGATTCATTTGTTTCTAGTTCACTACCATTCATTCCATACTACAGGTTTAGACACATCGATATATACTAGTGTGTAAAGCTTATGTACTCTATGTTGTGTTTTTGTGGTTGTTTATACATATATATTGTAAGAGGGTAGTTTAGATTAATGGAGGCGTAACCCCTTTTGAGTATAGTAATGATAAGTTAAATAGTGACACTATTGATTAACCATAGGACATACAAACACTACTCAATGAAGATGAACTCAGTTTAAACACCCAAATCTCTCGTGTATAAGTCAGAAGGTAGTAATGAACTTAGAAGTAACTTACCTAGAGGGAGAGGGAAGTAAGCACCCTAGAAACACCTTGGAAGGTAGCTAAACACACCAACCACCCTCAAGAATCTCTATCAAGTATCAAAAGCTTCGTAATAAATGACAATGGTGGGTGAGTAAAATCTCTGGTTTGTAATAACCCCCCTTCTGACGTATATTATCTCTAGTAATGACCTCTGAACTCTAAAAAAGATCATCCTTTCCTCAAAGGTGGTTGGGTCCTTAAATAGCCCCTCACACCACCCCCGAGGTGACTCAATCATTAATGCTTGTGAAAGACCTCCCTCATACTTTATGTCACCAACATTAAATACATGATGCACTAGTTGTCTCCATGTCATAAACATTAAATGCCAAGACATGACTTTTGCCTAACCACTATGTGTCAGGGGGCTGTTGTCACAGAGGTGGCTCACCAACTGTCTGACAGCCCCAAATACCGTGTAGGTTTACTCAAGTGCAGGTACGACATTGTTTAGCTGGCTAGTGATATCACTTATAGTAGATGTGACATTAAGTAGAGGGCTATTTGGTTCACAACTCAACGCCCGATGGAAATCCAAGTTGCCCCCCCCAAGGTTCCACGATCAGGGTCCTTCGGTGTTTTACCAGGTTTATCTAAGAGGGTTAGGACAAGCCCCAACGGTACATCACTTCTCAGTCCTCCAAACCAAGTCCCTCTAAAGTGCCCACTGCGAGGTCATTCGATAGAGCATGAAATCTCTCCCATGCCCTGCCAAGCCTGGTCTCTCGCGAGTACCGTTTGACCTCACACTAAAACTCATTATTATTCTCATTACATCATTACAATCATTATAGCTCCTGGTCAATATAAATAAAGATACAATATGACTAAGAAAATAAGCTAAAATATGAGTTGCCACGCTAAGATGCCTCACTGAGTTGCCACGCTTGAGCCGCCCCACTGAGCTGCTCAGTTTCTTAATCCCAAACACTGTTGCTTAATGGGGGAATTATCCCTAATACCAGGATTACCTTCAAGTCCCCTCTAAATTTGCCCCTTCGTGGAGAGATTCGTTACTGGAATAAGAAATGTCTGCACGAAAACTTCTCGATCCAATGAACCTCCTCTATGAGTAAACAAAATCTAGCATCCTTTCCTTCGTTAGAACCACCGCATTAGAATCTTCAGGAAAAAGTAAAATTCTCCTCTATGTACTTGAACCGAAGCACTATAGCTTATTGGTGCTTTGGCAAAGGGACATCACCACTTTTTCCTAACGCTGAGCTTCAACCGTTCTAACTTTATTATTTGAAATTCTCCTGAAAGGCCTACTAACCTTCTTAAATACTTGTTTTGATTATTGGTAAGTGAAAATCTCCCTTGTAATGCTTCGATAAGTTCAAAAAAGCAGAAATTCTCCCCGATGTAGCCAAGTCACCATTTAAACAACGTTTGGACTTGTGGCGAGGGGACATCGTAGCTTTTTGGAACCGTTGGGACATCTTTTCCATTAGGAGTCATTGGATATGTCTGACAAAAATTCTGACGCCAAAACTCAAACTTGCTGAAGAAGGCAACCCCTTCTCTTCCCTAGGTATCGATTTATAAATGATGTGGCGCTATATTTTCAACTGTCAAGATGCCTCCTGAAGTGCCACGTGTTCATTTGAAATGATTATAGGCGGACTTGCACGTGTGGTGGTGGGAAACTCAACAGAAGGGTTCCTTAAAAGGTTTCAAACGTCTCTTTTTTCAAACCATTCTCTTTCCTTCATCTTCTTCAAGCTCTCATCTTCCTTAGAGAGAGAAAACTGTGTGAAAACCTCCATTGTTGTGCAATTCTTTACCCAGTTTCTTCCTTCTTCCCTCTCCTATCTTTTGCGCATCCACCTGTGGTTGTGCTCCTCCCTCATTGTTTCTATCCCTTCTTACCCAGCTATGCCTTTCATATCCACTCTACTATGGCTTATTCAAGTTCTTCTAAGTTTTCCACCACCACTACTCAGCAAGCCTCCCCCTCTTCCACTTCTGGCGCCGCTGCCTTGAATGTTGTTTGTCAGGAGCAACTATGCTTCTATTGTCGGGCTCCCATCTTTGGCGAAGGTGATAAATTTTCTAATGCATGCAAGACTTGCCAATTCTCATCCAAGTTTAATCCTTTACAGTTGGGTGATGAGGATATGGATTCATCAAAGTGGGGCTATCTTCCCCCAGAGGGGACTCTCCGCTTTCGTTTGGATCGTGGTGACTTCCCCTATTCTCAGATTGACTTCAAAGCACCTGAAGGGTCGCCAGCCGATTTCACCGTCTGGCATACACATATGCAGAGTTCTTTTGTTGTTTCTCTTACAAAGGTTGGGATTCATCGAGCCTACTGGTTTGGGGAGTTCACCCTTTCTAAGCATAATGCGGTGCTCCAAGTGCTAGTTTCCAGATGGAACATCATAACTCACACGTTCTTTTCTGCATGGGGAGAGTTCACCTTATGTTGGGGGATGTCTTTGAGCTCCTTGGATTTGAGCCAATGGGTGAGTTCACATATCATGATGAGGCCTTGGATGTTGAAAAGGCTACTGATCAAGCTGAGCTGGATCGAATCTGTCGCAGTTGCACTGGTTCCTCGAACAAAGCCACATTTACTCCCCTTATCAGCTATTTTTTTAAAGCTACGACTCCGAAGGATTTTAATGCTACAACGGGCCAAGGTAGAGGTACATCTCTGGAACTACCAACTTACATACTTGTGTTGCTTTCACGCTTCTTCCTGATTGGAAAATCCAACGATCAACCCAGGAGGGACCTTATAAATATATTTATTCGTTTGTCCAGGGGTTTCAACCTTCCTCTAGCCGTCATTGCCTTGGGGTCCCTCTATACCAGGTTGGATGGAACCCACATCGACGTGGCACGATCACTGGGTCATTATAACTTGTCCAATTTTTCCAACACCATCATTTTAACGGGCTTCCTTTACACCCATTTTCTCGCCATTGCCACCAAGTCTATTTCTCTGCCCATGAGCCAAGGTATCAAGCCCCCACGCCTCCTATGTTTCCATAAAAAACAAAGTCAAAAAGGGATAATGGAAGTTTTTTATCGTTTGGACTCCTTTGTGATGAGGCCATACAGTGATTCTACATTTTCCCATAGTTGGGATTTCTTTCCTTCTGCACCCTCAACGATCAAGTTCATCCCAGCTGTAGAAGATCCCTCGCAGGCTGTAGTGCTTATGTTCACTCCTGGGTTTTTTCCTTCCTATACTGAATGGGGATACACCTGCGAACCCTACAACCCTAGCAGATATAGTAGGCAGTTCGAGTTTAATCGGGGGCCCCTTGACCTGTGTTTCAACATAACCACACAAGGGCCACTTTTGTTAAAGCTTGCACCTTCTATACTGTAGTAGCGATGCTTGGTGTGACTTCTACCATCGATGGGCGATTCACCCTTCCTAGTTCCACTAGAAAGGGGGACATATCCACCTCTTATGCCATCGAGTTTCGTTTGGGTCAGTTGAGAATGATTCAAGAGTATATTCATCCCCTCACCAATACCCCCTGTCCTTTCTTTCTCTGCTTCTAAACTGGGTCTTAAGGGGAACTCCATGCTTGTAGTTGAGTTTCCCTTGTGTAAAACCATTCAAGAATCTCATCAGGAGCTACCCCCTTATTGCGTGATGATTCCTACTGCCACCACGAAGCTCAAGGCCATTGTAACTCCCAAATAACTTGCCCCCTCGACCGAAGCTGCAATAGGCGAAGGGCCTTCTCAGCCACCTGCGAAAAAGACCAAGAAGTCTAAAAGTGTGGTTTCTTCGAAATCCAAGTCCTCAAAGTCCAAGCCCTAAGCTCAAGTACAAACTCCTTTGGAGGTATTCCGTATTGCCTCTGTTCCCCCTGCCATGCCTGCAGAAAAGTCCAAGGAGTTGAGAAGGAAAGTTCGAGAAGAGGTAGAACGAATAAACGCTGAGTTTTAATGACTCTGGGCACTAAGTCCTAGAAGAAACGAACATCCGAGATACGTCCATCTTCTACTCCCTTTGTTGCTTCATCCTCTCCACCCTCACCAATGGTTATACCCTCTCGTTATCCTTCTGGATTTGAGGTATGTGTGCCTTCTTTATTTCTTATTTCCCTTTTCTTAAGGTGTGTTGCATCTACTCATTTCTTGATAACTTTGGTGCAGGGAGTCGAAGAAGAAAGGCTCTGTCCCCCTAGTCCCCCTGTAAGCCATTTCGTGGGCGGTCATTGCAGTATCCCTTAAGCCAAAACTACCCTTCCTCGCTCCCCCTGATAAGTCTTACTTACTCTCACCGTTCGTCCTCCCAATGGACCAAAGATACTGCTGCGGGGGCTACTACCGTTGAATCTGTGGAAATATCTGGCCAACCAGAGGCTACTACTCCATCCACCTCTGAATTACCATCCGAGAAAGAGGTCCCTCTGCCCATCATTGTGGTCGAGGAGAGTGCCCCTGAGGTAAGTTTTTTATCAAGTCTCACGTCTTTTCCTTGGTCCATTTCTTTGTTTATCATTTTGATATGCTGGGATGTTTTAGATGGAAGTGGCATCTCTGATAGCTAACATTCTCCTTCACACCGCATTGGCGAGACCCCTGACTGTAGTTCCCCTTTTTGGTGCCATAGCGGGGGTAAGTTAGATGTATTCCTTACCCTTATTTTTTCTTTTTATTTACTCCTTGTGTTTAACACTTGGTTTTTTATTTTCATCTTTCGCCAAGCCTTACCCCACCCTTTGCTCTTAGTGGCCTTTTCCTTTCCCAGGACAAGGTTGATGCTACTGCTCCTCGTGTCAGTTCTTCTATACCCACTGGTGTTGGGGCATTTCTTGAAGGTCCAACGTCTTCTTCTGATGATACGCCCGTGTTGGCCTTAGTAACTTTTATTGGCGAGGGAAGTTTGCTTACTGTTGAGGCTTCTTCAGCCAAGGGCCTCGTTAAAGCTACCGAAGCAATGAGCCCGCCCCCAATGATTTCTACCATTATGACCCCCGTGGTGACTCCCGTGCTCGCTCCTATTACTGCTGAGGTACTTCGCTAATTCCCCTGCATTTCTCAGTTTCCTCAAACTTCACCTATGTTTGTGACTTAACAATGAAAAAACTTGTTAAGGTTTTTTCATGAACTCCACTTATATCGGTGACTTAACAACGAAAATGCTTGTTAAGTTTTTTTTCAAAAACTCCACCTATATCGGTGACTTAACAACGAAAATGCTTGTTAAGATTTTTCATAAACTCTACCTATATCGGTGACTTAACAACGAAAACACTTGTTAAGATTTTTCATAAGCTCCACCTATAACGGTGACTTAACAACGAAAATGCTTGTTAAGATTTTTCACAAACTCCACCTATATTGGTGACTTAACAACAAAAACACTTGTTAAGATTTTTTCATAAGCTTCACCTATAACGGTGACTTAACAACGAAAATGCTTGTTAAGATTTTTTCCATACACTCATTATTTCTTTTACCTGTTCTCAGGTTACACAAGAGAATTCTCCACCAGTTCCTTCACCCGTTGCCTTGCCCCATCGGGAACCTGTCATTTTAGAGGATTCGATCCATAATGACCAAGGTTCCACGACCGGTGCTATTGTTGAGAGATAATCTGGCTATGAGCTTCCTCTGCCCAACGTAGATCCTCACGCCTTTTGCTTGATGGTGCTTCAATGTTCTCCTCAAATGCCTGCCAACCATCATTTGGTAGTTGAGCAGCTTGTAAATCATCATCCTGAAACGTTCACAGTGGATTGCCTGCATTCAAACATCTTCGTTATGAGTTACATGCTTCAGGGCATGGCTACCGTCATTACTGAAATTGCCAACACCCCGACCTCAAACGTTACCATAACCCTCCTTAACCAATTTATGGGTTATCTGAGGGAGTTGGTTCGCGATGGCTTCCATTTTGGTTGGCTCATCATGCATTTGAAGACCTTGAAGAGTCAACGATTGGACAACCAGAGGGAACTCCTACGGAAATATTAGGAGTATCAGCGAGCTGAGGAAGCTAAGTTGGTTGAACTACCACCTCTTCTTAGAGCTATTTACCAAGAGGTGGAGGACATTGAAGAAGCTCTGCGCCTGGCAAAACTAAAATAAGAGAAACTCCTTATCAAGCACATGCAAGCACATACGAGGTTAGAGGTTTCTATTAATGCCCAACGGTCTGGCCTAGAAGCCTCTTTAATCCTTCCTAGATATTTTTTCTCCTCTATAGATTTGTGTTTCCTCCTAGGCTAATGAGCTTTTGTATATATTTTTTTCTTTTGTCTCCTTCTTATGTAATTCTTGGGCAATAGCTCCCAATTTTGTAATGCTCCCAGGTTTATGAATGAAGAAAGATATATGTTTTCTCATGCTTTCCCTTTATGTTATAACTGCTTGCATATATTATGGAGTTCTATAATTCCTTCATCTCAACTTGGTTTAAAATAAAGAGAACTTGCAAATTTGTTATGAAAAGAACTTGTATATTCATAGTCAGCTAGATACATCACTGGCCCAAATATAATTTCTTACACATGATAAACCTTCAACCATTTATTGTTGATTTTGAATGTTTTATCTTCATCCATCTTAGAAATTAAGCAATAACCTGAGTCATTAGCTTCTTTTACAATGAAAGGTCCCTTCTAATTTGCTGTAAACTTGGGTAGAGGAAGCCCCCGATGTGTTTCACTGCTACTTTTAATACGAGGTCTCCCTCCACGAACTTCCTTTGACTCACTAAGTTATCATATGCCCTGGAGAGCTATTTTATAAACATTTGAAAATGTTGTATCGCATTATCTCTGTGTTCATCTAATGCTTCTAACTGCACATGTCTATTCTGAGGGAGCATGCTACTTTGCAAATCATATTGAGTAGATGGAACTTCTAACTCCATTTGGAGAATTGCCTTGGCCCCCATAGATAAGGGAGAATGGAGTATACCCTGTGGGCTTTCTCTTAGTTGTTCGATAGGCCCACAATACAGCTGGTATCTTATCATCCCACAATCCTAGGAAATCTTCCATCGTTTTGGCCAAAACATTAACTAATGTTTTATTAGTTGCTTCGGATTGACCATTTCCCTTTGGGTATGCCAACGTTAAAGTATAATAAACGATGGAGTATTTGTCTATGAGCATCGTTACCTATGAGTTGATGAAAGGGGTTCCATTGTTTGAAAGGATAACCTTTGGGATCCCAAAATGGCAAATGATGTATTCTCTGATGAAGTTGCTCACCACTCCCTCTGTTGCCCTTCTCAGTGGTATCACTTCAGCCCACTTTATAAAGCACCCTATTGCCACTAGTATCCATATTTTCCCCTTCAAAGAGGGGTGTTTTGCCCCTACCAACTCAAACGCCCAAGTATGAAATGGGTAAGGCGTTGCCAGGGAGTGTAGGTCCACCGATGGGGCATGGATCATATTTCCATGAAGTTGACAAGATTTGCATCTTCGAACGAACTCAACGGAGTCTTTCTCTATTATTGTCCAATAATATCCTCATGTCATTAATTTGTCATATAACTTGACCCCTCCAATATGAGCTCGATTGTGCGCCTATTTGAGGACCTCGACTGCCTCTTCCTTCATGATGCATCGCAATGACCTGTTGAAGTATCCCCTTCGATAAAGCTGCCCCTCCTAAACATAGAATCTCGGGGCCCTCCGCCTGAGTCCCATCGTGTCAATTTTCTATATTAGGGCAACTCCATATCTAATAAAGTTAATATATGGCTGTCTCCAATCAGGCTGAGCTTCCACGAAATGACATTTAGCCACTTCAATGAATAACTAGCATTTATCGCACTTCTGTTGTAGCTCTATCGCGTCTTATTTCATTATGGGCCAAAACTATCCCTCTCTTTGCATTCTTCAGTAGAGGGGTATCTCAGTTGTTTCGCAGTGCTCTTCATGTGTTTTATTCAATCTCCACTCTACCTCTTCTGGACCAATGCACCTTGACAACCATCCTCCCGCGTTCCTAAGTAAAGGCTTCCCTAGTTTGTGAAGTATTGGGCTAATTCCCTCAGCCCCATCGCTCTTTCCTCAAATTCCAATTGCCCTCTAATCTCCCCCTCCAGTCTGCGTCGTCTTCTATCGGTAGGATTGACTATACCTTCAAAGGAGTTGTTATTTGTTGGATCACAATGGTAGTTGTATCGTTTCTCATGACCATCTTCTGAGCAATGGTGGTATAGGCGTCTGGGTGATGATTCATCATTCTGGACTGGCTTTTGATCTTTGTCCGATGGAACTGGCAGAGGAGCCTCTGAATGATTGTTCTGTATGGTGTTAGGCTAATGTGTTTCAACGCTTACCCCCCATTTACTTGTTGAACCTCCAAATTTGAATCCCCTTTGATACAAAGTGAATGAATCCCCCATTATTCTGCCTCGTTATTAGAGCAAGGGAAATATAATTTGTAGGAAAGGTAAATCTCCTCCATTCCTTTTGCAAGAATAACTCCTTCTCCTCCTTTCTTTTTTGCAGAAGATCCATCAAACTGCATTGTCCATTCCACCTCCGCCGCGTCTAGGTGATCGACCTGCAAATTGTCTCACGGAATACTTTCTTTAGGTGGCTCAAACATTCTAGAGGGGAATATTGCCAACAGATCGGCGTACGCTTGGCTTTTGATTGCGCGTGGAACCACACACTTCAGGTCATATTCAGAGAGGATGAGGAACCACCTAGCTGCCCTGCCAATCAATATAGTTCTTGCCAGCAAATACTTAATGGGATCACATCTAGTTATAATATAAATTGTAAAAGATAGCATATAATGTCTAAGTTTTTGTGCTACAATGACTAAGGCTAAATAATGCCTTTCTAAGCAACTATATCTGACTTCTGGCCCATGGATGATCCTTCTAAGGTAGTAGACTTTCCGTTCTTGCCCGTTAATCTCTTGTGCCAACAAAGATCCCACGGACCAAGTGGTTGATGTGAGGTAGAGATGCAACGGTATTCCCTCATGTGGGGGAACCATGATGTGGTGAAAGGAGCAGCTTCTTGAGCCCAGTGAGTGAATCCTGGTGAACCTCCTCCCACTTAAATTTTGTGTTCCTTCGTAATATCTGCACCAATAGGTGTGTCATCTCGGCTAGCCCAGGCACAAATCTCCTAAGATAGGAGACTTTACCGAGGAAACTCTTCAGCTCCTTCACCATTCTTGGACTTGAAATCTCCAAGATCGCTCGCTGCTTGTCCTGGTCCATCTGTACCCCTTGCCGATCAACCATAAAGCATAGAAATTTCCCACTTATTACCCCGAAGATGCATTTCAGTGGGTTCATCCTCAATTTATACTTCCTACATCGGTCAAACACCTTCCTCAAATCGCCCAGATGGGACTCCTCCTTCATTGATTTTATGACCAAATCATCCACATAGAATTCCACAAATTTATGGAAGAAGTCATGGAAAATGTACATCATTATTCTCTGGTAAGTATCCCCAGCGTTCTTGAGTCTAAACGGCATTACTCTGTACATGAAATTTCCTAACAGGGTCCTGAACGCCATTTTCTATGAATCTGAGGGGTCCATCTTGATCTGGTTGTACCATACATACCCATCCATGAAGCTATACATCTCATGACCAACCGTTACATCTATCAAGATGTCAATGGAGGGTAGAGAGAACTCATATTTGGGGCAAGTTCTGTTCAAATCTCTAAAGTCCACGCAGATCCTTATTTGATTTTTATCTTTCTTTCATACCGGGACGATGCTAGACAGCCAAAGCGGGTGCCATATCGTTTTGATGAACCCTGCTACAAATAGGTGTTGGACCTCTTCCTTTATCTTTAAGTCTACCTCAGGATTGTACATTGTTGTGGCTTGTTTCACCAGGATGGCTGAAGGCATTACCTTCAATTTATGACAGCTAACTACCTCATCCAGACCTTCTATCTCCGTGTATTTCCATGCAAAAACATCTGTAAATTCCCGAATCAACTCAACCAAGGCCTTTCATTTCTCCTCACTGAGATCTTTTGAGACAAAAATAGGCCTTGGGTCTTCCTCTTCTTTTGTTAGGTTCAACTACTCCAGTTCTTGTGCCTGTGGTTTCAGTTGATCCGCCATGTAATCTAGTTCCTCGGCGACTTCCTCCATAAATTCCTGTATGTTAGAGTTGTCTATCACCATACATTGTCCCCGTTGATCCACCAGAAAGCATTCATATATCGAGTCAACCTCATCATCAGTTTCTTTGGCTGCCCGCTCACACCATCATAATTGATATACCACTTTTCCTTCTTTAGTAACGAGTTTCTTACACTGCCTACTGGTAGCAGTGACTGCCTTCATCTTCTTCTCTTTAGAAGCCTCCAACACTCTTTTTTCTAAGAACCGGCTCAGCACGCTTTGTCGTTGAACATCATTCTCCATCAGATCCACTCTAAGCCTCATCATGTCTCAGAGCTATTTCGAGATGTTTTGGGGCCGAGGGACCACCTGGTGAGCTTCTTCAGTCATCACTCTTGCGTTGCTTATAACCTCCTTATTCTGCTCGTTCAAGGACCCCATCCTTTCCCTGATCGAAGGAACCCATGCTCCCTCTATTCTTCTCATTAGGACCCAAACATCCTCCTTCAATTCTCTGTAAAATTCCGCATTTACCAAGTGAGCTTCCTTGACAGTGAATGGCCTCTTCGTAGCCCTAATGGTCACCTTTGTTCCCTTGATATTCTCTTTAGCACATTGGTGGTACGTTGAAGGAACTAGCCCTTGGTTGTGCATCCATACCCTTTCTATTAGCAGATGATAGGAAGTTTCACTCTCTATTACGTGGAACTTGATATGGGAACTCAGATTTCCGATTATAATCCTAACATTAACGTACCCAATGGATTTGGAAGATTGGTTATCATACCCCAAAATCACCAAAGGCATGGGGACCAACCTTTCTTATGGAATATTGGCTGCATGAAAAGAGTTGATTGGCATGATATTGATAGAAGCTCCCCTATCCATAAGAGTCCTTCTAAAACTAACTCCGTTGATGCTATCAGTCACATATAATGTCCTATTCTGAGGGAATCTTATAGCCCTATCTGCATCGCTGAAGGTTACTTCTGACAGAATCCTCCTTACCAATCTAGCCATGGGTCCCTTCCATCTCAGCGAAGGGACTATGTTCTTCCTCATAATGTCAAGTATTGCCTAGGTTATTTCCAACCTACTCTCTTTTGGTATCCCCACATGGTCGAAGAACCAGGTGAATTTTGAGGATTTTAAAAATGCACACTACTCTAGGGTTGGGTCTTCTTTCTCACCTTCAACACTGTATACGTACTCCACGTCTTTGGCGCTTGCCTCATCGTAGGCCAGTACTACATTATCCATTCCCGTTATACAATCTTCCAGAGCTTCTTTGAACTCCTCCTACCTCGATGTTGGCCCTCTTTCTTCTTTTTCCGCCTCTTCATCATAGGCCACCACCAGATTAGCGCCATGTGCTGGGAGTGAGTTATTATTAACATTCTGTAGAAGGATTTGCAATGTCCCTGCCTTTACGTACTTGTTGATGTTTCTCCTCAGCATGAAACAACTCTCTATTAGGTGCTGGATCTTCTAATGGACCTGGGAATACTTGGGATCTTCCCTTGTTATCGCATCGGGTTCCCTAACGGGAATGCCCTTTGGTTTGTAGATCATTCCTCCTTAGACTATTGCGTTGTAATAGCTAGCAGCCCCCTCCACTGTACAAGGCAGTGGTGGTTGATGATGCTATGACTCAGCACCACCAGGTAAGTGATGATGAGCTCAAACAGTAATAACAATGGAAGCCATAGAGATATATATGTATACGTGTATAGAAGGAGATAAGTATAAGAGGAATAAGACAATGATATATAGTGGTTCAGCCAATTAGGCCTACACCCACTATGAGTGTGTGATCCACTAAGTATGGGCTCTAATGGACTTGGATACAATGCACATAATCTCAATCTCTCTCTCTTTACTGTGTGTACAAGTAGAGTTTTAGCTAGGGTTACAATTATTGATTTCTTTGCAGGGTTGTAGGTGACAAGTATATATAGGTCTTGGGGGGAGTAGTGTACCCCCCAAGCATGCATGGTGCATGTGAGTTATGATCTATCCAATCCCCTGCTGACACCTGTGAGGTGCCATATGTGATTAATGATGACATAATATTCCCTCACATGAGGGGGTGATATTGTTATAACAGTCTTGTCCACGTGCCATAGGTGTCTCACGCGCACTATTCTACGCATCTCCTAAATCACGTGCTGTGATGATGTCACCCTCGGCCTACGATGTGAGGCCGAGGGCAAAGTTTCTGGTGGTAGCGAGCCTGGCCTAATTTGGGCCTCGTATTTTCATACCCTTATAGGGTCGTCCAGACAATGATGAAGGGTCGGCCCCTTGAAGGGTCATCTGGGCCTAATGAGGGGTCGGCCCCTTGAAGGGTCATCTGAGCCATAATGAGGGGTTAGCCCCTTAAAGGGTTATCTGATCCATGATGAGGGGTCAGCCCCTTGAAGGGTCGTCTGATATTGGTTGAGAGATCATCTTGGCCTCGTCCGGGTGGAGGATGCCCTCGGCCTGGCCAAGGGTATATATGGGTATATCAATCACCCCCCATCCCTTAGCCATCGATGTTGTTGAGATTGTTGAGGGGTAAGTGACACCTATCAAGTTGCTTATTGTTAGGCATCCATCGTTGCTTCAGTTTCCTAGGTATGGCGGCTAAATAATTTCTTGGGGTTATGTGCCCTAATGATACCTCTCCTCGTGGGCTGTGCGCAACCTTGATTATTGGGCCCACTAATTAACAAAGTATATAAAGGATTTTTGAATCAATCATTTATTATTATTATTCTTCGTGCCCAAGGTCTCTCTTTCTAGTTTCTCAACAGTTCTATAGCCATTTCTGTGATTTCTTCTGCATCAAGCCTCGTTGTCTTCGCCTTCATTCTCTTGTAACCTTTCTTTGCTTTAGATTCCTCAATGAGCCTTCACCTTCTATTTATAATTTTCATCTCGCATTTGGGTTTCTTTTCGCTTTTTCCTTGGTTGTTTTGCTTTTTTCGACGTTCTTCTTCGGCGGGCTGTTCTTCTTGCTCTTGAGTGTTCTTGATCAAGACCCTTTATTTCTTTGGTTTTAATCCAAAAGTCTAACTTAGTCAACTATGAGCCTATTTGTAGTTAGCTTAGTCAAATTTTTATGAGTCTAGGGTCTTCCCCTTAATGCTTAAGAGGCTTTATGATTTAGCCGAGGAATTCCCATCCCTGAGAGAGAAGTTCTTTGTAGAGATTAGGTGAATAGAGGAAGAGGAAGAGAGAAGACGAGGGGTCGACCCCAATTGGGTATGACCCAGTTTCCCATTCCATTAGCCACAATAATACCCCATGAGTCCTGTGGGTCATCTTGTCATCCAGCCTAGAGTCAATCATACGAGGGGAAATGGATCAGAGAGAATCGTCGCCGATGGGTGCTGGTCCTTCCGGGAGGAGAGAGACATCCACTCTTAGCCCAAACTGACAGGCCGAGGGCATAGTACCTTCTGCGGCTATCCCTTTAACAGCCCTGTCCCCTCTTGCATTTCAAGTAGCCTTTCCGAATGGCCTCCCGATAGGCGACGAGGCTGGGGGATCCCAGGACGAGAGAGCTGAGGACGAAAATGAGGGTTCTGATGATTATGATGGTCAAGTTGATACTTCAAGTGCCTCAACTTATGTATCATCAGTTAAGGGCTGTGATCTCTTAGTATGTAGGCATCTCTTTGGCATATAGTCCAATATAAATATGAGGGTCCCAACTGAAGATGAGAGGGTCTTCCAGGGGGACGAGGGAGAGATTGTTGTTTACGAGAAGACGCTAAGGGTAGGCGTTAGGTTCCCTCTACACCCTGTTATAGTCAACATCTTGTCTGACCTTGGGGTTGCTTCTTCTCAACTTCCTCCTAACTCATGGAGGATCATCCTCCTCTATATCTCACTTTGGAATAATTTATTCATCAATGAGACCTTGGCCGATGTATTCATTGCCTACTAAAACATCACCTCGTCGTCCAAACAGCCTGGGTATTTCCATTTGGGGGCTAGGAAGTCTGACAAGAATCTTCTCCACATGGCTCAGACTTCCAATCATGACTGGAAGAAAAGGTTTTTCTTTATCTATGGGGATTGGGAATTACCCGCCGAGGGCTAGGCCATGGAAGACGGTCCTAGGGTACTAAGGGTATGGTCCAACCTTCAATGAAAGCGTGATCAGACCCCAAACTCATCTTGGAGGAGAGGGTCATTATTGACTACTTGAGGGAGCGAGGGAGAGAGGGTGAGGTTGCCAAATTTGAAGATTTGATGACCCCTCATTTCCTCAAAGAAGCTGGTCTGAGGGTCGACCCCCTGACAGAACTATGTGAGTGGTTTTTTGATCAATTTTTGATTTTTTTCCTAAGTGTTTCATCTTTGTCTCTATATCTTTCTGATATATCGTATCCTTTTCAGGTCGTCTTGTAAGTATCTCTTACCAACTTTTGGAGATGACTGCCCCAAGATTACTGTCTGGTCTGGGAAAGAAAACGGGGAAAGATCCTCAGCAGGCCCAGAATAAGACAAAGGTCATGGGGCCGATGCACATTGAGCTGACCGTCGATAGTTACAAAAAGAAAGAGCCTGAAGTTCCTGAAGGCTCTCGTCCTGATGCACGTACGAGGGCAAGGGTGGAGGTGTCTGAGGGGACCGGATCCTCTTCCAGTATGGGGGATTATTGGTCTCAAAACTTGACATTCTTGAAGGCTGAACCGTCTTCCCTCATAGACAACCTGAGGGCAGCCAAGGCTTCCATGTTTTCTGATCCCTCGACCGCTGATTACGACTTTTTATCAAAGATGCCCCCTGCCAAGGTGTATGATTACGGCCTGCATACTCTAGCTCAGGTACATGTTTTTACTTCATTTCCTCAGTCAAATTTTCACTAACTGTTCCCTCAGCCCCTTAATATGTGCCTGCATTTGTGCAGACTGTTTGTGCCTTTATTTCGGCCACTAAATGGATGTCCGAGAATCAAAAAAAAATTCATGAGGCCGAGAGAGCTATCCAACATGAGGCTTAGCTACAGACTGAGCTCGAGACTTCCAGGGCAACATTGGAGAGTGTCATGACCGAGCACGTGAGGGTGCTGGATGAGCTTACAAGGCAGCACAATGCAGATCTGAAGGCAAGGGATGACCTCTTCAAGGCAAAGGAAGAATCCATGAACGACTAGTTCAAGAACGATGTAGCCGAGGCGGTGAAGAAGGTCGGGGTCGACATCGTGGAGGCATACAAGCTTTCGGATGAGTCTCAGGGCTTCTCTCTTGAGTACCTGGAGCGGGGGATCAAGACGGCCTGTCGGTGGGTAGTCCTTAAATTTACTGATGTTGTGTCGTCCATCCGCCCCTCTCTTGAAGCGGTGGAGATGGAAGATCCCCTTATAGCCGATGCCCTATTCCACGTGGTGTCTCAAGTATATATCGAAGACATCATCACCTCTGATGATCGGCCTGTCTTAGTCGTCGAAGAGACTCCTATTATTAATCTTGAAGCCTTGCCCTCTGATGTTGCTCAATAGGGTGGTCGTATGTGGCCCATACCCTCTGCATGTAAAGTTTTTGTATTTGACTTACTTTTGGACAAATATTGTAGCGATTTGTAGTGAAAATTTCTCTTATAATGGAATTCCTCTCTTCCTATCTTCTATGCTTGTCTCTTGTATGATTTGACTTGGATGTTATGTGTTCACCCATCTTACAAGTCCCCCCCTCGTCTTTCTTGAGGGTGAATGGGGGGTCGTCCCCACCATTGACCCTCATTATAGCCGAGGGTGGTTTCCCACCAATATAATGATGTTATAAATTTCAAGTCCCCCCTCGTTTTTCTTAAGGGTGAATGGGGGGTTGTCCCCACCATTGACCCTCATTATAGCCGGAGGTGGTTTCCCACCAATTTAATGATGTTATCAATTTCAAATCCCCCTCGTCTTTCTTGAGGGTGAATGGGGGGTCGTCCCCACCATTGACCCTCATTATAGCTGAGGGTGGTTTCCCACCAATTTAATGATGTTTCCAATTAAGTCCCCCATCGTCTTTCTTGAGGGTGAATGGGGGGTCGTCCCCACCATTAACCCTCGCTATAGCCGAGAGTGGTTTCCCACCAATTTAATGATGTTATAAATTCCAAGTCCCCCTCGTCTTTTTTGAGGATGAATGGGGGGTCGTCCCCATCATTGACCCTCGTTATAGCCGAGAGTGGTTTCCCACCAATTTAATGATGTTTCCAATTAAGTCCCCCTCGTCTTTGTTGAGGGTGAATGAGGGGTCGTCCCCACCATTGACCCTCGTTATAGCCGAGGGTGGTTTCCCACCAATTTAATGATGTTATAGATTTCAATCCCCCTTCGTCTTTCTTGAGGGTGAATGGGGGGTCATCCCCACCATTGACCCTTAAAGCCGAGGGTGGTTTCCCACCAATTTAATGATGTTTCTAATTAAGTCCCTCCTCGTCTTTCTTGAGGGTGAATGGGGATCGTCCCCACCATTGACCCTCGTTATAGACGAGGTTGGTTTCCCACCAATTTAATGATGTTATAAATTCCAAGTCCCCCCTCGTCTTTCTTGAGGGTGAATGGGGGTTCGTCCTCACCCTTGACCCTCGTTATAGCCGAGGGTGGTTTCCCACAAATTTAATGATGTTTCCAATTAAGCCCCCCATCGTATTTCTTAAAGGTGAATGAGGGGTCATCCCCACCATTGACCCTCGTTATAGCCGAGGGTGGTTTCCCTCCAATTTAATGATGTTATAAATTTCAAGTCCCCCATCGTCTTTCTTGAGGGTGAATGGGGGTCGTCCCCACCATTGACCCTCATTATAGCCGAGGGTGTTTTCCCACCAATTTAATGATGTTTCTAATTAAGTCCACCCTCGTATTTATTGAGGGTGAATGGGGAGTCGTCCCCACCGTTGACCCTCGTTATAGCCGAGGGTGGTTTCCCACCAATTTAATGATGTTATAAATTACAAGTCCCCCCTCGTCTTTCTTGAGGGTGAATGGGGGGTCGTCCCCACCATTGACCCTCGTTATAGCCGAGGGTGATTTCCCACCAATTTAATAATGTTTCCAATTACGTCCCCCCTCATCTTTCTTGAGGGTGAATGGGGGGTCGTCCCCACCATTGACCCTCGTTATAGCCGAGGGTTGTTTCCCACCAATTTAATGATATTATAAATTCCAAGTCCCCCCTCGTCTTTCTTGAGGGTGAATGGGGGGTCGTCCTCACCATTGACCCTCATTATAGCCGAGGGTGTTTTCCCACCAATTTAATGATGTTTCTAATTAAGTCCACCCTCGTATTTATTGAGGGTGAATGGGGAGTCGTCCCCACCATTGACCCTCGTTATAGCCGAGGGTGGTTTCCCACCAATTTAATGATGTTATAAATTACAAGTCCCCCCTCGTCTTTCTTGAGGGTGAATGGGGGGTCGTCCCCACCATTGACCCTCGTTATAGCCGAGGGTGATTTCCCACCAATTTAATAATGTTTCCAATTACGTCCCCCCTCATCTTTCTTGAGGGTGAATGGGGGGTCGTCCCCACCATTGACCCTCATTATAGCCGAGGGTTGTTTCCCACCAATTTAATGATATTATAAATTACAAGTCCCCCCTCGTCTTTCTTGAGGGTGAATGGGGGGTCGTCCTCACCATTGACCCTCATTATAGCCGATGGTGATTTCCCACCAATTTAATGATGTTATAAATTTCAAGTCCCCCCTCGTCTTTCTTGAGGGTAAATGGGGGGTCGTCCTCACCATTAACTCCAATTATACTAGAATTAACAACCATAAGATGATGGACCAATATGACATTATCATTAACATTCCGAATGTTTTGTTGGAGCAACACATTTATTAGAACTGTAGTTCGATAGGACATTACAACATCATTGATAGTATTTCTTCAGATGATGTTAATTCCACGGATTCGAAAAGGTTTCCCCTTCAAGGTTTTCTAGTCTATAGTTTCCAGGGACAATTTCATTAATGACCCTTTATGGGCCATGCTAATTTGGGTGGAGCTTGTTAGGATTTTGCCAAGTCTTTTTGAGGACGAAGTCCCCCACTGCGATTGGCCTTTACTTCACCCTCTGGTTGTAGAACCTAGCAGTCCTCTGCTGGTAGGCAGCTTGCCTTATCTCAACCTCTTCCCTACTTTCCTCGATCAAGTCTAAGTCAAGTCTCCTTTCTTCCATATTTCTTTGGGGGTCATACATTTGGACCCTGTGAGTGGGAAACCCAACCTCTATGGGGATGGCGACCTCTGAACCATATGCTAGCATGAATGGGGTTTCTCCAGTAGGAGTACTTATCGTCGTACTGTAGGCCCACAATACAGCGTACAATTCCTTGACCCATCTTCCTTTTGCCTTCTCGATTTTCTTCTTGATCCCGTTTAGGATTGTCCTATTTGTAACTTCCGTTTGCCCATTAGCCTGAGGTCGACCTAGGGTAGAGAAGAATTTTTTGATACTCACTCTTTCACAGTACTTCTCCAGAGATGTATACTTGAATTGAGTCCCGTTATCTGAGATGAGGGCGTTGGGGAGACCAAATCTACATATAATGTTTTTCTAGATGAACTGAAAGGTCTTTTGCTCGGTAATCATGACCATCGGCTCCGCCTCCACCCATTTTGAAAAATAGTCAATTGCTATGATCAGGTACCGATAGTTAATGACGTCCCTAGGCAAGGGTCCTACTAGGTCGATTCCACACACTGCGAATGGCCATGGGGATGTAATGGAGGTAAGAGTCTTATGTGGATGGTGAGGGATGGTGGCAAATATTTGACATTTATCTCACCTCTTAACGTATGCCGCAGCATCCTTCCCCAAGGTCGGCCACCAATATCCCTGGGTTACTATCCTCTTTGCTAAAGACCTGCCCCCAATGTGGCTTCAATATGACCCCTCGTTCACGTCTTGCAATATGTGTGGGACCTCAGACGGATGCACACATCTGATCAATGGGAGCAAAAACCCCTTCTTATATAAGGTGTCTCTGATGATAGTGAATTTTACAGCTTTGTATCTCAACTTCTTCCTTTCTTGTCTTGCTTCTGGCATCTCCCTCTCTTTAATGTATCTGATTAGAGGGTCCATCCATGGAGCTTCCCTGCCAATATTTAAGCAAGTGATAAGTGTTCCGTTTACATCTTTAATTGTTTGTCGAAGCAAGATTTCCACTGCGACCGTCCTCCTGATATCAGTCCTACTTGCTGAGGCTAGACTAGAAAGTGCATCGGCCCGGCCATTATCAAGCCTAGGTATCCTCTTAAACTATACTTATTTGAAGCTCTTCAATAGTGCCTTTACCCTTTCAAGATATTTGGCCATTCTCTCATTCTTAGCCTCATAGGCTCCTAGTATCTGATTCACCACTAGTCTTGAATCACTATGGACCAAGATCCGACAGACACTAAGAGACTTAAACAAAGAGAGACCTGTTATCAGAGCCTCATATTTAGACTCAATGTTGGAGGCTTTGAAATTGAACCTCAGGGCATACTCAATGTCTGTGCCATCAGGCGCTAATACTATTAATCCGACCCCACTTTCGCTGTTGTAGGAGGACCCATCAACGAAGAGGCTCCACATAGTCTGTTCTTCTGAGAAATTTCCCTCGGTGAGGGATCCCTATCTAAATAGATATCTTCCCTCTTCATTTTGGACAACCTTTTCTCTAGCGGTGCTTATCTTAGCCTCATTAGTGGGTCTGTCCACGAGTTTGCCTTGTCGGGTATCTGTCTTCCCAAAGCTCTCATCTTCAGTCTCATCATCTTCCCATGTAAATTCAGCCACAAAATTAGCTAATGCTCGCCCCTTAATGGTCATCCTAGGTTGATACACAATGTCAAACTCTCCAAACTTTATAGCCCATGCCATTAGCCTACCTGATTTTTCTGGCTTGTGTAAGACCTGCCTGAGAGGAGAGTCAGTGAGGATGACCATTATATGGGACTGGAAGTATGGCTTCATCTTTCTTGATACATGAATCAAGGCATAGGATAACTTCTCCATCCGTGGGTACCTTTTCTCTGCCCCCTGGAGTGCCTTATTGTTGAAATACACAGGATTCTGTACCCCGTCCTCTTATCTGACAATTATTGCGTTGATTATTGATTTTGAGATGGATAGGTACACATGTAGTCGTTCACCCTTCTCTGACCGTGACAATAGCAAGGGATACCCTAGGTATAACTTCAATTCTTTAAAAGCCTGGTCACACTCTTCGTTCCATTCAAAGTCATTTTTGAGAATTTTAAAGAACGGTAAACACTTATCTGTGGCTCTGGATACGAACATATTCAAAGAAGCCACTCGCCCTGTGAGCCTCTGAATGTCTTTAATGGTCTTGGGGGTTTTCATTCCTAGGAGGGCCTTTGTCTTCTCAGTATTGGCCTTAATGCCTCTTTGATTCACGATGAACCCTAAGAATTTCCCTGCTCCAACCCCGAAGACATATTTGATCGGGTTGAGCTTTATCCGGTACTTGTCCATCATGTTAAAGGTCCTCTCGAGGTCATCCACATGATCCTTTACCTTCAAACTCTTGGTCATCATGTCATCTACATAAACCTCCATAGACTTCCCAATTTGTTCTTCAAAATTTTATTCACAAGGCGTTGATACATTGCCTCCGCATTCTTTAGGCCAAAGGTCATGACCCTATAATGATATGTTCCCTTATCGGTAATGAAAGTCACTTTTTCTAAGTCCTCAGGGCTCATGAAGATCTGGTTGTAACCTGAATAAGCATCCATGAAGCTCATCAGTTCATGGCCTACGGTAGCGTCTACCATCTGGTCAATGCGAGGGAGAGGGAAGATATCTTTGGGACAATGTTTGTGGAGGTTAGTGAAGTCCACACATATCCTCCACTTCTCATTGTCTTTTGGGACTATGACTGCATTGGAAGGACATTCGAGATAGATGACCTCTTTGATAAACTCAGCATCTTCCAGTTTCTTGACCTCGTCCCTTATGACCTAGTATTTTTCTTGAGAATAAATTCTTCTCTTTTGCTTTACCGTCTTTGCATCCTCTACCACGTTAAGCTTGTGGCACATGATTTCGGGGCCGATCCCTGGCATATCTGCATGACTCCATGCAAAAACATTATGTCTTCTCCTTAATAGCTTGATGAGGTATTCTTTGATGTCTGGCTTCCGAGTTTTGCCGACTTGGATGGTTTTTTTCGATTCATCCTCATTGAGGATGATGGATTCTACCTCTTTCGCGGCTTCTCCTTTCTTCAGCTTCTTCTCATCCCTGGGTTCGAGGGTATCAATATTATAAGTGGTTGTTGCCTTCTTGTGCGCCTCTCTTTCTTCGGTGGAGTTGAAGTAGCATTCCCGTACTGTCGTCTGGTCTCCCTGAACTTCCCCTACTCCGTAAGGGGTCAGGAATTTTATCATCTGATGAATTGTGGATGGTACGACCTCAAACTCCTTGAGGGCCACTCGCCCCAGTATAATGTTGTAGGCTGAGAAGATATGTTCATCCATCACGAAGAAGCTGACCTTCTTGGTAAGCCATCTCGGCCACTCGTCCCCCATCCTGACATCGTCCTCACATATTCCAAGGGGATAAACCTTTTCCCCACTGAACCCAATCAATAGGTGATGGTATTGGACGAGTCTAGCACGGCTGAGGCCTAAGGATTTGAAGCATGGCCAAAACATCACATCTCCAGTGCTACCCCCATCTACCAAGATCCTCGGCACCTCACATCCGTGCACCCTGGTATTGATGATGAGAGGGTCATCATGTGGGGCTAAGAGGACTTTGAAGTCCATTCTTGAGAACCCCACTATCAGAGTATCCATATCAACCTTCTTCCTCTTTCTGAATTTGCCTCAACAGAGGTTGAGTGTATAGCTTTCGTCAATGCCTTGGCTTCAGCTACATGGGCCTTCCTGTGTGCGACCTCTGACCCTCCTCCTACTAGTCCTCCGGAGATCATCATAACATTGAGTGATATCATATTAAGTCTCTTTACAGGGTCGTGGTCATCTTTCGACGGGAGGTCAGGGTCGTCCTCATCATCTGAAGGGTCGTCCCTTATGTTTGGAGGATCATCTCATCATGCATCACCTCTCTTATTTTTGGGGTCGTCCCCTCGGCCCCTCATGAAGGAACCTTTGTCGACGTATTTCCTTAGCTTCCCCTCTTTTAACATTTTCTCAATTTCATCTTTCAGGGCAAAACACTTATCAGTCACATGGACATGATCTTGGTGAAATTCACACCAAAGGTTTTTATTCCTCTTGTGGGGAGCTTCCCTCAACTTCTCAGGCCATTTCAAGGACCGATCGCTCTTGATCTCATTCAAGATATGTTTGCAGCTGACCGTTAAAGGGGTGTAATCAACGAATTTGTCATCGACAGACCTCTTTTTCCCCTCTTTGCTCATTTTTTGGTACTTACCCCCACTGGTGCCTCCTTTTTCATCTTCGTATTTTGCGGCCATCGCCTCTTCGGCGTTCATCACCTTTCCTACTATTGACAGTAATTCAGCCATCGTCCTCGAATGTTCTTGAGCAAGCTTCCATAGCAGCTTCCCCTTTTGGAGTCCTCCAATGAGGGCTGTCATGGCTATGCTTTCCTCATAGTCTTCGACCTCTAACTTTTCTTTGTTAAATCTAGCTATGTAGTCTCTTAGACTCTCATGCTTCCCGTGTTTAACATAGAGCAGGTGTGTGGTCTTCTTCTGTGGCCTCACTCCAAAGCAAAAGTTATGGATAAATCGGTCTGCTAATTGCTTAAAGCTTTCTATGAGTTCTTTAGAAGAGACATATACCAGACATGTGCAGCCCCAGTCAGAGTGCCAGAAAAGGCACGACACCTCATCTCATCTGAGATAGAGTATATGTCTGTCGTTAATTGATACATCTCAATATGATGGATAGGGTTGGTACTCCCGCCATACCTTGGGGTGACCAACGGTGGCTTGAACTTGGATGGCGTTGGGAAGTTGACTATCTTCGCCACAAAGCGTGAGCCTATGGAGTATCCTCTCTGAAGAGGGTCTCGAATCTTTAGGATGTCGCCAATTTTATCCTCCAACCTCTGGATCGAGTCATTCCATGGCCTCGTAGGGTTGGCTTAGCCGATGTTATCCCCTACCGCCTCTTTGAGGTGAATAGAGGGTTTTGTCGCGAAAGGCCTGTGTCAGTTGTTTACTTCCCCCTATCCATCAGCCTGTCTGTGGGTTCGTCCCCCATGGGGTCGCAACACTTCTCGACCGGGATAATTTTTCTCGCAGGTCATTTACTAGGCCTAGCCTCTCAAAAGCCGAACCTCTGCTCAGACGATCGAAAGCAGAGCCTCTCGGGTGATCATCGGGGTTTTTCTTCCACACTTCCCTCTGCTCTCCTGGATGGGCTGCACATTATTGTTGGAGAGCTCATACGGCTCCCAGCACTCTATGGGGGCCTCTTCCCCCTCCAAATAATCATATTTGTCTTCTGGGCAAGGGTTTCCTTACCTCCCCAGGCGTAGACGTCGGGGGTCAGCAACATCCCTCTGTTGCTGAGGAGGCGACATGCCTTTGCATGGTGCCTGGGGTGGTCCCCTAGCCTCATGCTGCCCTGGAGCTGCTGCTGGAGTAATCATCTCCGGTGAGACTCCCGGTCATCTTAGTATATTTTGGCTAAGAGCTGTAAATTGCTCTTGCATAATCCGCTGGCTTGCTTCCAGAGACTTCAAAGCGGCCGCCACATCAGCCATCTCAGACTGAGGTGGTGGTTAATTGGAACTGGGTCCCACCCCACTATCCGGTGGAGGGAGAGGTGGCAGTGGCATCTCCGGTGCCATATGTTTGAGCTATGAAGAGCTGAACTGAAGAAAAGAATGGTGAGCTTGAGAACCTTAATGGGTCTCTTTCAATGGTGAAACAGCTCCACACACAGGGGAGAACTGGTTCACAACCAGAGTGCCCAATGAAGTCAAGCTGTATAAAGGAAGAGACGTATTCTCGTTCCCATAGACGACACCAAACTGATGATGCTAAGATTCAGCACCACTAAGTAAGTGATGATGACCTCAAACAGTAATAATAATGGCATCCATAGAGATATATATGTATAAGTGTATAGAAGGAGATGAGTATAAGAGGAATAAGATAATGATATATAGTGGTTCGGCCAATTAGGCCTACATCCATTGTGAGTGTGTGATCCACTAAGTATGGGCTCTAATGGACTTGGATACAATGCACATAAGCTCAATATCTCTCTCTTTACTGTGTGTACAAGCAAAGTTTTAACTAGGGTTACAATTATCAATTTCTTTGCAGGGTTGTAGGTGACAAGTATATATAGGTCTTGGGGGAGTAGTGTACCCCCTAAGTATGCATGGTGCATGTGAGTTATGATATAGCCAATCCCCTGCTGACACCTGTGAGATGCCACCTGTTAATTAATGATGACATAATATTCCCTCACGTGAGGGGATGATATTGTTATAACGGTCTTGTCCACGTGCCATAGGAGTCTCACGCGCATTATTCCATGTGTCTCCCAAATCATGCGCTGTGATGATGTCACCCTCGGCCTATGATGTGAGGTCGAGGGAAAAGTTACTGCTGGCAGCGAGCCTGGCCTAGTTTGGGCTTCGTACTGTCGTACCCTCATATGTTCATCCAGACCATGATGAAGGGTCAGCCCCTTGAAGGGTTGTTTGGGCCTGATGAGGGGTCAGCCCCTTGAAGGGTCGTTTGAGCCATAATGAGGGGTCGGCCCCTTGAAGGGTCGTCTGGGCCTGATGAGGGGTCGGCCCCTTGAAGGGTCGTCTGAGTTATAATGAGGGGTCGGCCCCTTGAAGCGTCGTTTGAGCCATGATGAGGGGTCGGCCCCTTGAAGGGTCATCTGATATTAGCTTAGAGATCATCTAGGCCTCGTTCGGGTGGAGGATGTCCTCGACTTGGCCGAGGGTATATATGGGTATATCAGTGGTGGATCCTCCCTTTCTCTACCAAACTTCCTCTTATTATCCTTCTTCGACACATTACCCCCATCTCCTCCCTCTGTGTACTCGACCCGTTGGGACTGAGACCTACCCCCCATAGGTTGTATCGGTTGCCTGAATATCATGGGCACCACCACGAGATTTGGTCGTACCACCAAGGAGATATTTCTTTCCGCTTTTAAGAACATCAAAAAAGTCCCCTCACGTGTTTCACTAATGAAATGACAGATGCACTCAGAAAGCAGTCCCTCCGCACATATCTGCAATAATTTGGACTCTTTGGCCTCCTCCCTCACATCAAGGGACCTTTCCCTGAACCTTCGGACATAGGTTACCACTTTTTCCCCGGGTCATTCCTCTCCCTCCCTAGTTGGGTCAAAGTAAATTCGTCTTCTGCCAGAAAGAACTTATGAACGAACAAAACATGCATCTCTTCCCACGAAAAAACTCTTTTGGCAGCCAAATGAGAATACCGGGTATATTCTTTATCGGTTAAGGATTTAGAAAACTCCTTCAACCTGAGCTTCTTATTATTACAATGTGCCCCCAAGTGTTCAACGAGGCGCTTAATGTGCTCCTTCGGGTTTCCAGGGAATTTTTCAAAAATATGAGGAATATAGTCCTTTGGATAAGGCTCATCATTGTATTCCTGGGGATAAGGTGTCTGAAAGTCATCTTAAATAGAAGCTACCTTGCCAGCAGATTGCAAGGAGGCTTACGTGAACTTCAGTATCTCTTTTTGTATTTCCCTCCTCATTTCCTCCATGGGTGATGCTACTGGAGCACCCACCAACGAGACTATGGGCTGAGTGCCCGTTAAAGATGGAACAATTTTCATAGTTGGGGCCGTTGATACTCCTGATATTCCCACGGCTGGATTCATAACAAAGGGTACACTCGCTGGGACTGTTCTCATTACAGCTACACTCGGTGGGGCCGTTGGGGCTGCCCCTAGTGTTACGAAGGAATTGGCTTCAAATCCTCCCAAAACCGTTGAAGCTACCGGAGTTTGTAAAAACTTATAAAACTTAATCATGAGGAGTCCCACATGAGTAGGTCCCAACCCTGCACTCGTGGAAGCTTGTGTTACCCCTGGAATGCCTGTCGTCGCGTGAACTGGAGGTACCTCTATTCGAGGAGCCCCATCCCTTAGAGCCTCCAGTTCTCTCGCCGCTTGTTCTTTATTGTGTTAGATGTCATCAAAGTTAAGACTTTGATTAATGTTATCTTGTGCCATACTCCTTGCTTTGAAGAATGCCTCCCCAACATAGTCGCCAAATGTAAGAGGGTAGTTTAGATTAATGGAGGCATAACCCCTTTTGAGTATAGTAATGATAAGTTAAATAGCGACACTATTGATTAACCATGGGACATACAAACACTACTCAATGAAGATGAACTCAGTTTAAACACCCAAATCTCTCGTGTATAACTCTGAAGGTAGTAATGAACTTAGAAATAACTTAGCTAGAGGGAGAGGGAAGTAAGCACCCTAGACACACCTTGGAAGGTAGCTAAACACACCAACCACCCTAAAGAATCTCTATCAAGTATCAAAAGCTTCGTAATAAATGACAATGGTGGGTGATTAAACTCTCTGGTTTGTAATAACCCCTCTTCTGACGTATATTATCTCTAGTAATGACCTCTGAACTCTCAAAAAGATCATCCTTTCCTCAAATGTGGTTGGGGTCCTTAAATAGCCCCTCACACCACCCCCGAGGTGACTCAATCATCAATGATTGTGAAAGACCTCCCTCATACTTTATGTCACCAACATTAAATACCTGATGCACTAGTTGTCTCCACGTCATAAACATTAAATGCCAAGACATGACTTTTGCCTAACCACTGTGTGTCAGGGGGCTGTTGTCACAGAGGTGGCTCACCAACTTTCTGATAGCCCCAAATACCGTGGAGGTTTACTCAAGTGCATGTCTGACATTGTTTAGCTGGATAGTGATATCACTTATAGTTGATGTGACATTAAGTAGAGGGCTGTTTGGTTCACAACTCAACGCCAGATAGAACTCCAAGCTGCTCCACCCGAGGTTCCACAGTAAGGGTCCTTCGATGTTTTACCAGGTGTATCTAAGATGGTTAGGACAAGACCCAACGGTGCCTCACTTCTCAATCCTCCAAACCAAGTCCCTCTAAAGTTTCCACGGCGAGGTCATTCAATAGAGCATGAAATCTCTCCCAGGCCCTGCCAAGCCTGGTCTCTCGCGAGTGCCATTTGACCTCACACTAAAACTCATTATTATTATCATTACATCATTACAATCGTTATAACTCCTAGTCAATATAAACAAAGATACAATGTGACTAACACAACAAGATAAAGTATGAGTTGCCACGCTTGAGCTGCCATACTGAGCTGCCTCGGTTTCTTAATCCCAAACAATGTTGCTTAATGGGGGAATTACCCATAATCCCAGGATTACCTTCAAGCCCCCTCTACATATATGTATGCCGTATTTTCATTGGTATATTTTTCATATACTATATATGGTATTAGGTTTTGAGTCTTTGAGATTTATATATAGTCCATACTTATCATGATTGATCTTATTGGGTTGTTTATGCTTGAGTTACCATGTTGCACTTTACACCTTTGCAAGTTTTTATTCCCTCCTCCCTTTTGCACATAAATTGGTATCTTATGATCACTTATTTAAGGGGAGATTTAGTTTTGGGAAATAATTATTTATGCTATTTGATTTTTTCTATTTCTGAACCAAAAGGGGGGAGATAGGTTTATCTTAGGGGGAGACGTCTTTACCTTGGTTGAGATTATTTAGACATTATTAAATGTTTATTAATGTGCATATTTATACTTTTTATATTCTCTTTGAATTTGAAGGTGTGTTTAAGTGTGCAGGATTAAAACCAATAGCATTGCGACAAAGTTTCAAGCAAAGCAAAGCTACTCATGTATATGTGTCATCAAGAATTTGTACTTTTTCCTTTATTTGGGTTGGCGATTTGTATGTTTTATCTAGCTTGACGACCATAGGTATTTCATGTTTTAGTTTTGTCTTGGAATAGCCAAAGGGGAGATTTGTAAGGATAAATTTCCAATCGAGTCAATTTGTTTGTAATTGGCATAATTTCGGTGAAAACTTGGTTAAACAGTTAAATCATAGAATATTCTTTATAGAGTTGATTGCAAAAGCCTATGACGTATATTTGATAAAGACGTAGTGTCCAAGCTTCAAATAATGATTTTTTTGCTAAAGCTTTGTTTGTAATTCCACGTTTGTGTTCACATATGTCGATGATCTCGCAGGTATGAATGCGTATATGTTTATGAGTCCTTGGATATTTTTTATAAGGGTAATTATTTTATAAAAATCATTTGGAACTTAATTTTTAGAAAATATTTTTTCCAGAAGTTTTTGAAGGCGAGAAAAAGGTTTTCATAACTCCCATTCAAATGACATTTGCCTGTTATTCAAATAACTTTTTGATGTCGTTTGAAGTGCCTTCAAACGAGGGCTTACTATCTCGAGTTTTAGCCTGTCGTTCGAAGAAGCTTATAACGAGATTAGTTTCTTGTTCGAACGAGACTTTCATGTCGTTTGAATGTGGCTGCTAACTTAACTTTTTTACAAAAAGTTGATCAAATCATTGAGGTTATGTGCATTTTGAGAATTCTTTTGCGAAAATGATTATGTAATATTCTACACGAGTTCCAATACCCAAAAGTTTACCCTTTTGTTTATACTATCCAAGATTCTTATACATATGCTTTGAGATCGTATGTGGCACAAAATTTTCATTCTTTGATCATAGAAAGAAGAAGTTTTCGTTTGGAGGATTTCGATTGTGCTTTTTAATTGCGGTGAGGAAGAGAAGGATTTCGTGTTACGAATCGTAGATGGTTGCTTAGCTGTATCGGTGGACATCGAGGTGCGTATCGATTCATGTGCTTTCGACCTTATGTGGGTTGTGATCTATGTTGTACTGTGGAGGATCAATCAAAGAGAAGAATAAGATGAGTCAGGGCTTGTGGAGTAAAGTCGTTGTGTAAGACTAAATTCTTTCTTTGTAATTTCCGTATCATAGTGATTGTCGTGCTAGGCCGTTGGGAGGTTTTTACCCATAGTGGTTTCCTCTTACATATGACCATCTTGTGGTTTCTTGATTTATTTATTTTAATTACTTAATCACCTAGATGCATGTTTAGGATTAAACCAGTTAAAATTGGGTAAATCAAAATTGTTTTTCACAAGATAAGTTTTTAGTGCTAGGTTTGTTTTTTAAAAAAATAAAATTTTAAAATTTTAAAAATAGTGTTTTTACCTAATAGGACACATGGTGTAAGGGCATTCTCAGCGGGACCACCACCTCCTCCTATATAATCTTCCTGACCACCCTCTCTCCTAGGTACCAGACGTACCCAAACTCATGCGCAATTAACCATCGCATCTGCGCATGCATGCTCGTCACCCAAGTATCCTACGAAGTCGTCCCCAAGGGGTAGAAAGTCACCTGGAATCCCCAATATAGAATAAATATATACTCAAGAAAATAAGAGGCCAAAAAGAACTTAGAAAAGATGTAAAATAACCTAGTCGTTCATCAGGGCATTCAGAGACCGCTGCACGTTCGGTAAAAATAAATACTAGTTCGACCACCGATTGGACTTCAGCCACTGGAACAATCGGCAGAAGTTCCCAAGTTCTCATTGTTCAGGGCTATCAAACTCATGTTATACCCAATCACCTCATAGAACCACGTCCGCAAAAAATAGAAATCAGGAAATAAAGAACAAAAGAAGAATGCAAGGAAAGGCATGAAAATAAAAATAAATTCAAAGATTACCTCCAAATGGTATGTGGACCTTGCAAAATTCTATTGACAACACCAGCTCAATGTATCCAAAGAATAATAAAGGGAAGAAAAAGTCGCGCTCCCCCAATAATACATCTGGACATCACAAAATCGTCCTAAAAATGGCAAGAACCAAAGACGAATGACATCGCCACTTTTCGCCATCAAAGAGCCACCAAGCAAAAGGAAAATAAGTAGATGGGACATCTATCTCACCTACCGCCTGTTAGTGACATCCACCTTCCTATTTATAAGAGTCTCCCGCAAAGCAAAAATATGAATATAATCTCTAGGAACGATCCTACCCACATCCCCCAATGTCACCTGTACCCCATCCGACATCACCCTCAACGTGTGATCCGAAACTATATGAAAACCCTCGCAATTAATCCCCAACATCTTCTGAACTTCTATGGGAGTAATAGTCATCTCCCCAAAGAGAAGATGTAATATGTGGGTAATGTCTCACCACCTCTCCCCAAGAGCACATAACACCGCACTAGAACATGATGTCTCATCCAAGTCCTATGAAAAACGGCCAAAACCAGCATAAGAAACCATTCAATGCACTATAACCATAAGCTTCTCTCAAACATCCTTCAACCCAGTCATCTCCCTAGACCAAATGCTCGAGCAAGCTATGTTCATCTAAAAATAAAGAAAATGGGAAAATCTTTCATCAGCACAAAGGACAAGGAAAAAAATAAAATGGAATACCAAAAGTCACCACACTTATGTTGCCACTAGGGTTATTCACCTGAGAAGAACGGTGGTGTGTGGGATCGTGCAATGGATGCGCTCATCAATAATAGGCTCAAACACATCAAAGGCATTTTCACTGCTTAAAGTAAGGGACACCCTATACTTCCACTCCAGGCCATCCCATTCATCAATATCCACCCACTCAGTGTTGTATCCCTCATTTAAAGAACCATCCATTTGAAGCCTTAAAGCAAAAAGGACTTAGGAACAGTTTTTAGAGTGCAAAAGGATAAGATTTCAACACTTGAAGGTGTGAAATGTGAGGTGGGATCGCCCCTTTTTATAGAAGGCTAAGGGGCCAATCGATCGGAAAACCCCTTACCCATACCGATCGGCACCTACCTATTCCTCTCCCCAAGGAATCCCAGGAATCTGTGCCATTTCCAAAAGGCAACCCCCTAAGCCTGCCTATCGATTGTCCCATCCAAATTTTGTACAAAAAATCCAAAAAAGTTAGAAAAATCTAGAATTTTCTCAAAAATTTCCAAAAAATACCAGAAAAATATTAGAACCTTTTTCGCTCATGAAAATTATTCCCAACAGGATTAATATTTTACCATTATTCCCAACATTTGCATCCGCATCTAAGTCTACTACAATTCCCCAAGGAGATTTTATGTTAATCCATTCCCCAACGGATTTCTCAAGACTAAATATTCCCCAACGCGATTTCAAGTCAAAACATCCCCCAGTGGATTCTCAAGACAAAATACACCCCCATCAGAATTAAAGGGACGCTTACATCAAAAGTTCTTCCCCAGTTGAGTTTCAAGACAAAATAATCCCTAGTGGAACCACAAGCACACTTGCACCCCAAGCTTAATCCCCAAGATAGAAATCCCCATACCGGCCCATAGAATTGGTCATCACAACTTTAGGTCCTCAGAATTAACCTCGGCCCCTAGAATTGGTCATACACTTTAGGTCCTCAAAATTGACCTCGGCCCTACAATTGGTCGTCACACTTTAGGTCCTGAGAATTGACCTTGGACCCTTGAATTGGTCTTCCACTTTAGGTATTTAGAATTGACCTCGACCCCATAATTGGTCGTCCAGTTTAGATTCTCATAATTGAACTCGACCCCAAAATTGGTTCTCATAACTTTAGGTCCTCAGAATTAACCCCAACCCCCTCAATTGGTCATCCACTTTAGGCACTCAAAATTGACCTTAGCCCCCAGAATTGGTCAACAAACTTTAGGTCCTTAGAATATACCTCGGTCCCCATAATTGTTCACTACCACTTTATGTCCGCAGAATTAACCTCGACCCCCAGAATTAGTCATCCACTTTAGGTTCTCAGAATTGACCTCGGCCCCCAGAATTGGGCGTCACAACTTTAGGTCCTCAAAATTGACCTCGTCCTGCACAATTGGTCGTCAAAACTTTCGGTCCTCAAAATTGACCTTGGCCCCCAAAATTGGTCATCCAATTTAGGTCCTCAGATTGACCTCGACCCCCATAATTAGTTGTCATGCTTTAGGTCCTAAGAATTGACCTAGACCCCTAGAATTGGTCATCAACTTTAGGTTCTCAGAATTGACATTGACCCCCAAATTTGGTCATTAACTTTAGGTCCTCATAATTGACCTAGGCCCTCATAATTTGTCGTCACACTTTAGGTCCTCATAACCAACCTCGATCGCTAGAATTGATCCTCATAATTTTAGGTCCGAAGAATTGACCTCGGCCCCTAGAATTGGTCGTCCACTTTAGGTCCTTAGAATTGACCTCTACCTATAAAATTGGTCGTCACAACATTAGGTCCTTATAATCGAACTCGGCCCTCAGAATAGGTCGTCTCAACTTTAGGTCCTTAAAACTGACCCTGACCCATAGAATTGGCCCCACCAAGTTTAGGTCCTCAGAACAGACCTCGACCCGCTGAACCAGTTTTCCCCAACACAACCTTGGGTCCTCATAATTGACCTCGACTCTCTAAATTGGTCATCCTCGTCTTCTAAGCCCTGATAATTTACTTATAACCTTATTTCCCACTGCCAATGTGGTGTCAATTATTCGACGTCCTTCGTTTATTCCAAGATCTCCCGTTGAGGGTCTCTATAGACACCCCATCCTAGGACTCCCTAAGCACCTTGTTAGTCCTTAGTACTCCCTCATTCACTATAAACCCTAAGTCATAGTTTGAGTACTATCTGATGGTCATGAGGTAATCTCAGGCCCCGTTTGACTATGGTAAAATTTCCCGCCTGAGTGAAAGGTCATTGAATCTTTGAAGGGCTCTAAATCCCCATTCTAATTCTTTGCCCCATGCATAAATCAGCCTTACAATTCAGACGAATGGTCTGTTTTTCCCTGAAAATTGAACCAAAGGCCATCGGGGGCTCCCGAGCCTCATTGTACTCTGGTCCACTCTCCCACCTAAAAAAAGATGATTTAATCATTAAAGGGATCTAATCCCCTTTCCAACGATCTGCCCCATGCATGAATCATCCTTACGATTTGGATGAACTATCCGTTTTCCCATAAAAATTAATTAGGAGGCCCTTGGTCCCTCCTGAGCCCTGTTTGACTCCAGTCAAATATTTAACTTGAATTAAGATCTTTGGATCTTTAAAGGGCTCTAAATTACCTTATCAATGCTTTGTCTCGTGCGCGAATTAGCTTTACGATACGGACAAATGACTCATTTTACTATAAAGGGTCACCAGGCTCTTTTGGGCCACGTTTGACCTCGGTCAACTCTTCATACCAAATGAAGCTCATTAAAACATCTAAGGTATCTGAATACCCTTTCAAATGGGTCATCGTGTGCACAAATCGGCCTTGCAGTTTGGATGAATGATTCATTTCCCTCTGAGGATTTCCTGGCCAAAAGACCAACGGACGCTTCTGGCCCCGTTTAGCCAATGGTCAACTCTCGAACCTGGGAGTGGATAAATGAATTCTTAAAGGTATCTAAATATCCTTTCTAACAGTCCATCACGTGTGTATTTTTGACTTGCAAATTTCATTTTATGATCATTTTTTTGAAAAATCTGCCAACAGATAGTCGATTGGCACTCTCAGGACCCTGCCTATCGGTAGTGTGTCTGGGGTGCCATGTCGATAGTCATGTCAAGAACCATGTCGATCTCCACCCCCCAGGACCCTATAAATAAGGGCATGATCTCACTTTTAGGAGGACCTGGAAAAAACATTCCCTTCAGTGATCTAAGCAATATCATCTCGAAGTAGGGTTGTTTCCATTCTAGAATCCCTTTCTACATTCCATTTCCATACTTACCTTACCTCATTTAGAAAATTCCCTGCCACCTCTTTATACCATCTTTATCATATTGCAAGATTAGCATCTTAAAACTCAAAATAAATCTCAAGTGCTCATAAAGGAAGTCCAATCTCTCACTAAATTCTCTTAGTTTTGTATTAGTTACTTTATTCTTAACTTAGCACTTGACTCCATTAGTTCATACGTATTAATATCCAACTTTTTTATTAATAGTATTGGACATACTATATTTTTCTTATAAAAAACATAAAAACAAGAAAAAGGGGGTTCACTTGTAAATTCCAAACGGAAAATTCTCATCACATTTTGTCACACTAAGACACGTATTTCTTACACAAACATATAAGAAAATTCTCGGGTTGGATTAATGGGGTAGACCCCAACCCTTCTACTCTTGTTTATAATATTGTTTGCTTGTCATATATTCATGCCATATTCTTGTATGTTTGTGTTTGTCCAACATACACCATCATTCTTCTATAACGATCGGTGACTCGATAAACACGAACATTAAATTTTGATTACTATTTTGGGAACACTCCTATGGATGACCTTACTTTGCATTTATCCATAACGCAAGTTGAGTAATTACATTCTCAATTTATATATACATGCACACACTTCATGGAGTTTATTCAGGAGAAGATTAACACATGACTATTAGAGACGGAAAGGGGGGGATGGGTACATAACACCTTCCCATTCTATAACTTAGTCCCTGAACCCTTGAACTAATTGGTTTCGCAAGCATTAGTATGCCCTTGATGTCGTTCTCTCGAGGTGGTTACATATCTTCTTCCTATTTTTTGCAAAATAGGCTTGAGACTCTATCTCTACACATAACCCCCACATCACATTTCTGACCAAGACCGAGCATAAAAAACCCCAAGAGGAAAGGGGTGTGCACGCCGATGGGAGGGGCAGCCACAAGTAGACTTTAGTATACCCTTGTTAGTCTATGATATTTCATTTTGTTTCAACTGATATAAACTTAATATCTTATTATGTTACATTCTAATTGTATAGAAATAAAAATTATGTACTTGCCTTGTCTGCTCAATTTTTTTTACTCCAGATGGACGACGAACCTGAGGTAAACAAGATATCTCCTGTGCATTTGAACTTTTATTCTATCCTACCCCCGAAAACTTTTCAGTTACGTACGTGTGGTAAGTAATAGACAAGGATGGTAGTCCCCATTGGAATATCTATACCACCACCTATCGGCTCTTATGATTTTTGAGTGTTTCTACAAAGTTTTGTATTATGTATGGCATGAACAAATAATATTGTACGTCTTTTATTCGAGACTTCGCTATGTAAAACGATGCAAGGCAACCCCATAATAAAACTGTTCTAATTTTCACCGAACTAAATTTATTGTTGTATTTCATTTCATTCTTTACATACCATAGAAAACATAAAATTCGAGTATGCGATAACATTGTGTTAGAGCATCGTCGGGTTTTATGTCTGTACGGGACCAAGGACAAGGATCTTTCACCCACGACTTATATGATTATTATTATTATTAAATATTTCCTTTATCACATTTTGTTACTCATACTATTTTGGAGTAATGAATATCTGGGATGACATCTACCCTGATATTCGTGACTCGACGCATGAGCGCTTCAAACGAGCTTTTAAGGAAGTTGGATATTCCAATCTTTGTCATCATATAAGAAGTATTCATCGAGACTAGGCTATTGCCATTCCTGAAATCAAACACAATATTCTTATTGGTCGTTTGATGGGAGATGCTCAATCCACCAGACAAGCCAAAAGGTTCTCAGAAAAACCCCAATTTCTACAACAAGCTATCCATCTTGCATGGGACATTGTGCCACCAAATTAAATTACCATTACTCATCCCGATTCAATAATAGATTATGGTCCCTTTTCCCCTGCTACTACTATTTTCACCCCCACAAATACCTCTAATTCTCCAAATGACTCGAATTCCTCAACTGATGATTCTAATCCCTCTGAGGATGACGTCGACCCTAAATATGACCAAATGGGTCCCCAGATGACTTTAAACTATCATTGAAATATGGTTGTAACTAAATAAACTCTACAGGTTTGAGTGTGCGAATATACGACAACCCATATTCCCGAATGAAAATCGTAAAGTAAACTAATAGTTCTTTTGTTCTTTTATTGTAAAATAGATCTAATGACTATGTACTCTTTTTTTCCCTTTCTCTACGTTGACTAAGTAATAGAAAATCTAATGTGATATAAGAAAATAAGTTTCTTGCAGTATCTTTACTTGTAATTTATCCATTAAAAATATTATTTATAAAGGATGGTTACTATTCGAGTAACTACCAATGGAACTCAAGGGGAACATTATATTCCACAAATGCCAAATCCAGCTACCACCAATGAAGGAATCCTACGATGTATCTAAGAGTTAGATATACTAACCCAGCAACAACAAAATGTACCTCCACCCCATAAAAATGACGAATTTCCAAAAGAGACTTGGAGAATGAATGCTCTTAAGGAATTCCTAAGACAAAAACCTCCAGCATTCTTTTGGGAAGCCTGGTGAAGTTGAAGTAGAAAATTGGATCCATCAAACACTTAAAGTACTTGATGGAGTTGGCATTATACCTGAAGTTAAGATAAAGTTGTCTTCATATCAATTCGAAAGAGAAGCAGATTTTTTGTGGTAGTCCATTTCACTTTCCTGAAATGTGAATTAACTAACCTAGGGGAAATTGGAAAAAAATTTCTTCAATAAATACTTTTTAGAATCCGCGAGAGATCAAATGACCCTAGACTTTTTAAGCCTATAACAATAACAAATGATTGTGGCCCAATATGTGGCTAAGTATACCGAATTATCTCGATATGCCCAAGAATACATTTATACCGATCCCAAAAGGTGCAAGAATTTTTAACCAGGTTTACGCTAAAACATAAAATGCTTAATCATCCCTTTGCAGGTTTGAGAGTTTAACCAAATAGTCAAAATATCCTCTCTTATAGAGAAAAATCCTGTATGAACTAACCCATCTTGAATTTCAATACCTTCCATAAATCCATATGATATTAGAAACCAACCAAATCAACGAGATCATCCTTATAACAAACCAATGGATGGCACGAGCATTCAGTCAAATTCATCACAATAAGAAGAGACCTTTTCTACATTGTCATGAATGTAAGCAAGTAAGACACCAGAGACCCCAATGCCCACTTTTATAAATGCCTCCCCTTCTACCTCCCCTAACTTTAGTAAACCACCTTTCAAAAATCCGACTAATAACTTTAACCTTTCACCACAACCTAATCCTTGTGAAAAGAAACATGAATCAGTTAATAAGAGTCAAAGTCAAAATTTCTCCCTCATCCCAACAAAAAATCCAAATTACCACAATGTGGTCAAAGGTAATCTACTTTTTTATAATATCTCTGCACATTTATTATTTAATTCTGGATCCACACATTCTATCATTAGTCAGTCAAGTCTGACTAGGTTGCAACTATGTCGTAGTTCATTAGCTCATCCTTTTACTATAGGAATGCCAACAGGAAAATGGTCGTTGCCAATAGGGTTTGCAAACGTCATACCTTATGCTTTAGAACCATGACATTAATCATAGATTTAACTGTCCTTGACTCTACATAATTCAATTTAATAATAGGAGTGGATGTTTTATCCCCAAACTTTTCCCACATTGATTGTCATGCAAATAAGGTAAGATGTAAACCACCCCATCAAACTTCATTTTGTTTCCAAGGAAGAGATCCCCACTAACCTTTACTTTTTCCGATAAGTATAAAAGAGGCATCTTCCCTTTCCAACATCTTGACCCAATACAAGGACGTGTTTCCTGAAGAATTAACTAGATTACCTCCACCATGAGAGATTGAATTTTTCGAACACAACTGGACAACCTACTTAGTAAAGAATTCATATTCCCCAGCACATCCCCTTAGGTAGCTCCAGTTTTGTTCGTACGAAAGAAAGACGACTCTTTTTGGTTACATATTGATTACCGAAAATTGAACCAAGTTATTATCAAGAATAAATACCCATTGCCAAGGATAGGCGACTTGTTTAACCAATTGCAAGAGTCAAAGATATTCTCTAAAATAGATTTAAGATCTTGTTATCAACAACTAAATGTGAAGGAAGAAGACATATCCAAAATCTCTTTCTGAACCCATTATGGCATTTTGAATTTTTAGTCATGTATTTTTGTTTAACAAATTCCCCTATTTCTTTCATGGACTTAATGAATAGAATACTTCATCCTTTCTTGAATCAGGTCGTGATCATCTTTGTAGATGACATCTTAATTTATTTTAAGGCCCAGGTAGAACACGAAGAGCATCTGTGTATAGTGATGGAAACCCATCGTAAACATCAGTTATACGCTAAGCAATGAAAATGTGATTTCCCCATGAAATAAGTAAAGTTCATTAGACATGTAGTTTCGAAAGTAGGATACAAGTAGATCCATCTAAAACCACTATAGTACTTGAATGGCCTCAACCTACCCGGTCTTATCGGGTACTATCAACATTTTATGGAAGGATTTTCACGAATTGCCCTTCTATTAATGAAGTTGACCAGAAATGATGTTCGATTTTCATGGACCCCTGACTATGAACAAGCTTTTTACACTTTGAATGAAAAGTCAACCACTGCCCCCATCTTAATTATCCCATCGAGTAGTAGTAGATACAATGTTTATACTGAAGCTCCGTTATAAGGACTCGGTTGTCTGTTAATGCAACAAGGCAAAGTAATCGAGTACGGATCCAGATAATTAAAAGTTCATGAAGGTAACTATTCGGTACACTACTTGGAATTAACCGCAATAGTCTTTGCCTTAAAAATTTGGAGATGTTATCTGTATGGAGAAGAATTTTGAGTCTTCTCTGATCATAAGAGTCCGAAGTACATCTTCAGGTTAAAAGATTTTAATTTTCCACAAAGATGATGAATAGAATTTTTTAGAGGATTATAAATTTAACTTACTCTACCATCCCGAAAAAGGTAATGTAGTTGCCAATGCCTTACATCATAAAGCCTAAGGAAGCCTCATAATATGTTTATGTTCTTAGATACTATTGAAGATTTAAACCTGCAACGAGACTCCTCTACCACCCAAATTATGTTACGAAACGTTATAGTTTGTCCCATTTTACATAAGAAAATCATGGACCACCAAGATTAAGGCGAATGTTTGTGTTCCCAAAAGAAAAGACTTCAAAACAACCTCTCAAAAAAAGATTGGGCTTTGGACCCCTAGCATGGGTTAAAATTTAGAAATGGAGTATGTGTTACCTACATATCTTCACTCCGAGAAGAAATTATACAAGAAGCTCATCATTCTAAATTCATGGTTCACCTTGGTAGACCCAAAATGTACCAGAATCTCAAGCAACATTATTCATGACCCAAAATGAAGAAAAACATTTTGCACTTCATATTTAAGTGTTCAAAGTGTCAATAAGTGAATATTGAGCATCAATAACCCAACGATTTACTCCAACCACTTCCTATCTAAAAATATAAATGGGATCATATAACCATGGACTCTATCAGCAGATTACGTCGAACCATTTGAGGTTTCAATACGATATGGGTTATTGTTGATCATCTTGCAAAATCTGCCCATTTTCTACTAACAAGATCCACTGATTCTTTCCAATGATTGAGTGAACTTTATATTAAAGAAATTATGAGACAACACAGCGTACCTATTTCTATCATATTCGATCGAGACCCCAGGTTTATAGGAATTTTTTTTCAAACCTTATAAAAAAACCTAGGAACCAAACTCTACCTAAGCAAAACCTTTCATCCCCAAACCGACGGATAATCAGAACGGGTAATTCAAACTCTAGAAGATATGATACGAGTTTTCACGTTAGATTTTCTCGATTTAAGGAACAACCATCTTGCCTTAATCGGATTCTCTTACAATAATAGTTATCAAACTAGCATTCAAACTACCCTTTATAAAGCTCTTTATGGACGACCCTGCCGTCCGCCCCTATGTTGGAATGAATAAGGAGAAAATCGTACACTTGCACCCGAGATCATTATCAAAACCATAGAAAATATATGCCTTTTTCGGGAGAGATTACATTCAGCCTAGAGTCGACAAAAGAGTTACGCCGACACTCGACGAAAGCCCTTAAAATTTTGAGTGAATAATCAAGTTTTCTTATGTGTATCCTCAAGGAAAGGGATAATTCGATTCGGAAAGAAAGGAAAGTTATAACCTTGCTAAGTGGTCCTTTCCGAATCATGGAATGTATTGGACTAGTAACTTATCGTCTAGAATTACCTCCCGCATTATCCAATCTTTATAACGTATTTTATGTTTCACAATTACGAAAATACATCCCTGACCCAAGTCACACCATTACATGGGAAGGTACCATAATTCAACCCAACCATGAAATTGAAGAAATTCCTATTCAAATTCTAGACCAATAAGCAATGGTTCTCCGATGGAAAACCATACCACTAGTCAAGGTTCTTTGGTGACATCACGGAGCTGAAGAAGCAACATAGGAAACATAAAACCTTATGAGACAACAATATCTCACGCTTTTCCCAGGTAATTTTGAGGAAATTTTTTTTACATAGGAAAGATGTAACAACACACCCTAAATTAGCCCTAAGTTCCTCGAATAGAAAATTTTCCAAGCAAAAGCCTAAACTTTCACTAAATTACCAAAATTCCCTTAAAAGTAAAATTAGAACAATTAATACTTTCCTACCCCAATTTGACCCATCCCAATTTTTACTCGAAGTCTGACCTAAGGACATATATTTCATTGGAATTTCATGAGCAAATCCACTAAGGTTGTATAATTACACAAATTCCCCTAAACTTTGATAAAAATAACCTAGAAGCCTTAAATCCTATATGAAAACAAACTAAGGACCTAAACTCAAACCAAAACATATTTACCCTACACCCCCTAGTGACATTGAACCAGCTAGACAACCAACATAGCTTGGACCATATGGTTAAGTTATGGTACCCATTGTACCTCCAATAAGACAATAATGAAAACTTGTGTAATTCAGCCCCATCTCAACCTCCAAAATCTTCAATCATGTCCTCTCTTTGAACCCTATAAATACACTCACCTACCTCAGTAAAAAACCATCCTACCTGAGAGAAAACTTGAATTAAAAATTTGAGAGTTTTTACATTTCTATAATTTTTTTCATAAGTGATTGTTTATGTAATGTGTTTAGGTTTTTGTATACATATATAGTAGAATAATGTGTTTCATGTCAAAGTTAATGTGTGAATGAATTGATATGACTTAAAAACTAGAAAATTCCATTAAAGCTTCAACTTCAATGGTGGATTCTTCTTCCTTGACTTTGAACTAGTTTCAAAGTGAGGTAGGTTGAGCTTAGGTTCACATAACCCTTATGGTGTCGGAACAAGAATCATAACTTTTAGTTACTTATATTTGGTCAAAAGTTTCATAATTTTTACAAAAATACAATTACTCGATTTAGCCCACTAAAATTCTTAAAACCAATATGGTTGGATTCCTCTTAATAAATGAGGGATTCATTCAGTAATCACCGTAAAAGGAATTGTAAAACGTTTCAAAATTAAGGTCAACATTTTGAAACCCTAAAGTCAACTGTCGGAAGGTTGAAAATGAGTGGTTTACACACGCGTGCGTGAAAGTCAAATCAGGTGCGTAAGGAGTTTGACTAAGCGCCTGAGAGCGTGTCTCCAATAAAAAAATTATGATTTTTTCCCAAAATTTTTATTTTTTTATTATGAGCAAAATGGTATATTGCATCACCATGTTTGACTTATGGGAAAGTGTTTTCTCAAGAAAACTAGATTTAGATTTTAAAACTTAAGTTTCACTTTACCCTATAAACTTTTTAAAGTGTCTCAAAACCTCCCAAACGTTTTCTATAATTACTTGAGCACAAATATAGCTACTTTATCTTCTGTCCCTAATTACAATTCTCAATAAAAAAAATGAGAGAAAATATTTATTTTAACTTTTTTAAATTACACATTATACCCTCATAGTTAATTTTACACTGAAAATTCTTTTCAAATAACATCCTATTGCATCACATAAGAATTGTTTTGGACATAAATTACCTTCTTACATTCTTTATGGTTTCAGATTACCCAGTTCACTTAGCAAATTAGCTGCACAACACCTCAGAATCAGTAAAATTCAAAGTAGGTGATTTTAATTTCAATACTAGACAACTTAAGCTTATGTCTTTTAAATATTTTAATTGCTATATCACTCCGTGATAATTTTGAACTCCTATTTCAAATAAGAACTGCTTTATGTAGTTCATATTTAGGCCGTATATTAATTAGCTCGATATTCCATTGATCCCTGAAACTGAAAAACCATTACACCCACTTAACCTCTTTGCCCTTAATTGTGGTATAACCCTGCAACCTAATATGAATAATTGCATATAACCTTGTAGTTATCTCTCTTATCAGTTAAACACACAGTAACATACTTTATGATTCAGGAATTAGACCTCGATATACCACGGTAATTCTAATTGGCTTGTAAGACTTAGATGTTGAGTTCCTAGTTGTTATTTTCTACATACGTATGAGTGCCACTCTAGATAAGTGTGTTGAGCTATTCTTATTATTCCCTAATTATTGGGATTACATGTCCAAATGTATTTATACCTTGGGTGATATTGTAATGATATGTATATACTATTGAAGCCCTATAATCGAAAATTTATGGGTTATAGTGTTATAATCTGAAACTTTATCATAGTAACTTGATACTCAGTTATTCGGTTACATTCACCATATTACTCATTAGCATCTCAAGTAGACTTCACTATACCCCTGATAGTCTATGATATTTCATTTTGTTTCAATCGGTATAATCTCAATATTTCATTCTGTTACATTCTAATTGTACATAAATAAAATTTATCTACTCGGCATGTCTGCTTAATTATTTTTATTCCAGATGGACGATGAACCTGAGGCAGACAAGTTGCCTCCCGCACATTTTAACTTTTATTCCATCCTACCCCCGAAAACATTTTTAGTTACATATGTGTGGCTAGTAACATACAAGGATGGTGGTCCTCGTTGTAATAGCTACACCATAACCTATTAGTTCTTATGATTCCTAAGTGTTTTTACTAAGTTTTATATTATGTGTGGAAAGAAAAAATAATATTGTACTAATTTTATTTCAAACTTCGCTATGTAATAAGATGCTAGGCATCCCCATAACAAAAGTCTTTTAATTTTCGCTGCGGTAAATTTGTTATTGTTTTTCATTTCATTCTTTACTTACTATTAAAATATATAATTTGCGGATGCAACATGAATGCATGGTAACAGGACTCCTGGTTTGAGAGTATAATGAAAATTCGTAAATACCTAGACTTAGGCTTTAAAACATGCCCATAGAGGGCGAAAACCCAAAACAATCACAAAATTGTCTCGTAAGAGGTACGAACACCTTGCTCTGAACTAATATAACTCTTAGGAACTAAATGCGTAGTCACGAGACTCCCTATTTAAGAGTACGGTGGAGATTTGAAAATATATAGACTTAGGTTTAATAGCATGCCCATAAGGGGCAAAATAACCCTAAACGGCTTCGAAAGATGAACGAACACCTCGTTGTGGCTGACCATGAAGTCACGTGACTCCTAGTTTGGGCATATGGAATAAATTTCAAAATATCTACAATTAGGCTTAAAAACATGCCCATAGAGGGAGAAAACCCAAAATAGCCCCCAAACGGTTCTATCAGAAGCTCTTACATGTCGCACGGGACCAATGTAACTTGTAAGAACTGACAATGTAGTCACAAAACTCCTAATTTTATAGTAAAACAAAAAATTGCAAATATCTAGATTAGGATTATAAACCTGCCACTAGAAGGCAAAAATTCAAACCAACACCCAAACGTCCCCATGACAGGTACGAACACCTTACACGAGACAAATGTAACTCGTAAGAAGTGACAACATAGTTACGAGACTCTTGATTTGAAAAATATGACAAAAATGAGCCAAATATAGACTTAAGATTTAAACCATGCCCATAGAGGGTGAAAATTCAAAATAAACCCAAACAGCCCCGTGAGTGTCACAAACACCCCACAGAGAACGAATGTAATTCGTAAGAACTGACCACGTAGTCACGAGACTCTCAGTTTGATATTATGAGAAAAAATTTCAAATATCTAGGCTTGGGCTTAAAAACATGCCACTGCAAGGCAAAAACCCTAAGTAACTCCCAAACAACCTCATAATAAGTAAGGACACCTTACACGAGACCAATGTAACTCATAAGAAATGCATATAGTTATGGGACTCCCGACTTAAGAATATGACAAATAAATTCAAATATATACATTTAGGCTTAAAAACATGCCCATAGGGAGAAAACCAAAAATAGTCCCAAATGGCCCCATAAGAGGCAAGGACGCGTTGCACTAGACCAATGTACTTGTAGGAACTAACGACGTAGTCACTGACTCCCAATTTGAGAGTATGGCAAAAATTTAAAAATATTTAGACTTAGACTTAAAAACATGTCCATAGAAGGCGAAAAAAAAATAAGGGTCTTATAAGAGGCATGAAAAACTCACACATGACTAATGTAACTTGTATGAACTAAATGCATAGTCACGGGACTCTCAGGTTGAGAGTTTGATGAAAATTTTAAAATATCTATGTTGAGAGTTAAAAACATGCCCATAGAGGTCGAAAGACAAAAAAACACCCAACAGCCCCGTTAGAGGAAAGAACACCTCCCACGGGACCAATGTAACTCATATGAATTAGCCGCGTAGTTAAGGAACTCACAATTTGAGAGTATGGTGAAGATTTGAAAATATTGAGGCTTAGGCTTAATAACTGCCCATATAGGTTGAAACAAAAATAGTCCCAAACGCCCACGTAAGAGACACAAACACCTTGTAAGGGGCCAATGTAACTTTTAGGAACTAACCTTGTATTCACGGGACTCTCAGTTTGAGCGTATGATGAAAATTTGAAAATATCTAGAATGAGGCTTAAAAACATGCCCAGAGACGGTGAAAACCAAAAACAACCCCCAAACGATGACATTGGAGGTAGGAACACCTCGTACGAGACCAATGTAAGTCATAAGAACTCACCACATAGTCACGAGGATCCAGTTTGATAGTATGACTTACAAATATTTAGACTTAGTCTTAAAAATATACCGCTAGAGGAAAAAAATGAAAATAACCCCAAATGGGCCCTTAACATGCGAGGACACCTCCCACAAGACCAATGTAACTCATAATAACTGACCGCATAACAACGGGACTCTCAGTTTTAGAATATGACAAAAATTTACAAATATCTAAACTTAGGCTTAAAATGTGCCGCTAAGGGACAAAACCCAAAACAAACCCCAAACTGCCACAAAATGGGTGAGGACATCTCACATGGGACCAATGTAACCAGCAAGTGTTGACCGCATTTTTACAGGACTCTTGGTTTGAGAATATGACAAAAATTTGCAAATATCTAGACTTAGGCTTAAAAACATGTCGATGGAAGGCCGAAAACCCAAAATAGCCCCCAAACGGCCCCATTAGAAGTACCAACACCTCAAATGGGACGAAAGTAACTGGTAAGAATTGACCACTTAGTCATGGGACTCCGGGTTCGATAGTGTGACAAACATTTGAAAATATCTAGACTTAAGCATAAAACCATGCCGCTAGAGGGTAAAAACCTAAAACAACCCTCAAATAGCCCCATAGCAGGCACAAACACCTCACTTGGGACCAATGTATCTCGTTAGAATTGGCCGCATAGTAACGAGACTCCCAGTTTGAGAATATGACAAAAATGTCCAAATATCTAAACTTAGGCTTAAAAAGAAGCCCATGGTGGGCGAAAATCCAAAACATTCCCAAACGGCCATGCAAGAGTCACGTACATATTATTATACAACCTAACCTATCTTAAGCACTTTGATTTTTATATAACCATTGGTAGCTTACTTTACCTATATTTGTAGAATTGCCACAATATTTACAAACTACTCATTAAACATATCGTGAATAGGAGGAGGTAGGCTATCTTGTTCTTCGTTCAGGAACCAAGGGGTCTGTCTCGAAAGAATCAGAGTCGGGCATGAAATCAATGTCGTCTTGCACAGATGGATCATCATCGGAGGAGCTACTAGAAGATATTGAGGAAATCTCAATAAAAAGTTCTCCATTAGAGGTGGCTTTGGGGTAGAGCAGGGGTTGAGAGTGAATATCATTCCATGCGATATTAATACTCTTGAAGAATAATTGGATTGTCCATGTATTCTCTCATTTTCCTCATCATTTGGGCTTCAGCGGAGATTCTATTATTCAACACCAATTGCTTCACGGCTCTACTGTAATTTATCCGATCGTTGTTCACTTCTCAAATCATAGCATTGAGTCTAAGAAAAGCCTTTTCCCTCACCGTGTTTTCCTATCTGTTGGTGGGAACTATATAAATACTGAAAAGCTACGAGTCCCAAATATTCATACTGAAAAATAGATTAAATATATGACGAAAATAAAGAAGTTATGAAAAATGTAAAATAACTAATATTTTATATTATTCCCATATAGGAGTCTAACCCGATGCATTTTAGAATCATGTTGTGATACCAACTTGCCACACCGTATTTTTGTTAGGAATGTACATGATAGTAACAAAGTAATGAAACTAAAGTTTAGGAGGAAAAACAAGACATTTTTCATTAATATAGTGTTGTATATATTGTAATACCACCACATGCGTGAATTATTCATGTTCCATTTCATTCAGAAACTGAAAAATGACGTAGGTCATCGAGAAACAATGGAGGTGGGGTATGGCTTCCTTATCCTGGAACATCTGGAGGAAAAAGGAACTAGCACGAGTATGCTAAGTAGATTTTAATCAGTTCTATAAAAAATTTATTCATATAGAAGTTTGATTGTGGATGTAGTTAAATGTTTCTTAAATGAAGCATAAATAATTTTCATAATAAAAGATGAATCATTTTTAAATAGATAATACAATATTTACTAGTTTACTAATGGATATAGAAATAATTAAGCATGATTAGTATAACCAAAAAATAATGTCAACCCAAAACCTTTGGGGAAAATAAGCAGCTAGGAACACTAACTAGAGTGGCACTCATACATATGTAGCGATAAATTCAAGCTCTCAAACATATGTTACCTTAGAGAAAAGTTAAAAAAAAATCAAGGGGTAACACGGCAATGTACTCCCTAGTTAATACTGATGCTTATAACAAAGGCAATTATTGCATCGATGCATAGGTGAACTGATTTAGTCCTTGCAATAACCTCGTGAAATCAGTTATTAGATGATAAGGGTTTAAATTGACCAAAATGACCCATATTAAAATATCAATGATATTTAACAACATATGTAGCATGGAGCATCATAACATGAACATACTAAGAATAACTTATGGCTATCACAGTGTGATATCAATAGTAGTTTTATCAAATACATCGAAATAACTATCGAAAGGGCAAAATCTACTTGTGAGCTAGGAATAATGTAATTAGATTTGATTGAGGTCGAGATCGGGAGGGTCAGGTGCTTGATTATCTGTGAATCAGTATAACTGTAAGTGTATGTTATTGGTAATAGTTCTAAATTGGAAAAATAAATGAAAAAATTATATCTTTAAAGTTTATGGGCTAATTTGCAATTATTTTTTAAAGTTTAAAATATAAGTCTTGAGTCATATTTGAAAAATTATGTAGAAGACTTTTCGCCTTAAAATTTATCAAAGTGTATATAGAAAAAAGTTGGGGTGAAAATTCATAACTTCGAATAACCAGAAAGGGTCAATTCGTAATTTTTTGAAAATACTTTCAACCTAAAACCTTGGCTTTCTTTAATTTTGGATATGGTTGATCAAACACTGCTTTACCTTATACAATTTTGACAAACAAATAGTAAAAATATTGGGAAAAATAAAAATTTTGGATCGATCACGCGCCCTCACGCGTCTGGTCAATATTTCTAGTTGAAAAGTTCATCTTAAACCTCTTGACAATTGACTTAGGTTTTGATAAAACTTTGACCTTGAATAACTTCTAATTTTCTAAACCATTTGAGATGATTCCTGAAACAATCCAACCCAATATTTCATAAGGAATTTAAATATATAAGTTTCATGGATTGAGGTTCAATATTCATCGAGTTCCAACTCTTGTGTTTTTTTCAGAAAATTTAACCTAACATTTGTTTATTTGTAGAATGTGGTAATGGATTTTAATCTTACGGCTATGTTTATGCTATCCTAAGGGAGCGTTTTGTTTTTAGTTGGAAGGATTAAGGTATCCTGAATGAAGAGAATTTTGGAATTTTAGTTTTTGAAATTCGAAAACACTTTTGAGAAATTGGGTTTCAAAACTTCTGAGTTTTTGAAAAAAGGTCATTGCACTCGAGCTCTTGCGCTTATAAGAAACTCATTCCTCACTTTGAAACAGGTTCAAAGTCAAAGAGGGAAGTTTCACCATTAAAGCTCAGATTTTAATGGAGTGTTTGAAGGTTTCTGCCTATACATGATATTCCACACGTAAGAGTTTTGTTTTTATGATTGGGTTGGGTATTATGATGGTGCAAAAAATGTTTTAGATAATAAAAACAAGAATTTTTGCCAAAAATTATATGTTACCAATTTCGAGGGAAAACTTAAGTTTGGTTCTTACTAAACTGGTGGGGTTTGAGGTTGGATTTTGTGGGATCTATACCCTAAGATAAGTCCAATTGATTGGTGTTTCTCGGAGATGGATTCTCCCAGGTTTTAAGAAGATAAAACTTGGGGGAAATAAGATCACATGGAGAAGTGGTGTAGGGCATATAATTTATCTCATTTTCTGCTGATGGTGATGCTTTGTTGATAGGGGAGGAAAGTTAAAATAGTTTAGTTTTGGTTTTGGTCCTCAAAGAGAAAGTTTTATATTTATTTTGTTTCTAATATGATCAATTTGCATTTTTTGGGGCATTTATTTTATTTTATGAAAGTTTAACGGTTGGGATTCTAAACTTAAATTAGTTGAGGTATAAATGTTCAATTTGATATATAATTTTGGTCTTTGGGTGAAATATAGGTTAAGGCATACTTCTCCCAAAGATTAGAGCGGTAATTTGGACATTTTGTAACCTTGGAGGATACTTAGGTAATTAAGAAAAGTGGTAGAATTTTATGTGTAGTTTCAACTTTATTTAGGGTGTTTTTGAATTTTATTAAGTTATAAAGGAATACGAGGTAATATATGTATCTATCGGATCATAATTAATTGTTGTAGGGTTTAGTACAATGCGGGTATTACAAACATGCCAATAGAGGGAGAAAACCTAAAACAACCCCTAAACGACCCCATAAAAGGAACAAACACCTAGCACGGGACCAATTTATGTCGTAGGAATAGACCGCGTAGTCATGGGACTCCGGTTTAATAGTTAGACAAAAATTTGCAAATATTTGGAATTCGACTTAAAAACATGCCATAAAAGGGAAAAGACCCAAAACAACCATCAAACTGCCCCATAACAAGCAAGGGCACCTCATACGGGACGAATGTATGTAGTAAGAACTGACCGCATAGTTATGGGACTCCCATTTGAGAATATGATGAAAATTTTCAAATATTTATACTTTGACTTAAAAATATTCCCATTGAGGGAGAAAATACAAAACAACCCTGTATGGTCCCGTAAGAGGCATTAATACCTTGCACCAGACAATTATTACTCGTAGGAACTAACGACGTAGTCACGGGACTTCCGATTTCAGAGCATAAAAAAACTTTGCAAATATATAGACTTAGGATTAAAAATATACCCATAAAGGAAAAAACCAAAAACAATCCACAAACATCCCCGTAAGAGGTGCGACACCTCCCACAAACACCCCGGTAAGAGGTATGAACACCACTCGCAAATGCCCTCGTAAGAGGTACGAAGACCTCATACAGGACTAATGTAACTCGTAGGAACTAACAGTGTAGTCACGGGACACCCAATTTTGGAGTATAGTGAATATTTGAAAATATCTAGACTTAGGCTTAGCAACATGCCCATAGAGAGAAAAAACCTAAAAAGGCTCCAAACAATCCCATAAGAGGCATGAACACCTTGCACTGTTCAAATGCAACTCGTAGGAACTAACCACGTGGTCACGGGACTTCCGATTTGAGCATATTATGAAAATTTGAAAATATCTAGACTTAGGCTTGAAAACAACCCCATAGGGGAAGAAACCCAAAATAGCCCCAACTAGTCCCGCTAGAGGCCCGGACACCTCAAACGGGACCAATATAACTCATAGGAACTGACCTGAGGTCATGGCACGCTCGATTTTATAGTATGCCAAAAAATTTCAAATATCTAGATTTTAGCTGAAAAACATGTCGCCCGAGAGCGAAAACCCAAAACAACCCCATGACAGGCACAAACACCTCACATGGGACCAATGTAACTCGTAAGAACTTATGGAGTAGTCAAGGTACTCCCTATTGAGACTGGAAAAAATTTGTAAATATTTAGACTAGGGCGTAAAACCGTCCCCATAGAGAGCGAAAATGAAAACCAATCCCCAAACGGCCCCGTAAGTGGTACGAACACCTTGCACGGGACCAATGTAACTCTTAGGTACTGACTACGTAGTTACGAGACTCATGATTTGAGAGTATGCAGAAGATTTGAAAATATCTAGACTTGGACTTAACAACATGGCTAGAGCGGGTGAAAACCTAAAACTACCCCATATGAGACGTAAATACCTCACACGGGAGCAATGTAACTCGTAGGAACTGGCTTCATAATCACGGAACTCCTAGTTTGAGAGTGTTGTGAAAATTTTGAAAATATCTAGACCTAGGCTTAAAAACAAGCCCATAGAGGGCGAAAACATAAAACCACCCAAAATGACCCCCGTGAGAGAATGAACACCTCTCTAGGAACCAATGTAACTTGTAGGAACTGAATGCGTTGTCACGAGACTAACGATTTGAGAATATGATGATATTTTCATATATGTAGACTTAGGTTTAAAAACATTCCCATAGAGGTCTAAAACTAAAAAAACGAACGGGACCGTAAAAGGCACGAACACCTCGCACGGGATTTAGGAACTTACCACATAGTCACGAGACTCCTGAATTAATAGTATGACAAAAAATTGTAAATATTTAGATTTAATCTTAAAAACATTACCATAGAGGGTGAAAACCCAAAACAACCTCCGATCGGACCCGTATTAAGCACGAGCACGTCGCATGGGACCAATGTAACTCGTAGGAACTAACCGCATAGTCACGGGACTCCCGATTTGAGAGTATAATTAAAATTTTAAAATATTTATACTTAGTCTTAAAACAATTCCCATAGAGGGATAAAACCCAAAACAACCTTCAAACGACCCGATAAGAGGCACAAAAAACTTGCACGGGACGAATCTAACTTGTAGAAACTGGTCGCATATTCACGAGACTCTCGATTTGTGAGTATGGTAAAGATTTTGAAAATATTTATTCTTACGCTTAAAAACATGCCCATAGAGGGCGAAAACCCAAAATAATAATGTATAGTGTAAGAATAACTCACAGGGACCAATGTAAAGCGTAGCTATTGACCGCGTAGTCACGAGACTCTCGGTTTGAGAGAATGGTGAAGATTTGAAAATATCTAGATTTTGCCTTAACAACATGCTCATGGAGGGAAAAAACCCAAAACATTCCTAAATGCCCCTATAAGAGGCACGAACACCTCGAACGGGACCAATGAAACTCGTAGGAACTGACCACGTAGTCACAGATCTCCCGGTTTGAGGGTATGATGAGAATTTTCAAATATCTATAATTTGGCTTAAAAAATTCCTATAGAGGGTAAAAACCCAAATAAAACCACTAAATGTTCCCGTAAGAGGCACGGACACCTCGTACGGGACCAATGTAACTTGTAGGATCTAACCGCATAATCATGGGACTCCTAATTTGATAATATAATGAAAAAGGAAAATATCTAAACTTAGCCTTATAAACATGCATGTAAAGGGAGAAAACTTAAATGGAACCATAATAGGCACGGACAACTCACATGGGACCAATGCTACTCGTAGGGACTGCCCGCATAGTTACAAGTCTCTCGATTTGATATATCTATACATAGGCTTAAAAACATGTCCATAGATGGAGAAAACCCAACGCAACCCCAAATCGCCCCGAAAGAGGCATGGGAACCTCATATGGAACAAAGGTAACTTCGTAGGAACTGACTTTGTAGACACAGGACTCCTAGTTTGAGAGTATGATGAAAATTTATAAATATCTAGACCTATACTTAAAAACAGGCCCATAGAGGGAGAAGACTGAAAATAGCTTTCAAACGGCACCGTAAGAGGCATCAAATACTCATATGGGACCAATCTAACTCATAAGAACTGACCATTTAGTTACGAGACTCCAAATTTGAGAGTATAATTTTTTTTTAAATATCTATACTTAGGCTTAAACACATGCCCATAGAAGGTGAAAACCGTACATAGTCCCAAACGGCCCCGTTAGAGGAACAAACACCTTGTACGGACCAATGTAACTCGTAGAACTGACCACGTAGTCATGGGACTTCCAGTTTGAGAGTATGCTGAAAATTTTCAATTATATAAACTTAGGCTTAAAAATGTGCCCGTAGAGGGGAAAACTTAAAACTGCCCCAAACGGCACGAACTCCTCCCACGGGACATTCACAACTCGGAGGAACTAGCTACGTTGTCATGGGACTCCCAATTCATAGTATGAAAAAAAAATTAGATATCTAAACTTAGGCTTAAAAACGTGCGACTAGAAGGGGAACACCCAAAAAAAATCCCAAACGACCACCCATAATAGGTAAGGATACCTCACATGAGACCGAGGTAACTCGTAATAACTGAACGCATAGTTATGGGTCTCCCAGTTTGAGAATATAAGAAAAAATTGGAAATATCTAAACATAGGCTTTAAAACATGCCTAAAGAGGGCAAAAAATCAAAACAATCCAAAAACGGCCCATAGTTGTCACGAACACCTCGCACAAGATTAATGTAACTCATAGGAAATGACCTCATAGTCACAGGACTCTCGGTTTGAGAGTATGATGAAAATTTAATAATATATAGAGTTAGGTTTAAAAACATGACCACGGAGGGAAAAACCCCAAAACATCTCCATAAGAGTAAAAAAAAACTCACATGGGACTAATGTAACTTGAAATAACTCACCGCATAGTAACGAGACTTTTGGTTTGAGAATATAAATTTTTTTTGCAAATATCTAGACTTAGTCTTAAAAACATTCCCATAGAGGGCAAAAACCCAAAACAATCCCAAAATGGCCTCGTAAGAGGTACGGACCAATGTGACTCACAGGAACTAACCTCATAGTCACATGACTCCCGATTTGATAGTTTAATGAATATTTGAAAATGTCTAGACTTAGGCTTAACGAGGTGGTCGTAGAGGCTAAAAACCCAAAAGAACCCTGTATAAAGAACAAACACCTCGCACGGGATGAATGTAACTTGTAAGAACTGACTGCGTAGTCACAGGACTCCCGATTTGAGAATATGATGAAAAATGATAAATATCTAGATTTATGCTTAAAAACATTCCCATAATGGTTGAAAACACAAAACTGCCCTGTAAGAGGTACGAACACCTCGCACGGGACAAATGTAACTCACAGGAACTAATCGCATAGTCATGAGACTCCCAGTTTGAGAGTATGGTGAAGATTTGAAAATATATAGACATGGCCTTATAATCATGCCCATAGAGCGTGAAAACCTTAAACAGTCCCGAATGGCCCCGTAAGAGGCACGGACACCTCGTACGAGACCAATGTAACTCGTAGAACTGACCACGTAGTCATGGGACTAATAATTTGAGAATATGAAGAAAATTTTGAAATATATAGACCTACGCTTAAAAACATACACTCATAGAGGGAAAAATCCCCAACAGCCCTAAGTGGATCGATAAGACGCATGTACACTTGTACGAGACCATTGTAACTCGTAGGAACTGATCGCGTAGTCATGGGACTCGCAATTTTATAGTATGACAAAAATTTCAGATATCTACACTTAAGGCAAGAAAACATGCGACTAGAGGGAAAACCCCCAAAATAATTCCCAGACGGCCCCATAACAGGCATAAACACCTCAGATGAGACCAATGTAACTCGTAAGAACTGAACGCATAGTTACGGGTCTCCTAGTTTGAGAATATAACAAATATTTAGAAATACCTAGACTTCATCTTAAAAACATGCCCATAAATGGCGAAAACCAAAAATAACCCCTAAATGGCCCTGTGACATGCATAAAAAACTCGCACAAGACCAATGTAACTTGTAAGAGCTGGCCTCGTAGTCACGGGACTCCCGGTCTTAGAGTATGATGAAAATTTGTAAATATCTAGACTTAGGCTTAAAAATAATACCATAGAGGGTGAACACTCAAAATAATCCCTAAACAACCTTATAAAAGATATTAACACCTCGCATGGGACCAATGTAACTCGTACTAACTGGTCGCATAGTCAAAGGACTCCATATTTAAGAGTATGATGAAGATTTGATAAATATATAGACTCAGGATTAACAACATGCCCATAGAGGACAAAAACCCAAAATAGCCCCGTATGAAGCACGAACACCTGGCACGAGATCAATGTAACTCGTAGAAATTGATCATCTAGTCACATGACTCCCAGTTTGAGTATATGATGAAAATTTTCAAATATCTATACTTATACATAAAAACATGGCCATGAAGGCAAAAACCCAATACAACCCCCAAACGAACCCCTAAGAGTCACATCCAGCTCGCAAGTGACCAACGTAACTCGTAGAAACTGACCATGTAGTCACGAACTCCCAGTTTGAGAATATGATGAAAGCGTAAAAATATATATAATTGGTCTTAAAAATTCCCTTAGAGGGCGAAAACCCAAAACAACCACTAAACGGCCCTGTAAGAGGCCCAATCACCTCGCACATAACCAATATAACTAGTAGGAATTGACTGTGTGGTAACAGGTTTAAAAAAAATTAAAGGTCGTGGATTTGGGGCATGCCCTATTTTAAACATCGTCCCACGCATGGTGAAGGCCTGGATCTATGACCATAGGGTCACGGCCTAGCTCCATGGGCTAATTTGAATATCATCCTACATGGCCACGGCCCAGGTCCATGATCATGAAGCCAATATTTTTCCCACGGGGTAGACCATGCCCCTTATTTATGGTCACAAATGAAGTCTATGACCACAATTTTTGGTGACATAAAAAATGGTCACGACCTAGGTTTGTGACCATCTTTATTAAATGGGTTAGTGTAAGTTCACCTAACATGGGCTACGTCAACAGGAGATCGAGTTTTACTTCACTTAGAGAATGAAAATCAAAGTTTGTAAAAAATCAATCTTAATAATAAAACTTTTGGTCTCAAACTGTATACAGTGTTTAAATTCTTTAAGAATCTCTTCAAGTTTATTAAAGTCTATCTTGAATCTCTCCCTTTTAAGTATATGTTCTCTATATATGTCTTGATGTTCAATGGAAATGATGCATCATATATATAGTCTCAACCTCTAATCCCATGGGTCCTTGAGTCTACTGGTAAATCGCAATCAGTCATTTAATGGGAGATAAACCCGTTAAGAATGGTTTAAAGTTGTCTCAAAACGTGGATGATAGTATTACTTTAATCAAAAGTTATGCAGCACACTACCTAATACATAATATAAATTCTTCATGCATGAGATCATGTGTAAAAGGAATATTCTTTTACCTTCGGCGGTGCTGTCCACGTCAGCACTTTTTCCATCTTATTAATATTTCAATCATGCAAGATGTTGGTTACGTGCAACATGTTCAATTGGGTGAGTTGTTTCACAATAGTATTGATTCTATAGAGTTGTTTTGGTCTGTGTTTTCTTAGAAGCAATTAACTAGGGAACCTTCTTATCTAGGTGCTTCAATGGTTCATTAAGACCCCTCGAATCTTCCAGACTTAGTCTTTCGAGATTAACCTCTTCCATATAGCATCAAATGAACTCCCATTTGCCTTATTGAATTAACTTATCTGTACGGAGGGAGTTTTACCAACAAGCCCCTCCTACATTTGTCTCCTCATAGAAAAAGTTATTGTGTGAACACAAAGTTTCTATACAAAACACCTCATTCAAATGCCTTGGTCAGACAAATTGAAGCTTCTCAAATCACAACAATTAATTATTTGCAAATTCTCAATTTTAAATCTTATATAAAGTACCTTGCGCTAGTGAACTCTATTTAGGAATATTTTGAGCAGATGGATCTAGAACCGAGGGACCTTCGTTCGAAGAACCTTATACTAAAGAACCTTATGTCGAAGAAACATTCATCGAAGAACCTCGACTGTACACGTGTTAATTTATTTCACCTTTCATCTCAAACATGCAAACTAATTTTTTGTATATCTCGTCATTAAATGCTAAGATCGCTGGCTTTGGCATTTCCATAACTTTTACCACCTGTAGCCATAGACAATTTCGGAGGAATTGGGTTACTAATTCGTTATTTTGCCCTGATTGTTAAATGGTGGCTTTTTTAGTGAACTGTCAAGCGCATTGTTTTTTAAATGGCTGTATAAGAGAATACATTAAAAGATCTCTTAATTCTTCAGAACCTTATAACTTTTTTTAACTCCACTAAAACCCGAGCTCCCAAACGTTTCTAGAGAGTGGTCATGTCTTTTTTTAAAACATTTTATATTTTCTTCATTATTTAATGATTGTACTTTATTTTAACCATTTTCATAACTTTTCTTATGGTAATACTCATTCATATTCAGTAATGGTATTGCAAGTAATGTTGCCAAAACTTCTGGTAAGGGCTCAAGTGGGGCTCCGTCAAATGAGTTATTAGAGAGAGAATCTTTGTTTAATAGTTATCGTCGTTATCTTCACTTTGGGGAGATAAAAAAGTTTTGATAAGCATGTAGGGCCTTTTCTATAAGTTTGCCAAGATTGGAAGATCCTTTATTGATAGCCGATCAACTTGAGAAACATTCTGAATGAGGTAATCTTACCCTATACGGTATCTTAACACTTTAATATGACATAGGAGACTTCCCTTATTTTAACATTGACTTCAAGGAACTAGGTGGTTCACCTGGAGGTTTTGTTTCTTGGACTAGAAATATGATGAGACTCTTCTTCAAGTTGTCACTTATAATGCTACTTAATTGTTTATTGATTTTACCCTTTCTAAAAACAACTCCACACTTCACATGTTACTTTTTAGGTTAAGTTATTTGACCGATAGTTTCGTGAAATCTTGGGGCGATTTCATAGTCACCTTGGAAGATGTGTTTTAAGTAATAGGAAGAGGCCCATGTAGTGTTGTTCCTTATAATGATGAACCACTGGATAAAAAGTAGGCCGAAGCTCAAATGGAGCTTGACAAACTTTGATGTGAGTGCATCGGTGATTCCTCTAAGGCCACTTTTGGTAAATTGATCAAATGTTTCTATAGAGTTTCGTCGAACCTGACTAAGGAATTAAAGGAAAATAGTATAATACCTGATGTACCATTTATTCCTGGAAAAGCTCAACATTCATATCTAGTTGCCAACTTTTTATGGTTGCTTTCTTTATTCTTCCTAATTGGTAAAACCAATCATCAAGCCTATAGAGATTTGATAAATTTCTCAATTAGGTTAGCTAATGGGATCACCAATCCTTTGGGTGATATACTATTGGGATCTTTGTATACATAGTTGGATAGAGCTCATTTTTACATGAAATGCTCTATTGGTAGATATTTTGTATCCAACGTTAGCAACATAATCCTTCTCACTGTGTTCCTCTATAGTAGGTTCCCCAAGTTTGCTCCAGTTGAGATCCCCATTACTAAGTTTCCAATCAGGTTCCTAAGGTTGTTGAGTTGTAACCATAAATAGAATAAAAAGAATTTTCTACCTTTAATTGATGTCCATAGTGATTTTCTCAATAGACCTTTTTCCAAGGAAACTATTGCCAAAACATCGTCATACTTTAAAAAGAAGCTTACACGGTTCATTTGATTAACTCTGAAGTATATTTGGTTCAAGATCCTGCACTAACTCTGGTATTTATATTTACACCTATATGTCATCCTTTATTCAATGAGTTGAAGAAATAAAGTTAAGATTATAATCCTCATCGTTGTGTCAAATAAGTTTTGACCAAGGTATGCCCTAACCATTTGTCGAACTAGCAGAATCAATAATTATTTCTATTTTGCATGCCTTGAATTCACTCATTGTAGTGTATTTTATCTTTGTGCAAATTTTAATGATGAAGTAGTCACTACACTATATTCTGCGAATGGTCTCGCCCAGTTGGTCATGGCCCAAGTCCGCACCAGCTGGTCGCGGACTTGGTGCGTGATTGTCTCATTTTTTGGCGTGACCATATTCATTACCACACTAAATAATGGATGCTCTGGAAGTGTTCACCGACCAAATCCCTGACTACCGTGGGTCACGGACTTGGGTCGTGACCAGGGCGTGACCATATTAGCGCCAAATTCGCGCCAAAATTCCCTCCAAGCTTGGTCGAGGATGGGTCACGGACTTAGACCATGACCATAGGCGTGATGAAGGATAAAACATACACATATGGGGTTATGGCTGGGGGTCGTGACCATTTCTTAATGTGGTTCACGGCTATGGGCGATGACCATACCTTAATTGGTGGGCTGATTGATTTCATTAAATTGTTTCACTGGTGGGTCACGGCTCTGGACGTGACCATGTTCAATCTGAAAAAAATAAATCTCGCTACCTTATTTATCGCATATGATTAATTTTATTCATTTCCCTCCCCTCCCTCTCTTTCATTCAATCGACCAAGTGGTGTTCAATCGTAGCTACTGGCAATTTCGGTTAGGGTTTCAGTCGCACCAAGTGGTGTTCGGGTTATTGTGATGGTGGATGGCCAAGTTTGTGGTGTTCGTTATTTTTGGTGGTTTGGCTGAATAAGAGTGGTTTTATGGTGGTCGGGTCAGGTGGTTTCAGGGGATATAAGTTTGGATTGGCCGTCGGAGCTAGGTGTGGTGGTGGTCAGCGATGTGTTAGGGCTTTTTGGTTTGTCGGCGGGTAGTCTGCTAAGGTTGGATTCAGGTGATAGTTCGCAGTTGCAGTCAGGTGGTGGCCAGAGTTTGGATAAGTATGGTGGGTCAAGTTCGGGTAGGAGTAGGTCGTGGTTATGGAAGTTTAAGGTTGGGTCTTGAAATGGAGGAAGAGGATCTGATGGTGGAGATGGGTACGGTATCTCCATCTTGTCAAACATATGTAGTACGACTATGTTGATTTAAATCTAATTTTTCATTTCTAATTGTTTGATGATACATATGTAGATGGATCGGTATCATAGGATAGAGAAGCCGAGGGAAGATACGCCTATTAACGAGAATGAGATTCGTATGACCACTCAGGGCAAGATGAGGAACTACATTACTTATGCCACCACTCTTCTCTAAATTTTTTTTATTAATCTTGTTGCTTATACATCCACATAATTAAAAAAATACACATTTTCATTGTAGACACTTTAACTAGTTGTGATATGTATTATGTCCCTGTTGTGTTTCATTAAATTCAATAACAAACCAATGCTGGGAAAAAAACATTTTTTTTATGGTTAATATTGTTATGCTACGAGTGTCATTTTGCCACGTGAGATTCGGATTGTCTTATTCAAATAAACACGTGTTATGTCGTGTATACTCTCATATGTCAAATATGTTATGAAGACTTTTGGTTAATTGACTGTAATTGTTATTCCGTTCTTGTTCAAGCCCCTAGAAAATGTATTGTGGATCAAACATGCTTTTATGGTACAAATATCATTTTTTTATATGATTTAAATGACTATTTTGTACTCCTTTATGTTTCTCTATTTTAAAGCTTATGCAGTTCGATAATGTTATCTTTTGTAGGAGAAAGGATCTGATGGCATTGCTCTTAAGGCAATAGGAATAGATATTAACAAAACTGTGATGATTGTTGAACTCATTAGGGTGATGTTACTGATCATTATGGCTTTCCCTACCTTGTTAAATGTTTCTCCCTTTTTTTTGCTTGTTTCAGTTAGCAATGGAGATAAATTTGGGAAACTTCCATTTGATTTCGATTTTCATCCCTTAAATCAACTCATAGCTACTGTTGCTATTGGCGAGGGTCGAGAAAATGGAAAGAACAAGGTGTACATCAATGTGAAGGTAATTGTCTGACCTCAACATTTTGCGATGTTACCATTTATTCGGGTAATTGTCTGAACTCAACATTTTGTTATTATTATTGAAATTTAGTGGGCTGAATATTTATGTTTAATGGACATTGTAGAAATTCTTACTGAGTCTCTGGATTGTGGGATTTTGACAATGGATGTTGAGACGAAATTTTGGGGTTATTACTTATTTGATCTATGCCCTGTTATATTGAATATGTTTTTCACTGTTTTCACTTTTGAATTTGCTATTAATTTGAATATATTGTCCATTGATTTTAGGAAGAAGATGAAGTTAAAGGGTATTAGCAAATATGGCTATTAATAAGTTTTTCATAATAATAATTATTGTTTTATAAATACAACAAATTTGACTATTAGTAAATTTTTTTAATGATCTTAATCTTTTAGAGGAGCTCTTTCACTAATTTGGTGCGATTTTTCATTTTTGAAGATTCTTTTTCGACAAAACCGAATAATTGACCTCACTACCAGAGCAGCTTTGGTATAATTTTTTTGGTAGTAGGTAAACAGTAATGCAATATCTGAAATAATTTTGGCACTCTTATTTCCATTTTTTATTTATTGAAACAAAAGTAGATTATGTGCGAAAGTTGAATGATTTTAAAGGTTACTAATAACTCTACTTTCATTTGTATACAAATGAGCAAAAGTTTAGACCATGCCCAGTTGTCTTTACGTCTTTTTCTGGTGGCCCAAAAACGTGTATGTACAAGGTTCTTCAGGTAATTGTCTTCGATAACTTGTATGAGAATGTGTTTAATGGTGAATTTAACTTTCCTTTCACTTCTATTACGAGTTCAAATATGTTTTATTCATCTTATATGTATGTGTGTTTCAGTAACATTTTCAGTTTTCACCATACCTAACCCATAGACACAATCTCCCAATGGTTGTGTAGAAATTAATAATCGTGTTCCTAAGTAACATACCAAAGTTTTGGGTGGGGGAAGGGGGGTGAATAGCATACAAACGGTAAAAAAAAATTTGTTGTCATTTTATGTGAGATATATGGGATGATTGCTCATGGTGATTCTAAAAATAGATGGTAAAAGAACTATAATACTGTTGTCACCTTTTGTTTGCGTGGCAATTAACACTCGCGCCAATCGTCTTATCGTCGTGTTAGAAGGTAAAAACTCAAAACAGCCCGCGAACGGCCCTGTGAGAGGCACCAACACCTTGCACGAGACCAATGTAATTCGTAGGAACTGACCACCCTATCACGGGACTCCCGATTTCATAATACGATGATAATTTGAATATATCTAGACTTAGGCTTAAAAATATAGTGTTAGAAGTCAACAATCCGAAACAACACCCCGAACGGGCCTGTGAGAGGCACCAACACCTCGCACAGGAAAAATATAACTCGGAGGAACTCACCGTGCAGCCACGAGACACCCGGTTTTAGCATACGATGATAATGTGAATATTTCTAGACTTAGGCTTATAAACATGGCGTTAGTGGGTGAAAACTCGAAACATCCCCCGAATGGCCCCGTGAGTGGCACTAACACCTCGCACGAGACCAATGTAACTCGTTGGAACTGACCGCGTGATCACGGGACTCCCGATTTGAGAATACGATAATAATTTGATATTTCTAGACTTAGGCTTAAAACATAGCATTAGTGGGTGAAAACCCGAAATAGCCCTTTAACGGCCCCGTGAGTGGCACCAACACCTCGCACGGGACCAATGTAACTCATAGGAACTTACCGCATGATCACGGGACTCCCGGTTTGAGAATATAATGATAATTTAAAAATATCAAGACTTAAGCAAATCATGGCATTAGTGAAAGAAAACCCAAAATAGCCCCCCGAACGACCCCGTGAGTAGCACCAACACCTTGCATGGGACCAATGTAAATAGTAGGAACTGACCGCGCGATCACGGGACTCCCGGTTTGAGTATACAATGGTAATTTGCATATTTCCAGACTTGGGCATAAAAACATGGCGTTAGTTGGTGAAAACTCGAAATAGCCCTCGAATGGCCCAGTGAGTGGCACCAACACCTCGTACGGGACCAATGTAACTCATAGGAACTTATCACGTCATCACGGAACTCCTGGTTTGAGAATACGATGATAATTTACATATTTCTAGACTTAGGCTTAAAAACATGGAGTTAGAAGGCAAAAATCTGACACAACCCCCGAACGGTCTCGTGAGTGGCACCAACACCTCGCACGGGACCGATGTAACTCATAGGAATAGACCACGCGATCACGGTACTCCAGGTTTGACAATACGACGATAATTTTATATTTTTAGACACGGGCTTAAAAATATGGCGTTAGTGGGTGAAAACCCAAAATAGCCCCCAAACGGCCCCGTGAGTGGCACCAACACCTCGCACAGGACCAATGTAACTCATAGTAACTTACCGTACGATCACAGGACTCTCGATTTGAGAATAAGAGAATAATTTAAAAATATCAGGACTTAAGCAAAACATGGCGTTAGTTGGTGAAAACCCAAAGCAACCGCTGAATGGCCCCGTCACTGTCATCAACACCTCGCACGGGACCAATGTAACTCGTAGGAACTTACCTCGTGATCATGGGACTCCTGGTTTGAGAATACGAGGATAATTTGAAAATATCAGGACTTAAGTAAAACATGGTGTTAGTGGGTGAACACCCAAATTAGCCCCCAAATGGCCCCGTGAGTGGCACCAACACCTCGCACGGGACCAATGTAAATCGTAGGAACTGACCGCGCGATCACGAAACTCCCGATTTGAGAATACAATGATAATTTGCATATTTCTAGACTTAGAATTAAAAACATGGCGTTAGTGGGTGAAAACCCCATACATCCCCCGAACGGCCCCGTGAGTGGCACTTCGCACGAGACCAATTTAACTCGTAGGAAATTATTGCGCAATCACGGGAATCTCGGTTTGAGAATACGAGGATAATTTGAAAATATCAGTACTTAAGCAAAACATGGCGTTAATGGGTCAAAACCTGAAACAGCCCCCGAACAGCCCTGTGAGTGGCACCAACACCTCGCACGGGACCAATATAACTCGTAGGAGCTGACCATGCGACCACGGGACTCCCGATTTGAGAATACAAAGATAATTTTCATATTTTTAGACTTAGGCTTAAAAACATGGTGTTATGGAGTGAAAACCTGAAATAGCCCCCGAGCGGCTCCCGTGAGTGGCACCAATACCTTGCACGGAACTAATGTAAATCGTAGGAACTGACCACCCTATCACGGGACTCCTGGTTTGATAATACAATGATAATTTGAATATTTCTAGACTTAGGGTTAAAAACATAGTATTAGAAGGAAAAAATTCAAAACAACCTTCGAACGGCCCCGTGTGAGGCACCAACACCTCATACGGAACTAATGTAACTCGTAGGAAGTGACCGCACAGTCACGGGACACCTGATTTTAGAATACGATGATAATTTGAATATATCTAGACTTAATCTTATAAACATGGCATTAGTGAGTGAAAACACAAAATAGCCCCCGAACGGCCCCGTGAGTGGCACCAACACCTCGCATGGAACCAATATAACTGATTGGAACTGATCGCGCAATCACGGGACTCCCGGTTTGAGAATAGGACGATAATTTGCATATTTCTTGACTTAGGATTAAAAATATAGCGTTAGTGGGTGAAAACCCAAAACAGCCCCCTAACGGCCCCATGAGTGGCACCAACACCTCGCACGGGACCAATGTAACTCGTAGGAACTTACCTCTCGATCATGGGACTCCCAATTTGAGAATACGACGATAATTTAAAAATATATGGACTTAAGCAAAACATGGCGTTAGAGGGTGAAAACCCGAAACACCCCCTGAATGGCCTCGTGAGTGGCACCAACACCTCGTACGAGACCAATGTAACTCGTAGGAACTTACTGTGCGATCACACGACTCTTGGTTTGAGAATACGGAAGTAATTTGCAAAGTTTTAGAGTTAGGCTTAAAAACATGGCCTTAGAGGGCGAAAACTCGAGACAACCCCTGAACCGCCCCGTAAAAAGCACCAACACCTCGTACAGGACCAATGTAACTCATAGGAACTGACCATGCGATCATGGGACTCACGGTTTGAGTACACGAGGATAATTTGAAAATATAAGGACTTAGGCTTAAAAGCATACCGTTGGAGGGCAAAAACCCGAAACAGCCTCTGAACGGCCCCGTGAGAGGCACCAACACCTCACAAGGGACCAATGTAACTCGTAGGAACTGACCGTACGATCACGGGACTTTGCACGATAACGGGACTCTCGGTTTGAGACTGCGACTATAATTTAAAAATGTCTAAACTTAGGCTTAAAAACAAGGCGCTAGAGAGGGAACCCCGAAACAGCCCCGTGAGTGGCACCGACATCTCGCACGGGACCAATGTAACTCGTAGGAACTAATATGTTGATAATTATAACTCATATATGCAATTTTTCAGCTTGAATAATTTTTTTGTAAAACTACTTGGTTACCAATATCATTTTTTTTGTATCTAATCATTTGCAGGATAACATTGTACCATTTTCTTTTTTGCATGTGGAACAAATGAATAAGGCAATGGTTTACAACATGAAGATTGTTTATATAATATTCTGGACATTCTGGATTTTTTTTATGTGTTACAGTCGTGCGAGCTTTTATTGTTTTATTGTTTAGTTTTATGGTCATGCGGGCTTTTATAATTTGATTGTTAAATTTTATGGTCGTGCAAGCTTTATAATAAGCAGGTTTTATATTTACAGGGTTTGGAATGTCCAGGAAACAGAGGAAACTCTGCCCATATTTTTTTTGGTTTGTGAATTATTAGGACGTGTAATATTTTTAAGTTTGTATATATATTATTTTATTAACAACATTCCCGATTCGCAATTTGTGATTTTTTTTATTGTTTTGCCAATAATAAATATTTGTAACACCTCGTACGCATCCAACGTTATACGTAGCAACCGACCGTGCAGTCATAGGACCCCCAATTTTAGGATTGGACCCAAAAAAGACATTTTTTTTAAAATTATAGTTAAATATGGTCATGGACTTTGTCCATGGCCATTTTTATTTTTTTCGTCACGCATAAAAATGGTTGCGGCCAAAGTCCATGACCCCCAACCGTGACGAAAAATGGCCAGGGGCAAAGTCCGCGACCATTTTTTTCCTTTTGTTTTCGTCACGGTGTGGGTCACGGACTTTGGCCGTGACAGATTTCTGTCACGGTTGTGGGTCGCGGACTTGGGCCGTGACCAGTTTTTTTCTTTTTTTTTGTCGCGGTGTGGGTCACAGACTTGGGCCGCGACCATTTTTTCCCCATCGAGGCATGGGTCACGACACAAGTCTGTGACCATTTGTCGTGAACCCTGCGGGCCGTGACCATTTTTTGGTCACGAACTTGGGCTGCGACCCACAAAATTGGTCACGGCCGAAATGGTCACTGCCCGAGTTCGCGACCCACAGTCTTGGTCAGGGATTTTGGCCGTGACCATTCGCCAGTTTTAGTGTAGTGAGTCATTCCTGATAAGAGAATGTGTGGTGATGTTTCAATAAGTTGGCTCTGTTACTTTTGGCCAATCCAACTCAGGCAGTTTAGGGCCTTCGTGAAAAACTTAGCCAATTTATCCCAATGTGGAATTTTTTTAGCCCAATTAACTTGGCCTTAAAATAACTCAATTTCTAGTTTGGAGTTTGAGGTAAGCACCAATAACATTGAGCTACCTATAGAGTTCCCTCCTTTGCTTCAAATTAGTGAGATTGTTCACAAGAACGCCAAGATAAGAGCCATTAGTGCAAAAAGAAATTCTTTATCGGATCCAAATCCCATGAAATCCAATACGCCCCCAATAAGTCTAAAGTAACTCGAGGCTCCTTTGAGGTGGTTGGCATACCCCTAGAATATCCCCCCCCCCCAACCACCACCATATCTCGTTGAAAAGTTCATTTAAAGGTAGCTGATGTTCTATCTATAATTAATCTCATTCATATTAGTATAGATGATACTTTAGCTAGTTATGGGAGAAGTCACCACGCTAGTGGTTTTATTATTTCTCTTATTCCCTACATTCAGGTTTCTCCAGAAGTTCCAACGGAGAAAGGATTTCCAACTAATGTTCCTCTTTAACGTAAAAAACATTCGAGGAAGAAGTTAAATCAATTAGATATAACTTCAACTCCTTCTCCACAAGGTTCCTTTGAACAAACATTAACCACTAAACCAAGTGGTATTATGGAGGATGTCTTCCCGAATGATGCTCGGTCTAAGAAACCTTAGCATGCTCTCCCATTAAAAAATTTCTCTAAGCGTGGAACAATTTCTTTTGTGAGAGATATCTTTTATAATATTTTCTTATCTTTTTGTTTTGCAGGATGTTCCTTAATCTCAAGTGGTAATTGTAAATATTGATGACAACCCTCCATCTAAGGAACATTTAAGTCCAATTATTGAATACATTAACATTGCACCTTGTCCATTGCCCCTTTGCTTAAAGACTGAGCTTACATATTCTTGGAGGTCTCCCTCCAAATGTGCTTCTTCTGTAGAACAAAAATTATTTATGGAAAAAGAGCCAATTATAATTCCAAGTATTTTGATAAAATTGGTGGGTTTGGTTATAGATTGGGAAGAAAATTTTCAGAAATAGGACTGTTGCAGATTTGGGCATTGTGGTCTTATGTGTCCTTCTTGGTTACACTCATGATATCGTACTGTAGATCCACTATGGCTATGATTAATTTATCTAAAGAATCGATCGTCCTTTGGTTTGGTGTAAGGATTGTATCGTTGATTGGATTGGTTCCTAATAACAAATGTGCATCTAGGGGTGGAGTTGAGATTCGTTTAATTCTTCCAGATATTAGATTACTTTCAATAAGGGAAGCTACCTTTATCATTTGGTTAAAGTCACAAAGTTGTAAGGGGATGATAGAAGTTTTAATGTTCGTTCGTAAGCCACATTCAAAGTGTTTAAACTTTTTAGACTTAGTATCCACATACTCTTGGGCATACCGAGATAATTATGTAAACTTGGCATCATATTGTGCTACTATCATCCTTTACAGTTGCGGGCTTAGGACTTATACTATCATCTGATCTGTAATTGATTTTGAGAAGCACTTTTTAAAGCTAATTTCTTGGAATTGCAAGTTAAGTTATCAACATTCTGGGAGCGAAGAACAGACTACCATAAAAAATTGGCTATCCTTCAAATAGATATATGGCCAACTTCACCCTATTTTCAAGTCTTATACCTACTCCGTTCAGAACTTTAAGTGTCAGACGTATCCATTTTTCTTCTTCAATAGCACTAAAATTTCCATGGAATACTCGTGGTCTTTGTCAGAGAAATTCTTTCAGCTTGTTCATTCTCCGATTCTCATTCGGAATATCGTTATTAACCTGGTGTAGTGGTGGTACATTTTGAGAATATAAGGATTCTATGGAATGATTCAGATATTAGTCAATCACACAAAATTTCAATTTTACCAAATTTTATCTTTGATGTAATTTAGTGTGCATACACATATGTGGCCCATATTTAAATTCAACAAACCAAGAATGGAAAAACTCGAAGAAGTAAGGAAAAATCCCGAAAAGGGCAAAACCTTTACTAAGAACTATCAAAGATTTGATAGACAAAGTCGACTTACAAACTAACGAGTAGGCGAGTTTTTCAAAAATTTCTTAAAAAACATTTTGAAATACGAACTCTTAAAAATTCTAAAAGCCCTTGAAAAAGTAAAGCGTTAAAAAATGAATCCATAACTTCTTCTTGATGATGTTGAAATGTATGATTATTCAATCTTCCAAAAGTCTTCAACTTTGTCATTGAATATGTAGAAGTCATGAAGGTGCAGTGTATGTGTAACGGGGTAAGCCAAAATAAAACTAAATTGAGCAATTATAAAACTTTCTCTTACACATTTCGTTGCATCTTGGTCAAAGTTATCATTTCTTGTAAACAAGATAATATTCATTCATTAGTCATAGGTGGATTTGCTACATGTGGAACATTTTTTTATTCCCCTTGGAATCCACTGGTAGATGCTCGTGTACTAACCATTCTATATAAAGCAACATATTAAGGATATAATGACAATGAAGGTATCCAAACAAACCTATAATATTGATATCACTATTATGTTACATGGAGATATATTATATTCAAAATTCGCGGAAATAAAAGCATACACTTATAAGTTACTATCTTATAACTCTTATGAGTAAAAATGGTTAGTCAGTTATGTGATTAGTGAGGAATATGGTGATCACTCCTACACACACACACACAAGCTCAACAAAATATATGGGATACATCATGGTTTTATTTATTTACAACCACATTACTTTCCTTAGTTTACTTTAAATAAGATGAGGAACAATGCTATATAATTCGAATCTTGGGTCAGAAGGTCGGAGTCATTCGAGGTAGTGCCAGAGGAAGTGGTGGTAAAACAACTAGTGTTTCAAAAAATTGGTAGGTAATCTATCGGGGAATTAGGAGGAGTTACGATAACTTCTTTGGGTGGATCCATGTCCCAAGATAGATGGTTAGCATGTTGTATTATACCGGGTTATTAAGAAAACCTCTTGGTTTACCTTGTAGCTTGTGCCTCTCCCATCAGGCCACCAATCAACATATTTTGCTTGATATTAGGAGTGGCTGTAGCCCAGTCTCGATCAATAATTCGGGTAGTTTGACATAGCTTGGCGTATCCCCCATCTTTGATGGCTTGCTCAAACTTCTCTTGAGTCACGCCGCCTATATCTATGTAAATTTCATCCCATATGTTCATTTCTGCAAGATAAAATTAGTTACAAAATGTAACAAGGAAGGTTTTCATAAATAATATTCTTATTATAAGTTTCGTATAGTCATAAAACCCTCTCAGTCCCGTTTAGGTATAAAACTCGGCGCTCGCTTTGATACCATGATGTCACACCCCAAGTTCTATGTCTTGTGATACTAAAGTAACAATAATAATTGAAGCGAAAGGAAAATATAACTTTATTTATCTAGATGTGTAGAATTTTATTACATAGCTTGTATTCTTCATAAACGCAAAAAAAGAAACAAAAAAGGTCTCTTGGAGTCATTGCATTGCAGCAACAAGGGAACTAAAAGGTCAAATAAGCTAGTATATGTTTTTGTAAAAGTATTACAATGGGTGCTACTGTCTTTGCTTGTTAAGACCCACACTTATGTAACTGGAAATATTTTCCTTAATAAAACTGAATAAAAATTCAGGGGTGCCATGGGTATTTCTACTTCTAAGAGTTCATTGCCCATCTAGAAGGGAAAAATTAAGCAAAACTTTGCCAAATAGATAATTCTTTTTCTATAGCAATTATATATATATGAGTTTGTTTAAAAGTATCAACAGTTATGCTATACTTATAGTAAAGGAAACAAACTGAGATATCAAAAGTAATGACGCAGGGTATATGGAGTCTTGTTTATATTAGTAAGAACAATAAGGTGAATATAATTGTATAAGTGATATATTGAGTTATAAGGATAAGGTTCAGACTATAAATGGATAACCCATAATTATCGGTTATAGAGGCTTCAAATGCGTAGTCATACTCTTATAGTAACATCTAAAGCCTTTGGACAAAATCAATTCAAAACCTTTGGAGATATAATCAACCCAAAACCTTTGGGGATAGTAACCATCTAGGCACACTAACTAGAGTGGCACTCATACAGATATAGCGATAATAAAACTAGCACTCAAACATTGGAGTCATATAGGCCAAATAGCGCATCCGTGGGTATATCGAAAGTCTAGTCCCTGAATTATAAGGTATGCCACTGGGTTTTAATGGAATCATAGGTTGCATGAAATTATCTGGTTAGGGTTTAATCGGATTAGGATCGAATCAATATTCACGATATATGTGAACTACATAAAACAGTTCATAAATGAGAATAATATTTTTGGGGCTATCACATAGTGATACCAACAAATACAATAATTCAAAGGTGTAAGCTCGAAACTGATATTGAAACCGAATTACTAATTTTTTTTTTAATTTTGGGTGGTTTGAAATTTCTTTTCTTTTTCACGAGAGTAAACTGGATATTCGAAAATCATGGATAGTATAAACGTTTAGAGTATGAAAGAGAATTGAAATTACTAGTAAATGTTCGGGTGAAAAAAATTTTGGTTTCAATGTAAGATTTAAGGTTGGGGTTTAGTATATATTTATGCGAACTTTAGGATTTTTATTAATTTCCTTATTTCCATTCATGTTTGGACTTGGTGATAAGAGAGAATTTTGTTAATAGGGAACTATATTTAAAGTTTTAGACTTTTTAAATTAGTTAAAAATTTAAGGGGTTTTAAGTGAAATTTAAAATTTTAGTTGAAAATTTTAAAAACTATTTTCTCGAGAAACTGATTTGTGGGAATTGAAGCAGGGTGATGTAACATACCATTTTGATCATAAATTTAAAATAATTTAAAAAAAATACAATAGTCCAATTGGAGACGCGCCCTCACGTGTTGGGTCAAAGCCCAGACACACCTGGGTTTGACTCTACTCTTGCGCGTGTAATACACTTTATCTCCTACCTTCAATTTATTGACTTTTGGGTTTAAAAATTTTAACCCTACTCTCGAACCGTTATAGAAAAACATTTAGGTTGATTCTTGAATGAAAATTGTCTAATTTTTTTTTAGGAATCCAACGATATTGGTTTCAAGCATTGAGGTTAACTGGTTCGAGCTATTGGTTTTTCTTAAAATGGTGTAAGTTTTACATTAACATTTGTGGGTTTAGGCTATGATTCAAGCTATGGCATGGTAATTTTCATCATCTAGGATCAAAATGTAGTCAGACTATTTCAAATATTTTGGTTTACCATAGCTCCTGAATTTGGTTTATGAATTTTCCATGCCAATAAATTTCAAACTTCAATTTGGGGTATCAAAACCCATTTTGGGTTGAATTAAGCTTTGCAGTTAGGTTCCTTAGACCCAGAGGTTGAGTTATTCCACTTGGAAACTGGTTCAAAGTAAAGAGTACATGCTCCACCATGAAAGCTCAAGTTTTAATGGAGGTTGCTGATATTCAAGCCTTTTTAGTGCTTTTCCCATGTCAAAACATACATGTAAACTCATATTTCTACTCTAGGAATGCCTATAAGCTTAAATAAATGAAAAGAAACAGTAATACAATATAAAATAGTAGAAAGACCAAAATTCTCAAAACTTCCTTTTTGTTTTTCACTATGGCTATGTACGTTTTTACAGTGGTGAAGAGGGACTTTTATAGTTCTAGTGAGGGATAGGGATTGGTGGAAAAAGAGGGGGAAAGTTACCTTGGTTAGGTTAGGTTTCACCAAGGTACCATGTGGGAGCACATGGGTACCATGTGTATACCATGTGGTACAACTACCCACAAGGCAACCACCTGTTTAAAATGATCATAGGGTAGAGTGAAACTAAGTTTTGTTTTTATTTGTGTCCTTGGATAATATATAAAATAATTTTAGGGACAATAATTCACTTTTTTTAAAGTTAAAATTTTTTGTTAGGTTATGTAATTGATGCAAAGTACATTTACTTTGATGAAGTTGGGTGGTTAAGTTTGGGTCCTAAAGGTGGGGTAAGGTGTAGATAATGGTATTTAAATTTCTTAGGAGTATTTTGGTAATTTGGAATGTTTAAGGGTTTCCATGGTAATTACTTTATACTTTTGGGATATCTATCACATATTTTTAGGTTGTAATTGTCTCATACCCTCTACATTTTAAGTTCATTCACTTTAATAATAAAGTAGAGTACGAAGACTTGGTGGTAGGCTTGGGCCATGCCATCCACTTAAAAGCTCAACATGTGGCGGCTATCAACGATCCTCAATTGGTGGCCAATCTGGTCACTGAGGTCCAAGAGGATAGAGAAGACATGATGTAAGGGTACTAGCAATTGTACAATGCCTCATTAAGGGTGTACACAAGTTTTACGTCATGAGAGTCCCCCTAGATGAGAACTCAAAGGCGGACTACCTTCCATCGATGGCATCATCAGATGAGATAGAACTAGAGGTCCTAGTTATCACTCTGGATCAAACCAACATTACAAAGCTACATATTACCACTGTAAAGGTTGATCAAAACTCGTCCTGGACCACTCCCATGAAATCTTACCTAAAAAATGGTGAGCTGCCCAAAGACAAGCTCCAGGCCAAATAGGTGAATTGCACAGCCTCCAAGTACTACCTCTAAAATGGAGTATTTTATAATAATGGATACTTATCAACACTTTAAGGATTCCTAACACCATAAGAGGAAAGTTACATCCCTAGAGACCTCCACGAAGGTGTGTGTGGTTCCCACATAGGCCCAAATACCTTATCCTACAAGGTCCTTGGGTAGGGGTACTTCTAAAAAATAGTGGGAAAGGAAGCCAATGACCTGGTGCAGTGCTGTGACAAGGACTAAAGATTTTCTTATGTTCCAAAGTAGCCAATTGAGAAGATGTCTCTGATGCTAAGTACATGGCCTTTTTCTCAATGGGGTATGTATTTAGTGGGACCTCTACCCCTTAGCAAAGACTAAAATAAGTTGTTCGTAGTATCCATTAATTACTTCACCAAGTGGACTGAGGTTGAACCCTTGTCCCCCATCACTGAGAAGAAGACCACCAACTTCATATGGAAGAACATCATTTGCATATTTTTCATGCCTAAGGCATTCATCTCACATAACTAGAAGCAGTTTGACAACCCATTATTCAGGAAATTCTACTCAGGTTATGGTATAAGCAATCCGTCACACCCTTTTTTGGTATGAATGTACAAGATAGTAACAAAGCAGTGAAAATAATGTTAAGGCATAAAACATAACTTTACTCATTATAGCGATATTATACTACATATCTTGTACCACAGCACAGGGGTGAATTATACGTGTCACATTTTATTCCAATAATGAAAAATCATGTAGGTCATAAAAAAATGCCATTCTTTGCCTCCATATTCCTTAATGTCCTTCCATATAGTCATATAAGCATACAAGTGATCCATGCATATCACACAAGGGAGGGGGTACGACTTCCTTATCCTGGAACATCTAGATGTAAAAAGGAATTAGCACAACTATTCTAAGTAGATTTCAAACAATTCTCTAACAATTATATGTATATAGAGGCTTGAGTGTGTACGGATTTAACTGTTTACTGAATGAAGCATAAGCAGTATTTCTTATTAAAAGAAAGTCAAGTATTTTTAAGCGGATAATCACATAAATATTAGTTTACTAATCGGTATAGAAAAAATTAAGCATATCAATATAACCAAATAATAATATCAACTAAACACCTTTGGGGAAAGTAAACATCTAGGCACACTAACTAGAATGGTACTCGTACGTATTTAGCAATAAATCCAGGCTTTTAAATAACTAAAACCTATCGGCCAAGTAGCAAAGTTCCATGGGATAATAGGGAATTCTACTCCCTAAGTTATACTGATGCCTGTAACAAAGACATTACGCACATAAATGCTTGGGTGAAGTGATTCAATCATTGAAATAATCGTATGAAATCAATTATTCAATATAAGGGTTTAAATTGATCTAAATGATCCCTATTCAAATATAAATGATATTTAACAACATATATAGTATGAATTATCATAACAGGCACATACTAAGACAAATTTATGGGTATATAGTGTGATATCAGTAATAGTCATATCAAATGCGCTAAGTTACTATTTGATGATATTGAGATATCAACACTTAAATTTGTAGAGCTCGAGCTAGCTATGAACACCATTGGAGTGAATAGATATATGAACACATTAATAGAAATATATGCAGGAACGGGATGAGAGAGTAGAGAATACACACAATATAAGTGGTTAAGCTCGATAAGCCTACTCCACTGTGCAAAATGGTGATGTTTCTACTAGTAATGAGGCTTTAATGGCCTTAGGATTACAACTCTCAAGCTTTCTCTCTCTATTGTGTGTTTAGACAAAGTTTAGCTGGGGTTTCAGTAATCGATCCGCTTCAATGAAGAAGATGAAAGGTATATATAGGCTTGAGGGTGCACAATGAGCCCCCCAACCATGTAATAAGCATGCACATGATGAGGTAGCCAATTTGGATTTTCCACCTATCGCTGGCACATATATGTCATGATGATGAGAACATTCTCTCACGTGGGTGAGAGATCTTTTCATAATGGTATGGTCCTTGTGGGATAGCGGTGTGCCCATCACGTGGTCTATCGGTAATATTAATGTCGTCACTGGTGGTCCCGACTTGGCTGAGGCTAGATGGAATAGTCCTTCCAAGTGGCCAACCACAAGACTGAGGGGGTAGAACAAGAGGAGCATATGAGTATTGGCCTCTTATTATGTTGTAAGGTCGGGATGAGACTTTTAGAGGCTAAACTTCTTAATGACCTTAAAGTAGTAACGAAGGGCCTATGAGGCCAAGGGGCTGAGACTGCTGAGGATGGCCAACAAGGGTCGACCACGAAATTGTTCTATCTGGCTTACGTTTAGTGGGGTCGGCTAAACTATGTTGGGTATGTCCAAGACGAGACCATACTTATGTATATTAATCAAACCCTATCCCTTAGTCTTTAATGTGAAATAGGAGGCTGAGGGGTATATTTGTCCAACCCCCTGTGAAGATGAGGTCCCTGAGTGCTAGAGGTCTAGATGCCAGCAACTCATGCTTGGAGTAATAGGTGTCACATGAATTGTGGCTTATCATGTTGGCCAAGTTTAGGCAATTAAAGGCTTGCCTTGGGTTTCGTTCTATCACCATTTGATGCTTCATTTCTCATGTGTAATGATTGTAATATTTATATAGCTCAAAACGCTTCATTATCTCTTTCCTCTCCTTTTTCTTGGTTCCCAAGTTCTGTCAAAACAAAAACTTTCCTTTCTCTCTCTTCTAACAACTATTTCCAGGCAATATTTAAGGATTCTTTCCCTTCTAGAGTTTCATTCCTACTCAGGTTAACCTTTATTACTATTTTTCTTCATTTTTAGCACGTGTTTTGAAGCTCTTATGTATTTTTTTATTTTCTAGCGATCTGTTGCTTTTTTCGATAGCCATTTAGCATGTTAATTAGTTATCTGGTTGTGGTGCAAGTGGTATTTTAGTGTTTTTTAGGGAGGTGAGGAATGAGTAGGTTCTTTTTTAGGTGTTAAGTATCTTTAGGGTCGATAGTTAGGTTTCCCGGTCAATCTCCAGTCATCTTCTCAAGTGGATTAAACCTTGGTGTTCCTTGTGTTCTTACATAAAAACGTTTGAGTTTCCCTTTTTGATTTAATAGTCAACCTGGTCAAACCCATAAACTGTTTGAATGTTTAAGACACTATACGAACTAGTTAATCAATTCTCACATCTGAGTGAGATTATATTTAAGGAGATACGTAAGGGTAAAGTCGAGTCCAAGGCTAAGTACAAATCCGGAGCCGATCCTACACTTCCCATTCACTCAATACCCTTGGTTGTGATACATCCTCCTATTGTCGAAATTAGCAATTCAATGTCTGGAACATCAGCTACGAATTCTCATTTTGTGTCGTCCTCTTCAGGCCATAGTCTCGTCGCCTATGCTCAATCTAGGAGTGAATTTTCCTTTGTAGAGGCAGTGAGGGTTCCTTCCCCCAATCTTAATGGGTATGAGGCCGATAAGACCTCTAGTCGTGCCTCGTCCCCTAATCACACCTCATCTTTGAATTGCACCGAGTCTTCACATCGCATTAACCCTTCCACTCATGACCATTCCATCCATGAGATTTTAAACTCTTAGGAGCCAAGGGTGGATGTTTCCTTTAATCCTCCACCCATGAATGTCCCATCACGGCCATGTCTGATGTCGAGTATGTCGGAGGTGTTAAGAAGGATACCATACCATTGAGGTTGAGGATGTATATTTTGATTTGGATGAGGATCCACTTGACACCAGTTATGCCCAACGATTCCCTAGCACCGTCAGGGAGATTGAACTATTACTGTGGTGCCATTCATACAATATCAAGTTTGGCATACACATGAGAATGCCAACAAAGGACAAGAGGGGCTATGACAGATCAGATGGTGAACTCACTATCTATGAACATATATTTAAGGTCGGCTTCAGACTTCCCATCCATCCTAACCTACAATCCATTCTTACGAGTCTGGGGTTAACCCCGACTCTATTGTCTCCTAATGCATGGATAATCCTCATCAGCTTCATTCAGTTTTGGCATTTAATTCAAAAAGTTAACCTTCCAATCCTAGTCTTCAAAGGATGCTATAATATTTCATGCACTAAGGCATAACCTGGCTACTATCATCTGATAGCTAGGAACACCACCAAAAAGATCCAACACATCAACCAAACTTCCAATCACAAGTGCAAGCCCCAATATTTATATATATTGGGTGCTTAGGAGTTTGACGCCAACACCCCCAATGGTGCCGATGCATCGAGAGTGCATGTAAGATAGGCAAAGGCACCCATGTCGGCCAGGCTTGACCCTAGTCTCAGCATAAAGGACAGGGCAAAATTGATAAATTTTGCTCAAAGGGGGGCGGTGATGGGCTTGTGGAGTTTGAGAGAATAATGACTCCCAAGTATCTAAAAAAGATGGGTCTGGGGGTGGACCCATTGTCAGAGATGTGTAAGTTAGTATCCAGCTTTTTATGCTTAAATGTAGTTTCATCCTTTCCTTATATTATCTGTACTAACCAAACCTCTCTTTGCCTATTTTCCAGATCATCCAGACAATGTCTTAGACCAACTCTGGGAGATGGTCGCACCTATCTCTACTTATCTCCTGAGTAAGATGGAAGCCAAAAGGGATGACAAGTCAACAAAATCCATCACCGGTGTTCCCATCCAGGCCGACCATGGTCACAAGAGGTGAGATTCGGGCGGTGGCCATGTGAATCCTCCTCCTCAATCAAAGAGAACGACGAGGAGTGAAATGAGTTTAAGGATCCCCTTGCATCCATCCCTATTAATGCTGATTCTGTCTTGGTCGATAGGCTATCTCTCCTCTCCATCATCACAGACTCCATTATAGACGACGGGATAGGGGTTAGGTAAACAGTCGGCTCATGATTGCCCCAATCTGAAAAGAGGTTCTTGGATCCCCTGGAAGTAAAGAGCTAGCAAACTTCAGCGTTCACAGGGCCGTATAGGTACTTATCTTCGCATTTATAACTTCTTTTTGTTAAAAATTTTTGCCAAGTGTTTTCTCATACTGATCACTTTGTTTATCTATTTTACGATCTCTTCTTTCCCTCTGATAAAGTGAGCTTTTCAATGTATAGTTTTTATTTTTTCATCATTGCTTGAAAATCTTGTCAAATAAAAATCCTTAAATTACCTACAAAATATAACATCAAACTCAAGTGTAGAGGTAAGTAAGGGTATCAATTCACATCAAGGGGGGTAAGCTAGAGATAAACTCAATTGTAATTCACTTTTTATTTTCTTTTTGGGCTTTTGCTTTTTCTAATTTTTTTTAGCTTTTCAAATATTAAAACAATTAGGTGAGGTGAGGATGTGAAATAACACTAAACTAAAATGAAAGATCAAATTATAAACTAAAAAGTGACTAAAATGAAAAATAAAGTCTAACATTAAAATATGAGATAAATGAGGTAAATAAATTTGAGAACAATCAAGGAGTGGGATTACACCACAAATTTTAGCTATTCTAAGTAATTAAGTTAATTAATTGAATTCTACCAAATTAATATCAAAATTACAAATCAACTCCCGTTGAAAATGTAATTTTAATAGTAACGTTTTAGAAAACTAAGTTTAACCCCCCACAACTCTAGAAAATAGATCTACACTCCTTTTAATTAATCACCCGCTAGGATCGATCGATTAAAATTTATGTTAATCTTAGAAAATAAATTTAGAGCTGAAATTCAAGTAATAATACCCCACTTAAGAAACCCCTATCTCTAGTTCGAATCTAAAATGAGTATTATAACTAGAATTTCGATTTTCTCTTGAAAATCATTTACCCTCTCTCAAGGCGTAAATTTAAGGGTGAGGGATCAAAATTAACATTCAAAGGGAAATTTTCAAGTAGTCAAACTAATTAAACTAAAATAACATCAATAAGGATTTCCCCTAACCTTTGAAAGGGGATTTATCCTAACATGGTATGAAATTTGATAAATTAATAATCAAAGGCATAAAATAAATGAGAAGAGAAGAGAACAATCAAACACAATCTCTTGAAGTGAAATTGAACTCTTATTTCCTTGAAATCAAGCACCATCCATCCAATATGATCATCCAACAATAATCAATTCAATATATACTCAATTGAATTACTCACAATTTATCACTCACTAATCTCTAAAAAGAAAAATTAAAACAATTTACAAAAATAATTTCCTAATTTATTTTCTAATCCAACCTATCTCTATCTAGAATTCTCTCTACAAAGTGATATCTAAAAGCTCCCTTCAAATTGGGTCTTTCATTCTTTAAATAGTAGGTAAGGAGCATGGGGGTAGTTTGGGTATTTGGTAATGCAAGAGCATGGGGTGTGTGCACATGGGGGTAAATTGGGTAATGGAAGTGCACATGTGGTTTGAGAGGTGTGAGGTCATGGAGGTGAGAGGTGAGGGAATAAAATCAAATATGTTGGAGGGGTATTTTAGGCATTGGGTAAAAGTGAGTAGTTGGGGGTATAATGGGTAAAAGGGGTAAAAAGGGTTTAATACACATGTGGCATTTTGACTTGGTCTTTGTTTTGTTGTTTGTATTTTTTGGTTGTTGGCAGGTGATGAACAATTTTGGTATTTGGCTTGGGAATAGGGAAATGGGTTTGGAAGAGGAATGGGTAAACGGTTTTGGGACTGTCGTGGGGCCAGGTAGTGGGACGCCGGTTTTTGGAGCTGGCTGGAGTGGAAGGTCGGCGTCAGAATGGAGGAGGGGCGATATAGGAGGTCGCCGATAAGGTTGGAGGTCGATTCGGTAGCGGGTGACGGGTCAGGGAGGCGGAGTTACAACGGGTTGGCTCGGAGTTGGGTGTCTGGATTCTGATGGAGGATCGCCGACGGGACTGTAGAGTCGCTGGGGTTGTGAAGGTATTGGGTTTTGTATTTCGTGAGTGGCTTTTGGATTTGGCTGCCATGGCAGTGGGTAAGAGAGGTTTTGACCATGGGGATGTGTTTTTTTTATTTGAGTTTGTGGCTATGGAGGTCGAGTTGGATCGGGTAGATGGTGTCTCCGAGGACGGGTTGTGTTGGGAATGGGTTTGGTTGTTGTTTTGAGGAAAGATAGAGGTGGGTTTGAGTGGTTAAGGTCGAGATATAAGGTGGTGGTGGTGGTGGTTGAGAGGAGAGAGAAATGTTGTTGGAGGTTTTGGGTTATGGAGGTTGAGGAGAGAGAGAGTGGTGGGAAGTTTGTTCGAGAAGATGAAGTTGGATTTGTTTTGGTGTGATGAGGGTGTTAATGAGTAGGATGTGGGTGAGGGGTTGGTTGTGTGTGTGTAGTAATTGGGTGTGAGGGGTTGTGTGTGTTTAACTTATGACCCCTAAAAAAAATAACCTAAAAATAAAAAAATAAAAATCAACTAAAATAAAAATGACACGACACGACACACTATATAAAATCTAAAAAAACTAAACACGACTGAAATAAAAACTATAAAAAATAAAAACTAATAAAATAAATAAAAATAAAAAAATGAAATAATAATAAACTAACTAAAAACTAAGAAAATAAAAGAAAATATAAAACTAATACACGACGCGCTAAAATTATAAAAAATCCTAAAAATATATAATGACTCAATAAAATAAAATAATAAAACCCTAAAAATAAAATGACACAAATAAAATAAAATGGGACAAACTAAACACACACAGTTCGGGACAGGTTTAGGTAAGATTAGGGTAGGGTAGGGTAGGGGACACGGGTAATTCGATCCATAATCTACACAATTGCCATTCGGCCTACAAAATAGATAATAAAGTGCATAAGACCGAAATTGCCGAGAATTAGCAAAAAGAACCTTAAAGAGCACCCACCCAGCTCTTTCAATGGTGGTACAGGCACAATGCTGGTGGAGATAGACCACCACCATAGGCAGGAGTGAGAGTCTATGCAGTAAAAATCAAAAGGAAGAAGATAGATCTCTTCCCACATACGGTGCCAAAATGATGATACTGAGATATGAACACTTAAATTTGTAGAGCTCAAGCTAGCTATGAACAATAATGTAGTGAACGGATATATGAACACCGTAATAGAAATATACACAAGAAGGGGATAAGAGAGTAGAAAAACATGCAATATAAGTGATTCAGCTTGATAAGCCTACTCCACTGTGCAAATTAGTGATGTTTCTACTAAGAATAAGGCTCTAATGGCCTTAGGATTACTAATCTCTAGCTTTCTCTCTCTACTGTGTATTTGGATGGAGTTTAGCATGGGTTTTAATAATTGATCCTATTCAGTGAAGAAGATGAAGGGTATGTATAGGCTTGGGGGTGCAGAGTGCGCCCCCAAAGTAGGTAATAAGCATGCACGTGATGAGGTAGCCAATTTGGATTAGCCATCTATCACTGGCACATATATGTCATGATGATGAGAATATTCTCTCACATGGGTGAGAGATCTTAGTTATAATGGTATGGTCCACGCGGGCTGGCAGTGTGCCCATCACGTGGGTCATTTGTAATATTTATTTCATCATTGTCGATCCTGGACTGGACGAGGCTGGATGGAACAGTCCTTCCAAATGGCCAACCACGAGACTGAGGGGGTCAAACAGACGAAGCATATGAGTCTCGGCCTCTAATGATGTTGTAAGGTGGAGACGAGAATTTTGGAGGCTGGACTTCTGAATGACCTTCAAGTAGTAATGAAGGTCCTATGAGGCCGAGGGGTCGAGACTACTGAGGATGGCCCACAAGGGTCGACCACTGAATTAATCTATCTGGCATGCCTTGAGTAGGGTCGGCTGACCTGTGGTGGGTCTGTCCGAGATGAGACCATACTTATGTATATCACTATTGAAAAATCAAACCTACATGTTAGTTATGGAGAACGTGTTTAAAATCGACTAGAGTCAGAATTGAGAGGGCCAGGTGTTTGATTATTTGTCAATCAACATAGTTGTAAATGTATATTGTTGTAGATAAGATTGAATTGGAAAGAAAAATGAAAAAAAAATTATTCTTTAAAGTTTAAGGGCTAATTTCTAATTATTTCTGGGAGATTAAAATGTAGGGCTTAAGTTCATATATGTAAAATGGTGTAGAATACTAATTGACTTAAAATTTATCAAAGAATATATGGAAAAAAGTTGGGTTCAAAATTCAAAACGTAAAAAAACAAAAGGGTCAATTTTTAATTTTGGGAAAATAATTTTAAACCAAAACCTTAGTTTTATATAATATGAGATAGGGTTGACCAAACACTGTCTTCCCTTATACCATTTTGATTAGAATAAATAAATGAATATTTTGGGAAAAAATCAAAAAAATTTGATTGGCCACACACTCGGTCGAGGTTTATGTTTGTAAATTTCATCTTCAACCTATCGACAGTAGACTTAGGTATTGATAAAACTTTGACCTCAAATATCTCCTGATTTCCTAAACCATTTAAGATGATTCCTGAATCAATCCAACATAAATTTTCATGAGAAGTCCAAATATATAGGTTTCATGGATTGAGGTTTAGAATTGATCGAGTTTCAACTACTTAGGTTTTTAAAGAAATTTTGACCAAACATTCGTGGAGCTAGAGAGTATGGAAATGGATTTTAAGCTTGTGGTTGGGTTTCTGCTATCCTAAGGAAGAGTTTGTCTTTGGTTTGAAGGGTTAAGGTATCCTGATTAAGGAGAATTTTGAAATTGAATTTTGTGAACTTCGAAAACAACTTTGAGAAATTGGGGTTCAAAAGTTATTTTTTTAAAATGGTTATTTCACTCGAGCTCCTGGGCTCATATGGAATTCATTCCTCACTTCAAACATGTTCAAAGTCAAGGAATGGAGTTTCAAGCTTTAATTGAGCTTTTAAGTTTTTCTACTCATACCAGCTATTTTACACGTAAAATCTTGGGTTCTTTGATTAGGTTGTTCATTGTGATAGTGCATAAAATATTTTGGATAATAAAAACAAAGAATGGTGCATAAAATCATAGGTTACAAATTTGGAGTAAAAAAACAAGTTTGGTTTTGCTGCACTAGTGAGTTTCAAGGTTGGATTTCGTGGGGTATTTATAGTATGGACTAGGGGCAGTTGATTGGTAAATAAGGGAGGTGGATTCTTCCTTGTCTTAAGAAGATAAAGTTTAGACATAAGGTTTTCACATATGGGGATGATATTACCCATGTGAAACTTGGCGTTTTCTGCTAATTTGGATGCTTTGTTGGCAGGGAGAAAGTGTAAATAGGTTAGTTTTGAGATTGGTCCCTAAAGAGGAGGTTTTATATATGTTTGGTATTTTATATGATAAATTTCCATATTTGAGGTGTTATGAAAATTTAAGGGTTAGGATTGTAAAATTGAATTAGTTGAGGTATAATGTTTCAATTTGATAAAGGGTTTGGGTCTTGAGCTGAAATAGAGGTCAAGTTATGATTCTTTCAAAGTTTGTAGGGGTATTTTGTCCATTTTATAACCTTAGGGAGTACGTATGTAATTAGAAAAAGTTGTAGGGTTTCATGTGTAGTTTCAACTTTCTTAGAGTGGTTTTGAATTTGACTAAGTTATAAGGGGGATATGAGATAATATATATAATTAACAGATCATAACTTGATCATTCTAGGGATTGATACTACTCGGGTATTACACAATCATTACTCATCTCTAAACCACCCTCAATCCAATGTCCAGGTTGAAGTTACTAACATAACGATCTTCCACAATATGAAAAAGAGACTAGAGAAATCCAAGGGGATATGGGCCAAAGAATTACCCAACATTTTGTGGGCTTATAGGACCAAAGTCATAGGTCCAATGGAAGAAACTCCATTCTCTTTAACTTTCACTACTGAGGTTGTAATCCTGACTGAGGTTGTAATACCCACATGAAAGGTATCTCAATTCTAACCTAGTGATAATGAATAAAGTTTTGAGTGTATCTATGGACGAGTTAGAAGAAAGAAAATAAGTTGAACCATTCCCAATTACCCCCTTCAAGTAGAAAATAGCCTCCTACTTCAACAAAAAAGTCCTCCACATGGAATTTAAAATGGGAGAACTGGTCCTAAGGGAGTTGACTCTAGCAACCCAAATCCTAGTGAGAGGAAACTTGGACCAAATGGCAAGGCTCGTATGTGGTGACAAAAATTGTGAGACCTGTATGTTATTACCTCAAAGATATAGAGGGATACAAATTCCATTATCCCTGGAATGTACAACACCTCGAAAAATACTACTAGTGATGTACTCAGTACCCAAGTAAAATGAAACGAAATATTTTGGTACTTATGATTCATTCAAGACCAATATTCTTTTATGTACAAGGATTTATGCTTTGGCTAAAGTCTAACAGTCAAAGGTCTTATGACCCTTAAAAGACTACAGTCCTTGAGTTTAAACAAACCAAAAAGTATAGTTAAATGTATTCAGACCTATAAAATACAAAAGAAATTATTGAGATTTTCATCCATAATTCCACTAGGCTAAGGTCGAATAACCCGTAAGAAACATATATCCTTACACCAAAATCTTTCCTTTACCATGTACCTGTAAATACCTTACACCCCTCAGATTTAACTTTTGAAAATGCTTAAAGAAAAAAATAAGTATTTAAAAAAAATGGGGGGATAAGTGTTCAGATACAAAACATTGTCTAAAACATTAGCTTTAACAAAAGAATGGTGTAAGGCCCAAAGTTTGGAGATCTCATTACCCTTATAAAGACTTAAAATCCCAAAACTTTCTACGTTCAATGGTGGGACTTTGAAAAGGAATCCCACCACAATGATGATAAGAATGTAAAAATAAATGCAAAAAAGAGAGGACTTATGTGGTTTGGACAAGATCGGCCTACGTCTTCGACGATGATGAGGGCTTTCATTATAATGTGGAGACAAATTACATGAGAGTGTTCTTTAGCCATTAAGCCTCCTTACATAATAAGTGGTTTCCCCTTTATATAAGTTACGAGTTACAATTGCAATTCGATAAAGATTGTCCTACTAGAGTTCACATCATAATAAAACATGGTTTCTTTGACATATTTAGTTGTCTACCACTACTAGAACTCTTGTCGTCATTTGGATTGATCTTGTGTCGATGACTAGGAAGGTGATCCACCGAGATCCCATAAGTACGAACCTAGAACCCCTTTGTCACACAAATTTTGAAGGCATATTTTCATCCCCCACAACTTTTAATTTAAAACGTTTAATAGTGTAAGAGTAATTTTGTGTCGATCCAGAATTCTAACTCACGTTGTGCGACACATTGATGTGTCGTGTTTGGGGTCTATTAATTATCATTCCAGACACTAACCTAGGACATGGAAGACCTAAGTGTATTATCGTTGCCTGGGGCTCAGACGGGCTGTGACAATCCCTATTAAACCTAGCATCTTACCACTGGCTAGGACTCAGACAGGCCGCAGTAGACAACCATACTACATTATGAGGCCATGGTTGTATCCTAAGTAGGTCACAACCACATACCCTTCCATTAGTACATACTCTTCTGTGGACTTAACCATGTCAGCAAGTATTTGCTAGATGCCCAACTTCTAGAAGGATTTCCTACTTACCCCACTTATCCACATGTCACGTGATTTGTACACGAGACGCCTCCTTTTGACTTCCATAAATAGAAGTGCTCACCTTACAATTCTCAGAACAAGACTTGGCAGCGAAGCCCTGCCCAAATGTCTCCTTACTTTCACTTTAGAAGCTCTAAAGTCACCTAGGCCACTACAGTCCATAACCCTCTATAGACTTTCTCTACAAGCTGCATCCCACACTACACAGGGCTACATTTCTCATGTATTCCTCTCTCTCTCTCTCTCTCTCTCTCTCTCTCTTGTGTACGCCTCAAATGGCACACTAATTTGGTATTAATGATTGCATGTGATATGCCAAATACTGGAACTGTGGCTGCGGATGCAATTAAGTAAGACCATTGCTTGGTTACAGACATGCCATGGCCACATCATTTATCCCTTTATAATATCGCTGCCTCGGTCAAACAGGTTGCGACCATATTACCAACAACTGCTGCCTGGGTTCAGACATGCCGCGTCTAACATCCAAGCTACAGCCACTACCTATGTTCAAATAGTTCGCGACCTACATGCCAGTTTACAGTTGTCCTGCTTCTAGAAGGATTCCTTGCTCATCTCACTTATCTATGTGTCATGTGCTCCATGCGCGTGACACTACCTTTATGACTTCTATAAATAGAAGTTATCACCTTACTATTGGAGGAGGAATCACTTGGCAAAGCCCTACCAAACTCTCATCTCTCTCTCTCTAGAGACCACGCTTGGGGGCTAACCCCCTACCGTGGCCACATCAGGACAGCCTTTACCGGCCACATCCTAAGCTGCCAACTTAGTTACATTCATGTAGTCTCCTCTCTATCTCTCTTGTACGCCTTTAATGGCACCACAATCTTGTACTATACAACATTTATAATAAGACTAGGGAAACAAAGTGGACATAGGCTCATTTTAATAGTCGAACCACTTTATATCTTGTGTTTATCTCTCTTTAGTTGCTTTACTTACACTTTATACTTGATCTGATGGTTGAAAATGACTTGTGTCTGATTTCTCGCCTCATAATTTTTGCACCGTTTGTCGAAACCGAGGTATTAAATCAAGTTTCCTTTGTATTTTTTGTTTCTAATACCTTGTTTCATCCACGGGTACCCTTGGGTCTTTATCCTGAGGTGAGATTTTGCTTGTTAAACTCGTACTTTTCACAGGAACTCCATCAAGGGTTCTTCTTTCCTAGATCTGATTTTTAGGTCTTCTCCTATGACTTTAGATATGATTATCTATACCCCAAAGATGTTACCCTACATATCTTGTGTTGAAAAACACAAAAGGCTATAGCCTCACAAAGGTGGGTAACTAGGGATGAACTATAATATTACTCATTTCTTCTTTTTAGGCCCGTGCTATAGGGTTCTCCGGCCAAATTTGTGTCATGTTACACTTAAGGACTGCCCTTGTAATTGGTGGACAAATAGTAGGCCTTTTTGTTTCTCATATGTGGGTTGAACACAAGTTTTTGTGTCCCCACAACCAAGAAACACTTGTTGACTTTGGAGGGATGTGGTCATGCATATTAATTACCTATAGTCTACGGCCCTAATATATTAGTTGGTATATTTCTAATCTATAGTTCACCACCTGGAGGAAAGAGGCCCATGTAAAATTATCCCTGGATTCAACTTTGGTGGAATTTATCCTTGGCCAAGTCATGGCAGTAACTTCATTTATACATTAGGTCGCGGTCGCAGCAACAAATTTTAACCTAATGACTCCATCCCTGCTACCATACTTGGTTTTTCTCTACATTCTTGGGTTTTTATCACCGTTGTTTAGTTCATCTCAGAGTAAATTTCTAAAAACTAACAAAGAAGAAGTCATGGAAGGAATCTCTGGAACTGATCAGTAACAGGATGAAGAGATTGCCAATTTTTGGCCTACATTAACCATCTGTAAGACAATCAAGCCTCTCTCCAAGGCCAAGTCAACCTCCTCGCACAAAGGGTTTTAATGCTGGAGTTCGCAGCTTTCACCTCTATGTAGAAGTTCGCAGCACTAGAGGTCATAGATATTTCCCAGTAAAAAGTTGCGACCACGGAAGATAAGGTTGCGGCTAAAGCACTAAAAAGGAGGAGGCAGTAGGAGAAAACGGAGGCAAATAGGCCATTTGATAACTTCACACTGCTGAATTCCAGTCTAGAGAGTATCCTCGAGAGCATTGAAGAAGAGAAACTACTCAAGTGGCCAGAATAGCTTAAGACCCCACCTCATAAGAGGGACATGACCTTATGGTGCCGGTTTCATTAGGTCTATGGCCACGCCACAAATAGGTGTTTCTATTTGAAGAATAAGGTTGAAAGGCTCATCAGGTCGGGGATGCTCCAGCTATTCCTAGGGGATGCAGCCCCTAACTGACAAGGTTGCATGCCTGACTTTCGCCTTAGTTTCTTATTTCTTAAACCCTTTAAGTGCAGATTTTACACATGCATGGTATTTCTCTTACAAAATCATATATATATATATATATATATATATATATATATATATATATATGAAATGACAGTTTTAATCATACAATTGATTATAGATCCCCTTATTTATAACCCTATGGAAAATCTATGTGTTAATAGATTTCAAAAGGAAATTTTATAACCAATTATCTCAGAAGATTATTTATTGCGGGAGAAAGAGTCCATGGAGGAAGAGGGGTGATGGTCTTAATTGGCCCATAACATCCCTCACATCGTGAAAGCTTATGAAGATATTGGATGTTTATATCATCTTTGAGAGGTCACAATAGTCGGTCCCAGCATTCGAAGATACGAAATTCTTATATCTAGCCATGAGGGCTCATATTACTCGCTATAGCCATGGGAGGCTTATTGGCAACCTTACCCGAGGAGGCTTGAAAGTGCCCCAATAAAAAAAAGATGTAGACAGGTGAGTAATGTGGTGTCACACCCCGCAAAATTCGACAAACGGGGTGGCCAGCCACCGTCGCCGAACTATGCCGGGCGTGAACTAAATAAAATACCATTCTTAGCATGAGACAGATATGAGACATAAATAATCAGTCCATAAGATAAATAATTGAATCAATCTCAAATAATCACAAATAACTAAGCGATAAAAGATCCATCACATGCTAACTCCAAAAATCCAATCTCCAATAATGATTAAATAAAACCTGAATAATAAAGATCTGAATAATCCAATATAAATCCTTTAAACAACTTTGGAACCGAATGTCCCAATAAAACTCCAATGAAGTCTCATAATAAAATATGACTGGAAAAGAAAGTCTAAACTAAAACAAAACGATAAAGTAAATCAGCTCCAGCTGCACCTTCAAATGATAACTCCGATAAACTTATGCAGCTTCTCCAATTCTAATCCTGAAAAAGATTAGTCAATGCATGGGTCAGAGCCAAATCCCCGAGCAAGAATACACACTACTCTCCTTAAATAGGATCATTGAATCCAGACAGTAGCATTATACGCAATAAATATCACAATAGAATATTTTAAATTAAATGGGATAATTAAACGCGATAATTATAATCTACTAACTACCCGCAAAAATCCCCATTTATAAAGGCACACATATATGATTTTAAATTCCCAAGTCCCACGATGTTTATTTAATTAAATTAACCAACTTTTATTATCATTCTCACTTTTTATTAAAGTGTCACACTTCCCCTTGTCAATCGTCCTCTGACCCGTTTACTGTCGGCCCCGACACATGACAAGGTTCCCCTTGTCAATCGTCCTCTGACCCGTTTAACTGTCGGCCCCGACACATGACAAGGTTCCACACACAACACGACATAAATCGTCCTCTGTTACATACTTCCCCACTAGCAAACTCGAGAAAACACAAAATAAGCCTTCTAACCTAAGGTTGAAATCTTGAATAAGTTTGGGGCTATGATTTGTATATGAAAGGGAGTAATTTTGGAGAGGTCTTTTGGTTAAAAATCTTGAGAAAAAGTGATTTGAAAAGCCAAGCCACGAATTTATTGATATATAAAGGATTAAGTGTTTGATTAAGAAAAGAGTTATAATCAGATACAAACACTAAAAAATTTATTTCAGATGATCGGAACGTTGGAATCGCTTGAAATTTTAGTATGTTGAAGCGAATGGCGAGACGGGACTTCTAACAAAAATTCAGCTTGATCGGACGGTCAGATTTCTAAAACTATTATTTTTACTAGAGAGTTTTATGTTCCGAGGACTCTTAGAGAGTTTTATGTTCCGAGGACTCTTCTAAATAATAAAAATTCAATTAAAACTCCATTTTAATTCCAATTCCGAAACCGTTTGAAATTCTCATCTTTAAAAATAAAATCCAACATATTTGAGCAATAAAAATAATTTGATCTCAAAATTTATTTTTCCTCTTAAATTCCAATTAATTAATTAAAACAATAAATAAAAACACGGGGTGTTACATGTGGGCCATGGACATTATTGTTCATGACAAGGGAAACTGCTTCCAAATGTCCATAAGAATTCAACATCGTTGCCATGTCATTTCTAGCAAGACCGCAGAAGGGTAAATGAAAATCTTATCAGTTTTGACAACTACCGTGGGAAGCCATCAAATAATTAGTAGGCCAAATACATTATTGTCCATGGCAAGGGAAATTGTTCCCAATTGTCCACTTGTCTCATATTACTGCAGTGGCATCTCTACAAGGTGCCAACCTAGTCCTAAAGACCGCAGAAGGGTGTTTTTATACCCAATTATCCTATCAACGGCTGCGGCACAAATATTAAACAAATCAAGCAGTTGAAGTTCACGATAAACATATAAATGCACAGAGTCAACAGCGTCGCAACCCATTCTCAAAAAAACATGGGGACTCAACCTACATCTAAGTCTACTATACAAAGAATACAAGATAAATAATACAAGGCCACAACCTATCAAAAATGCATTCAGATAATATATAAATGACTCAATATACATCAAAAGTGGCCACAACCCTGTATAAGTTACATGCAAAAGAATGTTCAATGTTCAAGAAAAGGATCAACAAAGAGGCCGCAACACTACATAGTTACATACAAAAATAATTTTTGAAGTTGTGTAAAGATCAAGTGTTGTAAAACATAAAGCAGTAGTGGATCAAAGAGGTCAAATCCTCCTCTTCATCCTCTTAGGCATCACCATCCATCTCGGTTTCATTTTCTTTATCATTTACGACAGCTTCCTCAACTTGCTTCCTGGCCAACTCCTCTGTAGTAGCTCTCAGTTGTACCACCCATTCATTATTATCAGCGTCACTGAGCTTCCAAACTAGAACTTTGTCCTTTGATTCAGGGAAATATTTTATCACCCTTTTTCCTGAGCTCCTAATAGCCGCAGAGATAAGATTAATTGTCTGTGAGGAATAAGTCCTTAGAGACTTTGTAAGAGGCCACATAATCATCCTTGGCTTTATTTAAGTCCGTGGCATGATCTTCATCCTTGCTCTTCATGGCTATAGCATGTTGACCTTTAGTTGACTTCAATGTTGTAACATGAATATCTTTTGGTTTAGAGCATCAGTAGCATATAACTTTTCTTGAAGGGAATAGGCCTATTTGGAAACCTCCAAAGCTTGAGCCTTTGTAATGGATAAGGCCTCTACAGCCTATTGAAAATTATCTTCAGCCTTTGTCTATGCATCAACGGTGACTTCGACCTTCTTGTTAGCGTCCATATTATAATCTTTCACGGACACGATAGAAGACTTCTTTCCATCTTCAAATGAAGAAGTCTTAACACTTTTTAGGTCAGACTTGTGGCTGGACTCCGCAGCCACATGAAGCTTGTGCAGTCCTTCAAATTTTGCCCTTTGGGTCATCACAACTTCCGTAGCTTGCAAGAATCAAGATCAGTATATGCTAAGTGCGGGGGAGAATGAAAGAAAATAATGAATTGAAATAAATTACCCTCAGCAGACTCTGGAGGGCATACTCCTCCAAATCTTCATAGTCTTCATCCCCGAGACAATTGAGGTCAGCAACTTTCCTCATTTTAAAAACCACCCAGGCAGTTGTATCCTAAGAGGATATGGGATCAGATGGCCTCAACTTAGGTCGCAGATGGCCATTGGGATCCCTCTTATCCCTACTTTGGGGGGTGGCCAAGTTAGATTTTATTATTGTGATGGTCCGAGAGGGGGGCGACTCAGTAGCAGGGACGTGGATAGGACCAAATCCTTGAAAGTCCACATCAGTAAATGTTATTCCGATCGTGGCCAATTCAACCCCTTATGTCATCGTTAACAAGGGGATCCATTTATGCTACCATAGCCATGGCATCACCTTCTTGGGTCACGTCCTCAGTAGGAGGGTTGGACTCAACAACAGCAGCCACGGGAGCGGCATCCTTAGGTTCCCTCCTTTTCTTCTTTCCTTTCTTCTTGGGTGCTTGGAAGAGAAATGTCGCAGCCTCATCCATTTTAAGGCATTGAGAAATAAGTAGCTCACGTTCAATCTCCTCAGCACCTGAAATTGTGAAGTGTTAGGGCCAAAGGAAATTTACATGCCATAAAAAATGATTAAAATGAAAGTTTTACCTTTTGCGGTCATCATCTTGGGTTTGCTCTTGGAAGCAAAATATTATTGGTAAAAAATTGTTAAGGAAGTGACCACCTCTGAAAAATTCTTGCAGGCGTCAGCTAAGTAGGTCGCGGCCTCAACCCTCTTTGCCTACCCTTTGTTGAGCATCAAGCTATTAAGAGTTGTACGTAAAAGTGTTAGTAAATGTTGAGGAGAAAACAAGTACAGGAAAAACTACAATGTAAGGAGATAAGCCGCGGACATATTTTACCTCCTTTGGATGGGCGCCCCCAAGTCCGCGGCATCCTAATGATCTTCTCCCTCGCAGTCTCTTCGAGAAAAATCTCCTAACTCACCAGACATAAAGAAATATTTACCCTTTCAATTTTTAACACTGGAGGGTCTGCCGGTGTATAAATAATGGTCACCACTCTGCATACTAAAGTAATAGTACAAGGGATTTCCCACGGAGTTCTCCTTTGGCCTTTAAAACTAGAAGAACTCCGCAGGAGTGATGTCTCAGTTGAAATGGTCCTTCCAGATGACCATAGCGGCAAGTATTTCCCTCTAGCCACTAGTGTCTAGCTGGGCGGGGGCCAAGTTCATAACATTGAAAATTCTTCTAATAGGGACTAGAATTGGCAATCGCATCCCCAAAATGAAAGCATAAACAAAGGAATAAATCCCCTCATTGGGGATCGCAAAACATGACCTTTGTTCCTCGGAAGGGAGAGTGCAGATGGTCCCTTCAGGGAACTCAAAGGCTGCGGCGATGTCAGTGACCTAGTATTTGTCCATGATGCACTTATGTGTGAGTGATGCAGGAGTTATCTCAGAAGGCTGTCCGTGGCTAAAGATCTCAGAAGAATTATTTTTTACTTCCACTGGCACAACAGAAGAGGTACTAACTCCTGCCACAGAAGTCATCTCAACAGTGCGATTACTGGAATGAGTATCCTCCTCCACTGCGTCTACATCCTCCCTAGGATACCTACAACTAGAAGATTTTGCAGAGTCAGAATCTAGTATGATGCAGTTGGGGATATCCATAAGTTGACAAAACCCACTGGCCTTCAATTCCTTTACTCGATTTATTTTAGGAGGAGGTACACCAAAGTGTTTCCTCTAGAATTCCTTCAAGTAATCTGAAGGATTCCAACTCATAGAGCCGCGATAATACCTGAAAGGAAGAAGGTCTCCGCAGTTAGGTGTCACAACCACTACGATCAGAAAAACCTTGGAAAAGGCCCTGATAGATATAAAATAATATATAAAAACACAATTGGAGCATATAGATGCAGAAAGTAGTTCAAGACAACATAAAAGACTACAACCAAGCCGAATTTTCACAAGGAAATAAAGAAGGAAGGCTGCAGCCATCTAACTTAAGACTGCAACCAATCATTTTAATAACCAAAGACTGCAGCCAATCAGTTTAATAACTAAAGACTGCAGACGAAAGGAAATTTACAAGGATTAAAGTATGGCTACAACCATCTAGTTCATAAACACCGCCAACCCGCTGCCGGGGGATAAACAGGTCAGGTTTGAATTCTTAGACTTTTGAAAATCTAAAGCTAAAATCCTGGCATTTTGGCCAAGAACACAAAGAACATGTTCTTGGTGTTCTTAGACAAAAAGGAAAAATCCAAAGTAGGTCCTAGGTGATGATTTAACCTGGAAAATAAAAAAAAAAAAACCATCTTTCCTAAACCCAAAAAATACCCAGCAATTGAAAAATCCTATCCTAAATCCTAAACCTATAACTACATGCCAAGAATCCCAAATCTAGAAAAGCACTTTATCAACCAAGAAACCCAAAAGCATGACAGAAGTTCAACAGCTAAAGTTCACAAAAAGATATTGACAAATAACACCCACCAATCAAGAATAAAAAACCAAGCAGAGATCAAGGGTTTACAACAGGGTTCTAACAGAAGCATATAATTATGAAATAAAAATTCAGATAAATAATGGATTCGCAAAAAACATAGTGTTCTAGAAGAAATCATAAAAAACCAGAAAAAGATAAATACATGGTAGTGAATGATAACAAACTGAAGGACGATGGTCGTTTCGCCTCGAACAGCTTTAAGCTCAACCTCAAACCACCACTTGAGTTGCTACAAACCGCCTAGAAACACTGCTAGAAAACACATAAGCAAATTGATAGAGTTTTTCTTTCGATTTTCTCTCAAAGGTTTGGGAAAAGTAATGAAGGCCACAACATCCAAGAATTTATATAAGAGGCGCGAGAACGTGAAGGGTCGTAATTCACTAGCTGCGACACTCTCTATGCGTCCCTAACTAACATAATAAAAAACACAATGGAAAATGGCATATAATTTATACAGTCGCATCACCAACTCGTCACCTCTTCGCACTACGGCTTGGGAGCTTATTGATATGCCCAATACTGGCACTGGGGTCACTGATGAAATTAAGTAAGGTTGTTGCCTGGGTAAAGATAGGTCGTGGCCACATCCTTTATCCCTTTATAATACCGCTGCCTAGGTCAAACAAGCTGCATCCATATTACCAACAACCACTACCTGGGTTCAGACAGGTCACGACCAATATCCAAGCTTCAGCCACTATCTGTACTCAAACAGGTCGCGACCACTTCTTCTCCTACGTGTCACTTGACAGTAGTCCTTCTTCTAGAATGATTTCTTGTTAATCTCACTTATCCATATGTCACGTTCTCCGTGCTCGTGACACCACCTTTATGACTTCTATAAATCGAAATGCTCACCTCACTATTAGAGGAGTAATCTCTTAGCGAAGCCCTGCCAAACTCCCAATTCTCTCCCTCTCTAGAGACCATTCCTGGGGGCTGACCCCCTGTCGTGGACGCACCAAGCCAACCTTTATTGGGGACGTCCTAAGCTGCCAGCTTAGCTACATTCATGTATTCTCCTCTTTATTTATTTTATACGCCTCTAATGGCACCACATTCTTGTACTATACAACACTTATAATGAGAGTAGGGAAACAAAGTGTATGTAGACTCATTTTAATATCCAAACCACTTTATATCTTGTGTTTATCTCTCTTTACTTGCTTTATTTACATTTTATACTTGATATGATGGTTCAGAATGACTTGTGTCCGATTTCACTCCTCATCAGCATGTAATTAGAGTAAGGCTCATTGTATAGCCGAACCACTCTATATCTTGCATTATTTCCCTTTATTTACTATATTTAATCTTTTACACTTGATATGATGGTTGAGAATGACCTAAGTATGATTTCTCACATCATCATTTATGGCGTCGTCTGTGGGAATCAAGGTGTTTTACCATGTTTCCTCTCAAACCGGGCTCGTAACACCTTATTTCGTCCACGGGGACCCTTGGGTTATTATCCCATGGATGAGATCTTGGTTATTATACCCATATTTTACATATAAACTCACTAAGTGGATTTCTTATTTCTAGATCTTTTTTCTAGACCTTTTTCTATGGCCTTAGATTTATTTTTCTCACCCCAATGATGTTACCCTACCTAGTTTGTGTTGAAAAAATAATAGGCCATGGCCTCATAAAGGTGGGTAGCTAGGGATACACCACTCTTCATCTATCTCTTTTTTTTGGCATTTCATGCCATATTATTTCCTATACTTTGGGATTTTTCTACCAAATTGGTGTTGTTTTGCACATAAAGGCTCTTATGTCATTGGTTAGCTCCTAGAGGACCTTTTAGGTCATGATTTTGTGGGTAAACCCCAATTATAGGGTCCATTTCTAGAAAACACCCATCATTACATATTATTGGATGAGACTTGGCATACTGACTGCTTATAGGTCACATACCCTATGTAGCAGTTTACCTAGATTTTTGTATCTTTGCATATTTTCGCTTTCAATTGTTAAAATTTTGAGATATTCGGGATCGAAAATGCCAGGAAATGCTTGACAAACTCCCACCATGGGCGTTATAGTTTATAAGGAAAGGCTAGGTCATATTGTTAAGAAACCGATGATTCGATAAATAAAATCCAACTAGGCGATTCCCCTAAGGACCGATAAACTATCCAAGATAGGTTACAATATCCTTTTTTCTAACTTTTCAGTTACTTTTCCACCTGGAGAAAAGAGCCCGAGAAATCATCCAGTTTGGTGAAATCGTGTGTGCTCAAATCACTTCTGGTGAACAGTCCTTCATAGAGGCCACGACTGCGTTCCTATTGGAACTAGAGGCTGGAGCCTCACCCTTCTTACCTTAAGAGGCCACAACGGCTTGCTCTTGCTTACACATGCCATAGTCGGTGATAAACAGGTTGCATCCTTATGTTCATACTTTACTTTTCCTCTCCATATCTTGGTTTTCTCACCATGGTTTAGTTCTTCTCATAATATATTTCTAAAGACTAACACAACAGAAGCTCTGGGTCAGGTCCTCAATAGAATAAACACGTGGCTCACTTGTTGAGATGCATGAACCATTTATATAATCGTCAAGCCTCACTCTAAGGCTAGATTATACTCCTGGGATAGATGGTTATGTTTATAGAGTCCATAGCCCTTCACTTCCCTGCAAAAGGCCGCAACCATTGAAGACAAGGCCGCAGTCAGGGTATTGAAAAGGTAAAATAAAAAGATAGAGGCAAAAAAGGCCTACAAGGACTTCATCCCCATTGCATTCCAGTCCATAGAATATCCTTGAGAGCATCAAGGATGAGAAACTATTGAAGTGGCCGGAGAAGCTCAAATTCCCGCCACATAAGAGAGACATTGCCAAATGGTGTGAATTTTACTAAGATCATGGCCACACCACCGATAGGTGATTTACTTTGAAGAATGGGATTAAAAGGCTCATCCAACAAAGGATGCTCCATCAGTTCATATGGAGTGAAACCCCAAACTGAGATAGTTTCATGCCTGTCTTCGCCCTAGAATATTTTTTATTTTAAAGTTTTGCCAACAAAGAAAACTCAAAGATTTTAGCTTATATGTTTCGTATTTATTGAACAATCCCATAAATATATATATATATATATATATATATGACTTTTTCATCTTTGAGTTCTTGCTCTACCCATCTAAAGTCTTTTAAAAGATTCTTATCTAAGCAGGTTTGAACAGAACCTAACAACCGATTATCCCGAAGATTAAAGCAAATGGGAAAAAATGTTTGTAGAAGAAAATGGAGTGACGACATTAAATGGAATTTAACACCCTTCACATCACGAAGAATTTTGAAGGCATGGGATGCTTATATTAGCCTTGGGGTCTCATAATACCCGTTCTTAGCTTTTGAAGGTGCATGACGCTTCTATTATCCTTGGGGGCTCATAATACCCGTTATTAGCTTTTGAAGGTGCATGATGCTTCTACTAGCCTTAGGGGCTCATAATACTCATTCTTAGCCTTGAGGGTTCATAATACCCATTAGTAGCTTTGGTTGGCTTTATAATGAACCCAGTCTAGGGAGGCTTGAAAATTCCCATATATAGTTGTGGGTGGATTTGTAATGAACCTAGTCTGGGGAGGCTTGAAAATGCCACAAAATAGGAAAATAAGGCAACTTGATGAGAAAGGCTGCATCCGAAAGAGGAAAGTGGGCTACGAGCATTAATGTTCGTTGCAAGGGAAGAAGTTCCCAAATAACCAGAGAAATATAACATCACTGCAATAAGAATTCTACAAGTGCCCAAGCCTATTCTAAAGTCCGTGAAAGGGTAATTTGATACCCAACTCAGTTTTAAGAATTACTACGGCAGAAGACCTAGAGAACTTGATACAGATGACTTCGGACTTATGGCCTCGGCCAATTTTGCTCCTAAGTCCAAACTACTGCATCTTGTTCCTAAATATAACCTACCATAATTTGTCTTAAGTTTTATTACAACTTATGCCTAAAGCTACAGTGCCAACATATATTCAAAGAAAGAAATATAGAGGCCACAGAAAAAAAAAAGTATTACAAAGATATTTCAATATGTAACTGCAAAAATATTTAACTACATGGCAAAAATCATTACAAGTTAAAGGCTATAGAGGGCCACAATAGTTCTAACAAAAATTAAAAGGTAGGAGTGTTAAACAAAAAATACTTCAAGACTGCGGAGACAATACAAGTTAAGCTTGAAAAAGAGAGAACAATTCAAGATGTTGCATCCTCATCTTAATCACTTTTAATATCCTCGGTTGCAGTTTTTATCTCTTCCCCCTCCTCATCCCCAGCCTCCTCATGCCAGTTCATCTGTAGCCTTCAGCTCTGCCACACAGTTAAGGTGCTCAAATTCGTTGAGTCTCTAGGTAAAAAATGTATCCTTGGCATATGGAAAGTTCTTTCAAACCCTGTACCTCAGCTCGTTGTAGCCGTGGATGTAGGCCTTATCATTGATGAGGTATAAATCATTTGAAGTCTTGAAGGAGGAAATAACATCTTTAACAACTTTCTTTATGGTTGCAGCATACTCCTCATCCTTCTTCTTACAGGCCTCAATATGTTGATCTTCAATCGTCTTCAAGGCTACGACATGGATTGTCAACAACTATTGATTCTTGGCCTCTGTCACGCCCAACTTTCCTTGGATGGACACAACTTGACTTTCTACCTCCAGTGCTTTGGCCTCAGTAATTTTTAAGGCCTCCATAACCTGATTAAAGTTTTTCTCAACCTCACCCTGATCTTTGACTGTAGCATCTACCTTCTCATCTACCTCCATTTTGTAGGCTTGGAAGGCTTACTACGAAGACTTATTGCTAGCTTCAAAAGATAAAGTCCTGGCATTCTCCAGTTGAGATTGGTGGTTGGACTTCATAACCCTATGTAGTTTATAAATCCCTTTATACTTGGCCCTTTGAGCTATGGCAACCTCTACAGCCTGAAAGTGTAAAATTAAAGTGTGAGCACAAAAATAAGTAATTATATGTGAAAAGGAAAGAGTTAAAGTTATGATATACCCTCATAAGGCGGTGCAAAGCGTATTCCTCCAGACCCCCATGATCCTTATCCACTAGATGTTCAAGGTCAGAAGTTGTAGCAACCCTTATCATCCTTGGGACTGCGGTAGCAGTTGTGTCCATAACCAGAACAGGGGAGGATACACGTTACACCATGATTTTGAATTAGAAAATAGATTTTAAGAAATAGCAGATTTATTCATTCTATCAATAATCAAGTCGGATCGGGTGAATCATAAGGGATTTGCCTTTTTTATTGATTCCTATGGATTGGATCAAAAACAATTCTTGAATGAGGCATTCAACTCCAGGGATGAATAAAAAAAGAAATCTTTATTAGTTCTAACTCCTATTTTTTATGAAGAGGATGAATCTTTTTATCGAAGGATCAGAAAAAAATGGGCCCGGATCTCCTGCGGGAATGATTTGGAAGATCCAAAACAAAAAAATAGTGGTATTTTCTAGAAACAACATATTGGAGGCAGTCAATCAATATAGATTGATCCAAATCTAATTCAAAACTCAGAAATTATTGAAAAAATAAAAAGATCTTTCTTTTGTCCCTTCCAGGCGATTGGAAAATAAAGAAATGGTTAATATATTCAAGATTATTAAGTTTTTATAAAATACCGTCTCAATTCATCCTATTTCATCAGATCTGGGGTTTTGTAACGAAAAAACCTATTTGATTGATCCTAGAAATAGAACAAATAGAAAATTATGGCATTCCCTTTAATTGGGCAATTTTCGTTGGAGCTCCAGTAACAAGTAACAGGCAAGGAATACTTTTTTTATTCTACGTATATTGATTGACTAAATATCAATTTGATATTTTTTCTAGTTCTTCCTTACACCTCCTCGAAAGTTATAAATAAATCTAAGGACTCGTTCTCTATAATTTATCTTGATATGTTTGTACTATAGATAGAGTCAAACTCTATCATAAGGTACCGAATTAGACAATGGAATTATGTCTGCTATATTTATACTAGAGTGCTTCTGAATTTATCTTATTTTTTAATAATTTGAATTTTTCTTTGTTGAATAATAACTTAATCTTTGAATAAAATGTTTCTTGTAGAATATCAATTGATATTTCAACCTAGCATTTTCAATTACGAATAGAAAAATAGAAGATAAATAAATTAATTACTAATTATATAAATTAAATATCTCTCAGAGATTCATTAATGTTGGCAGGTATGTTTGTATGTGTTGTCCAGAAAGATGAGGTCTCAATGATTATTCGTTCACCAAAACCAGAAGTCAAAATTTGGTAGATAGGGATCACATAAAAACTTCTTTCGAAGAATGGGCCAAACCGGAACATTTCTCACGAACAATGGCTAATGGCCTTGATACTACCACTTGGATCTGGATTGTTTCAAAGACCCAACATGCATTTTTTGTGCATTCGGCTCTTTCATTAACTAATATAAATATCAGTTAGTTTGTTATATTTTTTTACATAAAAATAAAGATTTGGCTCCTTGTGCTCTGAGTCATTATTTTGATTCAGATCTAGGAACACTAATAAAGTGTTTCAAAGGGGGTTATCTTAACGTAGGTCTGCATCTGACCTAAGTTAATTCACTCAGAATGCTTTTTAAAGGATTACGTGGTATAATTAGATCAAATAAGCCCTTATGGAATAAATATTTCGACACTTGTGAACTTATATTCAATCTAATAAGTACCTTGTGTCAGAATTGAGAAATTCAATGGCTCGAATCTTTAGTATTCTCTTATTTATTACCTATGTCTACTATTTAAGCAGAATACCGTCACCCATTCTTACTAAGGAACTGAAACCTCAAAAACAAAAGAAATGGGGGATAGTGAGGAAGAAATAAATATATAAATAGAAACATCTTCCAAAACGAAGGGGACTAAATTGGAAAAAGAGGGATCCACCGAAGAAGATTCTTCTCCTTCTCCTTTTTCAGAAGAAAAGGAGGATCCGAACAAAATCGATGAAGCAGAAGAGATCCGAGTGAATGGAAAGAAAAAAACAAAGGATTAATTCCAATTTATAGAGACATGCTATAACAATAGCCAAGTTTCTAAAGTTTCTTATATGTATGGGAATTAGGATGAAGAAAATAAAAAATGCAAAATACTTGAAAAAGAATATAAGAAGGGGTTGATCTGTATCATCTTCACTTGGTTCTGCTTCCTGAGGCGTGTCCGTGGACTACCATATTCGGCTCTTTCTACCCTTGTTTGTGTAGTAGGCAAGTTGGCATTAACGACAACCGCAGTTTGTGGAGGGGACACATTGTTGGAAATGTGAATGGGACTGGAGCCCCTGTGGAAATCCCCCCCCCCCCTAGAGAAATCAGTCAAAATAACTGCAACCAGTTTAGCCCCAATGTCATCATCATATTGGGGGTCTATAGCATTATTGTCAGACTCGGGCATAATGGTCGTGATATCACTAGCAGGAACTGCCTCCTTCTCAGTTAGAGGGTCCGCCTCCTTATCCGCTTGAGAGATAGCAACTTCTTTAGTTGCCCCCTTACTTTTCTTCCCATATTTCTTTAGGTCTTGATTAAGTCCTTGAATGACCTCTTCCAATTCATCAAGTTGGGAGCCTAGAACCTCCATGGAATAACCCAAAAGAGGAGAAATGCCAATATTCTAAGATTAAAGTTAATGCCACATAAATAATTAAAATAAGGGAAACTAACTTTCACAACGGTCATTGGTACCTGGTGTACGGGGTAGTATCCGGATTTGAATAATGACTACAGAGTCACTATGTCACGAAAGTTTTTCTTGTCATCCTCAAGGAAGACCACAACCTCAATCCTCTCTCTTTGTCTTCTGGAGGGTGTGAGACATGTACAAATTGTATCTCGAAGGAGTTAGCAAAGGCTACAGATATTATCATAGAAGAAAGTAAAGGTTAGAGCATGTAAAAATAATTAAAGAAATAAAGCCTGCAGTAATTTCAATACCTTATGAGGGTTGGAGGCCCCATTTCTGCGGTAACCTAATTTCTCTCTCTATATATATATATATATCTATCTATCTATCTATCTTATTCTCTTCTAGGTGGATCTCCCGATTATCCCTAGAGATAAAGAAAAAATTTCACTTCCAACTTTAAACACTAGAAGGCCTCCCCCCTCCGTGGACCCATGTAGAATTAATCTAAAATTTCAACCGTATTCTACTTCAACCTATAGAAATCAAAGAACTCTTCGGTCATAATATCTTTCTTGAACTACCCCTTCAAAATAAACAGAGAAGTAAGGACGGACCTCCATCCATTGGGATCAACATGGGCTGGGACCAAGTTCAAAACACTTAAAAAATTTCTAACAGGCACTGGGAGAGGTAGCCACAACCCTAATAGAAATTCGTGAAGGCAGAAGCAGACCCCATTGTTTGGAATTGCAGAATATGACCTCTACTCCACAGAAGGAAGTGTGCAAATTGTCCCCTTTAGGAACTTGTAGGCAATCAACCACTCCTAGTTTATAACGCAAGGGTGGTGAAGTGCCACAGGCTCTCTTTCAGACTCTTGGACTCGTTTAGAGGTCTCAGCTTCAGTGTTTCTTGCCTAAGTAGTAATAATTGTCATTAGGGTAGCTGTAGTGGCATCCAAATTTGTGTGGGGTGATTGATCCAATATGTATCATCCTCCATATTACACCCTTTCTGGAATCCCTAAAGTCAGATGACGCTGAGGAATCAGAATCTACATTGATGCAGTTAGGGCAGTCCTTAAGCCAATATGGCCCACTGGTCTTCAAAGGTTTTATGTGAATCATCACAGAAGGAGGAACACCAAAGTTTCTCTTCCAAAAACCTTCCAAATACACCCAAGTGTTCCAATGCATAAGGCTAGGGCAAGAGACATGCAAAAGAAGAAGGTCTTCATAATTAGGTGCCGCAACCATCATGATAAAAAACCAAGGAATTATCAAGGCCGCGACTGTATATGGGTAATTAAAAAGATGAAGAAAAAACTACATATTCAATTCAAAGTAAAGACTATAGCCAAATCAATTCAAAATATCCTACAGGTTGCAGACATGAGAACAAAGGATTCTAACACAGGAAGGTATGAAGTTTAAATTCGAGGACGCAGCCAGTTAATTTTCACTAAAAATCTACAATCGGGGGGAATTAAGACCCATGAATGAAGTTAAAGTATTGGCTGCATCAAGCTAGTTCAAATTTACTAAAAAGCCGTGGACAGGCGGATAAACATGTAAACAATTGGGTTTCCTAATTTCTATGATCAAAAGACAAAACCCAAGGGTTTTGGCCAAGAACACCAAGAACATCATATGAGTGTTCTTGGCTAAAAATTAAATAAAAAATAGGGTTAGGCCAAGAAATTCAAACCCCAAAAGTTTCTTACATGCTAAGTCTACCCAATGTTAAATCTCCAACACTTAGAATTACTTGCCAATCACACCCAAAAATCCAATTTCATAAAAATACCTAGAAATACCTAAAAACCCTAATTATTTGGGCAAATTGAATCCAATATCATTTGGGTAAATTGAAATCCAATAAACATGAAAGACGTGTATTTTAATGAGTTCTAAGCATAAATAAAGACAGAATAAAAATACAATAACCCAGAAATTAGGAAATTCAAAAATTTAGAAACATTCAAGCACAAAAAGGCATGGATTATGTTGAGAATGAAGAAATTTTGGTTGAAAAAATAGAACAACCTTAAATGGATGAACTCGATTCGAGAAGATGATTCGCCGCTATAAACCACCAGTGGGACACCATGAACCATCGCAAGAACCGCCATAGGAGGCTAGAACGAATTGTCGAAAACTACCTATGCAAAATGATCTCAAGTATGTTGGAAAGGTAATGAGGCCATGACCAACCCTCATTTATGTAAGGGGACGCGAGAAGGTGAAATATAACATTTCATTGGCCGTGGAAGCCCTTTGTGTCTTAGACAAAGGAATAACACAATTACTAACACTGCAGCACATGGGTATAGAACAAAGCCACAACACCAACTCGCAACCTCTTGGCACTGAGGCTTGGGGGCTTATTGATATTCCCAATACTAGAATCTAGGTCGCAGAAGACCTAAGTGTATTGCCACTGCCCAGGACTCAGACAAGCTGCGATACTCCCTATTAAACCTAGCATCTTATCGCTGTCTGGGACTCAAACAGGTCGTAGCAGACATCCATACTACATTATGAGGCCACGGTTGTATACTAAGTAGATCGCAACTATATATCCCTCCAGCAGTACATACTCTTCCGTGAACTTAACCACATCATCATGTATTTGCTAATTGTCCAACTTCTAGAAGGATTCCCTACTTACCCCACTTATCCACATATCACATGCTCCGTGCACGTAACACCTCCTTTTAACTTCTATAGATAAAAGTGCTCACCTCACAATTACCAGGACAAGACTTGGTAGCGAAGCCCTTCCTAAATCTCTCCACACTTTCTCTCTAGAAGATCCCAGGTCACCTCGGCCACTACAGTCCACAAACCTCTATAGATTTTCTCTATAGGTTGTATCCCGTACTACACAGGGCTACATTTCTCATGTATTCAACTCTCTCTCTCTCTCTCTCTCTCCCTCTCTCTTATACGTCTTTAATGGCACACCAATCTTGTATTAATGATCGCATGAAATGAGAGTAAGGCACCAAAGTGGACGTAGCACCACAACAAAACAGATAATTAGTGGCAAAAAAATTCGTCACCAAATGAAAAAAATTCATCACTAAAGACATTTGGTGACGAATTTTTTTTTGTCAATCGTCCGTCACGAACCCCGTCGCTAAAGGTTTTGGTGACGAAATACAAATTTCGTCACCAAATAGTACACCTTTTGGTGACAAAATATGATTTGTCACATAATAATAGGCTTTTAGTGACAAAATTATTTGCATCCAAATATCTTTTTTTTGTCACAAAAATGCCAATTTTGTCACCTACTGTATATGATAATGTGCAAAATGATTACCATTTTGTGACAAAATTAATATACTTAGGGAACAAAATATTTTTGTCACGAAATGAATTTTATTGTCAAAAAATTATAAATTTAGAACTCATATTTTTTTTCATTTCGCATATAGTTATTTAATCAAATAAATATTAATTATAGAATCAACTAAATTTCATCGACATTAAAGAAGTAATCAACTACCATCATATACATACTCAAAATTAAGGCTCAAAAGATAATATAATTGATACGAAAGCATTCATACAAATATCTCAAAATCATTGATGAATTACAAAGTAGCCTACATCGTTTGTTACAACCCATTAACTACAAAGTAACCTCCAAAAAACAATTCCTAAGGCATTAGTTTCTAACTTAATATTTCTAAGGCAGTAGTTCCTAATCAATTGCAAAGTAGCCTCCAAAAACCAATTCCCAACAAGTTTGTTAAGTTCTCCTTACATCTTCATCATCCCAAAAATAATTTCCAAAAAAACATTCTCATAACGTCCCAATCTGCAATTCAAAAAGTACCAAGTCATTAGTTTCTAACTTTATAAGTCTATTAACAATTTTTTAATAGAATAACATCAACTCAGAAATAACACATTGAGATAAACACCAAAAAATTACAAAACTCAATTTAATTTTTAATATTTAAAAAAAATCGATAAAATTTCCTTTGTTTATAGACTAAAACCACCCTGTTAAATTAAAAAATAAAAAAATCAAGAAATCCAATGACTGTCCACCAAAATAGCCCTTCTTCCGATTCAAAAGATAAGGTAATAGCATCGCCAATATTTTTAAAAAAATCGGCAAAATTTCCCTTGTATATAGACTAAAACTACCCTGTTAAATTAAAAAATAAAAAAAACTCAAGAAATCCAAAGACAATTCACAAAAATAGCCCTTCCTCCGATTCAAAAGATAAGGTAATAACATTGCCAATATTTTAAAAAAAAATCGGCAAAGTTTACTTTGTTTATAGACTAAAACCACCCTGTTAAATTAAAAAATAAAAAACTCAAGAAAACCAATGACAATCAACCAAAATACCCCTTCCATCGATTCAGCAAATAAGGTAATAGCATCACCAATAGAGAGATTAAATAACTCAAAGGGTGTGAATTCAACAATGTAATTTCAATAAATTCAACATTGAAATTATTAAAACATACCATATAGTAAATGTGGGAGGAAGGGTCCCTACCCTTAGGATTAGGCTCAACTACGATCCTCATAATGAAGTAGATTTGAAAAGATACCTTTCGGATGTCATCCCAAAGCTTGTAGAAATTAGCATTATGAGGACCGTGGGCATTATGGCAGAGATCATGAAGCATCGTATCAAGAATTTGATCGAAAAGGATGAAGTCCCAATCCCTATTTGGCCTTTGGAGCCTCAGTTTTACATGCACGCCACCTCATACGTTCAACCCTAGAACAGGTGGATTTTTTGGACTGCAAAAGTATTATGTTGGTGTAAATCATATAAAAACAGAAAAGCACAAATTTGATGTATCAAATCAAAATAAATTATTCCTTCCATTCAATTTAAAGCCTATCTATGATGTATCTAATGACAGAGTAGGAGTGTCAATAAGGATGTTCCAATGGTTGGTAAAAAAAAGTTACCAGAATTCATAGAATTGACATGTGTCAATTAAAAGAACGAAACTGTTATGTTTTATAAATTTATTATACCTGATGCTCAGAGTTGGAGAACAAATCACAAAGAGCATTCCAATTTTCTTGACTCATATTTTTTGGCTTATCACGTCGTGCCTCTTCAATTGATTTGTGATTTTTGAACCTTAGTCGATGTCTATATCTTGCACTCCTACTTCGACTCATCAACAATTTTCGACACTGTCTCTAACAAACTCGTCCTCTATTTTAATGTCAAATTTGGATTGAAAATTCATAATTTATAAAAATTAGTATATAAAATAAATCAATTACTCAAGCGGTTTAAAAACATAGTAGTTTTTACTTACATCGAGTCGTTTGAAGGCTTTTTCTTTGTCATTTTCAGACATGTCCTTCCATTTTGCAGGAACCGGGATGAGATTTCGTGCAATAATTCCCAACTCACTTGATAGTTTAGAAGATTGCACCACATTTTTCGGCCTTCCCTTGTCCCTTGCAATTTCAATAATCAACTTCTTTCCATCCGACCTAGTCAACTTCTCAAGGCCCTTTCCTTTAGTTGGACCACGTATCCTTTTTGTCGTGGTGGAAGTTGCAATTAAAGGATATATTAGTTCATCAAAATAGACTATTGAAAAAACTAATCATCAATTTTGATTTAATGCACTTTTTAGTACATTCTATGGCTTCTACCCCTATATTTCTCTCAAAAGAAAAAGAACCATACCTAAAATAGGGTACTGCCCAAAACTAAACAAGGTCGTGAACCCAATCATAAATTTCTTGTCCCAGATTAAGCAATAAAATGGGACTAGAAGCTGCAGTGGAAGAACCAATAGCTTTTCTAAACAAGGTTGTGAAGCTGGTCATGGTAGCTGGACCAAAACTACGAGTCGCAAAGGCCTGCCAAGCGTTTGTAGAGCTAGCAGACGCTGGTGGTTATGCCCTAGCAGTGATGACCTCGGCAAAAGGGCTTGTACCAGAGCACCACCCACACTTCATTGTTCCAATAAACTCTGCTTTTAAACTATAAATATTACAAATGGATGTTGATTTCTTCGAATGAAAGAATTTATAAACAAATGCAACCATAAAGAAAATACTCTAGCTTTCTTGTTGAATGTCCAACATGAGCTCCTATGTATAAATTTGATTTTTTCAGTCCCATTGAGATTGTATTTGTTAGTCACAGTTTCGCCAAATTGCAAAAGATTGCTATCAAGATGAAAAATTGATAGCAGTCTGTATCATTGTTTGATCACATTAACCGTGACACTCTTAATAAAACAAAGAAATCATAGACATTGGACAGAGGAAGTTATATCTTAAACCAATATCCAATTGAAAATACAATACCCGAAAATCAAACTGAGTCAGGATGACATTCAACCAAAATAGTCCAGAAATTCAAGTCGAAACTGAATCAGAACATTGGGTGTTTGAGAATATATATATATATATATATATATATATATATATATATATATATATATATATATATATATATATATATATATAAAGAATAAAAACTAAGTGGATAATAAAACCCACCCCTGTTTCAGGGTTTCTACTCGCCGGCCATGGCTATGGTGGGCGGAGCTTCCATTTACACATAGACACATGCATGGAAGCTTAGAACATCGTTAATGGCAGCTAAAGCGAGAAGAAAACATAAAAATTTAATATAAAGAGGAGAAAATAAAGTTAAATCGACACCGATCGTGGAACGAAATAGAAAGAGGAGAAAATACAGTAGGGTTGTCGGCACTGGCAGATCTGGAGGAGGTCGGCGACTTCTCAACTCTCCTTAAAGACACCGATCGTGGTTGAGGGCGATATGGTGGAGACGGGGCTTCTTGTGATTTTTGGGTGTGATATTTTTGGGGAACGATTTGGTGTTTAGAAGAATAGGTATTTTGTTACTTTTTTTTTTTTTAGTAATTAGTGAGGAAATATTGTGTCAACAATTATTCTTTTTTTGTGTGTGATAGATTTATTTGTCACTAAAAATGTAACATTTTAGGAGGTGGGAATGGATGAGCCAAAATTTTAATGATTATTTGGTGACAAATATCATTAATTCGTCACCAATTGAATATCATCACACTCAATTCGTGACGAAATTAATTTTCCTCACTGAAAGGCTACTTTTTGTGACAAAAATACTTTTGTCCAAATTTTTTTATCACTGATAAGACATTCTGTTGTAGTGGGCGTATACTCATTTTATAGTCATACCACTCTATATCTTGTATTAATGTTTTTTTGGCACACCAATCTTGTATTAATGATCGCATGAAATGAGAGTAAGGAACCAAAGTGGACGTAGGCTCATTTTATAGTCGAACCACTTTATATCTTGCGTTATTTCCCTTTATTTAATTTACTTATGCTTTTACACTTGATATGTGTGACACCCCGCTTAATAAAATACCGGGTAATCAGCCCTATACCAAATTAAAAACAGGAACCCCAGTTGGATCATCCTTAGCATCACTGTCGAAAACTTTTTTTTAAAAACTTACTAACCACCTAGTATTCCAAAAGTTGGTGCCAAATTTTAATTTTTTAATTAAACCAACCAGTACATGCGGAAATAAATGTAATCCATTCACACAACTGAATAAAACTCAACAGAATAAATAATTAAACAATTTGTCGAATAAACCATCGGCCACCAAAGTGAAATCCAATATAAACATCCAACACCTGAATAAATACATCTGAAATCTGTACTGAGAAGACTGGGCGACAAGCCCTAAATAAAACTGGAACTAATAGATGATTCTTACTTTAGGAATAAATGAAAGATGCGTCTAATCCAAACTCCTGCTAGCATCCACATATGCCGCAGCTCCATATCCCTGAAATAGAATATCAATCCTGGCGTCCCTGTGGCTGGACACCTAAAAGGTCTTGAAAATAGTTTTATAGCAAGGGTTAGAACCCAAAACATTTTGAAAATATTTAGCAAGTGAATTAACTGCAGTAATTTAAAATGCATGAATGCTCTTCATATTTAAGTTAGTGTCGCACTCCCTTGTGAAAATTCTCACCCAACCACTATTGTGCACACCTAACGGTCACCTTAACCCCCACCTAGCTGTACTACCCCGTCCAACTAGTCCTGGTATAACTTCCCCTTGCCATACTACTCTACCCCGAGTATAATGATTCTTGAATTATAAGTTATCTCACAATTAACTTAATTAATTCCTTCATAAATAGTAGCATATAACCGTGTCACAAGTTATATAAAGTAAATACATCACACATTGTATTATTACCCGCATATAATATTGAATACCATTATATACGTACCTTTACTAAAACATCCACACATATAACATACGTATATCCATCCCTTCGAGTATACCCTCGCCGGATGATTCCATCTAAAGTGTCATCTCACAAGGTGTGCTCACATAACCTAGTTACCCAAGTTGGAATCGCTCACCAACCTGGCCCAAAACATAAACGAAGTGGAGGCGGTTATATTCTTTCCCTAAAAGTGAGATAAATCCCTCACCCATATACCGGACGCTATGACCTGGGGATATACTCGCCCTACTCCTCAAGCTAGGGGATTCACCCACATCGCCCAACCTCCCTTGATAGCACTAGAGTATATAAATTGAATAAATATCTAGTCACTGATATTTAATATCACACACAATATATACATGTATATATATATACTATCACTACACCGTATATATATAATATAAACCTCGGCTTTACCGTGTACTCAAAATCCCGTACACTAGCCTGTAATTTCCTGAGTCTGTGGTCCGACTCAATATAATTAATTTTCTCACTTAATAATTTATCATCTTTCCGAGTCTATGATTCGATTCTATATAATTAATTCACGCCTCAATTAATATAATACTTTCCCCGAGTCTATGGTCCGACACTAATTAAATTAATTAACACACCCATTAATTTAATACCTCACCGAGTCTATCGTCCGACTCTAATTAAATTAATTAACACACTTATTAATTTAATACCCCCCCGAGTCTATCGTCCGACTCTAATTAAATTAATTAACACAATTATTAATTTAATAACTCCTCGACTCTATCGTCCGACTAAATTAAATTAATCAACACAATTATTAATTTAATACCTCCTCGAGTCTATCGTCCGACTCTAATTAAATTAATTAACACACTTATTAATTTAATAACTCCCCGAGTCTATCGTCCGACTCGAATTAAATTAATTAACACACTTATTAATTTAATACCTCCCCGAGTTTATCGTCTGACTCTAATTAAATTAATCACACTTTTTAATTTAATATCTACCCGAGTCTACAATCCGACTCTAATTAAATTAATTATCACACTTATTAAATTAATACCTACCCGAGTCTACAATCCGACTCTAATTAAATTAATTATTACACCCATTAATTTAATACCTACCCGAGTCTACAATCCGACTCTAATTAAATTAATTATCTAATTATTACACCCATTAATTTAATACCTACCCGAGTCTACAATCCGACCCTAATTAAGTTAATTATCACACCTATTAATTTAATACCTACCCGAGTCTACAATTCGACTCTAATTAAATTAATTATTACACCCATTAATTTAATACCTACCCGACTCTACAATCTGACTCTAATTAAATTAATTATTACACCCATTAATTTAACACCTACCCGAGTCTACAATTCGACTCTAATTAAATTAATTATCACACCTATTAATTTAATACCTACCCGAGTCTAAAATTCGACTCTAATTAACTTAATTATTACACCCCTTAATTTAATACCTACCCGAGTCTACAATCCGAATCTAATTAAATTAATTAACACCTCAATTAATTTGACTACTTGGCATCGCCCAACCATCCTACCCGGACTCGCTCACTTGGCCCATAACTTAATATTTTCCGAGTCTATGTTCCGACTCTAAATTATTTACTCTCTCAATAATTAATTTAATACTTTGGTGTCACTTAACCAACATACCCGGACTCACTCACTTGGTCCATTTTTACATCTCATAATTTCATTCCCACATATTCACCCACAATGTGTCACACATTCATCCTCATAAATTTCCCAATTATATTTACCTATAATTACCAACACACCCGGACTCGCCCACTTGGTCCATAATTAAATATTTTACCTAAATTCCTTTAATAATGTAGCGTCACCCAACTACAATTCCCGAATATTATTCCTCGGCCCAATAGCAATACTTATGAATTATTTACCCAAATTCGTTCATCTCATGACATACCATTCACACCCTCCTAAACCCAATTATATCACCCTATAATTGTTAAGGAAATATGTGCCACATATGGATTTACCACTAAATAAAAGTAAGGGGTCAAATCTTAAATAAATTTCTCTTTATTTATAAAACTGGCGAAACTGCCAAAATCCCTGTCTCATCGATCGATCGAACCCCCTGGGTCGATCGATCGATCCTCCCAGACTTCGTCTTCTCGAGCCATTTTTCGACCATGGATGAAAAACTAAGGTTTCTTTCCTCAAAATCCAACCTTAAACCCGCCTGTTAATCATCTTATTACATCTCTCAGGAACTATAAACATCATTTAAACCTTTTAACATCATTAACACTACAAATCTTTAACCCCCCTCAAGAACACAATCCCTATGGTAAAATCCCAATTTCAAGTTCAAATTCCACCATCTAAGGTTCCGGGTTTCTCATTCAAATCAGATAATCATACTTGGAAATATATAACACAACTATTTATTACCTTGAAACTCATTCAATGGTTCCATTAACAAACACTCCATTTTTGTACCCCTTTATCCCCAAAACGAATTTTAGTTTACACATCACTAAAATATGAATTGGATATCACCATTTACACATCACATCAAGTTAACCCCTTGCCTGGAATTGTTTGTAGGGTCTGATCTGTTGGTGTAGTCCCTTAATTTGGCTCCAATAATCCCCAATTGGCTCTTGATTTGCTTTCCCCCAAATTCCCTCTCAAACCCTAGGTTTAGAGTTTGTGTTTACTGCCGTTTTACACTTCCTCAAATTAGGTTACAACCCTTAATCCTGTTTTTGGCCATCTGGGCCTAATTAAAATGGCCCAACTCACCCCGTGTGGGCCCGGCTATGCCCAAAATTATCCCGAGACCCAATTACAACTCCCAGGTAATCTTTTTCGACTATCTCGACCCATCCGGACGCAACCGCACACTCAGAATTTTCATCCGAAATACCTTTTTTCATATCCAAATTACGACCTCAAAATGCGACACACGAGATTTCGAACCATTAAAATTAAAAGTCGTCAATTATAAATAATTCGGTTCACTCAATTAAATTCCCAATTCATGAATTTAAGTTTCTCCAATTTAAATATTTTTATAACTCCCAAAATAATTAAATATTAAATCCTCAAAATTACGGGGTGTTACATACTCCCCCCTTATAAAGGAATTTCATCCTCAATATTAGGATGAGCGTAATGTTCCAAGCTTCGCATATTATTCTCTAGTCATGTGCCTCTAAGCTCGCTATATCTATCCCATCCGCTTCTAACCATACGTTACACAAGTATGCATTTAAATTAACCAGGGCGCCCATACACCTATACACGTGCTTAACCGCACGAAATTTTCCTTAATTAACCCGGGTGCCCATACACCCCATCCCCGCGCTTTACCGCACGAAAGTTACCCGACTATGCTAGTCGTAACCCGTAATATAACTTCGAACTCGTAGTCACATCACACATGTATATCTACATATATATCTACTGCCCGGGGTACCCAACCCATGTACTAATGACCAGACATCTCCCCACTTTCCAACGTTGCGCTATGTTTCATGCGTGGGATGTCTCGCAAGCGAAATCCAAACAAGGAACCCTCCCGATACACTACTACCTAGCATTGTCGGTCGTTGAGATCCGTTAGACCCTCAGTCCATAGCACGTACCCCTAAATACTTTTCTCTTAACACAAAAGTATATACGCTTACCCTTATTCTACCAAGGACAATATAAAATGTCGCGCCCTTACCGTCACTAGTCCTTGCGCAGAATAAACCCTGAGCTATCTCTCTTTGCTCGAACATAATTCTAACCACCCTGATTTACTTTAGTAAACATCCCTACTTACCGAGATAAAATGTGAGAATACAAAACCTCACTATGTGCCTATCGCACCACGCAACACAACATATATACACACATATATATAGGTTATACGCCCTCTCAGGTGATAACTAGTACCAATCATCTCCTGGTGTCGCGAACACCAAAACTTAACACCACTATCCACAATAGTTAAATTCCATCGCTATCCAGTCGATATTTAAAAAATATAATCAACCCTACTCCCATAATTCTCGAAAGTAGTAACTCCTCGCATAATTCAAACCTTCACTCAGTTTACACCTCCACTCTCCCGTGAAGAACACCAAAGAAACTCTGCTACCCTACGAAAAGTTTATCCACATACTATGGCTGCTACAGCCAACGCACCCACTAAGTTCGACTCACCTACGAACTCTAGTGAAAAATAAGTCTTATATTATGACATCATCTTTGTCACTCAAAAATATACCCCACGCCCATAGGGTAAAAATAATTACCTCCATACTCCAGCTGTAATGGCTGATCCTCGGGTTCCAGAGCATCTTCTCCCTGCCCGAATGCGCCCATGACTTGATTTAGTGGCTGTACATCCAGGACCTCGTCCTGTAGTTGACCCCTGCCTCGCTTGAAACAATCTCTCTTCATGTGTCTCACTTCCCCCAGAAACCAAACACCTTCTAATACATTCACCCTGCCACTGGTCCCTTCCATGCCGACCTTATTAGAATTTCTGGCCATCCTGCCCATAGCCTCCAGTTCTAAATTATTTGGCATGATTTCCCTGCCGGAATCCTGCCCCTGATCTCCCCCTGTCTGCTGCTAGGATACCCCACTGGTACTGTTCCCTCCTTCCTTATCCGACTGGCTAGTTTCCACTCCCCTCCCGCTTCCTTTCACGTGGAAGCGATTTTCCCGACAGTGTAGGAGTGTTGCGTTAACAACATCAGTATAAGCTACTGATGCGGGATTACCAATAAAATGTTGTATGATTCCCCAGACTAACCCATCCATAAACCTTGCTTTCTTTCTCTCTTCATCGCTTACCTCGTCCGGTACCAAATTTGCCAAACGAGTAAATTCTTCCTCGTAATCGGCCACTGAACGGTCTCCCTGAGTCGCCTCTCTAAATTTTCTCCTCATTTCGGTCTCAACCGCTGGAGGAAAATGCTTTTGGTCGAACCACACCCAAAACTCTACAATAGCTAGCGTATCCCTTTCCTCAACTGTGGTGATCGACTTCCACCACTGTAGCGTTGCGCCCACTAAACTAAAAGTGTCTAGCATTTGCTTCCGCACCTTATCGCAATCTCACATGCGTAGGTGACGCTGGATATCTCTCTTCCTTGACACGCTAGTACTACACCTGAACCCCCTCACAACTCTGGTGGATGCCCACCCTTGAAAAAAATCTCTCTTACTTGCTGCCACCCCGACGACCCCGCGTGAGTCTGAACATCCGACGCCACTAACACTTGTGGCTGATCCCATGAAAAGTACCCTGCCATTGCGACCACCGTCACTTCAACTGCCTGTGCCACTAGTTCAGTTACTTGTGCTGCCAAGATCATCTCTGGCCGTTGCTGCGATAACTCCTTCTCCTGACGAGCCTCCCTAGTCTCATCTCCCCCTGCTGCCCTAGCTGCTCCCTACCCTGGGCGGCATCTCGAATGAGAATCGTATCGTATGAGTTCACCCTCAAATATAAATTTGGCAGAAGAACGTAAATGCGCATACGTATAAGAATACAACAATCTTATGATAGGGCTCTATATCAAAGATTGCTAAGCCGAAACGTGAAAAGCCGCACAGATCCTAAGGACACTAGAACCTGATGCTCTGATACCATCTGTGACACCCCGCCTAATAAAATACCGGGTGATCAATCCTATACCAAATTAAAAACAGGAATCCCAGTTGGATCATCCTTAGCATCACTGCCGAAAACTTTTTTTTAAAACTTACTAACCACCTAGTATTCCAAAAGCTGGTGCCAAATTTTAACTTTTTAATTAAACCAACTAGTACATGCGGAAATAAAGGCAATCCATTCACACAACTGAATAAAACTCAACAGAATAAATAATTAAACAATTTGTTGAATAAACCATCGGCCACTAAAGTGAAATCCAATATAAACATCCAACACCTGAATAAATACATCTGAAATCTGTACTAAGAAGACTGGGTGACAAGCCCTAAATAAAACTGGAACTGATAGATGATTCCTACTCTAGGAATAATTGAACTATGCGTCTAATCCAAACTCCTGCTAGCATCCACATATGTCGCAGCTCCGTATCCCTGGAATAGAATATCAATCCTGGCGTCCCTATGGCTGGACACCTAAAAGGTTTGGAAAATAATGTTATAGCAACGGTTAGAACCCAAAATATTTTGAAAATATTTAGCAAGTGAATTAATTGCAGTAATTTAAAATGCATGAATGCGCTTCATATTTAAGTTAGTGTCGCACTTCCTTATGGACATTCTCACCCCTCCACTATTGTGCACACCTAACGGTCACCTTGACCCCCACCTAGCTGTACTACCCCGTCCAACTAGTTCTGGTATAACCTCCTCTTACCATACTACTCTACCCCGAGTATAATGATTCTTGAATTATAAGTTATCTCACAATTAACTTAATTAATTCCTTCTTAAATAGTAGCATATAACCGTGTCACAAGTTATATAAAGTAAATACATCACACATTGTATTATTACCCGCATATAATATTGAATACCATTATATACGTACCTTTACTAAAACATCCACACAAATAACATACGTATATCCATCCCTCCGAGTATACCCTCACCAGATGATTCCCTCTAAAGTGTCATCTCACTAGGTGTGCTCACATAGCGTAGTTACCCAAGTTGGAATCGCTCACCAGCCTGGCCCAAAACATAAACGAAGTGGAGGCGGTCATATTCCTTACCTGAAAGTGAGATAAATCCCTCACCCATATACCGGACGCTATGACCTGGGGATATACTCGCCCTACTCCTCAAGCTAGGGGATTCACCCACATCGCGCAGCCTCCCTTGATAGCACTAGAGTATATAAATTGAATAAATATCTAGTTACTGATATTTAGTATCACACACAATATATACATGTATATATATACTATCACTACACCGTATATATATAATAAAAACCCCGGCTTTACCGTGTACTCAAAATTTCGTACACTAGCCTGTAATTTCCTGAGTCTGTGGCCCGACTCAACATAATTAATTTTCTCACTTAATAATTTATCATCTTCCCGAGTCTATGATCCGACTCTATATAATTAATTCACACCTCAATTAATATAATACTTTCTCCAAGTCTATGGTCCGACTCTAATTAAATTAATTAACACACCCATTAATTTAATACCTCCTTGTGTCTATCGTCCGAATCTAATTAAATTAATTAACACACTTGTTAATTTAATACTTTCCAGAGTCTATCGTCTCACTCTAATTAAATTAATTAACACACTTATTAATTTAATAACTCCCTGAGTCTATCGTCCGACTCTAATAAAATTAATTAACACACTTATTAATTTAATACCTTCGTGAGTCTATCGTCCGACTCTAATTAAATTAATTAACACACTTATTAATTTAATAACTCCCCCAGTCTATCGTTCGACTCTAATTAAATTAATTAACACACTTATTAATTTAATACCTCCCCGAGTCTATCGTCCGACTCTAATTAAATTAATTAACGCACTTTTTAATTTAATATCTACCCGAGTTTACAATCCGACTCTAATTAAATTAATTATCACACCTATTAATTTAATACCTACCCAAGTCTACAATCCGACTCTAATTAAATTAATTATTACACCCACTAATTTAATACCTACCCGAGTCTATAATTCGACTCTAATTAAATTAATTATCACACCTATTAATTTAATACCTACTCGAGTCTACAATCCGACTCTAATTAAATTGATTATTACACCCATTAATTTAATACCTACCCGAGTCTACAATCCAACTCTAATTAAATTAATTATTACACCCCTTAATTTAATACATACCCGAGTCTACAATCCGAATCTAATTAAATTAATTAACACCTCAATTAATTTGATTACTTGGCATCGCCCAACCATCCCATCCGGACTCGCTTACTTGGCCCATAACTTAATAATTCCCGAGCCTATGTTCCGACTCTAAATTAATTACTCTCTCAATAATTAATTTAATACTTTGGTGTCACTTAACCAACATACCCAGACTCACTCACTTGGTCCATTTTTACATCTCATAATTTCATTCCCACATATTCACCCACAATGTGTCACACATTTATCTCCATAAATTTTCCAATTATATTTACCTATAATTACCAACACACCCGGACTCTCCCACTTGGTCCATAATTAAATATTTTGCCTAAATTCCTTTAATAATTTAGCGTCACCCAACTACAATTCCCGAATATTATTCCTCGGCCCAATATCAATACTTATGAATTATTTCCCCAAATTTGTTCATCTCATGACATACCGTTCACACCCTCCTAAACCCAATTATATTACCCTATAATTGTTAAGAAAATATGTGCCACATATGAATTTATCACTAAAAAAAAGTAAGGGGTCAAATCTTAAATAAATTTCTCTTTATTTAAAAAATTATCGAAACTGCCAAAATCCCTGTCTCATCGATCGATCGAACCCCCTGGGTCGATCGATCGATCCTCCCAGACTTCGTCTTATCCAACCATTTTTCCGCCATAGACGAAAAACTAAAGTTTATTTCCTCAAAATCCAACCTCAAACCAGCCTGTTAATCATCTTATTACATCTCTCAGGAACTATAAACATCATTTAAACCTTTTAACATCATTAACACTACAAATCTTTAACCCCCCCTCAAGAACACAATCCCTATGGTAAAATCCCAATTTCAACTTCAAATTCCACCATCTTAGGTTCCAGATTTCTCCTTCAAATCAGATAATCATACTCAGAAATATATAACACAACTATTTCTTACCTTGAAACTCATTCAATGGTTCCATTAACAGACACCCCATTTTTGTACCCCTTTATCCCCAAAACGAATTTTTGTTTACACATCACTAAAATATGAATTTGATATCACCATTTACACATCACAGCAAGTTAACCACTTGCCTGGAATTGTTCGTAGGGTCTGATCCGTTGGTGTAGTCCCTTAATTTGGCTTCAATAATCCCCAATTGGCTCTTGATTTGCTTTTCCCCAAATTCCCTCTCAAACCCTAGGTTTAGAGTTTGTGTTTACTGCTGTTTTACACTTCCTCAAATTAGGTTACAACCCTTAATCCCGTTTTTGGCCATCTGGGTCTAATTAAAATGGCCCAACTCACCCCGTGTGAGCCCGGCTATGCCCAAAATTACCCCGAGACCCAATTACTACCCCCGAGTACTCTTTTCCGACTATCTCGACCCATCCGGACACAACCGTGCACTCGGAATTGTCATCCGAAGTACTTTTTGTCATATTCAAATTACGACCTCAAATGCGACACACGAGATTTCGAACCATTAAACTTAAAAGTCACCAATTATAAATAATTCGGCTCACTCAATTAAATTCCCCAACTCATGAATTTACGTTTCTCCAATTTAAATATTTTTATAACTCCCAAAATAATTAAATATTAAATCCTCAAATTACGGGGTGTTACAATATGATGGTTGAGAATGGCCTTAGTATGATTTCTCATATCACCATTCTTCTCGCCCTTATCTTGTTATCCCAGTGATGTAGTACAATTTGGATTGTCCTAGATCCCCCTTGTCACACAAATTTTGGAGGCATATTTTCATCACCCACAACCTTTAATTTAAAACATTTAAAAGTCTAAGAGTAATTTTATGTCGACTCAGAATTCTGACTATGTTGTGCAACACATTGATGTGTCATATATGGGGTCCACTGATTATCATTCCAAACACTAACCAATGGAAACATGACATTTCAATTTATCGCAATAAATAAGTTAGAATCCTAAATTGTCCACGAATTTCTCAATGTATAATTGGAGTCTCTGAATCCAATGAAGAGATGCAATGCACACCAATACACAAAAGGAGGAAAATAAAAAATTCAAGTATCTTGATACACATGAATAATCTTGTATATGTATCTAGAGACATAAATTTTTTTGGCACATAATAAACCTATAAAAATGCATTTACATTTTCGTTCAGCCTAAGCAAAGAGAAGGCCCAAGGGAAACTTATCTAAATAGATGTTCAACTATAGAAACTTTGCCTACTTTTTTGAGAAGATACATGGGGTACGACATAAACCGCTCCCCAACTAGAGAATATGAATCCCATGAATAACTCGAGATTCTCCACTCCAATCCATTGCTAGTCATGTGTGAGATAGTGACAATTTGTATATTTTTTCTATATCAATAAAAACTCATTCATGTTCTTCATGTAGATGATGGTCAGATATAAGTTGAATCTATCTTCATTTTGTGCATGCTTAGGTTCCCCACATTACAAATCTTTCAGTATTAGTTCTCGCGACAACAAGAAAAACATAGCTTATTTTAATAGGATAAGACTATGTCTAATAATGTTTCCTCATATTGTTGTACCGAAAAGAAAATGTGTTCAATCCTCATATTTTAATGTTCCAACCAATGACATGAGAGAATCATCACAGCTCACTTTAAAAGTCGATCAACAAATTTGAACTCGCAAAATTATCTGAATGCTGGTCTTATGCACAGATTTTCACACTTTCGAAGTTTTGCACACAATCCAAAAACAATGGCATGCACACACCTTTAAATATATTGTGCAAAATGACTTCACGTAACTTCATTTTGATCAGGAAGTGTGTTTAAGGATACATTTGCACATTTTTGTGAATTATATAAATTTAAAGATTAAAATAACTTCATAAAGAGTTGGAAAAAAATTATGGGAATTGTAAAATGTCTAGGGTCTTATACCTTTGTGGGTGAATAAAATGGAATCCAACCTCAATGATGATATGAATGTAAAAATAAATGAGAAATGGACAAGATTTATATGGTTCGGCCAAGATCAATCTACGTCTACGGCAACTACGAGAGTTTTCATTATAATGTGGAGATCAATTATATGAGTGTTCTTAAGCCTCTACGTCTCCTTACATAATGAGTGGTCTCCCCTTTATAAAAAGTTTTGGGTTACAATTGGATAAAGACTATCCTATTAGATTTTACATCATAATAAATCACTGTTGTTTTGACATAGTTGGTCCTTTACCATGACTGGAACTCCTGCCGTGCTTATCTTATTATCTCAATGATGTAGTATAATTTGGACTATAGTCGATCAATAGTGGTCGATCATGTGTCGGTGACTAAGTAGGTGATCCACCGAGCCCCCTTAAGTATAGTCCTAAAGCCCCTATTGTCACACAAATTTTGGAGGTATATTTTCATCCCCCACAACCTTCAACTTAAAACGTTTAAAATAGTAAGAGTAATTTTATGTCGACTCGGAATTTCGACTCATATTGTGTGACACATTGATGTGTGGTGTCTATATTAGTTCATGTCTAGTGTCCATTGATTATCATTCCAAACACAAACCATTGGAAACCTGACATTTCAATGTGTCACAATAAATAAGTCGGAATCCTAAATTGTCCTAGAATTTCTCAATATCTAATTGGAGTCTCTGAATCCGATGAAGAGATGCAATGCATACCGATAAACACAAGGAGGCAAATAAAAAATTCAAGTATCTTGATACACTTGAATAATCTTAGATATGTACCCGGAGACTGAAAACATTTTGACATTTAATGAACAAATAAATATGCGTATACATTTTCATTCGGCCTAAGGCAAAGAGAAGACCTAAGGGAAAGTTATCTAAATAGATGTTCAACTCTAGAAAGTTTGCCTACTTTTCCGAGAAAATACACATGGTAGGAGATACACCCCTCCCGAATTGGAGAATATGAATCCCACATATAACTCGAGATTCTCCACTCCAATGCATTGCTAGTCAGGTGTGAGATAGTGAGAATTTGTATATTTTTCCTCTACAAAACTCATTCACGCTCTTCGTGTAAATGATGGTCAGATATAGGTTGTATATGCCTTCATTTTGCACGTGCAAACGATCCCCACATTTTAAATCTTTCGGTGTTAATTCTCGCGACATCAAGAATAGCATGGCTTATTTTGATAGCTTAAGACAATGTCTAATAATGTTTCCTCATTTTGGTGTACCGGAAAGTGAATGTGTAAATGCCAAACACTTGAATTCACAAATAGAACTTTAAGAACCATAGAAAACTCAAAATTTAATATACAAAATAGAACGAGTCTTTGAATTATATATTTAATGATCCCTTTTATAACATGGAATTTAAAGGAAACTACAAAGATATCCAAAAAATTTAAAAACTATAAATAAAGATAACTAAAGATTTTTTTTTTAATTAAATGTATTCATAGAACAAACGCGTCTAAGGGTGCGAAATCCCGTATACAAGAAGTACACACTATAAAGGCAAACAACAATGAAAACATTACATTGGCAGTAATCACATAGGAATATTTTAACTGATTTTATAATTATTTTCTTCTTCTTCTAAGATAACAAAAATCTGTTGCAGACACCTAAATAATATTGGATAATTTGGATTGCTGGAAAATAGCATAGGTCCATATCGGGTTAATGTCATTCACTCCATCATAAATGATAAGTTGAAGTCAAGATGGTGTTGCATAATTTTAATTATGATTCCCTGTACGGGTAGAAACTCGCTGCCAAAATGAAGAAAACAAGATTCACAGCATTTAACGTCGCTAACGTCCAATAATACTTATCCAAACGACTCCTATTTAAGGTATGCTGGAACCAATTTGGTTTCCCACCACTCTCACTGACTTTACCCACTAAATACACTGATAAAACAGTAGCCATGTTTCCTAGCCCAAGCACGCCATGAGTGAAAAACACCAGGTACTTGTGCATGAAAATAGGAGCCTGGTCCTTGAAAAAAGCAGTAATACAAGTTGTAAAAATTTCATATATGGCTGCAAGGAGGAGGAATTGTGGAAGTATAAAAAATATCGTCATTGGGATTTCCTCATCAGGCTCGTCAAGTAAGTCATGGCTTCGAATTACATCTATTCTTTGAGTCTCCACTATGGCAGCAGTAATGCAACACAATACTGAGAGTATCATAGCCATTGCAATTCCAATTGAGGGAGCATGCTGTTTTAGATTTAAATTTTCTAAGAGGTTTGCTAGGCATGTGTAAAGTTTTGCAAACAAATACTTTACTAAATTGTACAAGAGTAGAAAGAAAGGAAGAGGGACCTCTAAGTGTCCAACCATTCGATTCATATGGTTTCCTTGCTCAAGAAAGTAAGTGTTTCCAATAGAAAGTTGTATCCCAAGAATAACGAAAGTCGTCCACATTGGAACCATGCGAATACCGATTTTGGTTTGTTCTACCTCGTCGATGCTGCAAAGTGTCCATTTATTACTCTCTTGGTATTGTTGAGGTATTGTTGTCAATATGATTGCAGCCTTGTCTAAGCACCTGCATTTCAACCATTATACAATCATGAGATCAGAATGCTTGTAGTCACTTCACTTTATTACCCTCACTCCCCCAATGTTACAAAAAATCTGTCCCATTTCTAAAATATCAGGAGAGTTAATTTTCATATACTTCTAGTCACATTTCCATTCAAAATGGAGAAATGTTTTCACTATAAACTTTCCAATTCATTTAAATATTGGTATGGCAAATGCAACCATTGTTACCTGGAACTATTGTACCCTGAACATTTTACATGGAGGGTATGCTTAGTTGGAAGGTTGTTGGGGTTACATTGTATTCAAAACCATGTAAAGGAGCATTTACTTAATTCTTATAGCTTAAATTATATTTTCTTATTGGACATAGTATTATGGTACCAATGTATTGCACATTTTGGTACCAAAATATGTGTGTGTGTGTGTGTGTGTGTATAATGAGTCTACAAACCTCAGGCCACGAGTATGAGGCAATTGAGGATTTAGGCCGACTCTTCTGTAGAGCTGATCAACATCATCTGGAAGGCGTTGGAATATCTTGGAAGCAGAGGCAATAAAAACTCTGAACACAGTTGTTAATGGGCTCCCTATTGGCCTATTGTAATTGTATGAACAGGATCCGCTCAAAAACACAAGTGTTGTCGCCAAGCTACATATTGCTGGAATTCCAAACCTTAATGCCCATGGTTTTACATATGGGAGTGCAATACCTCCAGTTATCGAGACAACGACTAGAGCAAACAGGCTTAATATTTGAAGTAGTTTCTTCCTTGCTGTATCTTCGCTATCATCCTCTCTTTGTTCATTAATGAATGGTAATAGGCAGACTGAGTGGCCAGATATTCCCACAGCTATGAAAGCTAAACCAACGTAAAATAGGATTTTTTGTGTAAGACCAATACATTCTGGGCTATATTCGCTACAGGTGCCTGTAGCATTGGAAATGACGGGTGGTGTTGACATAGAGAGAAGCCCCAATCCCTGCACAAATTTAAAATCGTTTTTACTTGAGAACTTCAAAACCACCTAATAGCCCTGCCCGTCCTTCACATTTTTAGGGCCAAGGCGAACTTCATAAACGACCTTATTTTACAAGTTTATATCCGGTGCATTAAATAATTGTAACTACGCTTGAGATACAATATTTTAATGTACTTGCATAAAAACTTGATAAAAAAATAAAGAGAGTTCTCAAAAAAAGTCCTTAAAGTGTATAAAAATAGAATACTCTATATAATTTTATAAATTTAGTCCTTGTACTAAAAACATCAAGAAAAATAGTGAAAAATGGTGCCGCTGGCATGAACCGAAAAAATAAAGGGAATTGTACTACAGGGACTAGATTTATAAATGCTATTGTACCACAGGGACTATATTTATAAACATGAAAAATATTACCCTAAAAATCCAAATATAAAAATGAACATGATATTTACCTTCATTGTTTAAAAAATAAATTAGAAACTTTGAAAAAACGTCAGACTCAACAATTTTTTTATTTAATGTTTGATTTCAGAATTCGTTTAATGTTAAAGAGTACCATCACATAAAACACACAGGCACAGACATCATCCCTATATTATCAGTTAATCCCATCTCCTCTTATCCTCCTCCTCCTTTAGTTAGCTCGAGTTCTACTACTCACATCATCTTTTATTGTGAAATATTAATACGAATGTTTAAATTGATGACGAATTAGAACATACTAGTAGTTTTCCACTCATTTATTTTTGGGTGATATGTTTTAAGAAGCTGGATTTAATGTTTGAAATACTAGATTTACTTTGTTCATTTTTATATTTAATTTGGCAAGGCTTGCTAGATTCAATTTGGTTTGGTCCTTCAAACTCGTCTGAAGATGGACAAAAGTGGCTAACTTAAATATGGCTTGGGTATTATCCTACTTAACTTTTGTAAATATAAACTAAATACAAACTTGTACTGTATTGAATAATAAAGTTTTTATGGCCCGACAGGTACCCAGACTTGGGTTTTAGCTAAATTTTTTTCATACGAAAGGTATTCTCAGATTAATTCTTTCACTCCGAACAAGGTTTGCAAAATAGATAGTCGTGGCTGATTACCACTCATCCAACTCGTTGGGTTAACTTGAGTTCTAGTTAACTAGTTAGAAATGTAAAGGGAATGGATTCGAGTCATTTCTCACAGTGGTGTAGGCAATACTGGAGAGTAAGAGCATGAAATAGTTTCCCAATAGAGTGTCAACAAGGAAGCTTAAGCCTACAGGCATAGTTAATGCTATGCCGCCCCAAATGTTGATAATACCCGCAGCCTGTGTGAGGCTCAGCTCCCAGACGTCTGTTAAATATGTCATCACCACCCACATAGCATAAGCAGCTAATATATTGGTCCATATCAGAACTGCCATTGAAATACAACAAACCATTAAAGAATTTCGTAAACACCTAGCTCCACCCGATCCGAATTAAGAGTATGGCTATTTTTTTTTTTTGTATGTTCTACGGATTAGTAGGTTGATAATTAATTCTTGGACTCTAAAATCATGATGATAACTTTCAAACATTCATTTACGGAATACTCTCTCATTTTTTAAAGTTCGCGTTAGGAGCACCTAACCACCCTGTTGGCGCCGGAACTCCATTAGGGTGAACCTGCGGCAGTGGGGTGGGAGTATGTGTGTGGTGAGGGTGGGGGAAAGGAGGAGGTTTTTTAAAGATTAACTGAAAAAATTGGTAAATGGGTTTCTGTCTTTAAATGTTCAAAAATTATATGAGCGTGGATTAGTATCTAAACATTGTTTGTAAGAAACTAAATTGTGGAAACCATTTTTTTGGGTACCAAATTAATAGTCTGCTTTCATTTTTGGCCGTAGCCATTAATTTGGTGTATCCTCAATCAATACCAAAATTAAATAGGGAGTCTTAATTTGTGACGAAGTATAAAACAATCAGCTAGCAGTTTTGCCACTTCGTAATAATCTAAACTTTTCATTTGAACAATATTTGTAAAACAGTTTTGGATCTGGGTCAAATGTCGTATAATCTCACTCTTTTATTTTGCAGATAAAGAATGAAATGAATCTCTCTCTCCATCTCTCTCTCTCTCTCTCACACACACACACACACACGAGAGAGACGCTCCCTCCCGTAAAGACTTTTTATGGTGCAGATCCCGATACATATCACTTTTTTAAAATCGTAAAAAAATTAATTTTTTGATGAAATTTCATGAATATGATCTCAATGGTGAGAAGATTTTGTCCAATTTTTTTAATAAAAAATTTAATAAAAAAACTGTTAAGATGAAGTGAAATGTAAAAAAAATGGTATAAATATGCATTTTCGATCGTTGAAATTTTGACAGTCATCTCACCCACTTTTCAATTGAATTTTTTGATGAAACTTCATGGATATGATCTCGACAGTGAGAAGATCATATCCATGAAGTTTCATCCCAAAATCAATTAATCAAGTGGTTGTCACCGATCCAAAATTTCAACGGTAGAAAATGCATATTTATACAATTTTTTTACATATCACCTCATCTCAATAATTTTTTTATTGAATTTTTTGATGAAAAAAATTAAAGATGATCGTTTCACTGTGAATATCATATCCATAAAGTTTCATAAAAAAATTCATTTTTTTTACTATTTTAAAAAAGTGGTATGTGTCGGGGTCTACACCATAAAGAGTTCTTACATGAGACTTTCTGTATATTTATATAAATATATATGGGGAGAAGATCACAAATAAACCTAAAAATCGAACTTTTTAATGAACCTTAACAAAAAAAAGCCTTCCAACCATTTAATTCAAATCATATGTTGTAATTGTTTCGCACCAGTGGCAACGGACACTTTTGCCGATTGAATATTTTTTTTACCCCCACTCCCATAAGGGGTCTTTGGTCACACGCATGTCCGTTATCGCTGGCGTGAATCAATTACACCGTAGGAATTAACTTGATTGTTTTCAAAAATCACATGGAGTCGACTATTTAGTTTTGAATAAATGTGACTTAATAACTCTAGAAATTTTTAATCCATTCTTTCTTAAGAACAAATTATTTAGATTATCTCTCGAAGTTCCAGCAAAGTGTTTTTAACCCATGTTTGCGAGGTTGAGATAAATTACACCTCTGCAATAGGACTTGCACACCAAATGTGTTAAAGCCGTTTACAACCTCAAAATTTGGAGAAAAAATATCATATTCTTAGGACATCACATGTGCTTGTTTAATACCAATAATGACACTCCACGTTTGCACATTTAAAAATGTTATTTTTATAGTGGAAAACAGTGTAGCACAACATTTTTGTAATGGGAAACAAGTGTAACAGGTATGGTGTACCGACACATGGTACCATAAGTACATGGTATGTTCTCTAAAATCTAAGATAAAATTATGAGAAAATACTAATTAGTTATATGAATATTTGGCAGGCGCGCCATACTTGAAGTTTCATGTCAATTGTTTTCTTTTTTTCATTATTTACATTCCACGTATCAGACTTTTGGTGTCATGTTTAACACATATCAAATACATATTTTATCTTATGCGGCTTTCACAAATTGATTCTAATGTTTAGAGAGAGTCATAGGGCACAAGGTCTTTGTGGTCATTTTGGGCGGCAAGATAAAGAACGTTAATCGAATGAAGAATTAAGAGGCAATTGCTTTCAAAAGAGACAAATATATTATATAAAATTATATATTAGTTATAAAAAGAATTAGTAAGGATTCCAATTTCCACGTAATGCTCAACGTAATTCATGAAATCAAAAGGCCAGCTCAATTACCCATAACCCTAACGATGGATGCCATTTCTTCTTATCCTTATTTCTATCACTTTCTGAACGAATCTGAAGTAGGTTTAAGCCAACAAATAACGGTAAAAAGTTAGTGCATTAAGAGAAAAATGTAATCACCATAGAAGCTGGAAATTCAAATTTACATACATGGATAGAAGACGGGTTTTAGTTGGTGGCTCCAAAAATACTTAGACCCTTTACCTCCAATAGAATGGCACTGTAATAGCCTACTTTTTTCCACAGAGAGAGAAACGATTTCTGTGCTGTAGATCACACTGGAATACGCTTCAATACCTCGTGTTAGAGATGATAGAACGGCGTCCACATAGACTGATTCTGAGTTGGAACTCGTTTCTACTCAAAACAACCCCATAACTTCTAGCTTCCTCTTATATAGCAAATGCATGTTGTAATAATGCAATGAAAAATCAGTTGCATTGACTTATTTGAGTTGGCAACTCATCTCCATTTTAATCTTCCCTGCCAGTTAGTCTTCATATTATATCACATGCATATTGGAATAATATATGAAAAATCATTTGAATCCACTTGTTTTAATTTATTGTCATTTGAATCCACTTGTTTTATTTTTGTCTAACAGTTCTGTAGCTTCATCGGGTCCGACACGCATTGAAAGTCAAACTCCCCTTCGTTAAAGATTATTTGTTTGGATGTCTAGTTGACAACGTTCACTTGATTAATATCTAGAACACTAATTTTACGTGCTAATAATCGTGTAGTCCGCTTAAAATTTTGCCGGTTTTATCACTTTTGTCCGTGAAGTTCCAATTTTTACACAATTAATGAAGATGTTACAACAATCGGCTACAAAACAACGGAATCGACATCTGGTGTGCAACTGACCCACTCAAATGACTGTATTTCTAGATTTTTTTTATATATAAACTAAAACTTCTCATTAAATAGAATTACAGGATATAGAAGTTTCCGAAGCGGTTGAAATATTATCCATCTAAACACAATAATCCCATTCGGAATTGGCATTTTGAGCCAATAAATGAGCTGATAAACTATTTTAAAGAAGGGGAAACAAATCTCGTGACAACACGTGATTTTTCATTCACTGAATTAATACAGTTTCCACGAACTCACCAATCATCCTCCTCATTCTGTAGCGTAAATATTACATTTTGACAATCCCCCTCCAAGGTAAAGTGGGAGAAACCACAATTAATAGCTAAAGTTGTTCCCATAGCGAAAGTTGTTGCCATATCTGCTGCCATTGATTCTGCATGTTCGGTTTCAAGCGGTTGCCACACACGATGGGATAATGCCTCTAGAAAATCACCACAATCGTCTCTAATAATCACGGTAATTCCCCAACTTTTAGAATCTTCAAAAGTTGCCGCATCAAAGTTAACTTTAATTGTACCCGGTTCTGGAGTCTTCCAACTATCAAAGACATTTTTGTTGTCATCGTTGTCCATTATCAAAACAACCCTAAAATCATTGAATAATTTAGAGAAGTTGGAAATCAACTCATAAGTTTTGTCCCCACCCGCCCCATGATAAACATTATTTCTATTGGTCCACAAGGCTCATAGAGCAACACACATATAATCAAATGGTCATTTTTTAAGGTGTAAGCTAAGGAAAAAGCCGAAGTTCCCAAATCATAATTAAAAGCACCCAAAAACACCAAATTCAACCCACATAAATTAAGCTCTTCAATTGCCAGGGGACACCTCTTGAAATATGTTCCGCTGAATCCCGCACTTCTTTACACACACAATAAGAAGATTTTGGGTCTCCATATTTCGTCCTAAAAAATTACCTTCCGTAGGGAGGGAATTGTGCAAAGCCGGTATATAAAATGCTTTACTTTATTTGGCACCAAAGCCTTCCATATGGCATTCCAGTTGCAGGGATTACTGTTTGCCAAATTTTAAATGTTAAAATTATCGCAATTGCACGTACTATTAAAATATAGCAAGTGTAAGTACGGGTCAAACTCATAGAGATTTTTGTCGATTCTTGTAAAATATTGACTCTCCAACTAGACAAATGAGTGTATAGATGTGATTGGGTTTTAAATAAAAACAAGAGCAGAATAAATAAATGACTACAAATGAACAAATGATAATATCAAATATGGGAGAAAACTAGGACGTCATATCCATTTATCAATTTTAATTAAAGTTGCATATTAATTCAATCCTGTATGTTCCCGAAATTATAACTCAAAATGCAGTAACTCTCATCGCATACATTTTGGAAGATAAAACAGTACACATTCTCAAAATATTTTAGCGTATCTATAAAATAGACACCTTAAATCCTCGCTCTCTAAAAAACATCAAGTTTCAAGTTTGAATGTTTATTTAAGCATGAGATATAACCCATCAAAAATTACAACTTCAAATACTCAAAATGTGATTTATCAAATCATTTGAGAGGTTTAAAACACACTCTCGTGTAGTTTTAATTGAATCCTGGATTTTTATTGTCAATTAATACACGTCGGGAATTGATACTGAATCAAATTAAATTGCACAAAATTAATTAATCATGATAAACTTCACCAAGTTCTAGAAATAAAATTCAATACACCAAATCCTGGGAATGGTCACGGACCTGGGTCGTGACCTCATAGACTTGGGTCGTGACCATCTCAACCTTTGGCATGACTAGATCCATTACCACATTGGGTCATAGATGCTCTTGGAAGTGGTCACGGACCAAATCCGTGACCACTGTGGGTCGTGGATATGAGCCGTGACCATGTCGTGACCATCTTAGCTCCAAATGCGCGCCATAATTCCCTCCAAGCTTGGTCACCTATGCTTCAAGGACATGGATCGTGACCATATGCATGACCAAGGCCAAGTAGACGCATTGTTGGTCACACTGGGGACCGTGACCATGTCTAAACAATGGTCATGGCTATGGGCCGTGACCCATCCATTCCCCCACACGCTTCACAAACTGATGTGCAGGTGTTTTAATTGGTCATGGTGGTTGGTCATGGCTAAGGGTCGTGACCAAGTTCCTTGTACTAAAAAAACAGCAGCCATAGTTTTCACTTTCGGTCGAATTTTTGGCGCCCAACCTTCTTCTCCATTCAATTTTTGGCGATTTCTCAAACCCTAGATTTCTTTATGATTTGCTTTGGGATTTCACTCAAAGGTAATACAAAACCCTAGGTTTCTTTGAATATATTTATGTTTATATGCGTATGTCTGTTTTTAGGTGTATATGTGTGTGTATGTGTGCATATATGTGCATATGTGTGTGCGTGTATGTGTGTGTTTATTTGTGTGTATGTGTGTGTATGTATAGATTTATGTTTATATGCGTGTATATGTATGTGTGTAACTATGAACACATTGTATTTTATGTCAATAAGCCCTAGACATTGTATTAGGTGTTATTTTTTTTTTACAAAATATTATTCAAAACCCTAGACATTATATTTTTTTGACAAAAGATAATTAAATGGATTTTTAATAAGTAAAAAAAATACATTTACCGTATTGTGGGTTATATGCGCCTCATCATAATATATTGGGGGTTTATATGCGTGTCGTGATTTTTTTTGACAAAATATAATTAAATGGATTTTTTACATTGTATTGTGGGTTATATGCGCAGTGTGACATTGTATTGGGGGTTATATGCGTGTCGTTATTTTTTAACAGTAACTCCTAACATGTTGTAATGTTTTAGCAATTATTTACTTCTCTACTTTAAATATGAGTCGCAAAAATATGTGCACATTACTATAGTGAGATAATGTTGGTTTGGTTGTTGGATACTATGTGAGATTTCTTGAATTGATAATACACATATACTTTTAAACTCTCTTATAATAAACTCTAACAAAAAAACACGTTACAAACAATTAGGGTGGGTTGTTGTTGGTATTTCACATCGATGAGATCCAAAATACAAGGGGCTAAGAGAATGGTAGTGATGAATCAAAACCTTAATCAGACTAATATATCCTTAAACATCATATGTTTGAATTAATAGTTATTAATTAATTAAAGCCTTTAATTATAGGATTCATATTCACACCCTCGTATTCTTTTCTCAAGAAAAATGAGGCCCGGTGATAATTATTGGCAACAAGAGTGGGAGAGGTTGCAATTGGACTGCACACATAACTCTTTTATTAGTGTGCGCCATATAGAGGGTACTCCTATTTATAGGTAAGGAAATAAAAAGATTGAACAATTTAACTACCTTGTTAATCGTGGAGTTGATGTCCAACAAGATTACATGTTCGATCGTATTCTATGTTTCCTACTAGAAAACTGGGATGACGTTATAAAAAATATATTTCACACACATAATCCCGACGTAGCCCTGATCTTGGTTATGTTGTTGGAGAAGGCAGAAGAAAAAATCCACCCGTTACGGATACAACTGCGTACAAAGAGCATTGCCATAAACTGTGATGTCTCGCACTATATGCATGTAAAATTGAATCTTGCCAACAACATGAGAAATATGGGATTCCCAGTTCATGTCACGGATATCTACACATCAATCATAGATACTCTTTCTCCTAGTTGGCCACATGCAAAAATTCGTAGGTTCTTAGAAACTAATATCGAATGGATTAAGATCAAACACATTGAACATATTCTAAAGTCTTACTCTGAAAAGGTATATATATAGTTGTGGTGACAATTATTATGCAACACAAATAAATATGAAAGAGGTAGCAACCAAGAAAAGACAAATAAAAAGCCAATCACACAACAACGGGAGTACGTGGTTCAGCAAAGAAGTGCCTACGTCCACGGTGGTTCAGTCAGTGTTATTTCTCTATATTCTGAAGAATAAGTACGGAGAATACAACTTGTCCTCTGCCCCGGACTTAGGGTTTTATTTATACATGTATGTGTTGGAGTAGTGGGGGTGATGGGTTCCTTCTTATTATCCATCTCCCCTACATGGAATCGTGTTTCCCCACAACTTCCCTTCATGGGATCGTGGGGTAATTGGATTAATACGAAGGTGATGGGCCTGGGCTTTGGGCCGCTAGGGAGAGGCTACTCGTCCAGGCCTATGGTGCTAAATTCAGGGTCCCCACAATTGCCCCTAAATTTGTTGGGCCATCTTTTCAGGTCCAATGAATTTAAATAATCAGCTATTATGGTTGATTTCTTTGAAAACTGTGAAGTTACTTTGGCGGCACCCGCTTCGCTATCTGTGCGCTATGATTAGACTTGAAGGCTCGTTGGAATAAGGCGCATTTCTTTTTGTCGCTTCAGGCTTTTCCAGCAATCTTCCATGTTCTGAGAGCTCTTGCGCTTAGTACCCTCTGTTTTCGATTTCAACTTTCGTTGCTTCTTCGCCATTTGACCTGATCTTCTGTCTTGTAAGTCTCTCGTGCTTTTTTGCATTTTCTCTTTGGTTTGTAATTTTTCTTGTATTTTTCCAATGGCGAAGATTGGAAATAGGTCAGTGGCTGAGTTTAGAAAATTCTATAGTATTCCTGAGTGGGTAGAGATTGAGTGCTGTGCCTCGCCTCCTAGGAACGTTAGAGATATAGAGGATGCACATTGGATTCACATCCTGTTGCTCTCCCAGGGGGGACTTACCTTCCCTCCCAATGGTCTGTTTCTGCACTTCTTTAGCTACTTCAGTATTGTGCCTGCACAATGTTCGCCTAACGTATGGAAAATAGTGAACGGTGTGCATAGGATAAATCAATTGTATGGCACGAAGTTAGGGCTTGCCGAGGTCTGTTTTTGTTACTCCTTTTCTCGAACGAGTTCAGGTGTTCTGTACCTTAAGGCTAGGAGCCCTGATAGGGTATTGGTAGTAAATCTACCTGATTCCCATAAGGACTACTGGTAAGAAGGTTTTCTTGTCAGGAATTGGCAACTTTCCCCCCAATTTGAAGGGTCGAGGTCTGAGAGGTTCACTGTTCCTTTTTATGGGGAAGAATATATAGGTAGATGCCAGATTATTATTTCAACCTTTGCTGACTTTGTGGTTTTTCTAACTTCTCCTTTCTTTTTCTTTTACAGCGAAGATAAAGAACTTGGAGCCTGCTCTCAGCGAGGTTCGTATCTCGGAACTGGTGAAATCTTGGAACATCAGGGAACCCTTGGGTGACGGCGAGCATCCTAGGTCTGCTGCTTTTCTGCTTGAATACAAGAACACAGGCTCCAGCTTCATAGCCCGACCTGTAGATACTGTTCCGGACTTTGACTCTTCCGAAGAGATTTCTGCTGAGCCCATCCAATTGGACGAAGAAGAGAGCAGCTCGGAGAGTGAGCCTGCAGGTGTTGTGAGTAATTTGGGTGGAGGTAGTGCTGATAGTAGCAGTGCTTCGAGTACTACCAGCAGTTCAGGTGAAGAAATGCCGCCCAGGAAGAATTTAATCCGAGATGATGATGATGATGATGATGTGCTTCTTGCACAGAGGTCCAAGAAATTGAAGACTGTCTCCGGGGCCATAGCTACTGGTTCTCGGCCTTTCTCTCAAGAGTAAGAGAAGAAGAAGAGAGAGGAGGAGCAGGCGAAGGAGAGGGAGAAGAAAAAGGAGGAGGAGAGGAAGAAGGTGGAAAAGAGAAAGAGGAGGGAGAAAGAAAAGGAGGAGGAGAGGAGGAAGATGGAACTGAGGACCAAAACTAGTCAAGCCTTGGTCCCAGTATCTGCTTTGCCTGAGGGGGCTTCGGTGGCCACCTCTCCTCAGCTCTCCCCTGCGCTGCTTGAGAGGGCAGTCCTCCCTGCAGATCGTGAGAGGGCGTCAGGGTCTGATCAACTGGCTTTGCAAGCTAGCCAGAGGCTTGCCTTGGTAAGGTTCCTTTTCTAATTCTCAACTTCTTTTAATCCGTTTTGATGGTTTCTTCTTTCTGATCCTTCCTTTGTTTGGTTTGCAGTTTGTGACTGACTTTGCTGTGCTCTATCGCTCTCGCGACGAGCTGTTGAGAAGGAACAGCGAGCTGGAACAGCAGAAGTCTACTCTGGTGGCCAGGGGTTCTCAGCTGGAGGCCGATCTGAAGGCTGCTGATGCGGCTCGAGCTTCATCTGCCTCGTCCCTTGCTAATTCTGCTTGCGAGAGAGATAATGCTGTCAGGGAGCTCGGCGAGCTGAGGAAGTCGTATGATCAGGTCTGCTCGAGCAAGCTGGACTTTGTGGAGAAGAACAGGGTTCTTACCGAGCAGCTGGAGGCGGAGAAAGCCCAGGCAGCCACCCTTAAAGAAGATTCGTACAATTCTGGCTGGGCTGCTGCGTATGAAGACGCCGAGGTTCAGATAGGCTATATTAGTCGTCTGAACTTCAAGAAAGGGTGGAACAAGGCCCTCGTGGCCGCTGGGGTGGATGTTGCATCCCCACTCTTTGACGAGCATGATCCAGGGCCAAAGTCGGTCGTGGATGAGGACCCAACCCCAACTGCTGAAGGCACCAATCCTGTTTCTCGGGCGACTCCTTCTGACGCTCCTTTGGTCGAGGAGGTAGTGGATACCCCTGCAGAGGGTAATGCCCCTGCTGATGCTGATAAAGACAAGGGTCCATCCACCGAGGTTGCTAAGTGATAGGGATTCTTTGTAACTTTTTCCTTTTTTGATCTGATGTAACCTCGCTCATTATCAATGAAAAGACTTTATTTTTGTTTATGCTGATCCCTTTCTCTTCTCTTTCTTTTATTTGTAGTTGGTTGATGTGGATGACTATATTCCTGTTACCTCCCAATTAGGTAGGACTCTGGGTCCTAATGCAAGCCCTGCAGTTCGCCAGGCTTTTGCTAGGCTTTGCAGGTTTGCTAAGTCAAGGAACCAGAAATATAAGGATCAGTCTGAGCTGGTGGCCAAATTGAAGGACAGGCTCCAGGAAATGGAAGAGATAGGAGCTTCAGTGCAAGAAGAAGTTAGCGAGCTGAGAGCAAAGTTACTGGAAGCCACCGAGATCAATCAAGTCGTGGAGTTTCTTCAGCGGTAGAATGACGACCTGAGACGGGAGGTCTCGAAGCTTAAGGAGCATTCGCCGAGCACCGCTTCGGCAGTCCTACAAGGCTCTTCCTTGTCGCGAGCTGCTCGGCCTCCCCTCCCGCGTGCTGGTAGGAGTACGCGGGGTAAGAGTAGAGAAGTTGAGGAGCAGCGTGAGAGGGAAATGGAGGAGCTGCGCGGCGATGTCCGGCGAGCTTATGTGACTGATGCTGGGCTTCAGAGGGACGTCACCCGACTGCGGCATCTATTCAAGAAGGGCCCTCGCCAAGTGTGGACAGATGGCTATGATCAGGGCTGGCTGGATGCTCCCACAAGATTATCAGAGTTCGAGGAGCTTTCCTTCATCAGGGGGTGGTTGAGTGCTCTCAAAGAGTTGCAGGTCCCGAGAAACTCGATATTGTGGTATCGGCATGAGATGTCTCCCTCTACTCTGATGCCCAATCCATTCAGGCGAGATGATCAATGGATTCCCATCGATGCTATTCCCCGGCGATTACTGGAGTTGGACGTAAATGAGGTTGTGGAGGAGTTCGATCCTGCTCCTGATGATGGGAGGAGAGCTAAAGTTGCTGACTACCTTGCTCGGAGGCTTCCACCTTCTTGATTTTTTGTTTTTTAATAATTGTAAATGCTTTGGGCGAGCTTTGCCGACTAAACATGTACTATTATTGTTTGTAAATGTAAAAGATTTAATGGAAAGTTTGAGTTTTGGGCGATTTTGCCGACTAAACGTGTTTATCCAATCTTTTTTATATTTTTGCAGCTTCACAATCTTTTTTATCTTGTCATGTGAGTGTCCGCCCAGTCCAGTATTAAGAATACCATTGTGCCCTTTCTTTACCTTTTAGGTCGTGTCGTCACACTCCCTTAGGTCTAAGTGGGGCAATTGGCGAGGACACACCTGTTATTGGATGTCTTCATCCGGTCAGGATTTTGTTTAACCAAAGTAGGTTTGATGCCTAAGAATGCTCTGTAGGGCTTCATATATTGCCATGGGCAATGCTAAGAGGTCTGTCGTGCTTCATGACGATGACCTGAGGAGGGGTGTTCCCCTGCTATGTCAACCATTATACCTGTGATTTGAAAAGGATGTGCAATAAGATATAATTGTTACTTTTTAGAGAGTGATCAACTGAGAGATTTTTATTGGTAAATAGAGAAATAAACTGTCTTTTCTCATAATGAGTACAATAAAAGATCTAACAATTGAACTCCTAAAAGTAGAATTTCTTGAGATTAGCTGCGTTCCATGCTCGTGGTATCTCTCTGCCCTCCATCGTTTTCAAATGATAGGCACCTTGCAGATCGTCTCTAATTATCTCATAAGGTCCTTCCCAGTTCGGGCCCAGTTTACCGTCTGATGGCTTCACTGTGTTGCCCAGGACCTTTCTTAGAACATAGTCCCCAACTTCGAATTTCCTCGGATTGACCCTTGTGCTGTAGTGCTTCGCGAGCTATTGCTGATAGCTCTCTAGTTTTACTAGTGCAAGTTCCCTGCGCTCGTCGGCCAAGTCGAGTTCAGCGAGCAAAGCCTGATCGTTCTGATTCTGCTCGACAAGGTCGGATCTCATTGTAGGCAATCCTTCTTCTAATGGGATGACCGCTTCCATACTATATGCTAGTGAGAATGGCGTTTGACCTGTGGCTCGCCTAGGAGTCGTTATGTATGCCCATAGGACATGTGGTAGCTCGGTAGTCCACGCGCCTTTTGCTCGCTCTAATCGCTTTTTTAATCCAGCGATCACTGTTTTGTTGGAAGCCTCAGCTTGTCCGTTGCTTTGAGGATAAGCTACCGAGCTGAAGTGGTGTCTGATCCCGTGTTGGTCGCAGAAGTCCTGAAAGGTGCCACTCTCGAACTGTGTCCCATTGTCAGTGATGATGGTTCTGGGGATCCCGAATCGAGTGATTATATTTCTCCATATGAACTTCATCATGTCAACATCTCGGATGTTCGCCAGTGGTTCTGCCTCGATCCACTTGGTAAAGTAATCAGTGGCGACCAACAAGTATTTGCGATTGCCGGCAGCGGTGGGCAGTGGTCCCACAATGTCCATTCCCCACTGGGCGAAAGGCCAGGGATTTTAATTCGCTGGCAGGCTGGTGGACCATGGGGGCGTGAAGCTGGCATTTTAGGCATCTGCGGACATATACTGCAGAGTCCCTTTACATATATGGCCACCAGTAACCTTCCTTTATTGCTCGGAAGGCTAGAGACCTTCCTCCGACGTGACTCCCGCAGATTCCTTCGTGACGCTCGTGAAGCACTGTCTTGACATCGCCTGGGTGGACGCATCTAAGGTAGGGGCCGGAGAAAGATCTTTTATACAAGTCGCCTCCCGTGGATAAGTGAAAGCGAGCAGCTTTGACTCTTATCTGGTGGGCAGTCCTCTTATCCTCTGGGAGCGTTCCGTTCTTTAAATAGTCTCTTAAGGGATCCATCCAGCTAGGGGCTGGTTCCAATTGGAGTATTTGTTTCGCTTTTGTCAGCTCGCAGTTGGGGTGAATGCTCGGGCAGCTAAGGAAATCGATAGGGATTATCCTTTTAAGGCTGGAATCAACTGCCGAGCTTAGGGCTGCCAAGGCGTCAGCGTGGCTGTTCTGCCCCCTGGGAAACTGTTGGATGTTGATTTCTTCAAAGTTCGTCATTAAGTTTCTTACTAAGGAGAGGTAGGCTGCCATCCTCCCATCCTTCGCGTTGTAGTCTCCACTTATCTGATTGGAAACTAGTTGCGAGTCTCCGAATACCTGTAAATGTTTTGCTCCTAGAGTTTGCGCCCTTTGGAGACCTGCAATTAAGGCTTCGTATTCTGCTTCGTTGTTGGAGGCTGCAAATCCCAGCCTGATTCCTTGCTCGAGGATTGCATTTTCTGGAGTGATGAGAACAATTCCTACTCCTGCCCCCTTTGAGTTGGAGGCTCCATCAACGAATAGCTTCCAGCTTCCCCCTGTAGCCCGGCTGTTTTGTTCTGTTGGTTTAGGCTGGTCGAAGGGTTCTTGGCCTGTGAATTCAGCTATGAAGTCAGCAAGGATTTGACCCTTGATAGCTGTCCTTGGTTGAAATTGGATGTCAAATCGGCCGAGCTCGACTGACCATTTAGACAGTCTGCCCGACAAATCCTCCTTCCTTAAGACAGCCTTGAGGGGGTGTGATGTAAGGACAATGATCGTGTGAGCTTCGAAGTAATGCTTCAGTTTTCTCGAGGACATTACTAGGGCGAATGCGAGCTTTTCCAATGGCAGGTAGCGCTGCTCGGCGTCTAGTAAGGTTTTGCTCGCGTAATAGACTGGATGTTTGATCCCTGTAACTTCACACATTAGCGCTGAGCTGATAGTATGGCTGGATACAGAGAGGTAGAGGTACAAAGGGTCCATTTGCTGTGGTATGACAAGCAGTGGTGGGGAGCTTAGGTAGGACTTGAGCTCGTCTAATGCTTGCGAGCAACCTGGGGTCCATTCTACTGTTTTGCTGCCTTTCAAGAGTTGGAAGAAGGGCTTGCATCTCTCGGAGGATTTAGAAATGAAACGGTTTAGAGAAGCGAGCATTCCGGTGAGCTTCTGTACATCGCGGATTGTGTGAGGAGGTTGCACTCTTTTGATTGCATCAATCTGGTCCAGATTAGCCTCTATGCCACGCTTGCTGACCAAATACCCAAGAAACTTTCCTGACTGGACACCGAAGGAACACTTTCTCGCGTTAAGTTTCATTCGGTACTTCCTGAGGATTTCGAAGGTATTTGACAGGTCCGAGAGGTGATTTTCCTTGTCCTTGCTTTTGACGAGCATGTCGTCGATGTAGACCTCCATCGTGTCTCCCATCTGATTCTTGAACATTTTAGTAACCAGCCGCTGATAGGTTGCCCCAGCATTTTTTAGCCCAAAAGGCATGACCTTGTAACAGTATAAACCAACCGTCGTGATAAACGCCGTTTTATCCTGATCTGGTGCATATAGGGGAATCTGGTGATAGCCTGAGTATGCGTCCAGGAAACTCATTCGCTCGTGAGCTGCAGTGGGGTCTACTAGTTGGTCTATTTTCGGAAGAGGGAAGCTATCCTTGGGGCAGGCTTTGTTGAGGTCAGTGAAGTCTACGCAAACTCTCCACTTCCCGTTGCTTTTTGGAACTACCACTGGGTTGGATAACCATTTGGGGAATTGCACTTCCCGTATGGATCCTGCATCCAGCAGTTTTTCGACTTCTTGTTCTATTGCTTTGGCTTTCTCGGGAGCAGTTCGTCGTGCCTTCTGTGCTATCGGCTTGAATGCTGGATTGACGTGCAACCGATGGCAGACCATATTGGGATCGATTCCTGGCAGCTCATAGGGTTCCCAAGCGAAAACATCTATGTTGCTTCTGAGTAAGGTTAACAAATCCTTTTGCTCTTGGTCAGTGAGTGAGGTCCCGATCAGGAAGACTCTGCTGTTGTTGCCTTCTCTAGCAATTACTTCTACCAGGTCCTCTACAACACGCTCGGAGGGGAGGAGCCTGGTCTCTTCCACTCCGGGCCTTCCATATTTTAATTGCTATTTGGAAGGGATTGCACCTTCCTCCCCTCTCTCGCTGGTTTGAATGTCTTTTTTCTCTGGCTTTGGTCGGATGGCCACTATGAAGCACTTTCTCGCCATTGCCTGGTCGCCATGTATCTCCATCACTCCCCGCTCGGTGACATATTTGAGTTTCTGGTGGTAGGTCGAGGAGACTGCCTTCATTGCATGAAGCCATCCCCTGCCGAGGATGGCTTGATACGGTGAATTGATGTCGACCACCAAGAATTCGATCATTTTTGAAACATTTCCAGCAAGCACTGGTAGTACTATCTTGCCCAGAGGCATGGTCATTTTTCCAGCGAAGCCGACCAGAGGAACAGTGGTTCCCTTCAGGTCGGCGATGTTCAACTTCAATTTTCTGAACAGGTCGATGTACATTACTTCGGATGAGCTTCCTTGATCGACGAGTAGCCTGTCGATATCAAAGTTGGCTATCCTGAGTGTAATGACGAAGGCATCGTGATGTGGGGTCCTCACTCCCATAAGATCTTCATCCGTGAAAACAATATGCTTGTTGTAGTTGATGTCCTCTGCTCGCCGGCGTTTTCCTGCCTGTGATTTCGCTGGATCTATTTGAAAAGCTTGCATTACTGCTGTCAGCTTATTTACCTCCATCCGATCTGAGTTGCCCTGGATTTGCTTAACATCGGATACTCCATGGATTACTGCGAATTCGTGTCCGGTGTCGTCTTCTAATACGTTGTCGGGTTTTGCCTCCTTGTGGATAGTCACTCTCTCTACCTTCCTTTTCACAAAGTCATTCAAATGTCCGGATTGGGCCAACTCCTCGAGGTGGGACTTAAGAGCCTTGCAGTGTTCGGTCTTATGTCCTCCCTCTTTGTGGAAGGTGCATCTCAGCGCATTATTTCTTTTTGATGGGTCTCCTCCCATTTTCCTGGGCCATTTGATGAACGACTCATCCTTGATCTTAGCGAGAATTTTGTAAATTGGTTCTTTGAAGACGGTGTTGACCGCTTGGAACGACTTTGCAACGTCAGGGCTCCCTCCGTTCTTGGGGCCATTCTTGCTCCCATTCTTTCCTCATTTTTTCTGGTTATCAACTTTCTCACTTCCCTTTGTGGCGAGCTTGGCTCGACCGTTTTCACCTACGTTAAGGCGGGTGACATCTTCCACGTTTGCGTATTTCTCAATCTGGGCCATCAGGTCATCAATGGTGGTTTCTTCCTTCTTTGTCAAGGACTGGTAAAGGAGGGAAGAGCTAGGTATCCCAATTTTGAATGAAGCCACTGCCACCTCTTCCGCGCAGTCCTCGACTTCGTTGAATAACTCCCAGTACCTCTTCGCGTAGTCTCGAAGTGTCTCCTGAGGAGTTTTCTTCATCGTCAGTAGAGCATCCATCCTTTTGGGATGGGAGCTGCTGGTGATGAACCGGGTCGTAAAGAGCTCGGCCAGGGATTTGAAATTTCTGATGGATCGGTGAGGGAGTTTCTCGAACCATTTTTGGGCCACGTCATGAAGGCTCGAGGGAAAAATACCGCACATCAGTGCATCTCGGTGATTCCAGAGGGTCATAGCCTGCCGGTACTGCCTGACATGATCAATGGGATCAGTCTTCCCGTCGTAAATCTTAAACCTTGGAATAGCAAACTTTTTGGGAGCTTCTTCTTCTTCAATTTCCCTCGTGAAGGGCGATTTCATCTGGGTCTTGAGGGCTCTCCTGGCGAGTTCTCTGGTTGACCTGGTGCCGCGGTGAGCTGGATGTTGGTCCATTTCTCTACGGACTAGGTTCCGTATGTTGTCGTCGCTGCGAGCAGGGCTCTGATAGCTGCGAGCTTTTCTCAGTTGCTCGCGGAGGTCGACGTTTGAGTCGCCACCTTCGAACCCTTGCTATTGCCGCCTAGGGCTCCTTCCTCGGCTGCGAGATTTGCTCGCCTGAGGGCTAGGAGTGCGATAGGGGCGTCTCCTAGTATCAGGACGTAGTTCTTTTTCCAGTTTTTCCAGTCTTCTTTTCAGGCGAGCATTCTCAGCCTCATACCTGCGAGAAGACTCCCTCTGCTCGTGGAGCCTTGCCTCGTATGCATCGATCAATATGGATATTTGAGTGGACCTTGCTGGTCCTTGACTTTCTTCTGAGGCTGGCCTTTCTAAGCGAGCCCCTTGATCTGAACGTCGGACTTCAGACCTAATCCTGCGAGGAGCGGGTGGCTCCTGAATATCTCCTGCTTGAGGAGCGTTGCTGCTGTGACCAGACATCTTAGATTTTTTCTCGGTGTGGGCTCTTCTCAGGGAAAGATAAACGTTTCCCACAGACGGCGCCAATTGTGGTGACAATTATTATGCAACACAAATAAATATGAAAGAGGTAGCAACCAAGAAAAGACAAATAAAAAGCCAATCACACAACAGCGGGAGTACGTGGTTCAGCAAAGAAGTGCCTACGTCCACGGTGGTTCAGTCAGTGTTATTTCTCTATATTCTGAAGAATAAGTACGGAGAATACAACTTGTCCTCTGCCCCGGACTTAGGGTTTTATTTATACATGTATGTGTTGGAGTAGTGGGGGTGATGGGTTCCTTCTTATTATCCATCTCCCCTACATGGAATCGTGTTTCCCCACAACTTCCCTTCATGGGATCGTGGGGTAATTGGATTAATACGAAGGTGATGGGCCTGGGCTTTGGGCCGCTAGGGAGAGGCTACTCGTCCAGGCCTATGGTGCTAAATTCAGGGTCCCCACAATAGTCATAAGCTTGATTAATTAGTTATAATTTCATATTATTATAATTATTCAGTCACTTATGTGTTTTCATTTTTGTATATAATGTCGGGCGGAAACAACCCAATGGTACCAAGTGTCGAGGGGACACCGTAACGAGGTTCACCATCTCGTGCACAACCCTAATTCTCAACACCAATGGTTGATCAATTCACAACTCTACCAATGGTTCACTCCTCATCAAGTCTAACTCTAAGTGCTCCAATGCCCCCATCTAGCACTCCCATTTCTCTAACGCCCCCATCCAACGCTATCGACACCTCCCGCTCAAATGAAAAGAATCCCATTGGGTTCTCCCTTCTCAGGAATAACCTGACAGGTGATAGGAATGACGTGCGGAACTTTAAAGCTTGATGTTTGTCACTGGGAAAAATAAACGTAGGAGTCGATGGACTAGAAAACTGGAACCTTGTTGATCAAGTCGTCAAAGATGACATATATGATCAACTCTGTAGGCATTTATCATTTCTCGTTTGTTCTAAGAATAGGGTTCTATCTCGGGTTTCTGAGTCATTGAGGACATACAGGAGAAACCTTCAGAAGAAACATTTCCCTAAGGAGGCAGCGAGCTCCGATATTTTGGCTTTGAAAGAGAGAGTGCCCCCAAATGTTGAAATGTCGATAGATCAGTGGAATAATTTTTTGGAGAATGAGGCGAAGGAGAAAAAGTTGGTCCAAATAGAGCAAAGCAAAAAAAAATAGGGCACAAAAAATTGATATCCACAGGCTGGGATCCAAATCATATGAGGATTTGAAAAATGAATGGGGGAGTAGGACAAAGGATGGTTCATATGTTGCTAAAAAACCAAATCAGTCCAACTTATTCATTCATGCTCAACGGGACAAACATAATAAATTCTCACCTCAATTGGCTAAGGCTCTGGAATCAATAAAGGCTATCAGAAGTCAGTTCGGTTTGAGCCCTAATATTGACCTTGACCTTGAAAATTATGCCCTGATCCAAACCTTTGGAAAGGATAAAAGGGGGAGGACGAGAGGTGCACATATGCCAAAAACAAAAATTTCAAAACACCGCACCTCTCGTGGATGAGCTTTCTTCGATCAAGGATTGTATCTCGTCCAAACCAGATCAATAGTTCAAGACTGTTGGGGATGCCTAGAAGATTAAAAATAACCTGGGATTCTTATCGAATCAAACTGGGAAACTTGTGACCCTTTTTTAAGGTTATAGGCCCCCAATGCCTCCTCAAGGTTACCCTTACCCTCCTCCTCAAGGTTTCCCCTATCCTTACCCTTCAAGTTTCCCTTCCTAAATACTGCCTCATCCAATATTCCCCTACCAAAGGTCACCTCATCCAACATTCCACTCCCAAATGCCGACTCCTCTAACATTCCCTTCTCAAATGTCGAATCTACCAACATTCCCCTTCCTAGTGACTCCACTTGTCACGGGACTTGGATCATCGTCAACAACTCATGATGATTGTGTCCAACAGTATTATTTCAGGGACCTGGATAATACGAGGATTGTTGGCGTGTGCACACTCATCTCCATAGTTGTTGGAACTCCAGTACACAGTCGAGCTTTAGAGAGGGGTGAGGCTCAAATAATAGGTGATCAAATATACAATGGTTGCGGAGATGTACGTGTGCACGTTGGCAGCGGGGAAGGGATGGAATTGAGGAATTATGCAAAATCTTTTATTGCTTGGCCAGTTATTCTGTTTGCCAAGCTCTAATAATATTTTCTTTCGTTTCAGTTGTAATAACATTTTTTTGTTTCAGTTGTAATAAAAAAAAATTTGTAAGAATATTAGTTTTGTTTTAGTTGTAAAAATATTTTTTTTGTTTTAGTTGTAAGAATGTTGTTTTTGTTTTAGTTGTAATAATGATTTTTAACCTATTACCACGGGACTAAAATTTGAAGATTATTACATGGACTTCCCACAATACAAATAGTGGATGGGAGAGACTAACCGAATAACTAATAATCATATAAAGGGAATTCATGAATTTGTTAAATACGCATCCAAAATCTTAAAAGTGATAAGATTCTGTGTCCGTGCACCCATTGTATGAACGGAAAATATAAGTTATTGGCAGACGTTGAGTTGCATGTAATGAAGTCGGGAATCTGTCAAGACTATAAAATATGGACATACCACATTGAAAAAAATATATCTTTGTAATACCCCGTATTTTTGGCGATATTTATTTTTGGGATTAATTAATTAAATGAGAATTAATTGGGAATTAATCCGGATAAAATACTACCGAGATGTGAGTTGGTATTTGACTATATTGAGTATATATGATGTTATATGAATATTGAATTATGAAATTTGTCGTGAGATTGATATACGGCAATTTGGACATTTTATTGGGACGCGTGAGACAGTCGCGTCAGGATATAATTATTTTGATTATAAAAATAAATTTAAATTCTATTAATCGTATGGTCATTTTGAGTGCCCCAACGCGTCCGGAAGGGTCAAGATAGTCAGAAAACACTAGCCGAGGGTTTAGTTTGGGTCCCAGAGTATTTTTAGGCCATACCGGCAACATAAAGGGTATTTTGGTAATTTTATATTTTTGGGAATTAAAACTGACGAAAATTAAGAGTTTTTATCTGATTGGGAATTGACCCACTTAACCCATTAACAACCCATATTAACCTAGAAGGCTACGTAGGTTATTAGAATTAGGTTTTCTAATATTTCCCAAAGCAAACCCTAGCCACCATAGCCATTGGAGAAGAAAGCTTGGAGAGAGAGAAATATAAAGGAATTCTGCAGAAAGAGAGGGAGAGAGCTTCATCAAATCGTCATCAAAATCTGAGATTGAATCAAGGCAAGTGGTTTAAATTACGTTTTTATGCAGTAAATGCTTCTTCCATGCTTAGACTATCCAATAAATCAAATTGTTCTTGGGAGTTTAATAAAAACCCATTTTACTTGGACTTAGAACTTAAATTTTGAGAAGAAATTGCATGTAGAATCGTATAGAGATGATTACCCTGATGTTAATGTATGTTGGATGTAACAAAAACGGATCTAATTTGAGTAAATTGATGATTTTAAATTCTAGGGTTTATGTTCTTGAAAATTTGGGGAAAAGTGAAGAGACTTGATGATTTAATGATGTTTAGGATGAATTGATTCCTTAAAACACGTTAGTATGTGACCTTGATATGTTTAGGATTGATTAGAGACTTTAAACATGATTGAGACGAATTTTAGAGGAGTATTGAGGAGTAGAAATTGGTAAAAAACGAGATAGGATTTCTGGGCTTGAATCTGGTCACTCGTTAGAAGACCTACCGAGGTCGTTCGAACGAGCTTCTAACGAGTTGACAGTTTGGGGTTCTAACGAGAGGGATGTTCGTTCGATAATATCGTTCGAACGAGATCTCGTTAGATAGCCCAGTTCGTTCGAACGAAATCTCGTTCGAACAGCCTCGTTCGAACGAGACTTCTAACGAGCTGGCAGTTTAGGCCTTTTTGGCCTGTTTTGATTTTGGGAGTCCCGTAAACTTGTTCGATGATAGAGATAACATTCCTTTGATGATGTCTTGGTATACTTGGGACATTTGGGATATAATGAGGAGTAAATTATATAAGTGTGGAACGAATCAAATGAACATTATGGATTGAGACGTGAGTGCCTACTACGACGTGAGAATAAATTACGGCGCGTATAAATATGGACCGGGATTTTATAAGTTGTATATATAGTAAGCTGGTACGAGAATGCGATATGTACCAATATATTATAGTGATTACTAAGATGTGTGAATACTTAGTATATGTATTGATTTTATGTGTATGACATACCTACCATACTTGCTATCACGGGAGGTTTGCGTTCGCCTAGGGCCCTCTAATCCTTGTGTTGCCCGGATTTAGACGGGTTACCTCGATGAACATAGGTCAGAGAAGGACTTATTGGGATGTTAATAAGTCTGCTGATCGTGGGAGCGCAGGTATGTGCGTGACCCATGTGATGTGACTGTGTTCGCCTCCATTATTTGTGATGTTGTTATCTGTGAACTATTCCTGAGAGATTCGGAATATGTGATCCTTATGTACGTGATGTACCGGGATGGATAGCAGAGTATGTATGCACCACATCTTAGTCTCGGGGTGCTTATATTGTATATTTATGTTGTGGAAAATATACACTTAGTAAAATGAGAACTTTCATATGGTATTGTGTGTATAACTATGGAATAACATAAAAGGGATAATCTATAACGAGTTGTATTGCTTTTATATGAGAACCTGAATTTACGTTAAGCCCCCTATTTTAATTGAGATCGTTATAATGTTAATGGGAACCGAGTAATAAGGTTAGAACCTATGACAGTCTAGCTAGATATGATGTCACTTAGCTAGTGGTTTGTGTCATTTTAGATGGGTACTTACGTTAGGAGTGCACAGTTAGACGAGAGGTGAGAATTTCATGTGAGTGCACGTCCTAACATGTACTTTGCATTTAATGTTTTAAATGTTTTTAAAGCACTTGCAGGTTTTTAAAATATCTCCACATTCGGGCTCTGACCCGTTTGCTTTCAAATCTATTTTTCTTGTAAAACCATTTTAGGTGCCCAGCCACAAGGACACCATGCATAGGATACTCATTCAGATGACGAGCTGTAGCTGTTTGTGGAAGTTACAGAGATTTGCTTGTAGACGCTTCTATCATTTGGATTCCATGTTCAGTATTCCTCAGTTTTAGGGCATGTTGCCCAGTTCCGTTAGAGATACATTTCCATTTCAGTTTTTCAGACTTTGGCATGTATTGATTTAGTATTCAGTATTTAGTTATTCATTTCAGTTGTGGAGTTTGTTGTGAGGAGTTTCCTCCGGATTTATTTATATCATGTGATGGATATTCTATTATTTCGTTATGGTGAATGGTGATATTATTCTTGCATTAAATCTTTTACTGCATGTTAATCAGACTTTAATTAAAATTTGGCAACTTACTTTTTAAATACTAGGTGGTTAGTAATAATGAAATGTTTTCGACAGTGATGCTATTAACTGAGCCAACTTGGCATTTTGATTTAATTTAATAAAGGAGTTGCTACCCGGTATTTAATTAGTCGGGGTGTCATAGGTGGTATCAGAGCATCAGGTTCTAGTGTTCTTTAGGATCTGTACGGCTATTATATTTCCGCTAAGTTTTCTTTGATATAGAGCCCTATATTTTAGGACTGTTGTACTCTTTTTGTGTATGCTTCGTTCTTCAGCTATTTTAAGTTTATAACTGCGAACTTATAAACTTCATTCTTATTTCAGATGCCTCCACGACGTGCACGACGAGTTCCCAGGGATGCAACGCCCGAACCCCAGCCCGCTCCAGTTCAGGGCATGATGAACGCCGCTGAGGTTGCAGCCATTGTAGCCCAAGCGGTAAATGCCGCAATTGCCGTAGTTCAGCAGGCACCACTTCAGGCGCCGGTTGCCGCGCCAGTACAGGCAAATGCATTCCCGTCTGCTTGGGAACGTGTACGTGACGCTTTTCAGAAAGCGCATCCGCCAGAGTTTGCAGGTAGCTCCGATGTGGTAGTCTCGAGCCAGTGGAGGAAGGATATGCAGAGGCACTTAAGGACGTATGAGTGCACGGACATTCAGAAACAGGTGCTAGTTGCTTTTAAGCTAGTTGGATCTGCACTGCAGTGGTGGGAGTCTATTACCACCGTGGAGGAGAGGGATACTCTCACTATTCCGGACTTTTGGGTGCGGTTCGATCGCAAGTACTTTCCGTCAGCTGTTCACACGGAAATGAGGAGAAAACTGATGAATCTGAAGCAAGAGGGTAAGACCGTGGCCGAGTATGAGGCCGAGTTCACGAATCTGTTGAATATCGTTCCGAATGAGATACCGACAGAAAAGAAGAAGATTGAGAAATTCACCGACGGGTTAACATGGAGGATCCGTCAGCATCTGTTAGGGAACCTTTCGTTGGCCACTTATTATGATGTGGTTAACGCTGCTTTGTTACACTGCCAGGATCACCGCTTTCATATGGCTGAGGGCAAGAGATCGGGAGAGTCTAGCCATCAGGGCAGGACTGGAGGACATGGTGCCAGTGGGGCACAACCTGTTCAGGGGCTGAGACAGGGTGAGCAGGGTTCCCAGCAGGGGGATCAGAAGAGGTTCAGATCAGGAAATTACAGGCACGGACAGGGAGGTTTCCGTCAGGGCCATCAGGGTCCAAATGGCCATCAGGGCCAACAGGGGAAGAATGGGCAGCAGTTTCAGCAGGGCCAGCAAGGCCAAGGGAGGAACGGTAACGGCCACCAGGGCCGGGGACCGCAGGGGCAGAGAGGAGGGAACTTCCCAGGGAAGTGTTTTGTTTGTGGCAAGACTGGCCATAAACGACAGGATTGTCCTGATAGGGGCAGGGCCCCACAGCAGCAGCAGCAGGGTGCTCGCCAGGAGCCGCAGAGGCCTATGTTTCCCGCCGCTCTCCCCGCACCGCCACAGATGGCAGCATTGCCACCCATTCTAGCAGTCCCAGCTCAGCAGGGGCAGCTACAGTATGGACGTGTCTATAACGTCCACCAGGCAGTAGTTTCACAGGCACCGCCCGCGATTGAGGGTACGTTTCCTATCCAT